>OY997262.1:438996382-439596382 GCA_963921465.1 Triticum timopheevii
AGGAGTACAAAGTAGTAATGACAAGCGGCTTAGATTTCAAAAAAAGGAAAATGACAAGCTGCTTAAATTACTGCTAGCTAGCTAGCACTGTTGTCACCGTCACCGTTGACATGTTCCCCTTGATCCGGATTTCTTGCATCTGAAAATGACTGATTGGATTTAACTAGCACTACTATATCGCAGCAACCGCGGAGGCGGGGAGCCATATGCCCATGCATACTGCCATACAGCATCATGTACCATTGCATCAATGTAGGACTGATCACTGATTATCAGCTCGCACGGCACACGCGACGTTAGCCCACACTTGCCTGAGAGAGCATGCTATATTGCTGGGTAGCTTTAGTGGCTCCGTTCCGAATTACTTGTCTTAGATTTGTCTAGATGCGGATGTATCTAGTGCTAGATACATCCGCATCTAGACAAATCTAAGACAAGTAATTCGGAACGGAGGGAGTAGATATTAACAATAGTCTATTTTATCTTGAAACCATTTCCACTTAGTATAAGACGCACCCAACCTAAAATGCTTATCCTGGGTTGCACTTTAGGGGGGTAGCACGTTGAGGGCAGCATGGATACATGCACATACGTCCAATCCGTGACCTAACCACCACCCAGGTTAATTATCAAATCCAGGGCGCATGCAGCTACAACGTAGAGCATGCACTAGCACGTGGAGCCCTCGCCGGAGTAGCTACTATAGCTGTTAATTAACCAGCTGAGATGATGCCTTTGTGCCTGCAGTGGGTTTACATATACATATCCAGGCCTCGGTTGGGAGAGCACACGCCGTACCCAATACCAAGAATAGTTATCGGTTAACCTACATCTGTCTCTCCCACTATCTGGCCTGACTAATTAACAGTTGTTGTACCTGCCATCTCAATGATCATCTCACTAAGCTAATTAAGCACCCTTTGGGCTTGCGGAGGAGGCAAACAAGGAGCGTTGCCTTTCCATTCATGGGATCCGACGAGGATCGACGTATAGTTTGTTTATCTTAATTTTCTTGCATGATTGAAGAGAGAAACGCTTGATCGTCGTCGCCGTGTAGCTAGATCCGGTCCATGCCATCCATGGGATTATATATCCCGGGCCGATATAGATCGTGCGCTAGATCTGCTCGGCGGCACGACACACACCTTTCTTTTTCTACCACTACGACGATCCAAGGAGGCACGGCGGTGTGCACGAATTTGTCCCCAAGCAGAGTCATTTTCTGGTGCAAAAGAGGCTTAATGCATGCTTTCTTAACACTATCGGGCCATTCCACAGTATAGGGTCGCTGTTGACCCATGTGAAGTTGATATTTTCATAACACCATCCTCTCTGAACTGGTTTTATTTTTTACGGCAAACAAATGTACAAATAGGCCACGGGGATTGCTTCCTTCATATCCACCTTCGTTGCAAACATGTAAGGTTCCATTCGTGATACATAATACGTGTTCCAATATGGCTGATCCGGAACGATCAACTTGTACTTTACCTCAGAAAGGCTTTGTTTGCTCATGTTTCGATTGGGGGACGATTACCGCGCGATACACTATCCCGCGACTGAGTGATGTGTAACCTGAAGGAACCTAGCTACCATTTGTGCTGGATTTTTAGGTTTGATTAACGTTGGTAAAAAATTGGACAGTGTGACATTTACATATACCAAGATTTGGCTCCTTGCAAAAAGGACCAACGCTCCCGCCTATGACTAAAAATTATTATGGATCAGAGGGAGCACTAGTTTTTTTAGTGAACCACAAACATCCTTACATAAAAGACATGAAGATGCAGTTAAAACATCTTGTTTTTGTACACAACTGCATTTCGTGTTTAACTCTTGTATAGAGTTGAAATATAAGTCTATCGAAACTGCTCTGCGTACGGTTCATATTTGTTGTACACCGATATGACCAGACTGCAAATGCTATGGCTCACAAACTGAATCATCAACGATTTGTCACTAATCGTAAGTGTTGGACGGGAATTTCATCTATGTATAGCAAGGTCGTAAGTCTATTGCATGAGTTAACATGGAGATGGTAAATAAAAAAACATGGAAATGGAGGTAGAAGGGGTCAAAGACAACCAGTGCATTTTTTTACCTTAAACATGCAATCTCACTGGCCAGTGGGACCGCACAAGCCCACGAGCCCACAACGGCCACTGGCGGCGTTCCACCTCTGATTGGCCACCACCACATAAAAAAAGCCCAGACAACAACACGAAACTGCAGGAGAGAGAAAGAGAGAAACCCACCCAAGCCAGAGCCAGAGCCCGACGCCGCGTGCACACACCGAGCAGAGGAATGGCGCCGACGCCGATGGCCGCGGACGGCCCGATCGCCTCGGTGGCCCCGCGCACCCCTCCCCCGCCGTCCGCTTCGGCTGAGGCGGCCTCCGGCTCCGGCTCCGGCGGCGCCGCGGGGTCGGCGGCCGAGGCGCCCGTGCTGATATTCGTCTACTTCCACAAGGCGATCCGCGCGGAGCTGGACAGGCTGCACGCCGCGGCGGTGCGGCTCGCCACGGAGCGCGGCGGGGACGGGGACGCCGCGGCGCTCGACACGCGCTGCCGCTTCCTCTTCTCCGTCTACAGGCACCACTGCGACGCCGAGGACGCGGTACGGTCGTTTGTTCATGGTGCGCCGAGTTCACTCTCGCGTTCCGATTAGCTTTATTAGCGAATTTCTGGCGGTTAATTGAGCTACGACGTGTTCGAATGCGGAATTGTAGCCGTGCAGGCGTTTAGGTCCGCTGAATTGTGGGATAGGTTCCGCGGATTTGGGTTGGGTTCGGGGTTCAGAGTGAGGCGTAACACTGCCGTGATCTGAAAATGGACAGAGTTTGTAGGCATGGTGTCATGGTGATATGCTCAGATAATACGGGGCACGCTTACGATCTTGCATATACTTCACCGTGTGATAGCGAACTATTCCCTGCATTCTACATTATTCTTTCATTACTGCATTTCCTGGATTTTACTAGCATTTTGTCACAAACGCCTAGGCATGTCTTAAACTGAACTGTTAAGCCATGGCCCTTGAGCACCTAATCAGAGGATTCCATCTCAGAGTACATAATTTCTCTTTACATTTGCCATTTGCAAAAGAAAAGGTTCCGTGTTTAATAAATCGTTCACTTGGTATGGTTATGGATGTTCTGACTGAAAATGAATTTTCCTGGATTTTGCTTCACTTGGCATGGTATGTGCCTGTGATACATTAATTGTTCAACACATATTTTACGGGGAAGGGGTGTGCCTGTCATATGTTCATTGTTCAGAGCATGAGCTTTACGACCTGGTATCATTTACTCTAGACTGACTTCCTATCTTATATTGATATATTTGTGAAATTTTGTAAGCCAATTTTAATTAAGTATATGTTCACACTGTAGTGAAAATTGGGAGCTAATATTTGCCTTTGGAGATTGCAGGTTATCTTTCCAGCACTCGATATTCGAGTCAAGAATGTCGCAGGGACGTATTCCCTTGAGCACAAAAGGGAAAATGATCTCTTTGCCCACCTGTTCTCTCTATTAAAGCTTGATGTACATAGCGATGATGGTGTCCGGAGGGAGATTGCATCCTGTGCTGGAGCAATTCGAACATTTATAACTCAACATATGTTCAAGGAAGAAGAACAGGTTTTTCCATTTCCCTGATTAGTATGTTCTGCTATTTGTATGCTGTTTGTTTAACTGACACTCAAAGGCGATTTCATTTCTCTGTCAAGCAGTATGAGATATGCTGTCATAGCTGTAATTGCCTAACTGGATGTGGTATGAAGCTTCATATTAGGAAGTTTTGAGTTGTCGAATCAAACTAACCAGTTGTAATGAAAGTAATTAAAATCATATGCTGGGTAGTGGGACCTTGGGATATACTTTTGCCTCAAGATCTTTAACACAGAAGATGTTATGTAAGAGTAGAAGCAATAACATACAGATCTAGATACAGCTGCTGGTCAGTTATATGCACTCATTTTTCAGGCAGTTTTATGCACTTATGCCATTTGGCACCCTTTAGTCGCTCCTGCAGTGTCTGTAGTAAAGTAGTTTTCCTACTGTCTATGGTCTACTCCAATCTACATTTACGAACAGTATAGTGAACTACAGGACAAATATGAAGTAACACCATTTCGTACAAAGCGGTAGAAGGTTGTGCACACGTTGGAAGATGTTTCTAAGCACTGTCTTCCTGCCGATTGACAATCTCCTCTGTATCCACCGTTATGGTCTAATATAAGGGTCATGTCACGTCACTGGGTACGCAGTAAGCTGGTATACGAAACCTAAACGCTGATTCCAAGTTTGTATGCAACTTGTGGTCTTCTGAAAAGACTACATAATCAGGAAGCCACCTATTTGAGTACTATAGTATCTCTAGAATGTCTTTATTGGCATGCTCACTAGTTATCGTGCCCTGTATATGAGATAGATTTTTTGCATTCTGTGCTCCCTGTGCATGCTTATTGTCCAGTACACAACGAGAACTCAGAGAACTCATCTCAGAGAAGCATAGAAGCTTTGATTAAACTGCTTTTTACATCTCAGAGAACTCAATGGTGAACCTAACTGTAGAAATGAAAGTTCACAACGAGAACTTTCTCATGGACTCTTACAAATGATGCATATAATCTTCTATTATATGATGACAAGTTGTCACTTTGTGTTATGTCTATATCAGTGTCCTCGTCTGTCAGTATTTGTTCCTTTCAGCATAGTGCATACAGTTTTGGCGTCTAATCATCCATGGATGTCTCAGGTCTTCCCGTTGCTTATCACAAAATTTTCATATGAAGAGCAAGCTGATTTAGTCTGGCAGTTCATATGCAACATCCCTGTAAACATGATGGCAGATTTTCTTCCATGGCTTTCATCTTCTGTTTCACCTGATGAGCACCAAGATATTCTTAACTGCTTACATAAAATAGTTCCCCAAGAGAAACTTCTCCAACAGGTCAGGATTAATTATCATGCATCTTCTCCTAATAACAATTTTCTTTATGTTATTTGATTTTAGTCTCAAAATTTGTGTAGGTTGTATTTGCATGGATAGGAGGGAAAGCAGTAACTGTGGCACACGATTTTGACAATTCTTGTTCAAAAGGCAGTTATAGATGTGAGGATATCTCTCACCAAACAGACAAGCAAATATGCTCACACGAGAATTCTAAAATTGGAAAGAGGAAGTATGCAGAATCTAATCATAGTCAGCTTGTAACACATCCTATAGATGAGATATTGTATTGGCATGATGCTATCCGGAAAGAATTGAGTGATATAGCAGAGGAGACAAGAAAGATCCAGGAGTCTGGAGACTTCTCCAATGTATCAGCCTTCAATGTCAGGCTTCAGTTTATTGCAGATGTGTGCATCTTCCACAGGTACATGGCTTTGAATCTCGACTCATGTGCACCTTTGTTTCAATCTTGATGAATAGCCAATTTTGTACAACATGCGCATCATGACAACTAATTAATTATCTCTATTATGTCGTACATGTTTGTAATTCATCAGTTATACATCATTGCTTACACATAATTTGACAACACAATACTTGTATATGAACAAGTTTAGTGTATATTCATCATTACATATGAATATAGATGCATCCAATAAAATGCCTTGACGTCCAGTGGTGCTTCAGGTGCGCAACTCATGTGAATAACCATGGAGTTGTGAAAAACCGAGATACCAGCAAGAACGGTGAATGAGTAGTATTACCAGTATTGTGAATATGTTACTTTCTTTTCTTTGGGGTTTGCATGGTTTTCCTGAAAAGAATTGGGTCTTTATAGATCCCAGTCCTAAGTTTTTATTTTATCCTGTGAAGTGGCCTAATCTCGTATCCTTTGTTTGATCAGTTGTTTTTCTCTTTTGTTCATCTTCAGTATTGCCGAGGATCAAATTATATTTCCTGCAGTTGATGGTGAAGTGTCCTTTGAGCAGGAGCATGCTGAACAAGAACAGCGGTTTAACAAATTTAGATGTTTAATTGAAGAAATCCAAACAGCTGGAGCTAGATCAACTGCGGTGGATTTTTACTCTGAGTTATGTTCACAGGCTGATCAGATAATGGAGGAAATGGAGAAGCACTTCAACAATGAGGAAACAAAGGTGACCTTTTTAAGAAACAAAAGCTGGCCTAGTAGTTAAGAAACTGGAACCATTTCCCTCTCAATGTGGTCAGCGGGGTCTCATCTATAGTTCACCTTCTTATCTAGGTACTTCCTCAAGCTAAGATAAATTTCTCACCAGAGAAACAAAGAGAACTTCTATATAGGAGTCTTTGTGTCATGCCGCTGAAGTTATTGGAGCAGGTTTTACCATGGTTTGTATTAAAGCTGGATTTTGCAAATGGACAGTCTTTTCTTCAGAATATGTTCTTGGCAGGTACCTTTTTCAATTTAATAGTTTGTTCTATGCCTCTATACCGCAGTAGCTGTATAAAACATCTCCAAATTTGCATGAAACAGCACCTTCCTCTGAAACTGCACTGGTTACTCTTCTC
This sequence comes from Triticum timopheevii, assembly GCA_963921465.1. Lineage (NCBI taxonomy): Eukaryota > Viridiplantae > Streptophyta > Magnoliopsida > Poales > Poaceae > Triticum > Triticum timopheevii. The sequence continues at coordinate 439,002,892 of OY997262.1, forward strand.
TCCGGCTGGGCATGCAAAGGTCGTTTGAAGGATATATCCAACTCGGGAAAATTCATATGCTTGCCATCAGGAGCACAGGGCTGCCCGTTGGATGGAGATGAGTTAAAAAGTTGTCAGTCATTCTGCCCATGTTCATTGGCCAGCAACGGAACTTTTTCAGTACCTTTGCAGACAGAAAACGGTTCAAGGCCAGTCAAGCGAGGGAATCGTGCAGAATCTATTACGAACAGAAATCACTGCTCACAAACTACTGACATTGAAGAGTCTCGATGTAGCAAGAAACCTTGCCACATTCCTGGGTTAAGAGTGGAAAGTAGCAACTTTGGTGCTGATTTATTTACTTCTCTAAACTCTTTTCGCTCACTGTCTTCCAGTTATTCTGCACCTTCTTTACACTCAAGTCTTTTTTCATGGGAGACAGACACGACATTTTCCAGCCCAGATAGCATCTCTAGGCCAATTGATGCAATATTCAAATTTCATAAGGCAATTCGCAAAGATTTAGAGTACTTAGATGTTGAATCTGGAAATCTCATTGATGGAGATGAATCTTGCCTTCGCCAGTTCGTCGGAAGATTTCGCCTACTGTGGGGTCTTTACAGAGCACATAGCAATGCTGAAGATGACATTGTCTTCCCTGCTCTTGAATCGAAAGATGCACTACATAATGTCAGTCACTCATACACCCTTGATCACAAACAGGAAGAAGAATTATTTAAAGATATATCAACCATACTGCTTGAGCTTTCACATTTACGTGATGATTCGGCTCACCCCATTGATGAAATTGATGAAGCTGGAAAAGGCCATATTTGTTCATACAGTGAGATTGATTGGTCCAGAAAGCATAATGAACTTTTGACAAAGCTTCAAGGAATGTGCAAGTCTATCCGGTTTACCCTGTCTAATCACGTGCATAGAGAAGAACTTGAGTTGTGGCCACTGTTTGATAAACATTTCTCTGTGGATGACCAAGATAAGATTGTAGGTCGTATAATTGGATCTACAGGAGCTGAGGTTCTGCAGTCAATGATACCTTGGGTTACATCGGCACTTAGTCTAGATGAACAGAACAAGATGATGGATACATGGAAACAGGCAACGAAGAATACAATGTTTGATGAATGGCTAAACGAATGGTGGAAGAGTTCACCAACTTCATCTGGCCCCTCAAATGAGGCCTCGTCCTCCCTTTCAGAAGGTCTGCTCTGTTTTTTTCTAGACTCTCCTCTTCAAACTCTTCCACCATGTTTCTGTTCACTATTTTACATATGTACTACCTCCGTTACAAATTACTCGTCGTGGTTTTAGTTCAAATTTGAACTAAAACCAAGACGAGTAATTTGGAACGGAGGGAGTATATACTTTCTCCACTTGGTAGTATATATTTTCCAAGTCAAATGTTTTATCCATAGGAAAGCCTTAATTGAGAGTTGAGACCCACACTGTTTGATAAAGCAGATACAAATACGAGAATCACCACTTACACTGGATTATCTGTAAAGAGGAGGATATAACTGGCAATGAGCATCATATGAAATTCTTACTCAAAGTTAAATGCTGTGTTACTTAAGTAAGACATGCCAACTATTTTGGCATAAATAGTGGTGACCCGGTTGAATATAAAGTTGCAAGCATGATGTTTGATAGTTTGCTTGGACAAAGGGAAATATTAGAGAAGATTCCAGTTTAGGGCAAAGAAGACAGCAAAACTATATCAATGCATTTCTTTGCAACAAGTAAAACTGACAATATGGACTACCTGGTTTCTCTGGGTTATTTCAATGATCAAATGTTGACATGATACAATCCTTGGTGATGTAAATTTGTGATAAAGGGGAACAGTCAAGGAGAATGAAGTTGGACATTTTTTTTTTGTGAACCGGGCTAATCCCCTTTCCATTATACTCCCTCCGTTCCTAAATATTTGTCTTTTTAGGATTTTAAATGGACTACCACATACGGATGTATATAGATACATTCTAGAGTGTAGATTCACTCATTTTGCTCCGTATGTAGTCACTTGTTGAAATATCTACAAAGACAAATATTTAGGAACGGAGGGAGTAGAGCATAACGGAAATACAGCCATGTCCAAGAGTAAGTAAAAAGGGAAAGGGAAAAAGCGAGTTCAAGCACTCCAGGGAAACCCACTGTAAACGCTCGCAATCGAAACGCCTACTAAATGAGGTTGGACATATCATACGTAAGAGCAACTGACTAGAAAAACACGTCAGATGCTAAAATAGTGCGATTGGGGTGTACATTTATGATGAACGAGGAAATAATCTTCTACACTTCTACTGTTTAAGTATAGTATGTTACAGTTTGGAGGTTCAGATTTTTATTTCATCGAGTCTTTCTTTTCTTTTGCCCTGTAGAAAGCCAAGAAAACCTTGACCAGAGTGATCAGATGTTTAAGCCTGGTTGGAAGGACATTTTCCGAATGAATCAAAGTGAGCTCGAGGCTGAGATACGAAAGGTTTCTCAAGATTCTACTCTTGATCCAAGGAGGAAAGCATATCTAATCCAAAATCTCATGACGAGGTTTGTCATTTTAAAGTTACAACAGATAAATTGTAGGGGCTATTGCTGCTGTTTCACCCCAAAGATTTTGTATATTTAATTGGAATGACTGGCTGTATATTTCATATTGTTAATTACATGAATTTCAGCCGCTGGATAGCTGCTCAGCAGAAATCACCACAACCAAGATCAGAAGATCATAATGGATCTACTGTAATACCTGGATGTTTTCCTTCTTATCGAGATCCAGAGAAACAAATATTGGGTTGTGAGCATTACAAAAGAAACTGCAAGCTTGTTGCTGCCTGCTGCAATAAGCTGTTCACATGCAGGTTCTGTCATGATAAAGTTAGTGATCATACAATGGAGAGGTAAACTTAGTACAAACCAATGTCATTTGTCTTCTGTGCTGACTTCTTAGCACTCTATAATCTCACAGTAGCAGAATGTTCAACGTTCCCTTTTGAACACATGATCCAAATATTACTAAATAAAATGAGATTTGGATAACCTAGTGGTTAATTTGCTCTCACGTAAAGCAACAAGGCGACATGATTATTTAAGGCGCGTACTCATCATGGCTCTTGGATTATTTTTTCTTCTTTCTCCTTCATCCATGTGTTCCGGAAGTTACACTCACTTGGAAATAATTGGTTGAAAAGCTTCAAATGGGCTAACATAGGCCTTGTGAACTTCTTATTTTCTCCATTTGTAGCTTTTAATTGCTCTGCCTTAGCCATGTGGTAGTAGTATATAAAAATACATAAACTTTTCTGTAGTAGCATTGGTTGTTAGAGATATGTTGTGAGATAATTAGCTAGACTGATATTGCTCACATTGTGGTACTGCAATTTTTAGGAAAGCAACTTTGGAGATGATGTGCATGTTATGTATGAAAGTTCAGCCAGTTGGTCCAAATTGCCAAAGTCCTTCTTGCAATGGGCTATCGATGGCAAAATATTATTGCAGTATATGCAAGTTTTTTGATGATGAAAGGTAAACCCTGAACGTGTTTGCTAGGTTTCAGTTTCTCTTGCAGTAATAGTTTTTCCCTTGTGTGTGTGTGTGTGGGCGTGCACATAAATGAATGTTCGCTGCATGATTTGTGTAGTCTTTTGATTTGGATAGTTATCTCTATCCTCACATATGAAACTATACTTTGCACTCAACCATGAACATAAGATTGGACATAAATATATCAACATGATATTAGCTAACAGGACGAGGCATCTATTGTCATTGTGGGAACTAGCTAACCCCTAGAGGGCTCTAATTCTACCACCTTTCAATTATGTACATAAGTACAAGCCTGTTGGTAGTAGGTTCCGTTTTGTGTTTTGTGTAATGTGTTTTCCATCTCCATAATATATTGCAGATGTCTAACTATGTGAACTTTACAGGAGTGTGTATCATTGCCCTTTTTGCAATTTGTGTCGTCTTGGGGAAGGATTGGGCACCGACTTCTTCCACTGCATGAAATGCAACTGTTGCCTCGGCTTGAAACTGAAAGAACACAAATGTCGGGAAAAGATGCTCGAGATGAATTGTCCAATCTGTTGCGACTTCCTATTCACGTCAAGTGCAGCAGTTAGAGGTCTTCCATGTGGGCATTTCATGCATTCAGCATGCTTTCAGGTATGATATCCTAGTTGCAACCTGAGGCATTTTTTATGCACTCTCTCTGTGAGTCTACTCTGACAATGTTTGTCAACTCGAGGCATATACTTGCAGTCACTATACCTGTCCAATCTGCAGCAAATCCTTGGGAGATATGACGGTAAGTTGCGCCACTTGATGCCAAAACTGTTTCTGCATTTCCCTCTGATGATTGTGTTCTGTCTCATGAAATTTAGAAATTTTAGAAACTATTGTTTTCGAGTTAACAATTTCCTCTGTGTTAACGCCACATTTCTTTTAAAAGCAAAGCAAACAAATTAACGTGAAGTCCATATATATCCTCTGTTTCTCTGTAGGTGTACTTTGGAATGCTTGACGGCTTGCTGGCTGCGGAAGAGCTTCCTGAGGAATACCGGAACCGGTGCCAGGTACACTATTTCTCTCATTCTGATTTTTTGTTCTTCCCATTGGACTGAAGGATTTACACTACCGCTCTGCCTGGTTGCTCCAGGATATACTCTGTAACGACTGCGGAAGAAAAGGGCTTTCTCGGTTCCACTGGCTGTATCACAAATGCGCCGCCTGCGGCTCGTACAACACCAGAGTTATCAAGACCGAGGCACCAGATTGTTCCACGTCGAATTAACAGGCGAGTCGTTTTCTTCTTCTGCTCGATTCTTTTGGAAATTCGCCTCTGTAATATGTCTTCATACAGAGGAACATTGCATATGTATAGCTGTGATGCTTAATAAAGTCAGTTCGGAGCATGGAGGTCACTTTTGGTTAGCAACGCAGCTAAGACGTCAGTTTACTATAGCAAAACGCTAAATAGTTCTATATTACAGCCATCCCGGCGAGTGCGGGCTTTTGGCGGGCAACCTCCATGATGGTGGATATTTTTAAAAATTAGATAATGACATTTTGGAGTTTCAAAAAATTCTGAAAAAGATTGTACACGTTCATATGGATGTATTCAACATGTGTATGAAATCTAACAATGAAATACATTGTGGTGAGAGCTACACAAAAAAGAGAAAATCCTGCATTTCTAATAGTGAACAGTGTTTGCACTGTTTATCAGTTTGAAAAATCGCGATTTGTCTTTTTTGTGTAGCTCTCACCATAATGTATTTCATCTTCAAAATTTACACAGTTGTAGAATACATCCATGTCAACATGTATGATTTTTTTTCAGAATTTTTGAAACTTTGAAATATGTTTTTTGATTTTTATGGTCGCCCACCATTGGCATTTAGCACCATCGGCCCCCTTTCTAGTTGAGTTAAATACACTGGAGATGTCTCAACTTGTCATGCGCGGTCAGTTTAGTGCCTAAAGTTGCAAAATACACTAAATTGGTGCTCGAACTTGTCTAGTTGTGCAAATACGGTGCCTCCATCCGTATCTGGACATATATCTAGCCCGTGTGGCATGCCAATGTAGCAGTGACCCACTTGTAAGTGGCTGAGAGTGGGAATCGCTAGGTGGCCGGCATGTGAGGAGTTTTTTAGAAAACCCCTCATGTTTTATTTAATCACGTATGAAAACGTGAAAAATTAGTGAAAAAATTGCGTGAGGCAGGATTGATAGTGAGACCTTGTGATAGCAGATTGTATTGCACTCCCAGGTTGTCCACGAGAACATACTACTACAACAACAACAACAACAAAGCCTTTAGTCCCAAACAAGTTGGGGTAGGCTAGAGGTGAAACCCATAAGATCTCGCAACCAAATCATGGCTCTGGCACATGGATAGCAAGCTTCCACGCACCCCTGTCCATAGCTAGCTCTTTGTCGATACTCCAATCCTTCAGGTCTTTCTTAACGGACTCCTCCCATGTCAAATTCGGTCGACCCCGCCCTCTCTTGACATTCTCCGCACGCTTTAGCCGTCCGCTATGCACTGGAGCTTCTGGAGGCCTGCGCTGAATATGCCCAAACCATCTCAGACGATGTTGGACAAGCTTCTCATCAATTGGTGCTACCCCAACTCTATCTCGTATATCATCATTCCGGACTCGATCCTTCCTCGTGTGGCCACACATCCATCTCAACATACTCTACTCTCTAAAATTAACGAGGTTGAACTATATATATTGCATTGCTATGCGAAAGGTAGCATTAAAGCACAGGCACACTGTGTCGCTTCTTTTTGAAGTTCAAAGAAACGGATTTTTACAGCTAAAAAAATCTGATTTTTTCTTTTTTGCGCAAGCACACACAGAAGTGTAATATATCAGTATGAATTTTCCTCAAAATCCGTGTTTGTATGTGAGCTAAAAAGACAAATACATGCATAAATCAGCTTGTTTTTTTGTTTGGATTTCTGTATTTTTTGCAGGGTATAGTATATCATAATTTTGAACAAAATTTGAATGTCATTTAGAGCACATGCATACGTTTTCATGTGACAACAATCAACTTTTTGTGAAAATTTTAAGTGCCAGTTTTTAGCCTTTTGAAAAAAAGGTGCTAAGGGGCCACTGTGCTCCAAAAATCCACATCAGTTGCTATGTACCTCTTCAAGCGATTTTTATTTATATATGGCGCTTCTATGAGTCCGCACAAGTTTTATTTTTTATTTTTTCAAGTTATTTTTTAATTTCCATATTACTTATAGCATTAAAAAAAGAAATGTACTCCCTCTGATCCAAATTAATTGACATTGGTTTAGTAGTACAAAATTGTAATAACTCTGTACTAAACTAGCATCAATTGATATGGATCCGATGGAGTAATAACAAACTAAACTGCCATAAACTTAAATAAAGTTTTAGTGCATTTGAAAAAAGTTCAATGTGTATCTGTAACATGTTAAATAATTTCCCGCAAAAAAAACATGTTAAATAATTGTATTAAAATTTCAACACAACACTTTTTAATACATGTTGAATAATTTAGAAATACTATGATGTCAATTTTTTAATAATAGGATATTTTAGAAATACAATGAGGATAAACAATGATTGTCTGAGTGCTTCTTTTCCAGAATGAACATACATAAATTGATAAAATAATTTCTAATATAGGTTCAACTATTTAAAGCGCCATAAAATTTGAAAAGGATCATGCCTACCTCTTCAAACTACACAAAATGAAAAAAATGCGGAATAATTGCATGTTGTATTTTTTGTATGGGAAAAAATACGTGTGATGAAACAAAACAAGAAATTGGAAAAATAAAAACAAAACTGATTGATAATGCATTAGGGAAATGGCAGAGCGATACGTGAAAAGTATCTATATAGCTTTTAAGCTAAGCGTTGTGTGCGTGGCATATTTCAGCCGGTTAACCAGATGGTGCGGTAGTTATCCCGGAGGAGCTAGGTTGAGTTTTTTCTTTTCATTTTAGTTCTCCCTACCATATGTTGTATTTGAGGTCCTTTTTTACGTGATTAAACAAAATATGAGGGGGGTTTCTGCAAAATAAATCCTCACGCGTGGAGCACCCAGCATGTTCGCGCTCTTAGCCACTGATAGGTAGGCCATCGCCACACTAACATGCCACAAGGCTGGAGGTACGTGTGCGTACGGACAGAGGCACCGTATTTGCATAACCGGACAAGTTCAAGCACCAGTTTTGTGTATTTTACAACTTTAGGCACTAAACTGGCCATGCAGGACAAGTTGAGGCACCTCCTGTGTATTTAGCTCTTTCTAGTTCTAGGATAATGCGTTAGGACAGTGCAAGAACTGGCGGCGTGAATAGAACCGAGGCCGCTTGCCACTGCAAGTTCACTTCGGCTTTGCGTCTCGTGGGGCACTGCCACCGCCACTGCCACTGCCAGGGTGCTGCGGGTGCACCGGGCCGCACACTCCTGTCACGGCAAGTTCGCGACCAGCCGAACCCCGCGCGCGGTACGGGCACGGGCACGGCAACATCCTCTCATGTGGCCGCTAGCGCGGCTCCCATGCTCTCGTCTCGTCCATGTGAATGAAGCACGGCCAGCGGCACCAACACACTAGCAATAAAACATCCAGCAGCCCCGGCGGTCTCGTCGTGGTACCGGACCTGGGCAAAATTCAGCATTTCAGATGTATATTTTTTAAGTTCCGGACGAAAAGCCACAACTTTTAAAAAAAATGGAACGAAATTTGCTCAAATTTCTAAATTAGTAAGCAGAATGAAACTATGTCATAGAATCATATTTAATTGGTGGCAATTAATAGCAGAAGGAATGCATCAAGCAAACAAAATATAGCAGAATTTAACATAAGATTACCGCTCCAGAATTATTAACCCAAGAATGAATGAAAACAATAAAAGATAAACGGTCCAGATTGATAGTCCACGACCGTCTAGATAAATTAACTCCATACAAAATTATAATAACAGTCTAGAATTTAACTAAATCTGGAATCATAACAGATCAGTAGTCCGGATTAGTTGACGAATGCTACAATCCCAAAAGTTAATATTGCATACGGTCCACACAGGAACCATTCAAAGTTCAGGCAACCAGGGAGAGCGATATCTTCTTGCTACTTCTTCCACCCTCAAGTCATTCCATTGGGCAGTAGCATTGCGTATTAAATTAAGAGAAACAAGAATAGGTGAAGTGAGTTCAAAGAAAGAAACAAAACAATCATGCAACACAAAAACAGATGATGTGGTTTATATTCAAATTTCCATGAGCGAGCAACCATAATCAGAAATGACACCCTATAGATGAAAAGAAAATAAGAAATCTTAATAATGAAGCTTCTTGACGTCCTTGACCTTCTTGGCTTGCCTAGCCCGCCCAGATCTAGGGCGGTCGCCTCCTTGCATGATGTGGTTCGCACCATGCGCCCGACGAGGCAGGGTTGTGTCACGCACCACCCACGCCTGGTTTCGCTGGCGCGCCGGCGCCGGGAATCACCAGGGGATGGGAGGATGCGACGGGAGAGAAAATGAAAGAGAAAGTGGGGTGGGGTGACGAGTGCATAGAGGGTGGGCTAGTGGATTGTTGGAGACAAAAGAAAAAGGGAGAACCGTTTGAGTGCACTCATGGTTGTAGCGAACGCTTGAGAAATACTCCCTCTTTCTAGAGATTTCAACAAGCGATTACATACGGAGCAAAATGAGTGAATCTACACTTTAAAATATGTCTATATACATCCGTATGTGATAGTCCATTTAAATCTCTAAAAAGACATATTTAGGAACGGAGGGAGTATTACACGGCAACCAACCCTGCTTCAAGATTTGTGCTTACCATCGGATGGTTGTTGAGGCGTTCACGTCAGGTCCAAAAATCCGATGTTTGGCATAATGTTTAACGATTTTGAATAAAATAAAGCTGAGAGTCGAGGACAAAAAAAAGCAGGGAGCGACAATTGCAGCTCATCACGCTGGCTTTCACCCTGATTGAGATGAAGCGTTGTGGGTTTGTTTTTTTTTTTTTTTTTTTTTTGCGAATAGCGTTGTAGGTTTGTTGCTGTGAAGGTTTATTTGCCAAACAAAAAACTAATGCTATGAAAAAATATAGTATTAAGAATAATAACAATGTCTAGGTCTTGTGGAGTTGTGGTCCTTGGCGGCCGCGGCAGCGGCTTGCCACTGCAACTGGCGCTCCCTCCAGCTCCTCTCCTCTTCCTCTCGCATCTTCACGGACACATACACGGTCATCACGGCAGTGTAGAAGCAGGCGAACCTCAACGCCGAAGGTATCGACGTCATCAGCGTAGGCCTCCCCGTCGCCACAAGCCAGAGATCGATCGGTAATCGAGGATGACGGGCGGATCTATGGCTCTATGCACGGACGGAACGGTGCTGGGTTCAATTTATTACAGTACTTGAAGAAGGATTTGGGGGATTCCTACTCGGACGGGTAGAGGGGGGAGGGGGGTAGAATTAATAGGCAGGTTACTCACCCCTTCGTAAGGGCTTTCGTAGATGTAGTATTCCTTCTTTCTGAAAGAAAAAAAAAAGTTGCTGGATTCCGACACGGTTGAAACCTACCTCTTCATCACAACTCCGGGTGTACCACTACCACGAAGGAGATGCTCAAAAAAAAACCACGAAGGAACCTTTGATGTCACAAGTTTAGAGAGAGCATGTCTAGCCCGATCTCGTGCACCAGCTCCTGGACCAGGTCACGTTCGATCAGTGCGACGATCCAGAACGCCACCACGTGCTCAACGTCACCGGCGCCAAGGTCGTCCAAGGCCTGCCCGGACACGGCGCCACGCCCTACCGCCTCCTTCAGTACCTCTGCGGCCAGCCGCCCGTCCGTGCGGATCGTCGCGGCGAGCCTCGCGAACAGCCTGTAGTCGGAGTCACAGAGCTGTGCGCACATCGAGTCCATGCACTCCGTGGCCAGGTCGAGCGCGAGGTCTCGCAACAGGTTCGCGCCCAGGGTGCGCCGGCTTGCTACTCTGCACTACCAGTGCACGCCATGCTGGCCAGACGCCAGAATTAGGCACGGCACGCCTGGCATTTCTCTCGATGGTCGCATCTGGAGCGGTGGATGGTGGCGTACAAGTCTCGGAGCTGCGTCTGTCGAATTGAGCCTCCGTTCCAATGGTTGAGCACATGAATGAGAAGTCAGCGTGCAACTATTTGAACTATGCATGTATTGCGACTACGCTGACAGGTGTAAGATAGTAGTAAGATTTACAGTGTGGTGTGTCCGAGAACAGAAGAGCTTGGGCGCTGGGCAGACGGCAGGATTGTGCGTTGAGCAGTGCACCTCGGCCAGGAGGAATCTCGATAGGCCACACTCCTTCCGCACTGCCCGTGCGACGTGTGCAGGCATCGGGTCGGGCGCTCCCCGTAGCCGGTGAGGTGATCCAGACGCCATCATCGGGGCACGGCACCGTACCGCATCATGCCATCATCGCTGGACGCGCTACGGCCGCTAGCGCCTCCGCTTCCATGCCCGGGGATCAATTCACGGGTCGGCACGCGGCCAGTTCCCCAACGCAACGCATGGACGATCGGAGCAGCGCCCATGCATGCTTTTGTCTGCCACATCCTGCGCCAGCAGCTCGCACGCCACCAGCAGCAACGCCTCTTCTTGCCTAGCTGCACACTGCAGAGGTACACTTCATTAACCAAACAAAGTATCAACCCAATGCTGTATGTCTACCGCTCGGCAGCCTGCAAAACGCCGGCACGTTTTAGTATGAACGTAAATGGTGTCGTCCCCACACTTGTGTTCCTTGAGCTTCATCCAACAATGTTTGAACGTTAATCGCTTGCCCTCGGTTCTGTGGTACAACATGATAGTGTGATAGTGTGTCTGGGCTAAACAACATGATGATTATCAAGTTTGGTTAACTGGGACATTGTGTGCAGGCCACTGACATATGGGGGTCTCAATGTGCTTAACATGGAGAAATTTGCGAGGGCGTTGAGACTAAGGTGGCTCTGGTTTGAATGGAAAGAGCCAACAAAGATGTGGGTTGGCTTGGGAAACCCTTGTGACGACAAAGAGTACGACTTGTTCTACTCCTTCACAACCATCACAGTGGGCAACGGTGCACGCATGTCTTTCTGGGATGCCCTTTGAGTGCATGAAGAAAAGCCCAAAGACATCACACCACTCATCTACGCAGCATCCACGAGAAAAAGTTAGAAAATAAAGGAAGCTCTAAAAGATGATGCCTTGGTGTCCAAAATCAAGAGAATTGCCGCCTTCTCGCTCTTGCATTTCCACCGATTCGTCCAGCTATGGGCCAAAGTACGTGACTTCCAGTTCCATGAGGGCGTGGTCGACGACATCGTGTGGAACCACACTGGCAACGGAATTTATTCCACGGAGTCTGCCTACAAGACACAATTCCTTGACATGATCCGCTCTCCTATGGAACACATGATATGGAAAGTTTGGTCACCGCCAAAAGTGAAATTCTTTGTCATGCAAAACCGGATTTGGACTGCAAATATGTTTGCCAAGAGAGGATGGCCAAATTGTGGGCTTTGCCCTCTCTGCAAGCGTGAGAACAAAACCGTCGATCATCTACTCTTCAAGTGTCGGTTCACATCTAGATTTTGGGGCTTCTCAAAGACTTGCTTCAGCTAGACTGTATCGATACATCTTCCTGTCCTATGCTAAGTTCAACCAAGGACTGGTGGATTGGTCTGACCGACTACAACATCCCCAATAGGAGTGCCATGGCTCACTTGTAATGTTAACCTCTTGGGTTGTTTGGGGCGAGAGAAACGCTCGAGTATCCCACCACAAAAGTGCACCGCCCTCAGTTCTTCTAAGCAACATCAAGAAAGAGGAGATGGCTCACTGGATAACCGCGGGCGCAAAAAAGGTTGAAATCAATCATACCGGGAGAGTAAGCTGCTTTGTATTCTTGGGAACGTTGTAACTCTTGTAAACTCTATTCTTCTTCTTAATTAATGGATGATGCAAATCTTTTGCCTCCATTTCAAAAAAAAATAAATTATCAAGTTTTAACATTGAGTGAATCAAATGGAATGATTAACTTGTAGAGTAACAAGAAGCAAAACTTCAAAACTTATGATCTCCATGGTTTATGCATGAGCTCGATGGCCACATTCTCTCCACTTGTGCAATCGCACCGCAATACTTCATGATGGAGTTGGAGATGTGTACCACAGATGGCTAGCAACTTCATATTGCACTCATGGATCACATACAAGGGGCGGAGGGTACCTAGATGTGGACGGATCCGGTGGATGGCACTGTAGCCCAAGGCGAGCATGCCCATGAGTGGGGGTTGTGGACATCTGGCAATGCCTAGGTGACGGTGGATTGGTACAACGGGGTGTAGTCCAAGGCAGGTTGGCGTGTGGGTGGGGCTGCGGATATCCGGCAATGTCTGGGCGACGGCCGAAGAGGACGACTGCGGACGAGGAGGGTGCGTAGGCAAAGCAAGGGGGAGTTTGGGAGAGGGTTTTTGCTGTGTCATGGTGTCTATCAAGTCTTCTTCTGTGTTATTACTAAAAAAAAGTAACAAGTGTTGCATTTTTTTTTGCGAGAAAATTTTCGATCTATTCATCTTCAAACATTGAAGCCACAAAGGTCCACAGGACACAATATATTCCTGACCAAACCAAACAAAAGGCATCTAAATTTATGCCTCTTATAAATATGAAAGTTGAAAGTTGTCTGCATCGTGTTCAACAATTTTAGAATAAAACCGGTGAGAACAACTGGTTGAAGAGATCAAAGTGTTGCTTCGGTCTTTTGATGATTTTAAGGTTGCTTGGGGTGTGACGGTCAGCGAATAAGGTCACACATATCTTAGCTAGGAGTCGTTGCTGTAATGCCTTGTGTAAAACTTGGCTCCACGGATGAGGGAGCTGCGAACTATGAATAAATTAGCAGCGTTTCCTTAAAAAAAAAATGCAGCCGATCACGCTGGTTTATTGTTGTGAAAGTTTCTATGTCCAACAAAATATAAGTACCACAATTCACAAAACATAGCTGATCGGAGAATCCAGAAAAGTAAGAAAAAAAATGCACGTTTGAGAAAAAGAATTTAACGATGTCTAGGTCCTGTGGTCCTCGGCGGCGCCGGCTTGCAACTGCTGCATCTGGCGCTCCTTCTTCCTATCCTCCTCCTCCAGCATCTGCAGGTGGCGCCTCTGCCCTTCCTCCGCCATCTCGCGCAGCTGACACTTGGTGGCCACGTACACGGCCGTGACCACACCGATGAAGCCGGCGGTCCTCAGCACCGAAAGTATCGACGGCATCATCATACGCCTCGGCATCGCAGAAGACGGAGATCGATCGGCAATCGAGTCGAGGAGAGGCGGACGGACGGATCTATGCACGCACGGGACGAGACTGGGTTCAATATATTTCAGATGAAAAAAGGATTCGGGGGAGTCCGATTAGGACGGGTAGAGGGGCTGGATTCCTTCCTTTTTTCTGAAAGCGTATCAGGGTCCGGATTCCTAACCCGCCTGCGTCGCCGCCGGCAGGGTCGCCGTCGGCGGTGGTGGCAGAGTCGGCGCCGGTGGGAACGCCGGCCGGCTCTGCAAATGTCACCGCAAACATCGAAACGAAACCTCTTCATCACAACTCCTCGTCTCCTCCTATGTCCTATACCAAATTACCAATACCACTACCACGAAAGAACATTCCTTTGTTGTTACAAGTTCACGGCGGCCGCTCTGAGCATGTCGAGCCCGAGCTCGTGCGCCAGCTCCTGCACCAGGTCGCGCTCGATCAGCGCGCCGATCCGGAACGCCTCGCGCGCCACGCCGGCCGCCACCGCGCGCTCCACGTCGCCGGCTGCGAGGTTGCCCAGGTCCTGCCCCGCCATGCCGCGGTGCCTCGCCGCCTCCTTCCGCACCTCCGCGGCCAGCCGCTGCTCTGTGCGGACCGTCGTGGCGAGCCTCGTGAACGGCGTGTAGCCGGAGTCGCAGAGCTCGGCGCACATCGAGTCCAGGCACTCCGTGACCAGGTCGGACGCGAGGCGCCGCAGCGGGTTCGCTCCTGATGCCTTGGGTCTGCCGTTGCTGTTGCCGGAGCTTCTCGGGCTCAGGGTGGCGAGCACAGACTCGGATGTTCTCAGAAGGAAGGCCTCCCTGGAATGGTGTAGGCCGGAGGAGCAGGCGCTTGTCAGCAGCAGGTCGACGGTCGATGTGACCTCTCCATGCCCAAGGCGCGCCGACTTGCTGCCCTGCACCGCCGGTGCAAGACGGTGCGCGCCATGCTGGCCAGAGTTAGGCTCTGCGCACCTGGCATTTCTCTCGGTCGCCGGGTCTCGTGCTCTAGATGGCGGCGCAGAAGTCTCCGACAGGCGTCTGTCTTCGAGTTGAGCCTCTGTTCAATGAGTGGGAACATGAATGATGGAGTCAGCATGCAAGTCAAGATAGTGCTACTCAGTCTTCTATTTGAACTACGCATTTTACGAAAATATGCTGACAGAGGGGTAAGATAGTAGGTTTACAGCTTGTTGGCCAAAAACTTTTGTCAGTTGGCCCAAACGAAGTGCAGAAAGAAACTAGAACATGCTCAAAATGATAACTTATGTTGATTACCTTTAGTGTAGTTTGAGTTCCCAGAAGTGCAGTTCTCATCTGCATATGTAGGCCGGAGTCTTCCTTGTTGTCGGTTGCCTCCAGGTACAGATCGAGATGCATCATTAGCTTTCCCGTTGGCCTGCGGATGGCAGCGACCAAGGAGCTCTCATCAGATAAACAGAATGCTTGATGTTATGTTGATCTATATAGGAATAGTAACCTCGGCAATATTAACATACATGATGGAGCACAGGGAAGAGCAAAATTTACTAACCTCGGGCTTTTTATGAGTTTCACGCAGCTCGATGGAATTAGGAAGCTCTCCGAAGACATGCATCAGACTGTCTAGCTCCCGCAGAAGTTCCTCACTTGACGATCTTTGTAGGACAGGAAAATCACTCGCCTTCTCAGACCATAAAGCGGTTAATCTGCCTCGGCTTCCAGGAATATCTCTGTTCTTCAACTCGTCTCGATTAAACCAGACTGATTCTGCATCGTCCATGCTTGATATGCCTTGCAATTTTTCCCTGAAAACCAATTCCCTTTCTGAAGAAACATTTTGACAGTCCCTATGAGAGTTCCTTTTAGGACCATTTGCAGATCCCAGAACAGCACTAGTATTTTTGCTGAGCAAAGAAGTAGGGGTAGCCTTCATCGGTGAGCTGAAAGTGAAAGAAACAATGTCCGAGTCGTTACACCTGGAAGCATTGCGCAGCTCTACCGGTCTCAGCAAGTCATTCCTAGCATGGTTTGCACTGGCAGTCTTCGGCTTCTCGCTAACCAACCCCGCGCCTTTTGCAATTATCATGTCTTTCTCCATGTCTTTAGGTGATGCAGTCCTTGGCTTCGGTTTGTTAGAGCTGTCGCTCCTTAGGCCACTGGTTCGATGACCTTTTGTGCTCAGGTTCTTGTTCTGTGCATTGCTACGTGGCAGGCGAATTTCATCCATTTTTCCTTTGGACCTCAAAGATGTACTGCTGTTCATACTTTTGTTTAACGAAACAAAATCCTTCCCTGTGCTTGACGCAGATTGCTCCCCACTTCTATGTTTCTGCCTCTGAATCATATGTTGTGGATCTTCTGTTCTAGAAACTGTAGGCAATGCGTTCTGCTTCAGGTTGTTCTGCTTGAGAGGGCCAGAAACAACATTCCCACAGGATACGTTCCTCGTCTGAACTTTTCGGGCGTCTTGATATGTATCAGCGGTAGCATTGCAGATCATCGCATCACTCTCCTTCACTCTAGCCTTCTCGCTCGAGTTGCTTACAGGCAAAACCTTAATGTTTCCTCCAGGTTGCCCTTGCCATGGTACATGCTGGTTTGGCTTCCTATCAGCAGCAATCTTCTTGCACTTCTCTTCAGACCACTGTCTGGGAGCAGAATTTTGCAGAGGGGCAGCTCTGACGCTGCCAGCACCAGACATTGATGCATCAACATCACCCATTTCTCTTGAGAATTGATCCGTCGAATTGTGTATTGCAGCAGCAGGAGCAGCGGTAGTCGCCACACCATCGCCGTTACATGGATACTCCAAGCGTGCATGCCGCTGAGCTCGGTGGCGATTCCTGGACTGTAGACCGGGTTCCAGAACCCTGGCTGCTGCTTCGACCAACAGAGCCTTGTTCCTGCTTGAAATTGACCTTGGGCTCTTAAGAGGTGAAGCAACCTTGTGATTGTGGTGCCTCCCTGACCATAATGCATGTGAATCTGCATTGAACTTGCCGGCATTGTCACTCCATCCATCCATGACCTGCCCTGGCTTCTGATGAGAGGTGGCCATGCTCCCTGAGCTACCAGGCAAACCTTGAGAACGGTCATTCCGGTGACCGGCGACCTCGGACTCGGAGGAGTCAGTGGCTCTAGCTGACTTTTCATGGCTGATAGCCGGCATTGAGCTGAGGCCCATTAGCCGGGCAACCACACCCGGGGTGCACATCTCACTGGAATTGCTGTCTTGGCTTGGCGGTGGCAGGCGGCTGGTGCCATGGCTTTCGCTTTTACTCCTTGCATAGTCTGCAGAATCAAGCTGGAGGAAAGCAGCATGGATGAGCTAGTGATTTAAGCATACAGATAAACAGATAGGAAAAGGAGATGATGAAAAGTTGTAAAGGAGGCAAGGGAAAGGTGTGCAAAATGCTAGATGCTGAACCTGCATAGCTGGGGGAAAATCATTGGGAGTCTTGGGCAACCAGGTACAGATAAAAAGGGAGAACCACTTTGTTTTGGGAATCTCTCAAGAAAGAAATCATGAATGTAAAGTAAACAATTTAGGTGAAAAAATTCCCTCAAAAAAAATTTAGGTGAAAATTTCGAGGACTCGGTTCATTACAACAGACAACAGCCAACATACTTCCCTTTGCCTAAACCAAGAAAGAAAATAAAATCTTGGCTTGGCTTCATGAGAACAGATGGCTTGGGGAAAAGCAAAATGATATTTTTGAGGTAAATTATTTTGGGGGGAAAATCAACTAGAATTCAGAACCAAACTTACTGCACAGATGCTAGTAAAAGGTGGAGGAAAGATGTGGCACCGTACCAGGAGAGGTCTCTTCTTGGCCACCGGCGTCTTCTCGCCGCCGCCGCCGCCTGCGCCGGGTGGCCTCCCCGGCGATAAGAACCTCTGCTCGCGCACTGAAACGGGAAAGACACAAAATAAAACCGAGGAACAGCACCGATTTTGCACAGAGCCATATAGCAATTAGCAAATGCAGCAACTCTGTCAGTAATCTCATGTCACCTGGGGCGAGCAGCTTGGTCTTCTTGGAGGAGGAGGAGGAGAAGAGCTTCCTCCTGGCGAGCATCTGGAACAGCGCCGCCACGCGCGACGGCGCCGGCCTCTGCCGCTCGGTGATCGCCAGGCCTCCCCCGCCGCCGTTGGCCGAGGCGGAGGAGGACGAGGACCCGCCTCTCCTCATGCCTCCGCGCCGACGAGGAGGAAGGAGACAGAAATTCAAACCCGATTCCTCACGAGCCTGGCAGCGAGTAGCACAACACGCGCCCGCTCCTCCTGAATCTTGAATGAATGCCACTATCTCACGGGAAGAACTCAAAATAAATGCAGAAATCCCTCAGGAAAAAAATGCAACACCAAAACTTGAGACCGGCCGCTCCTGTATTAATGGCTACATCTAGTTCTTCGTGAGCCGCCGAATCTTGAGGGGGCGAGGAGCCATGAGGGACAAATGCTAGAGAACAAAGGGAGATGGCCACTGCAACTGCTCAGGACATGACCGCCCCATGCGAATTCCTCTCCCTACTCATGAACCGGCCAAGACCCCAAGACTCTCTGCCCGGCTCCTCCTGTCACCTCTCAACCCTTCACCCTTGAAATAAAAACGCTATAGCAAACAAAACAAGGGGGGAAGAGACGGTGCGGAGATCTAGAGCGGATGAGCCAAGCGTCGGAGTTGGGGGATTGGGGATGGGAGAGGTGAAAAGAGAGGGCTTTTGTGGGGGAGGAGGGAGGGAGGGAGGAGGAAGGAGAAAGGGGCCGGGCTCTTTTTGCAGAGAGGATTCAGAGGAAGCGACATGTCGAGGGCTGCTTTTGTTTAGCGCTGTGATGGATGTGTTGTGATGTGCATGTGTAGCTGTGTCAGAGGAGAAGCTTTCCATTGCTGACCTAATGTTTTTGTTTGCTTGCTTGCTTCCTTCCCTGGCCAGTCTGGCTTGGCTTGGGACTGGTCTAATCTTGATTAATTAGTGCCACTGTCCCATACTCCACTATACTAGATAGTTTGGACTGGTCCAATCCAAAATAATATCCCTTGCTAAGCAACTTTGGCCTTTACTAGTATGAAGTGAGAAAACCGAAGCTTAAGATGCAAGTGAGGTGAAAATTTACATGCTTATGCTGAAGTAATTGTCTTTACTTGAACTTGTGTTTCATGTTACTGTCTGAAGATGAGTGGAATCTAAGTAAGGGAAAAAAAGAGAGAGGAGAAACTTACTTTGCTTGTGTGTAGCTAACATAGGCGCCGACAGATGGTAACATTCTACTTAACACACCATTGACACCAGCTTAGAGTGGCTGCCCGTGATATACACTTGCTTCAGATACACATCCATAGCATCTGTGGCTCTGATGCACACTCGCTTCAGGATGACACATGCATGGTGTGCTAGCCGGTGTACATATCTACCTCTGGTTGCCATGTGAATCTGCTGTGATGATGAATGAGTAGGGTCAAAGTGAAGAGAAGGTGGTTGCTCTCCTCTGCTCTGCTCGCATACGGACGGACGGACAGCTCAACGGGTGACCCAAATGGAAAGTGGTATCCATTTTACTGCGCACCGCACCAGGAGGAGAGACGTACCGCTTGGGGAGCAAGATTTTCTCCTTGTGTCAATTCTCGTGTCAGGGGGTTTGAAACGGATGCTGCACCTATCTATCTAGCTGTCGACGTAATATATATAAAAAAATCAGCTTGAAAAATGCTGCTAATAGTACAATTTGTATTTTTGAGATGGCGACGGCAGATGATTAAATGATGGAATAGGATATGTTGAGGCCTCGGACCATCAGTGACAGTGTGCACAGGACAAGAGAGTAGACGGAGCTGAGATTATTATTTATTTATTTAGTTAAGAGACGTCTAGTTTAGAGTTCTGAGCCCACTTGACAAACTAAATTAGATGCGGTAGCTAGCGTACAAAATATAGCAGGTCACTTGGTCAAACGCTGCTGCACTGGTGGGATTATTTTAAGCATGTTTTTACAGACATTCCAGGTTGTACAATATTGACTAGTAGACCTAGATGTGATTAGAGCATAAGAGCAACTCCAATGGGGTGACCCATTTTATCCGTTTGGGTCACCCGAACATAAAAGCTGACCCAAGAGGGTGACCCAAACGGACGTCCGTGTCCGCCTACTATCCATTTGTCCTCCGCCCGACCCAAATTGAACGCAAAAATGGGCCACAAATGGGTCCGCGGCGGACAAAACAATCGCTCTCATCGTTCGCTCTCGTCCGCTGCTGCCCTCTCGTGTCCGCCCCTGGACCCACGTACCAGTGACACAGCACGGGCCGCTCGACCGGGAACTGTAGCGAGATCCCCACCCAGCCGAGCGCCGCCACGAGCTGCCGTCCTCGACGGCGAGGGCTCCACCTCCTCCGTCGTCCTCGCCGGCGAGGCCTCCGTCATCCCCGTCACGAGCTCCGATCGCCGTGGAGCTACTGCACTGCACCGAGCGGCCCGTCTGGTCGCCTCCGCCCGCCGCGCGCCTCACCGCTCGTCGCGGCCACTCGCCCCGCCCGCCTGCCACGCCGCTCGCCCCGCAGCTCGCCGCGGCCACCCCGCTCGCCCGCCACGCCGTCGCGCTTGAATGCCGGGGCTGGGGCTGCTGCAGCGGTCGAGCACAGACGTCGGCCATGGCGGAGCAACTCCCCTGGGCCGGCGGTGGCGGCGGCGCTGGGCCGGGCACTGCCCGTCGTCCGGCTCACTTGGTGATGGTGCTGCTGTGCGCTTGGCTGTCCGCTTTGGGTCTTTTCTGCGTTGGGTGCATCGCGTGTCCGCCCCAAGTTCGCTAGGCGGATAGATGACCCATATGGACGAAAAACGTACTCCCTCCTTCCATCTATATAGGGCCTAATGCTTTTTTTAAGACCGTCTTTGACTATTGGCAAAATTAATAGTACATGACATGCACAATGTGAAAATTATATCATTGAAAGCTCTTTTCACACACGAATTTAACGGTGTGCTTTGTGTAAGTTGCATGTCATATATTATTGCTCTAATATTTGGTCAAAGTTAGCCTCAAAAAATGCATTAGGCCCTATATAGATGGAAGGAGGGAGTACAAAATCCGTGTCCGTTTGGGTCTCAGCGTTGGAGTTGCTCTAAACCACCTTCCAAACGGTCAACACAATAGTAACACTAGAACTTGTAAAGCTGATCGATGATGGCTCCCTACTCGCTTGTGAGTTGTGACCCTTTTCAAAATTGTTCACGTCGGGGATGACAAGCCGCGATCGAGTTCCGACGGATTTATGACGTACGTACTGGTTGGATGATAAATCGTGGCGCCTGTACCGTGTATTTTGAATTTTGGCCGTCCGCACGGAGCCGCATTGAATTTTGACCTGACCTGTTGCGAGCTTCGTGTCAGGCAGCCGGTGAAGTGATTGGAAACCCGCGCGTTTGTTCCTGTTCGGCTTCTTTTTTACCCATCCGGCACAGGGCGGACGAACTGCAGCACATTGAAGGGCTGATTGTGCTCTACCTCCCACCTAGTCAGGGCTATTTGGATTTAAAGGAATTCTATAGAATTTACAGAGGATTGAAATCGTCGGAAAGAATTTCTGTGTTGGCCTTTGGGTAATAGGATTGGATCCCGTAAGAATTTTTCTAATGGAATTTTTTTGTATATTTCATAGAAAATCTAACATCCACTCTAACCTTCTTTTATAATTTTATTTCTATGCCATCAAATACTCCTAACTAATCCTATGGAAATCAAGTGTGCATGACACTCTAATACTATATCTTTTTCTATTTTTACGTTTTCAAAATCCTACTGATCAAAGAGGCCTTTACCGTGAAATGAGTGTGAAAAATGCAGTGAAATCCTCCTAGTACTAGAGTACTGCTTATAATTTTTGAGATTGCGACGGCAGATATAATTAATTTAAGGGCTATCATGTGTTGAGACTTTAGTTGCATAGGACAAGAGAGAAGAGAGAGCTGATATTCTTTTCTTTTAGAGGGTGTTTGTTTACAGGGACTTATTGGTCTAGGGACTTAAAAAAATCCCTATAAGTCTTATCTAAACCAAACAGGAGGGACTTATAGGTGGGCATTTGGGACTTATGAAATAAGACTCTCAAGGAGGGACTTATAGGGACTTATAATTGTAATATGGTCTTATAGGGAGTTATAAGTCCCAGGAACCAAACATGTAGGGACTTTTTAGGGACTTGGAACTTATAAGTTGGGACTAGAAAAAGTCGTAGGACTTATAAACCAAACATGCCTTAGTTAAGAGACGTTTAGTAGTTTTGAGTTCTGAGCTCACCGGATAAACTAAGTCAGATATTGCTAGCTACCGTACAAAATATAGCAGGTCACTTGGTCAAACGCAGCACTGGTGGGATTATTTTGTTTCAAGCGTGTCTTTTTACAGACATTCCAGGGTACTACAATGTTGACTTGTAGACCTAGAAGCGGTTTAAGTAACACGGAGATCAGCATTTGAACTGACGAGCATAAAACCACGCTCCAGCCGATCAATACAAATAGTAGTAATTGTGAAGCTGTAAAGATTACCGGGGAAATATCAAGTGCTTCCTAGGCTTAGATGATATCGTGATACGGGTTTTTGAAGAAGAGAGCTCTTAAACGTTTTGCAAAAAAACATTTGAAGACACTTTAAATTGCGCGCAAGTTTCACAGCTCCTCATATGTCGTCGGATCTGAGATCCAACGGCCGAGGAGCCCGCCATTGGATCAGATCCCATGGCTCTTGAGAGCTCTTGAACATTTTGCAAAAAGAAAAAAAAACACTCGAAGAATATGAAAATTGCACGCAAGTTCCCAACTCCTCAGATGACGTTGGATCTAGATTCAACAGCCAAGGAGCTCGTATCACGGTGTCATCTATGCCTCGGTATCACCTGAAACTTCCTCAAAGATTACTGATAATGGCTCTCTTTTTTACTCGAATATGCAAAGCACTTGGGTGTCATTGCGGTGATAGGAGAAGAAAATAGTCACACAGGTGGTTCGCGAACATACCACGAACGCAATTACATGGCGTGGGCTACACAACGGCTGGCGACAAACATTGTCGCCCGATCAGTCAAGGCTACGTCTCAGGCAGAATGGTTGCAAGTCCGGCTCCACCAGCGGCGGCCCATTTCTTAGCCTCCTCGCAAATGCTGTTGGTAAGCCACGTGATTGATGGCTGCTCAGCGTCAAAAAACACAAGCATTTCATGCCTTCCATATGAGTCAAGTCGCGAGCATGATCATGGATGAGATGCCCTGCCGCTGGTTATTTGGTGACACACCGTCAGAAGCCGCCCACCAGTCGATGAAGTTGTCATCAGCAGCAGCAGCAGGTGGAGGAATTGTCGGTCGACACCAAGATAGGACCTCGTGCCAGATTTCTCGCGAGAACGGGCAACCCATAAGCAGATGTTGCATGGTCTCGGGGACTTGATCGCATAGCACGCATCTGGGCGCAAGTGGTAACGCATGCCGGAGCAGTCTATCGACGGTCCAACACCGGTCTCGGAGAGCCAGCCAGATGGAGACCTTGGTTCTCAATGGCGCCCAGGATTTCCAATTGAGCTGCCGTTGGTATGTTGTGGTGGAGCCGTGAAGCCTCGCCGAGTTGCAGGAGGCTGCAGTGTACAGACCGTTGGCGGTCATCCTCCAAGTGAGTTGATCGGGCTCATCTGATAGTTGGAGGAATTGTAGACTCGTCCATAGCTCGATGTATTGGACCGTGGCCTCCACAGAGAGGGAGGCGTGCATGTCTTGCACCCCAAGATGGATGCCCTAGGCCACCGTGCGTCTCTTCCGTCCTCGCTTTGGAACCATGGCAAACACCGCCTGCACGATCTAGTGCCCAAGGCGCCGGTGGGAACAGGCATGAGCGGCCGTCTCCCACCCGCCAGGTCGTGCATGTTCGAAAGATGGCACGGACGTCGTTGTCCTGGTCGAGGGGGGAGGTGGCTATCGCTTGTGCCGTTGTTGACCTGTTGGTGTCCTTGGCTGCTTCGCGGATCAAAGTTAGCCCCGAGCGAACGACTTCCGACGGATTTATGGCGTACTACTTCCGTGATGCTCCCTCCGTTCCATAATGTAGTGCCTATAAATTTTTACAAAAGTCAAACATTACAAACTTTAACCATGTTTATAGAGAAAAGTAGCTACATCTAGAATACCAAATGCACATCATTGGATACATCATGAGTTCTATTTTCAGAACGTACATGTTTGGTATTGTAGATGTAAATAGTTTTCTCTATACACTTGTTCAAAGTTGACAAAGTTTGATTTTCACAAAAATCTATAGGCACTACATTGGTCCTCGAATCGGCACGCAGCATTGATGGAGACCCACGGGCTATCATTGGCACGGCGGGTACACGATTCGATCGAAACCGATACGGTGGTACGAGTACGAGCGAGAGGAGGTACTCTATCTGGCCGTCCGCACGGAGCCGCATTGAATTTTGACCTGACCTGTTGCGAGTTTCGTGTCAGGCAGAGGCAGTGGGCGAAGTGGCTGGAAAACCACACGTTTCCTGTTCGGCTTCTTTTTTACCAATCCGGCACAGGAGTACAACTGCAGCACATTGATGGGCTGATTGTGCTCTCCCTCCCACTCTGGCTGTGGCTGCAGACACGCCGCTCGATCCATCGGGCCCTCCCTCCCAACCAACGTTCCTCCATCGTTGACCTGAGTGGTACGACCATTGCACACTTTTCATGTAGAGTGTGATTAAACTAGAATCTGCATTGAGCAACCGATGGACTGGACGATCGTTCGAACGATCATACACGAGCTGGCCAAGTGGCAGACGCACGGGAAAGGCACGGCACACAAGTTGCAGCTGCAGCTGCAACCCTCCGCCTCTCCGGGCCGCCCCCACACACACCGACGGCTGGAAAGCGTGGCGGGCGGGGAGCTGCGTGCCGATTCCCGCGCAGTTTCTCAGGTCAGGTGTCGGTGCCGCTTTCCTTTCCGCCCAGGATCGGCCGGCCCAGCTCTAGCCACCCAACCTCAAGGTGACGCGAGAGGTGACCGTGGAGGGAGCTATAGGGAGGCCGTTGTCGATTTGAGCAATTTCTCGTACTATAATTTAATCTAGAAATTCTTTGATAGGTAATCTCTTTTTTTCTTCTGCGGGGGATTCAATAGGTAAATCAGAAAGAACGGAATAAACATGACGATCAAAAGAACGCATGCAATCTGATAAACAAATAAGATGAAAGCAACATGTGCAGTTCAATTGATAGTACTAATAATCAAGAAGCAGTTCCTAACGTAAGGGATAAGAACACATATAACGTGTTGGATGAAGAGGCGTTCTCTGTCATGGTATCAGCATCAGCGAGCGACATGTTCGCGAACAGTTTGTCGATGTCGGGGAAGAAATCATCGTTGGGGAAGTAGTCGCATCCAACAACTGCACTAGAGCGCTCCCAAAAATTAAATTGCCCCTCTCCAGTACATGGTCACTAGTGCGCGAGGTTCCGGAGGCCCACTGTCTCACTTGCTAATGCATGCGGAGGAGAGAGATGTGAAAGACACGGGCGGCGCAAAGTTGTGGAACGACACGATAGACGCATAGAAGGTGAAGTATCTTACACACGCTCGTCCAGGAAGACCAGCTCAGAAGAGCAAGGGAAATGGTTAACCTAGGCAGAAGAAAAGAAACAATCATAATTGTTTAGATTCATCTTCCACTAGTAAAACATTTCAAATTTTTTTGCTTACATGACAAAAAAGGAAGGCACCTCACACACGTCCTAATAAGGCTTGCATACACGGGAGCGGCTTTTTGCTGGACGAGGGCATTGGCTCCTAGTTTTGGAAATGATTCAAAAAAATCTTATTCCAAGTTTAGCAAAATCAAAAAAAAAATTGTGAAAACTTTATACATAATCGCGACGGATCTGTGAGTTTTCATTCACAAGATTATGATTTGCAAGCTGCACAAAAAACGAAAACCTAGCCCAACAATAAAAACCGACTGGCCAATTTTCATTTATGTATTTGTTCTTTTGTCTACGCCACGTATGAAAGCATATTGTTATGGAAATTTTCTTGAACATGTTATATGTGTATTTGTGTGTGTACCAAAAAAATTATGCTATGGAAAAATGTTTTTTAAGTCCACCAATGCACCCATCCATCCAAGGGCATTTTCGTTGCATACGCCCTCTTCTCAAGATTTTAGTGGTGTGTGAAACAACCCACCTTTTATGTTGGTCTCCAACATCCTTCACTAGCATGGTGTTACTATTTTTTTAGAAGGAACAACGCACTTTATTAAACTTCAAGGTTTAAAGGAATACAAATGTTGGGGGTGGGGATTACATAACCAAACGTGCCAGCCAACCTCGAGCGAGGTCTCCATTCTAGCTAATTTGTGAGCCCCTAATGAGTCCACTTTACATGATGTTTTTCCTTCATATTTTGTGCCTACAAGGTGGGCTTTGTGGAATTTTACCGCCTTCGCGCACTTCTTTTTGTTAATGATCCTTTAGCTTACGTCTTTTGGAGCAATATTCATTTTATGGATAAACCACCCAAATATGGTAGTGTAATCACGTATTAAAGGTGATAAACACATTCCATAGAAAAGTTAAGCAAGAAGGCCAAATAAACAACCGTTGTTGAGCCTCCAGAGCGAACGAGGACGTTTCACGTGACCGTGCGCGCTCGTATGAGCGATCATTTGGCGCTCCCCGCCTCTAGGGGATTAGCTATTTTCACCTCATGGAAACAGATCGTGGAGGGGACGAACATAGACTCCAAAAACTCATCCAGAAGGCAGAACCCTAGCCTCCAGAGCCCATTCGCAGGGAGGATCTGTTGGGGAACGTAGTAATTTCAAAAAATTTCCTACGCACACGCAAGATCATGGTGATGCATAGCAACGAGAGGGGAGAGTGTTGTCTACGTACCCTCGTAGACCGAAGCGGAAGCGTTGACGCAACGTAGAGGAAGTAGTCGTACGTCTTCCCGGTCCAACCGATCCAAGCACCGTTACTCCGGCACCTCCGAGTTCTTGACACACGTACAGATCGATGACGCACCCCGGGCTCCGATCCAGCAAAGCTTCGGGGAGGAGTTCCGTCAGCACGATGGCGTGGTGACGATCTTGATGTTCAACTGTCGCAGGGCTTCGCCTAAGCACCACTACAATATGACCGAGGTGTAATATTGTCGAGGGGGGCACCGCACACGGCTAAGGAACGATCACGAAGATCAACTTGTGTGTCTATGGGGTGCCCCCTGCCCCCGTATATAAAGGAGTGGAGGAGGGGAGGGTCGGCCCTCTCTATGGCGCGCCCTAGGGGAGTCCTACTCCCATCGGGAGTAGGATTCCCCCTTTCCTAGTCCAACTAGGAACCCTTCTGTCAGTGTCAAAACCGGCGGATCTCGGGTAGGGGGTCCCGAACTGTGCGTCTAGGCGGATGGTAACAGGAGACAAGGGACACGATGTTTTTACCCAGGTTCGGGCCCTCTCGATGGAGGTAAAACCCTACTCCTGCTTGATTGATATTGATGATATGGGTAGTACAATAGTAGATCTACCACGAGATCAAGGAGGCTAAACCCTAGAAGCTAGCCTATGGTATGATTGTTGTAATGTATGTCATCCTACGGACTAAAGCCCTCCGGTTTATATAGATACCGGAGAGGGCTAGGGTTACACAGAGTCGGTTACAATAGTAGGAGATCTACGTATCCGTATCGCCAAGCTTGCCTTCCACGCCATAAAGTACCTTCCGGACACGAGCCGGAGTCTTCAATCTTGTATCTTCGTAGTCTTGGAGTCCGGCGGACATTGATAGTCCGGCTGTCCGAACACCCCCTAGTCCAGGACTCCCTCAGTAGCCCCTGAACCAGTCTTCAATGACGATAAGTCCGGCGTGCATATTGTTCGGCATTGCAAGGCGGGTTCCTCCCTTGAATAATCCAGAGAAGATAATGAACACCAGGATAGTGTCCGGCTCTGCAAAATAAATTCCACATTCCACCGTAGAGAGAATAAAATGTACACTTAGTTCAATCTGCTGACGTATTATGCGGCGTGACATCACACCGCCACCAGGCCTTTGTTTGAATCATTATACCACCTCAGCATTAGCAGAGCGGTTTCCTCGGCACGTCCTATCGAAGCAGAGATCGTGTTCCCCTTATTCCGGGATTCTCATCAATACGTGCGTGGGTAACCCAACCGCTCCCGTCGCCACGCCTCCTCTATCGAAGGGGAATCCCAAACGGTCACGGAGACGGCCCTTGGTATTTTTTCCCCTTTATAAGAGGACCAAGGCTCGCCATTGTTCTTCAATCTCGCATCGAATCTCTTTCCCGCTCCCGGTTCCAACACCCCGAGCCTCAGATTCGAGCGCTTCGGATCCTTAACCATGTCCGGCTCCGACTTCCAGGGCCGGTGGATGCCCTCCTCCGTCACGGAGGAAGACATATTGAAGCTGCGTGAGGCCAAGTACCTGGCCTTCGAGATTTCGCACAGGTTGCCTGCTCAAGGGCAGGTTGTGCCGGCCCCCGAGCCCGGTGAATACGTCGTTTTCGTATCCCACCTCCGTCGGGGTTTAGGCTTCCCGACGGATCCCTTCGTGAGAGGGCTCCTGTTCTACTATGGGCTGGACTTTCACGACTTGGCTCCGGAGTCCATCCTTCATATCTCCGCATTCATTATCGTCTGCGAAGCCTTCCTCCGCGTCATTCCCCACTTCGGCTTATGGCTGAAGACCTTCAAGGTGGAGCCGAAGATGATCGGGGGGCGTCAAGCGGAGTGCGGCGGGGCGACCATAAGCAAAAAGGTCGATGCCCCGTGGCTCGAGGGTTCCTTCCAAGAGGAACTCGGATTGTGGCAGCAGGAGTGGTTCTATATCACCGCTCCAAGGGGCAGCAAGCAAAAGCCGCCGCCCTTATTCCGCCCGGGACCTCCGCGCCAACTGATGTCGTGGGTCAACCAAGGGCTCAATTGGGGGCCGTCCGAAGACGTGCCTTCACTGCAGGGCCGGATTCGAGATCTCCAAGCGAGGGAGATCGACCTGATCAAGGTGATGCAGGTCATGCTAATCAGGCATCTTCTGCCCTGCAAGCGTCGTCCTCTCCGTCTATGGGAATTCAACCCGGAGGGACCTCGGATTCTCCAACACTTCATGGGTGCGACACCCGTGGAGATGTACAAGTTGTTCTTCGGACGCGGGTGGCGTGTCCGGATTCAGCCGAGGATGCAGGTCTAAGCCGCGATCGCCCGGATACTCAGGTAAGTAGCTCAGAGTCCGGACATTCTGTTTATGTGCCTTTCCAGAGTTCGCCTTCTGACCCTTTGTTCTCTACAGGAATGGGTGGCGCGATCAAGGCTGATAAGGTGTCCGGCCCCCCTCCCAGAGACCGCACAGGAGCCCGTGCTGGTCAGAATGTTGGAGGTTGCGCCCACAGAAGGGGGCGACGGGGAAAATAGAGGAGCTAATATTTCGCCCAACGGGGCGACTGAAGAAGGAGGAAGCAAGAGCCCCTCCCTTCAGGGGGATAAGAGGACCGCCTCCGAAGATCCGGAGGCCAACGCCCCTAAGCGTGGGAAGAGATCTTCCCCGGGGGGTCCGGCGCCCGGAAAGAATCCGGACGCACAACCATCATCAAAGGATCGGCCCTCCAGTGAGCCGTGAGTATGAAAGAGAGAGTTGATTAGTAAGGAAATACCTTCATTTGTGCTTCTGTAGATAACCAAAATATTTATATTGCAGTTCGGATCTGCAGCCTTCTCAGATGAGTTCATCTTCGGGGGACCTTCTTCCGGAGATGATGGAGAGCGATACGCCCCCATCCGCAGCGCCGCCAGATGAAGCAGGCGAACCCGAAGTGTCATCACGGAGGGTATCCCCGAGTCCGGAGGGGCCAGAGAGTTTGGTGCCTACTAGTGTTCGGCCGGGAGAACTGAAGAATTTGCTCGAGAGGGCGTCTATCTCAGAAGATCACCGTGCATTAATGCGTATGGTGGTTGGAAGGATTTCGTCCGCCGAGAGCGGATTGCGTAGTGCCGCCATGAGTTTGCTGGCGGGATTTGAGGTATGCGAGAACAACGCACCCCTTTGTCTTTTAACAGTTTTGCATATAAAAAATGCGCCCTGTATAGATAGTAGCCCCTGAGACTCGGTAGGTTGTCGGAAACGACAGCGTACCGAGGATCGAAATCTAAAGAAATGAATTCCGTCGTTCCTATGCAGGTGGCGGATAGTCCGGGGGCTAGCCGGACTAGTGAGTTTGCCGAGTTAAATCGGAAACTGGACTTGGCAGATGCGAACATCGCACTTGTCAATAGGTGACTTGACGAGTCGCAAGGTAAAAGAGTTCTCCGCAGTCGCTTTATTAGGGGGGTCAAAGCCCTCCTCTGATAAATTATATGCTGTTTATACAGACGGTGCTGCTGCTGTGGAGGACCTTCGGGCCGAACTTGCTCGAGCTAAGGAGCAAGCCTGAAGGAGTGAAGCGGCTGCCGCGAGGGCGGCCGAGGAGTTGAAAGCCGAAAAGGCTGCGCAGTGCCTAAGCAGGGCCGAGGTGGCCGAATTGGCCATGAAAGTAAAGGATGCTACCGACCGCAATGAGGCTCTTGAAAAGGAGCGCTTATCGGAGCAGGAAGACCTGAAGAAGGCCACCGCCGAAGCCAAGGATGCCCACTCTGCAATGCGGGCTATGAAGGAGGAGCTGCGCCAGGCCGGAGAGATCGTGGCTGGCAAGCCTTTTCTGCTGCGTCACCGATTTATGGATGGAAAGTATGCTCAATTTGAGCGGCTGTGGAGTCCGGAGGATCCGTATATGGACTTAGCTGCAAGTGCGGCTGACGCCGTTAAGCACTTCCGGAGCCAGAAGGATCATAAGACGGAAGAGCTATATTGGTCTCAATTCCACAGTCTGGATCACCCACTTCCATTGACAGACCGGTTGGCCGAATGGGCCGAGCTAAATAGATTGTCCGGACTTGCCATGACTGACATCGTGGCCCATGTCTGGCCAGAGAGGTCCAAGGCGACGAGCTACTTTGGTTTATTACAGCAATTCCTTGGAGCGGTGCCGCGTATAAAGGAGATGAAGCGGTCGGCCTGTATAGAGGGCGCGCGGATGGCTCTTGCCCGTGTAAAGGCGTATTGTCCAGAGATGGACGCCACCGCTGTTGCTGCCCAGGGTTCGGATGAAAACCGGCTCCCTGCCGAGCACTATTTCGGGGAAGTTATGCGTGGCGCTCATGTAATAGAGTCGCAATGCTCGAAGAATGTAACGTTCAAATGAACGCATTAGCTTATAAATTGATGATTATGTTATAACTGCTTTTTATACTTGTGCGTCCAAGTAGTAAAACTTCTCCTTTTCGGCCGTTTACGTATACGTGTGTATAACCTGAAAGATGCAGTCTTCGGCTTCAGCCCCCACGCACAAGGTGCTGGGGTGTTCGCAAAAATAGCGCGTTTTCACACTTAATCCGACGTCTCGGTCCTATTATAAGGAGGTGGTAGCGTAGCAAACGAGGCAATCCGGACTATAATGCTTTATCACTTTCACTTAGCCAGTGGAGCTCGAGGGTGGGGCTACGATATAGCCCCTGGTGGCATCGCCCTTCTCCGAAGTCGGAGTGCGTGTGCCTGACCGGAAAACGGCCCTTCGTCAAAGCGGGGAATTCTAAACATTCCGATAGTCGATCGAGGGCTGACCAGTCTCTCGCTGCATCATGACAGTCAGTTTTCGGCTTTCTCTACTGAGGTGCTCGCCCAGCCGAACTAGGGCACAATCGCAGTAGTTCTCCTGGTGCCGCGTTAGCCGATGATACGGAATGTAAGGCAGCAAAACACAGGAGCCGGGCAAACCCAACATTTGACCAAAGACATGATTCGGAGCTGATGCATATAATGCCTAACTCGAGACGCCGAACACTCCCTAAGGTGTTCGGTCTTTATAATAATGGGCAGAACGATGCCCTAAGCCCCTAGTGTCCAGGTACGGGCATGGTCTTCTGACGCGCCCGATGCCAAAGCGTCAAGCTCCGCTTTGGCTATAGGAAGAAACCAAGGGAGAATAACAACGAAAGATAGTGAAAAAGGTCTACGCAGGGTCTTAATCTGAAAAGAATCCTCACAACGGGTCCCTACTGCACGTCTGCGCATGTGTCCCCGTTGCGCCGTTATCCTGGACGGGTATGCACGTTGTTCATCTGTAAAAAGAGAGGAACGTTAGTTTTAAAAACAAATTGTGCGAAAAAATATTAGAAATATAAATAATTAAAGCGGGGTTCGTATAAACCCGCGGTGATTTGTGCGCGCAGCCCCCTGTAAAGGGGTATGCGGCTAGGGAGCCCCTAGCCTACTGACGCCGGATTCGTCTATCCAAGTCCGGGGTCTTTAAGTGACCCTCGCACTAAAATTACGCCACGCGGTCCGGGCATCTTGAGTGTAAGAGATGCATAATGCGGTATGGCGTTGAAGCGGACAAAAGCCTGTCGTCCCAAGAGTGCTTGATATTCACTTTCGAACGGGACGATATGAAAAATTAATTTTTCGCGTCGAGAATTGTTCGGCGATCCGAGCACGACTTCTAGTAATATGGAGCCTGTGCACTTGGCGTGATGGCCTGGCGTCACTCCTTTGAAGGAAGTGCGGCTGTGTCGAATTTTGGTAGGGTCTATCCCCATCCTACGGATTGTGTTCGAATATAGCAGGTTTAAGTCACTGCCTCCGTCCATTAGGACGTTAGTAAATTGCAATCCATCTATTATGGGATTCAATATCAGGGGAGTCCGTCCCGCATATCGAATGCTTCTGGAATAGTCCAGGTGGTCGAAAGTGATTGGTTTTGATATCCAATCTCTACGGTCTGCTGGGTTGGACCGTGCGAAGCTCTTTTTAGAAAGTGCCGCACTCTTTTTCCGTATTATCACATGAAGTGAGTTTACTGTTTTGACCCCTTGTGGGAAAGTCTTTTGTTTTCCGGTGCTCTGCTGGTGGGGTTTATCTTCTTCGCTTGACGCGTCGAGCCCCTTGTGTTCGGCATTTAGTCGGCCGGACTGTTTAAAAACCCAACAATCCCTGTGGGTGTGATTTGCAGGCCTTCCGGTGGTACTGTGGATTTGACATATCCGACCCAAAATTTTGTTTAAGTTGGACAATTCGTCACTGTCATCCTTAAGAGGCTGTGTTTTATTATTGGGCCGCGAGCTTTTGAATCCGGCATTGACTTCCGCGCTCTTTGGGCTTTTCTCTTTATTCCGGCGCTGTTCTTTTCTGCGCCGCGAT
This sequence comes from Triticum timopheevii, assembly GCA_963921465.1. Lineage (NCBI taxonomy): Eukaryota > Viridiplantae > Streptophyta > Magnoliopsida > Poales > Poaceae > Triticum > Triticum timopheevii. The sequence continues at coordinate 439,035,970 of OY997262.1, forward strand.
TTTCTGTTTCCATCTCTTATCTCTGATGTACTTGGGTCGCTGGTGCTGCATCGTGCTAACCAGCTATCCTCGCCCGCACAAAAGCGGGTCATGAGGCTTGTCAGTGCGGACATTGTTCTCGGTTTCTCTTGACCGAGGTGCCTGGTGAGCCATTCGTCTCGGACATTGTGCTTGAAAGCTGCTAAGGCTTCGGCGTCCGGACAGTCGACTATTTGGTTCTTTTTGGTGAGGAACCTGTTCCAGAATTTCCGCGCTGACTCTCCGGGCTGTTGAGTTATATGAATTAGGTCATCTGCATCCAGAGGGCGGACATAAGTCCCTTGAAAATTTGCTCTAAACGCATCCTCGAGCTCTTCCCAACTTCCAACAGTATTTTTTGGGAGGCTTTTAAGCCAATGACGGGCTGGCCCTTTGAGCTTGAGGGGTAGGTATTTTATGGCGTGGAGATCATCTCCTCTGGCCATATGTATATGTAGTATATAATCTTCTATCCAGACTCCAGGGTCTGTTGTCCCATCGTATGCTTCTATGTTTATGGGTTTAAATCCTGCTGGGAATTCATGGTCCAGCACCTCATCAGTGAAACATAGTGGGTGTGCGGCGCCCCTGTATTTGTGTGTGCCGCTATCATCGGACACTTGACGTGTTGTCTTGCTTCCTGGGGCCTTCTCCTTAGGCCCGTAGATGGATCTGGCTGGGCCATCTATCCTTCCAAGTTCGTTGGTTGGTTTATGTGGGGCGCCGCTGTCAGAATTTGGCCTATCATCTGGCCGTCTATCCGGCCAGGCAGCCTCTTTATTTTTGGACGGTGGGGGCTCTATGGCCTCTTCGTCGAATTCTGGTAGCAGCTTGCGCTTCGGGTAGCTCTTTGGTTGGTGGCCATTGCCGTACTTATCTGCGGTTTTGAGCATTGTGCTCCATCTCATTCTGAGTGTATTTTCCGCTGTTTTGAGCCTCCGTTTTTCCTTCTTCAGGCTTTTTGCTGTGGCGATAAGCCTGCGCTTGAAGCGCTCTTGTTCGACGGGATCCTCGGGTACGACGAATTCGTCATCGTTGAGGCTTGCTTCGTCATCGGAGGGAGGTATGTAATTATGATCCTCAACCTCTTCGTCTGCCGCCCCCTCATGAGGGCTTGCTTCTGCATCCTCCTGCGCTGAATCTTGCTGGAGGGGATTGTCTTCGGCATTCTCTGGAGTATTATTGTCTCCTGTGCCGGAATTTCCGTTTTTGCTGTGGCGAGATTTAGAGCGGCGCCGCTGACGCCGGCGCTTGGGCTGTTTCTTTAAGGAATCTGCCTCCGCTGTTCCTTCGCCGTCCCCATCTTTTGGGGTATCCACCATGTATACGTCGTATGACGAGGTGGCCTTCCAGTGCCCTGTGGGCGCTGGTTCCTGTTCGTCTCCGGCATCATCGTCCATAGCGTCGATGTCTTCGGAGTCGTAGTCCAGCATGTCGGTTAGATCGTCGACAGTGGCTACAAAGTGGGTGGTGGGTAGGCTCTGAATTTCTTCGTCGTCCGCATCCCAACCATCCTGGCCATAATCCGGCCAGGACTCTCCTGATAACGAGAGATGCTTTAGTGAATTTAAGATATCGCCAAAAGGCGAGCATTGAAAGATGTCCGCGGTGGTGAATTCCATAACCGGCGCCCAATCTGGATTGATTGGTAGGGGCGCGGGAGGTTCGGAGTCCGGCGAGGAGTCCGGCGCCTCGGAATCACGAGTTTCGCAGGGGACAAGATTAGTGTTCGGCTCCATCACCGTGGATGTTGAAGCCCCCGGGGCGGCGTCTATCCACCGGTCCTCGATCTGGGCGATCGGTTCTGGGCTAATGGCCGGAGCGGATTCGTGTGCGGCCACCAAGGCACTGTTCGGCGGCAGAGCTAGATCATGCCCATCGTCGCAGTGCGGCGCGCTTGGCTGTGGCTCGAGTCCATCGAGGATCAAATCTCCTCGGACATCGGCCGTGAAGTTTAAGCTTCCAAATCTGACCTGACGGCCAGAGGCGTAGCTTTCGATCTACTCCAGATGGCCAAGTGAATTGGCCCGCAGTGCGAAGCCGCCGAATACGAAGATCTGTCCGGGGAGGAAAGTCTCACCCAGGACAGCGTTGCAGGTTGAAGATGCCATCAAGCCTATTGGTGACGACACAGAGGAACTCTCAATGAAAGCACCAATGTCGGTGTCAAAACCGGCGGATCTCGGGTAGGGGGTCCCGAACTGTGCGTCTAGGCGGATGGTAACAGGAGACAAGGGACACGATGTTTTTTACCCAGGTTCGGGCCCTCTCGATGGAGGTAAAACCCTACTCCTGCTTGATTGATATTGATGATATGGGTAGTACAAGAGTAGATCTACCACGAGATCAAGGAGGCTAAACCCTAGAAGCTAGCCTATGGTATGATTGTTGTAATGTATGTCGTCCTACGGACTAAAGCCCTCCGGTTTATATAGATACCGGAGAGGGCTAGGGTTACACAGAGTCGGTTACAATAGTAGGAGATCTACGTATCCGTATCGCCAAGCTTGCCTTCCACGCCAAGTAAAGTACCTTCCGGACACGAGCCGGAGTCTTCAATCTTGTATCTTCGTAGTCTTGGAGTCCGGCGGACATTGATAGTCCGGCTGTCCGAACACCCCCTAGTCCAGGACTCCCTCACCTTCCATGTAGTAGGAGTAGGAGAGAAGGAAAGGGAAGAGAGAAGGAGAAGGAATGAAGGGGGCGCCCCCCCTCCCTAGTCCAATTCGGACTAGTCCAAGGGGAGGGGTGCGGCCACCCTTTTGGCCATTTCTCTCCTTTCCCGTATGGCCCAATGAGGCCCAATACGAATTCCCGTAACTCTCCGGTACTCCGAAAAATACCCGAATCACTCGGAACCTTTCCGAACTCCGAATATAGTCGTCCAATATATCGATCTTTATGTCTCGACCATTTCGAGACTCCTCGACATGTCCCCGATCTCATCCGGGACTCCGAACTCCTTCGGTACATCAAAACTCATAAACTCATGATATAACTATCATCGAAACCTTAAGCGTGCGGACCCTACGGTTCGAGAACAATGTAGACATGACCGAGACACGTCTCCGGTCAATAACCAATAGCGGGACCTGGATGCCCATATTGGTTCCTACATATTCTACGAAGATCTTTATCGGTCAGACCGCATAACAACATACGTTGTTCCCTTTGTCATCGGTATGTTACTTGCCCGAGATTTGATCGTCGGTATCCAATACCTAGTTCAATCTCGTTACCGGCAAGTCTCTTTACTCGTTCCGTAATACATCATCTCGCAACTAACTCATTAGTTGCAATGCTTGCAAGGCTTAAGTGATGTGCATTACCGAGAGGGCCCAGAGATACCTCTCCGACATTCGGAGTGACAAATCCTAATCTTGAAATACGGCAACCCAACAAGTACCTTTGGAGACACCTGTAGAGCACCTTTATAATCACCCAGTTACGTTGTGACGTTTGGTAGCACACAAAGTGTTCCTCCGGTAAACGGGAGTTGCATAATCTCATAGTCATAGGAACATGTATAAGTCATGAAGAAAGCAATAGCAACATACTAAACGATCGGGTGCTAAGCTAACGGAATGGGTCATGTCAATCAGATCATTCAACTAATGATGTGATCCCGTTAATCAAATAACAACTCTTTGTCCATGGTTAGGAAACATAACCATCTTTGATTAACAAGCTAGTCAAGTAGAGGCATGCTAGTGACACTCTGTTTGTCTATATATTCACACATGTATTATGTTTCCGGTTAATACAATTCTAGCATGAATAATAAACATTTATCATGATATAAGGAAATAAATAATAACTTTATTATTGCCTCTAGGGCATATTTCCTTCAGTCTCCCACTTGCACTAGAGTCAATAATCTAGATCACATCACCATGTGATTCACATCGATAGTTCACATCATCATGTGATTAACACCCATAGTTCACATCGCCATGTGAACAACATCCAAAGGGTTTACTAGATTCAGTAATCTAGTTCACATCGTTATGTGATTAACACCCAAAGAGTACTTAGGTGTGATCATGTTTTGCTTGTGAGAGAATCTTAGTCAACGGGTCTTTCACATTCAGATCCGTTATGTATTTTGCAATTTTTTATGTCTACAATGCTCTGCACGGAGCTACTCTAGCTAATTGCTCCCACTTTCAATAGGTATCTAGATCGAGACTTAGAGTCATCCAGATCGGTGTCAAAACTTGCATTGACGTAACCCTTTACGACGAACCTTTTATCACTTCCATAATCGAGAAACATATCCTTATTCCACTAAGGATAATTTTGACTGCTGTCCAGTGATCTACTCCTAGATCACTATTGTACTCCCTTGCCAAACTCAGTGCAGGGTATACAATAGATCTGGTACACAGCATGGCATACTTTATAGAACCTATGGCCAAGGCATAGGGAATGACTTTCATTCTCTTTCTATCTTCTGCCGTGGTCGGGTTTTGAGTCTTACTCAATTTCACACCTTGTAACACAGGCAAGAACTCTTTCTTTGACTGTTCCATTTTGAACTACTTCAAAATCTTGTCAAGGTATGTACTCATTGAAAAAACTTATCAAGCGTCTTGATCTATCTCTATAGATCTTAATGCTCAATATGTAAGCAGCTTCACCGAGGTCTTTCTTTGAAAAACTCCTTTTAAACACTCCTTTATGCTTTGCAGAATAATTCTACATTATTTCCGATCTACAATATGTCATTCACATATACTTATCAGAAATGATGTAGTGCTCCCACTCACATTCTAGTAAATACAGGCTTCACTGCAAGTCTATATAAACTATATGCTTTGATCAACTTATCAAAGCGTATATTCCAACTCCGAGATGCTTGCACCAGTCCATAGATGCACATTTTGTTAACACCTTTAGGATTGACAAAACCTCTTGGTTGCATCACATACAACTCTTCTTTAATAACTCCATTAAGGAATGCAGTTTTGTTTATCCATTTGCCAGATTTCATAAAATGCGGCAATTGCTAACATGATTCGGATAGACTTTTAAGCATCGATACGAGGGAAAAAATCTCATTGTATTCAACATCTTGAACTTTGTCAAAAACCTTTTTCGACAAGTCTAGCTTTGTAGATAGTAACACTACTATCAGCGTCTGTCTTCCTCTTGAAGATCCATTTATTTTCTATGGCTTGCCGATCATCGGGCAACTCCACCAAAGTCCACACTTTGTTCTCATACATGGATCTCATCTCAGATTTCATGGCCTCAAGCCATTTCGCGGAATTTGGGCTCATCATCGCTTCCTCATAGTTCGTAGGTTCATCATGGTCTAGTTACATGACTTCCAGAACAGGATTACCGTACCACTCTGGTGCGGATCTTACTCTGGTTTACCTACGAGATTCGGTAGTAACTTGATCTGAAGTTACATGATCATCATCATTAGCTTCCTCACTAATTGGTGTAGTAGTCACAGGAACAGATTTCTGTGATGAACTACTTTCCAATAAGGGAGAAGGTACAATTACCTCATCAAGTTCTACTTTCCTCCCACTCACTTCTTTCGAGAGAAACTCCTTCTCTAGAAAGGATCCATTTATTAGCAACGAATGTTTTGCCTTCGGATCTGTGATAGAAGGTGTACCCAACAATTTCCTTTGGGTATTCTATGAAGACGCACTTCTCCGATTTGGGTTTGAGCTTATCAGGATAAAACTTTTTCACATAAGCATCGCAGCCCCAAACTTTAAGAAACGACAACTTTGGTTTCTTGCTAAACCACAGTTCATATAGTGTCGTCTCAACGGATTTAGATGGTGCCCTATTTAACGTGAATGCAGCTGTCTCTAATGCATGATCCCAAAATGATATTGGTAAATCGGTAAGAAACATCACAGATTGTACTATATCCAATAAAGTACGGTTATGACGTTCGGACACACCATTATGATGTGGTGTTCCAGGTGGCATGAATTTGTGAAACTATTCCACATTGTTTTAATTGAAGACCAAACTCGTAACTCAAATATTTGTCTCCGCGATCAGATCGTAGAAACCTTATTTTCTTGTCACGATGATTTTTCCACTTCACTCTGAAATTCTTTGAACCTTTCAACTATTTCAGACTTATGTTTCATCAAGTAGATATACCCATATCTGCTCAAATCATCTGTGAAGGTCAGAAAATAACGATACCTGCCGCGAGCCTTAACACTCATTGGATCGCATACATCAGTATGTATTATTTCCAATAAGTCAGTTGCTCGCTCCACTGTTCCGGAGAACGGAGTCTTAGTCATCTTGCCCATGAGGCATGGTTCTCAAGCATCAAGTGATTCATAATCAAGAGATTCCAAAATCCCATCAGCATGGAGTTTCTTCATGCGCTTTACACCAATATGACCTAAACGGCAGTGCCACAAATAAGTTGCACTATCATTATTAACTTTGCATCTTTTGGTTTCAATATTATGAATATGTGTATCACTACTATCGAGATCCAATGAACCATTTTCATTGGGTGTGTAACCATATAAGGTTTTATTCATGTAAACAGAACAACGGTTTATTCTCTTACTTAAATGAATAACCGTATTGCAATAAACACGATCAAATCATATTCATGCTCAACGCAAACACCAAATAACATTTATTTAGGTTCAACAATAATCCCGAAAGTATAGGGAGTGTGCGATGATGATCATATCAATCTTGAAACTACTTTCAACACACATCGTCACTTCACCCTTAACTAGTTTCTGTTTATTCTGCAACTCCCGTTTCGAGTTACTACTCTTAGCAACTGAACCAGTACCAAATACCGAGGGGTTGCTATAAACACTAGTAAAGTACACATCAATAACATGTATATCAAATATACCTTTGTTTACTTTGCCATCCTTCTTATCCGCCAAATACTTGGGGTAGTTCTGCTTCCAGTAACCAGTCCCTTTGCAGTAAAAGCACTTAGTCTCAGACTTAGGTCCAGACTTGGGCTTCTTCACTTGAGCAGCAACTTGCTTGCCGTTCTTCTTGAAGTTCCCTTCTATCCCTTTGCCCTTTTCTTGAAACTAGTGGTCTTGTTAACCATCAACACTTGATGTTCTTTCTTGATTTCTACCTTCATCGATTTCATCATCATGAAAAACTCGGGAATCATTTTCATCATCCCTTGCATACTATAGTTCATCACGAAGTTCTACTAACTTGGTGATGGTGACTAGAGAATTCTGTCAATCACTATCTTATCTGGAAGATTAACTCCCACTTGATTCAAGCGATTGTAGTACCCAGACAATCTGAGCACATGCTCACTAGTTGAGCGATTCTCCTCCATCTTTTAGCTATAGAACTTGTTGGAGACTTCATATCTCTCAACTCGGGTATTTGCTTGAAATATTAACTTCAACTCCTGGAACATCTCATATGGTCCATGACGTTCAAAACGTCTTTGAAGTCCCGATTCTAAGCCGTTAAGCATGGTGCACTTAAACTATCAAGTAGTCATCATATTGAGCTAGCCAAACGTTCATAACGTCTACATCTGCTCCTGCAATAGGTCTGTCACCTAGCGGTGCATCAAGGACATAATTCTTCTGTGCAGCAATGAGGATAAACCTCAGATCACGGATCCAATCTGCATCATTGCTACTAACATCTTTTAATACATTTTTCTCTAGGAACATATCAAAATAAACATATGAAAGCAACAACGCAAGCTATTGATCTTACAACATAATTTGCAAAATACTACCAGGACTAAGTTCATGATAAATTTAAGTTCAATTAATCATATTACTTAAGAACTCCCACTTAGACAGACATCTCTCTAGTCATCTAAGTGATCACGTGATCCAAATCAACTAAACCATAACCGATCATCACGTGAGATGGAGTAGTTTTCAATGGTGAACATCACTATGTTGATCATATCTACTATATGATTCACGCTCGACCTTTCGGTCTCCGTGCTCCGAGGCCATATCTGCATATGCTAGGCTCGTCAAGTTTAACCTGAGTATTCCGCGTGTGCAAAACTGGCTTGCACCCGTTGTAGATGGACGTAGAGCTTATCACACCCGATCATCACGTGGTGTCTGGGCACGACGAACTTTGGCAACGGTGCATACTCAGGGAGAACACTTCTTGATAATTAGTGAGATATCATCTTAAAATGCTACCGTCAATCAAAGCAAGAATAAGATGTATAATAGATAAACATCATATGCAATCAAAATATGTGACATTATATGGCCATGATCATCTTGCGCCTTTGATCTCCATCTCCAAAGTACTATCATGATCTCTATCGTCACCGGCACGACACCATGATCTTCATCATCTTGATCTATATCAATGTGTCATCACATGGTTGTCTCACCAACTATTGCTCTTGCAACTATTGCTATCATATAGCGATAAAGTAAAGCAATTATTTGGCACTTGCATCTTATGCAACAAAGAGACATCCATAGGGCTTCTGCAGTTGCCGATAACTTCAACAAAAACATGATCATCTCATACAACAACTTATATCTTATCACGTCTTGACCATATCACATCACAACATGCCCTGCAAAAACAAGTTAGACGTCCTCTACTTTGTTGTTGCAAATTTTACGTGGCTGCTACGGGCTGAGCAAGAACCGTTCTTACCTACGCATCAAAACCACAACGATAGTTTGTCAAGTTAGTGCTGTTTTAACCTTCACAAGGACCGGGCGTAGCCACACTCGGTTCAACTAAAGTTGGAAAAACTGACACCCGCCAGCCACCTGTGTGCAAAGCACGTCGGTAGAACCAGTCTCGCGTAAGCGTACGCGTAATGTCGGTCCGGGCCGCTTCATCCAACAATACCGCCGAAGCAAAGTATGACATGCTGGTAAGCAGTATGACTTGTATCGCCCACAACTCACTTGTGTTCTACTCGTGCATATAACATCAACGCATAAAACCTAGGCTCGGATGCCACTGTTGGGGAACGTAGTAATTTCAAAAATTTCCTACGCACACGCAAGATCATGGTGATGCATAGCAACGAGAGGGGAGAGTGTTGTGTACGTACCCTCATAGACCGAAGCGGAAGCGTTGACGCAACGTAGAGGAAGTAGTCGTACGTCTTCCCGGTCCAACCGATCCAAGCACCCTTACTCCGGCACCTCTGAGTTCTTGACACACGTACAGCTCGATGACGCACCCCGGGCTCCGATCCAGCAAAGCTTCAGGGAGGAGTTCCGTCAGCACGATGGCATGGTGACGATCTTGATGTTCAACTGTCGCAGGGCTTCGCCTAAACACCGCTACAATATGACCGAGGTGTAATATCGTGGAGGGGGGCACCGCACACGGCTAAGGAACGATCACGAAGATCAACTTATGTGTCTATGGGGTGCCCCCTGCCCCCGTATATAAAGGAGTGGAGGAGGGAAGGGCCGACCCTCTCTATGGCGCGCCCTAGGGGAGTCCTACTCCCACCGGGAGTAGGATTCCCCCTTTCCTAGTCCAACTAGGAACCCTTCCATGTAGTAGGAGTAGGAGAGAAGGAAAGGGAAGAGAGAAGGAGAAGGAAGGAAGGGGGCGCCCCCCCTCCCTAGTCCAATTCGGACTAGTCCAAGGGGAGGGGTGCGGCCACCCTTTTGGCCCTTTCTCTCCTTTCCCGTATGGCCCAATGAGGCCCAATACGGATTCCCGTAACTCTCCGGTACTTCGAAAAATACCCAAATCACTCGGAACCTTTCCGAACTCCGAATATAGTCGTCCAATATATCGATCTTTATGTCTCGACCATTTCGAGACTCCTCGTCATGTCCCCGATCTCATCTGGGACTCCGAACTCCTTCGGTACATCAAAACTCATAAACTCATAATATAACTGTCATCGAAACCTTAAGCGTGTGGACCGTACGGTTCGAGAACAATGTAGACATGACCGAGACACGTCTCCGGTCAATAACCAATAGCGGGACCTGGATGCCCATATTGGTTCCTACATATTCTACGAAGATCTTTATCGGTCAGACCGCATAACAACATACGTTGTTCCCTTTGTCATCGGTATGTTACTTGCCCGAGATTCGATCGTCGGTATCCAATACCTAGTTCAATCTCGTTACCGGCAAGTCTCTTTACTCGTTCCGTAATACATCATCTCGCAACTAACTCATTAGTTGCAATGCTTGCAAGGCTTAAGTGATGTGCATTACCGAGAGGGCCCAGAGATACCTCTCCGACATTCGGAGTGACAAATCCTAATCTTGAAATACGCCAACCCAACAAGTACCTTTGGAGACACCTGTAGAGCACCTTTATAATCACCCAGTTACGTTGTGACGTTTGGTAGCACACAAAGTGTTCCTCCGGTAAACGGGAGTTGCATAATCTCGTAGTCATAGAAACATGTATAAGTCATGAAGAAAGCAATAGCAACATACTAAATGATCGGGTGCTAAGCTAACGGAATGGGTCATGTCAATCAGATCATTCAACTAATGATGTGATCCCGTTAATCAAATAACAACACTTTGTCCATGGTTAGGAAACATAACCATCTTTGATTAACAAGCTAGTCAAGTAGAGGCATGCTAGTGACACTCTGTTTGTCTATATATTCACACATGTATTATGTTTCCGGTTAATACAATTCTAGCATGAATAATAAACATTTATCATGATATAAGGAAATAAATAATAACTTTATTATTGCCTCTAGGGCATATTTCCTTCACTTTCATCTATAAAAGGAGGCCCATGGCAACCTTTACAAGGGTCGACACCCTACCCATTTGCATTACGTAGCTGCATTTCCCGAGAACTTCGCCGGCAAGCTTGCACACTCTTATAACTTGGGCATATTCCACATATCAATCCACAAAAGCAGGAGTGTGATTTTACACCTCATGACGGCACGAACACGGGTAAACTTGTGTGTCTACTTGCTGGATTTGCTCTTTGTGTGCTGCGATCCCCACAGCCGAACTGCAAAGGGATCTTGTTGATCCTGATTGTCGTACGTCGATTCGGGGTTTAATGTTTCACCACCCAAATTATTTATCTAACAGATAATGTCAACAATAGTAACCCATGGTTACATATATTCAACTGGATATATATGTCTGGATTTTTCCCTACCACAAGATGCTTGCCAAGTGGAGAAAATTGAGGTTGGAACAAAAACACATATTTTTAACTCTTGTGGAAAGTAAAGTTTAAACATTGAAAGATAGACCCTTCGCAGGGAGAATTAGAGGTTGTCATGCGCTTTTAATTGTTGGATGTGCAAGTTCTTAATGTAAAGGAGCGTCACTTTATATTGCTCCTTTTTTTGCGAGATAAACTTACGATCTATTCATCTTCAATCATGGTAGTACAAGGAATGCTAGAAATAATAAAAATTACATCCAGATTCGTAGACCACCTAGCGACGACTACAAGCACTGAAGCGAGCCGAAGGCGTCGCGCTGTCATCGCCCCTCCCTTGCCGGAGCCGGGCAAACCTTGTTGTAGTAGACAGTCGGGAAGTCGTCGTGCTAAGGCCCCATAGAACCGACGCACCAGAACAACAACCGCCGCCGATGAAGAGTGTAGATAAGAAGGATCCAGCCTGAAGACACACGAACAAAGACGAACGACGAACAGATCCGAATAGATCCACCAAAGACGAATCCACTGCAGACACACCTCCACACGCCCACCGACGATGCTAGATGCATCACTGGAACGGGGGCTAGGCGGGAAGACCTTTATTCCATCTTCAAGAAGCCGTTGCCGTCTTGCCTTCCTGAGTAGGAAAAAAACCCTAACAAACCTAAAAAAAAGATCTAAAACCGGGGCCCTCCCACCGGCAAGGGTCGGGATCCACTCCGCCCCATGACCCTAAGGCCACGGGAGATGGAGCGGACCGACGCCGACACCGGCGGGAGGCAGAGGAACTTAGCTTTTTTACTTTATAGCGCTCCTTACGATAGCAACCTTTATTGAGCAGTCCATCGCTTTTATTGCGTTACTATCACAAGTTTGTATAAAATTTATTTTCTCTTACAATAAAAGATCATACATATTTTTAGGGGGTTAAGATTTTCCTCTTGTGTCCTATTTTTTTTCTTAAAAAAGAAGAAGTGTCAGGGAGTTTGAAAACTGACGGTGCACCTATGTTCGTATAAAAGAAAATCAGCTTGAAAAATGCACTTTGAAATCTCGCTAGTACTATGTATATTTTTTGAGATCGCGACGGCAGATGATTAATCGATGGAATACGATGTGTTGATACTTTGGAGCGTTATGGCGCGCTTGGTATAGGTGTAATTCAATACAGAGGTGTAAGATTTACAGGTGTATTTTACTGGGCATGACTGTTTTCTGGCTGCAAATGAAACCGGCCGGTGGAGACGTGTATTTCTTTTACAGGTGTAGTCTGAAGAAAACGCTAATCCAAACAGGGCATTAGTGTGCACAGGACAAAAGAAAAGAGGGCGCTGGGATTCTTTAAAAGGAAATAGTTAAGAGACGTCTAATCTTGCGTTCTGAGCCCACCTGGTAAACTTAATCAGATATTGCTAGCAAGAGTACAAAATATGGCAGGTCACTGGGTCACAGCACTGGTGGGATTATTTTAAGCATGTCTTTTTACAGACATTCCACGGTAATACAATGTTGACCAGGCGACCTAGAAGCGATTTAAATAACAGAGATTTGCTTTTGAATTGCCACCCGAACGGAACTAGAGGCATAAACCACACTCTAAACACAGCAGGAACTGTCAAACTGTAATCGTTTTGGACTTTACAAGTGTTGGCTACTGTTTCTGTTGCACTGAAGCTAATTCAGTCGCTGATAGTTTAGCCAAGCGCTGATAGTTTAGCCAAGCACTTCGTTATGTCTAGTTCGTCTGTATTTTAAGAGACTACTATGCCCGAACGATATGTCTTGACGATAAAAAAACCTGTAAGGGCTCTTCGATTCAAAGGAATTTCATCGGATTTTTGGTGGGTTATAATCCTTGGGTATTTTTTTCTACAGTGGTCGTTTGATACATAGGATTGAGTTATATAGGAATTTTTCCTATGAAACCACATGTACCACATTTCACTGGATAGCATCCACTCTATTTTTTTTTTCACTATTTAGTTTTTTCTGTGACATCAAACACTCTATATTAATCCTATAAAATTCAAGTGGGCATGGCACTATAATCCTTTATTTTTTTTATGTCTGCATTCTAAGAATCCTATAAATCAAAGAGAGCCTGAGGCTGTAAAGACTATTGATGATAGATCTCGCCTGCCTGTTCAGAATTGTGAACGACGTGTATCACAAGCCGAGAGCGATTTCCGACGATTTATGACATACTCCCTTCATTCGGAATTACTCGTTCAAAAAATAAATGTATCTAGATGTATTTTAGTTATAGATGCATCCATATTTATTTATTTTTGTGACAAGTAATTCCGAACGAGAAGTACTACCTTTCATGATATAAATATTGGCGCATGTACCGTGTACTTGCATTGATGAGACCACGGCTATCATTGGCACGGGCAGGTACTACACGCACGATTCGATCGAAACCGATATGGTGGTACTACTCCAATACGAGCGCGAGGTGATATTTGGATAGCCGTCCGCACGGAGCCGCATTGAATTTTGACCTGACCTGTTGCGAGTTTCGTGTCAGGCAGCCGGTGAAGCGACTGGAAACCTACACGTTCCTGTTCAGGTCATTTTTACCCATCCGGCACAGGCAGTCGAACTGCAGCACATTGATGGACCGACTGTGCTCTCCCTCCCACCCTCCGCCTCTGCTTGTGGCTCGATCGGGCCCTCCATCTCAACTAACGTTCCTCCATCGTTGACCTCAGTGGTTCGACCATGGCAAATTCACGGGAAAGCCACGGCACAGAAGTTGCAGCTGCAGCTGCACCCGCCGGGCCCGTGTACACTGTTCCGGCCGCCTGCAGGCCACTTGCGCCGCCCCACACACACCGACGGCTGGAAAGCGTCGCGGGCGGGACACTGCGTGCCGATTCCCGCCGTTTCTCGGGTGTCGGTGCGGCTTTCCGCCCAGGATCGGCCGGCCCAGCGCTAGCCACTCAGCCTCAAGATGACGCGGCAGGAGACCGTGGACGGAGCTACAGGGAGACCGTTGACGATTTTGAGCAATTTTCCATATATTTTAATCTAGAAATTCAATAGGTAAATTCATCAGAAAGAACGGAATATGTATGATGATCAGACGAACACATGTAATCAGATAGACGTCCAGGTCAAATGATGTTACTAATAATCCAGAAGCAATTCCTAACATAAGGGATAAAAACAGAAACGGCACGTTGGATGAAGAGGTCACCGTCGTGCGTCGTGGTACCACCATCAGCGAGAAATGTTCATGAACGGGTTGTCAATGTCAGGGAAAAAGTCGTCGTTGGGGAAGTAGTCGAATCCAACGGCCGCACTAGAGCGCTTCCAAAAATCTGATCGCCCCTCTCCCATATAGGGCCACCAGTGGAAAGGTTTCAGAGGCCTGCTGTCTTACTTGCCAATGCACGCCGAGAAGAGAGGTGTGAAAGACATAGGCGGCACAATGTTTTGGAATGACGCGATAGAGTGATAAAGAGCGAAGTATCTCACACACTCTTGTCTAGAAAGAGGAGTGAACTCTTATAGGAGAGTTTCAAGTGACCCGCTCAGAAGAGTAAGGGATACGGTTGCCCGCTAGAAAGAGAAAGAGAAAACGTCATAATTGTTCAGATTCATCTTCAACTACTAAAACACATTTCAACTTTTTTTTGCGTGAAAAAAAGGCACCTCACACGCGTCCTAATGTGGCTTGGATCGCTCGATCACAAAACATGATGTGCTTGAGAGGCGGGCGGCGGAGGAAACTGTTTTCATTCTTTTGCATCGATTCCCCGGGTTTTCTTCTTTGTTTTTCTTCGAGTTTCATGTTTCTTTTTTCTGTTTTCATTGGTTTTCTTCGTTATTGTCTGATTTGTTTTCGGTTTTACTGTATCCACTCTTTGCATTGGTTTTCTTCGGTCTTTATATTTTATTTTCTTCATTTTGCTATGGTTTCATTTAGTTTTTCTCGGTTCTCATTGTTTAATCCTTTCACTTTTCATATACAACAAATATTTTTTTATAGAAATTTAACATTTTTGAAATACATGAAACAATTCTATATACATCTGAAACATTTTTCTATACATGCTAACATTTTTTAAGTATGCCATTTGATTAATATTTTGGTCAAATATATTATTTTGATATCTACCTTTTTTTGTACGGATTTCACATTTTCCACGTACAAAAGTAAAAATTCCTTACACGTTATTAACTTTTTAAAACACATGATTAATATTTTATTGTTCGTATATGTTTTTATGCCTATTTTACACACGTATTGTACATTTTTTGTACACATTTTAAACTTTTTTAGACATGATTAACATTTTTCAGATACATGATTAATATTTTTTCAAATATATGTTTTTTATGTCTTATATTTTCATACACGTTGTATTATTTCGTATACATCATGAACATTGTTCTACACATGTTTAATACAAGTTTAACACTTTTTTTGCATGGCTAATATTTTATTTTGTAATTTTATTTAAAAAGATTTTTGTACATATAAAACTTTTTTTATGGCAATAAACATTTGTTTGGCCTACAAGAACATTTTTACATTGTATAAACATGTTTTGTGTACACGCTGATCATATTTTCAAATACATGATTAACATGTTTTCAAACATATACTTAGATGTCAACTTCCTCCCATACATATTCGACATTTTATATAGGCATCAGCACAAGTTTAAAAAAAAATCAAATACATGATTAATAATTTAGAAAACTTATGTATTTTTTATGTCGACTTTTTCCATACACATTGTACTTTTTTGTGTAGATCAGGAACATATTTGAGATATTCTTTTCTCATTTTGAAATACAAGATAAACATCTTACTTTAATTTGCGAATTTGTATGTAAATTAAATTTCATATTTGATGTATTTAGAATATTTCGAAATATAACCTAAGCAAAAAAAACAAAAAAAATGACAAAGCAGATAAAAAAGGTGCGCTGGAGGCCTATCGTCCGTGCATTCTGACGGCTGCTTTAGGCGAGACGTGCTACTCTATCGCGACAGCTATTTCTCATGCATTTCTTGTTGGGCCAACCCCATGATCAAGTTTCTATTTCACATTTTGTGGCTTCCGGTCAATAAAACTTCACTTTACCCTAAAAAAAGACAATTCTCGCACGTAGTGATTCCTATAGGAATTGCTTATGGGCAGGAATTTTTGGGCCGGTCCAACAAAGTTTCATAGGTTTTCTGTTGTTGTTTTCAGGTTTTCCAGTCTTTTGTAGCCCCATTTTTTCATGGTTTTCCTTTTTCATTCTTCATTTTTATTTGTTTTCATTATTTTTTTCGATCCTTTGCCAATTTTTTAGGGTTTACTTTTTCTTTAGCTTTATGTTTTGTAAAACAGCATTATTTTTCTGTTTTCTTCCTTTCAACATGTGCCTACTTTTCTCAAGCATTATGTACATCTTTTGTATACATCAGGGACATTTTTTTTGACATGATGAACATTTCCCAAAATAGATGTTTATCATTTTGTCTTTATTATAAGTTTTGATGTTTAATTTTATACACACGTTGTACCTTTTTTGAGTACGTCAAGAACATCTTTTTATTCATATTTATTATTTTGCCATACTTGATTAACATTTTATGAAATATATGTTTTGATGCCTAATGTTTTCATACATATTATACTTTTTTTATATATCTGAAATACCTTTTAATAATTATTAACATTCCCAAAAGCATATATTCATGATTATATTTCTCATAAACATTGTGCCTTTTTCATATACACCTGAAATATATTTTTCATACACATTTAAAATTTGAAAATACATGATTAACATTTTTCCAATTACATGTTTTTATGTGAAAGTTAGTCATATGATTGAATATTTTTTGTGTACACCAGGAACATATTTTTATACACAATTAACATTTCTGAAATACATGATTAACATTATTGAAATGTGTGATAACCAGTTTGCTAGACTAAATGGAAAATAAGAAAATTAAAAAAACACAAAGGAGACAAATATAAAAACAGAAAACGTAAGCGAAGAAAACAAAAAAGCAGGCGTGAAGCCCGTGTACTATGCCGGTCCACAAATGCGAGGCAAAGCAACTGGCTCCGTTAGGCAGGACATTGCGGAAAACCCTATATGACGCATTCTGCGTCAGAATGTCGACCTATCGCACAGGAGATCGCGAGCAAGCGTAGAACTGGGCCGGCTGTTAACGCGTTCGGCTTTCCAGGTTTTGGGAACCTTCTTGGAGGTTCCAGTCAGTCATTTATGGTTTTGGGAACCTTCTAGGAGGTTCCTAAACCAGGTTTTTCTTTCTTTTTTGCAATTTTTTTGCTGCTTCTTTTTTCTCTCTTTTTTCTTAAATGTTTTTTCTTTCCTTGTTCCTTTTTCCTTTATTCTGTTTCTTTTTCTATTTTACATAAATTCAAAATTTTGAGAATTTTCAAATTTTGTTCAGGATTTCTAATTTTTGTGATAGGCTTGGCGAGCCAACGTAAAAAATGCAGCCACTCTTATGGAGATGAAACCCAAAAGATTTTCGTTGGGGCGTAACCCTCTCAGCGACGTGCTACATTGGAACCCGGGTGTGGTGGAAAATGGGCAAGAGTCGGGCCATCACCCCCCAGGTGACGCGCCGTATCTTGCTCCGGATACGGTGGCAAGTGAGCGAGGATCGGGTCGTCGCATCCTTAGTGACGCGCTACATCGGCGCCCGGATGTAGTGGAATATGAGCAAGGGTCTTCGCATTTGACTCGACGAGTGCGAAGGGTAAGGAAGCTAGCCGAGCCTAGGAGGATTCGCTTAGGTAGCTGGAACGTAGGGTCTCTGACAGGGAAGCTTCGGGAGCTAGTTGATGTAGCGGTGAGGAGAGGTGTTGATATCCTTTGCGTCCAAGAAACCAAATGGAGAGGATGGAAGGCGAAGGAGGTGGAGGATACCGGCTTCAAGCTGTGGTACACGAGGACGACTGCAAACAGAAATGGCGTAGGCATCTTGATCAACATGAGCTGAAGGAAATATGCCCTAGAGGCAATAATAAAGTTATTATTTATTTCCTAATATCATGATAAATTTTTATTATTCATGCTAGAATTGTATTAACCGGAACATGATACATGTGTGGATACATAGACAAACATAAAGTCACTAGTATGCCTCTACTTGACTAGCTCATTAATCAAAGATGGTTATGTTTCCTAACCATAGACATGTGTTGTCATTTGATTAACGAGATCACATCATTAGGAGAATGATGTGATTGAAATGACCCATTCCGTTAGCCTAGCACTTGATCGTTTAGTATATTGTTATTGCTTTCTTCATGACTTATACATGTTCCTGTAACTATGAGATTATGCAACTCCCGTTTACCGGAGGAACACTTTGGGTGCTACCAAACGTCACAACGTAAGTGGGTGATTATAAAGGAGTACTACAGGTGTCTCCGAAGGTACATGTTGGGTTGGCGTGTTTCGAGATTAGGTTTCGTCACTCCGATTGTCGGAGAGTTATCTCTGGGCCCTCTCGGTAATGCACATCACTATAAGCCTTGCAAGCAATGTAGCTAATGAGTTAGTTACAGAATGATGCATTACGTAACGAGTAAAGAGACTTGCCGGTAACGAGATTGAACTAGGTATTGGATACCGACGATCGAATCTCGGGCAAGTAACATACCGATGACAAAGGGAACGACGTATGTTGTTATGCGGTTTGACCGATAAAGATTTTCGTAGAATATGTAGGAGCCAATATGGGCATCCAGGTTCCGCTATTGGTTATTGACCGATAATAGTTCTAGGTCATGTCTACATAGTTCTCGAACCCGTAGGGTCCGCACGCTTAACGTTACGATGACAGTTTTATTATGAGTTTATAAGTTTTGATGTACCGAAGTTTGTTCGGAGTCCTGGATGTGATCACGGACATGACGAGGAGTCTCGAAATGGTCGAGACATAAAGATTGATATATTGGAAGCCTATGTTTGGACATCGGAAGTGTTCCGGGTGAAATCGGCATTTTACCAGAGTATCGGGAGGTTACCGGAACCCCCCGGTGACCTAATGGGCCTTACTGGGCCTAGTGGAGGAAGAGGAGAGGAGGCCTAGGGGCAGCCGCGCGCCCCTCCCCCCCCCCCAAGTCTGAATAGGACAAGGAGGGGGGGGGGCGCCCCCCCTTTCCTTTCCCCCTCTCCTCCTTCCCCCAAGTCCTAGTCCAACAAGGGAAAGGGGGAGTCCTACTCCCGGTGGGAGTAGGACTCCTCCGGCGCGCCTCCTCCTAGGACCGGCCGCACCCCCCTTGCTCCTTTATATACGGGGGCAGGGGGCACCCTAGGACACACAAGTTGATCTTCAAGATCGTTCCTTAGCCGTGTGCGGTGCCCCCCTCCACCATATTCCACCTCGGTCATATCGTCGCGGAGTTTAGGCGAAGCCCTGCGCCGGTAGAACATCATCATCGTCACCATGCCGTCGTGCTGACGGAACTCATCCCCGACACTTTGCTAGATCAAAGTCCGGGGATCGTCATCGAGCTGAACGTGTGCTGAACTCGGAGGTGTCGTACGTTCGGTAATTGGATCGGTCGGATCGTGAAGACGTACGACTACATCAACCGCGTTGTCATAACGCTTCCGCTTATGGTCTACGAGGGTACGTGGACAACACTCTCCCCTCTCGTTGCTATGCATCACCATGATCTTGTTTGTGCGTAGGAATTTTTTTAAAATTACTACGTTCCCCAACAGTTGCATCCGAGCCTGGTTTTATGCGTAGATGTCATATGCACGAGTAGAACACAAGTGAGTTGTGGGCGATACAAGTCATACTGCTTACCAGCATGTCCTACTTTGGCTCAGCGGTATTGTGAGATGAAGCGGCCCGGACCGACATTACGCGTACGCTTACGCGAGACTGGTTTCACCGTTACGAGCACTCGTTCTTAAAGGTGACTGGCGTGTGTCTGTCTCTCTCACTTTAGCTAAATCGAGTGTGGCTACGCCCGGTCCTTGCGAAGGTTAAAATAGCACTAACTTGACGAACTATCGTTGTGGTTTTGATGCGTAGGTAAGAACGGTTCTTGCTCAGCCCGTAGCAGCCACGTAAAATTTGCAACAACAAAGTAGAGGACGTCTAACTTGTTTTTGCAGGGCATGTTGTGATGTGATATGGTCAAGACGTGATGCTATATTTTATTGTATGAGATGATCATGTTTTGTAACCGAAGTTATCGGCAACTGGCAGGAGCCATATGGTTGTCGCTTTATTGTATGAAATGCAAACGCCCTGTAATTGCCTTACTTTATCACTAAGCGGTAGCGATAGTCGTAGAAGCAATAGATGGCGTAACGACAACGATGCTACGATGGAGATCAAGGTGTCGCGCCGGTGACGATGGTGATAGTGATGGTGCTTCGAAGATGGAGATCACAAGCACAAGATGATGATGGCCATATCATATCACTTATATTGATTGCATGTGATGTTTATCCTTTATGCATCTTATCTTGCTTTGATTGACGGTAGCATTTTAAGATGATCTCTCACTAAATTATCAAGAAGTGTTCTCCCTGAGTATGCACCGTTGCGAAAGTTCTTCGTGCTGAGACACCACGTGATGATCGGGTGTGATAGGCTCTACGTTCAAATACAACGGGTGCAAAACAGTTGCACATGCGGAATACTCAGGTTAAACTTGACGAGCCTAGCATATAACAGATATGGCCTCGGAACACAGAGACCGAAAGGTCGAGCGTGAATCATATAGTAGATATGATCAACATATTGATGTTCACCGTTGAAACTACTCCATCTCACGTGACGATCGGACATGGTGTAGTTGATATGGATCACGTAATCACTTAGAGGATTAGAGGGATGTCTATCTAAGTGGGAGTTCTTAAGTAATATGATTAATTGAACTTAAATTTATCATGAACTTAGTACCTGATAGTATTTTGCTTGTCTGTGTTTGTTGTAGATAGATGGCTCGTGCTGTTGTTCCGTTGAATTTTAATGCGTTCCTTGAGAAAGCAAAGTTGAAAGATGATGGTAGCAATTACATGGACTGGGTCCGTAACCTGAGGATTATCCTCATTGCTGCACAGAAGAATTACGTCCTGGAAGCACCGTTGGGTGCCAGGCCTGCTGCTGATGCAGCTGACGATGTTAAGAACGTCTGGCAGAGCAAAGCTAATGACTACTCAATAGTTCAGTGTGCCATGCTTTACGGCTTGGAACCGGGTCTTCAACGACGTTTTGAACGTCATGGAGCATATGAGATGTTCCAGGAGTTGAAGTTAATATTTCAAGCAAATGCCCGGATTGAGAGATATGAAGTCTCCAATAAGTTCTATAGCTGCAAGATGGAGGAGAATAGTTCTGTCAGTGAACATATACTCAAAATGTCTGGGTATAATAATCACTTGATTCAACTGGGAGTTAATCTTCCTGATGATAGTGTCATTGACAGAATTCTTCAATCACTGCCACCAAGCTACAAGAGCTTCGTGATGAACTATAATATGCAAGGGATGGACAAGACTATTCCCGAGCTCTTCGCAATGCTAAAAGCCGCGGAGGTAGAAATCAAGAAGGAGCATCAAGTGTTGATGGTTAACAAGACCACCAGTTTCAAGAAAAAGGGCAAAGGGAAGAAGAAGGGGAACTTCAAGAAGAACAGCAAACAAGTTGCTGCTCAAGAGAAGAAACCCAAGTCTGGACCTAAGCCTGAGACTGAGTGCTTCTACTGCAAGCAGGCTGGACACTGGAAGCGGAACTGCCCCAAGTATTTGGCGGATAAGAAGGATGGCAAAGTGAACAAAGGTATATGTGATATACATGTTATTGATGTGTACCTTACTAATGCTCGCAGTAGTACCTGGGTATTTGATACTGGTTCTGTTGCTAATATTTGCAACTCGAAACAGGGACTACGGATTAAGCGAAGATTGGCTAAGGATGAGGTGACGATGCGCGTGGGAAATGGTTCCAAAGTCGATGTGATCGCGGTCGGCACGCTACCTCTACATCTACCATCGGGATTAGTTTTAGACCTAAATAATTGTTATTTGGTGCCAGCGTTGAGCATGAACATTATATCTAGATCTTGTTTGATGCGAGACGGTTATTCATTTTAGTCAGAGAATAATGGTTGTTCTATTTACATGAGTAATATCTTTTATGGTCATGCACCCTTGAAGAGTGGTCTATTTTTATTGAATCTCGATAGTAGTGATACACATATTCATAATGTTAAAACCAAAAGATGCAGAGTTGATAATGATAGTGCAACTTATTTGTGGCACTTCCGTTTAGGTCATATCGGTGTAAAGCGCATGAAGAAACTCCATACTGATGGGCTTTTGGAATCACTTGATTATGAATCACTTGGTACTTGCGAACCGTGCCTCATGGGCAAGATGAGTAAAACACCGTTCTCCGGAACTATGGAGCGAGCAACTGATTTGTTGGAAATCATACATACTGATGTTTGTGGTCCAATGAATGTTGAGGCTCGCGGCGGGTATCGTTATTTTCTCACCTTCACAGATGATTTGAGCAGATATGGGTATATCTACTTAATGAAACACAAGTTTGAAACATTTGAAAAGTTCAAAGAATTTCAGAGTGAAGTGGAAAATCATCGTAACAAGAAAATTAAATTTCTACGATCTGATCATGGAGGAGAATATTTGAGTTACGAGTTTGGTTTACATTTGAAACAATGCGGAATAGTTTTGCAACTCACGCCACCCGGAACACCACAACGAAATGGTGTGTTCGAACGTCGTAATCGTACTTTACTAGATATGGTGCGATCTATGATGTCTCTTACTGATTTACCACTATCGTTTTGGAGTTATGCTTTAGAGACGGCCGCATTCACGTTAAATAGGGCACCATCAAAATCCGTTGAGATGACGCCTCATGAACTGTGGTTTGGCAAGAAACCAAAGTTGTCGTTTCTTAAAGTTTGGGGCTGCGATGCTTATGTGAAGAAACTTCAACCAGATAAGCTCGAACCCAAATTGGAGAAATGTGTCTTCATAGGATACCCGAAAGAGACTGTTGGGTACACCTTCTATCACAGATCTGAAGGCAAGATTTTCGTTGCAAAATTCGGATCCTTTCTAGAGAAGGAGTTTCTCTCGAAAGAAGTGAGTGGGAGGAAAGTAGAACTTGATGAGGTAACTGTACCTGCTCCCATATTGGAAAGTAGATCATCACAAGAACCGGTTCCTGTGACAACTACACCAATTAGTGAGGAAGCTAATGATATTGATCATGAAACTTCAGATCAAGTTTCTACTAAACCTCGTAGGTCTACCAGAGTAAGATCCGCACCAGAGTGGTACGGTAATCCTATTCTGGAGGTCATGTTACTTGACCATGACGAACCTACGAACTATGAGGAAGCGATGATGAGCCCAGATTCCGCAAAATGGCTAGAGGCCATGAAATCTGAGATGGGATCCATGTATGAGAACAAAGTATGGACTTTGGTTGACTTGCCCGATGATCGGCAAGCCATTGAGAATAAATGGATCTTTAAGAAGAAGACTGGCGCTGATGGTAATGTAACTGTCTATAAAGCTCGACTTGTTGCGAAAGGTTTTCGACAAGTTCAAGGGGTTGACTACGATGAGACTTTGTCACCCGTAGCGATGCTTAAGTCTGTCCGAATCATGTTAGCAATTGCTGCATTTTATGATTATGAAATTTGGCAAATGGATGTCAAAACTGCATTCTTGAATGGATTTCTGGAAGAAGAGTTGTATATGATGCAACCAGAAGGTTTTGTTGATCCAAAAGGTGCTAACAAAGTGTGCAAGCTCCAGCAATCCATCTATGGACTGGTGCAAGCATCTCGGAGTTGGAATAAACGCTTTGATAGTTTGATCAAAGCATATGGTTTTATACAAACTTTTGGAGAAGCCTGTATTTACAAGAAAGTGAGTGGGAGCTCTGTAGCATTTCTGATATTATATGTAGATGGCATATTATTAATTGAAAATGATATAGAATTTCTGGATAGCATAAAGGGATACTTGAATAAAATTTTTTCAATGAAAGACCTCGGTGAAGCTGCTTACATATTGGGCATCAAGATTTATAGAGATAGATCAAGACGCTTAATAGGACTTTCACAAAGCACATACCTTGATAAAGTTTTGAAAAAGTTCAAAATGGATCAGGCAAAGAAAGGGTTCTTGCCTGTATTACAAGGTGTGAAGTTGAGTCAGACTCAATGCCCGACCACAGGAGAAGATAGAGAGAAAATGGAAGATGTTCCCTATGCTTCAGCCATAGGCTCTATCATGTATGCAATGCTGTGTACCAGACCTGACGTATGCTTAGAAATAAGCTTGGCGGGGAGGTACCAAAGTAATCCAGGAGTGGATCACTGGACAGCGGTCAAGAACATCCTGAAATACCTGAAAAGGACTAAGGATATGTTTCTCGTATATGGAGGTGACAAAGAGCTAGTCGTAAATGGTTACGTCGATACAAGCTTCGACACTGATCCGGACGATTCTAAATCGCAAACTGGATACGTATTTTTATTAAACGGTGGAGCTGTAAGTTGGTGTAGTTCTAAACAAAGCATCGTGGCGGGATCTACATGTGAAGCGGAGTACATAACTGCTTCGGAAGCAACAAATGAAGGAGTCTGGATGAAGGAGTTCATTTCCGATCTAGGTGTCAAACCTAGTGCATCGGGACCAATGAAGATCTTCTGTGACAATACTGGTGCAATTGCCTTGGCAAAGGAATCCAGATTTCACAAGAGGACCAAGCACATCAAGAGACGCTTCAATTCCATCCGGGACCAAGTCCAGGTGGGAGACATAGAGATTTGCAAGATACATACGGATCTGAATGTTGCAGACCCATTGACTAAGCCTCTTTCACGAGCAAAACATGATCAACACCAAGATTCCATGGGTGTTAGAATCATTACTGTGTAATCTAGATTATTGACTCTAGTGCAAGTGGGAGACTGAAGGAAATATGCCCTAGAGGCAATAATAAAGTTATTATTTATTTCCTAATATCATGATAAATGTTTATTATTCATGCTAGAATTGTATTAACCGGAAACATGATACATGTGTGAATACATGGACAAACATAAAGCCACTAGTATGCCTCTACTTGACTAGCTCATTAATCAAAGATGGTTATGTTTTCTAACCATAGACATGTGTTGTCATTTGATTAACGGGATCACATCATTAGGAGAATGATGTGATTGACATGACCCATTCTGTTAGCCTAGCACTTGATCGTTTAGTATATTGCTATTGCTTTCTTCATGACTTATAATGTTCCTGTAATTATGAGATTATGCAACTCCCGTTTACCGGAGGAACACTTTGGGTGCTACCAAACGTCACAACGTAACTGGGTGATTATAAAGGAGTACTACAGGTGTCTCCGAAGGTACATGTTGGGTTGGCGTATTTCGAGATTAGGTTTTGTCACTCCAATTGTCGGAGAGGTATCTCTGGGCCCTCTCGGTAATGCACATCACTATAAGCCTTGCAAGCAATGTAGCTAATGAGTTAGTTACGGAATGATGCATTACATAACGAGTAAAGAGACTTGCCGGTAACGAGATTGAACTAGGTATTGGATACTGACGATCGAATCTCGGGCAAGTAACGTACCGATGACAAAGGGAACAACGTATGTTGTTATGCGATTTGACCGATAAAGATCTTCGTAGAATATGTAGGAGCCAATATGGGCATCCAGGTTCCGCTATTGGTTATTGACCGAGAATAGTTCTAGGTCATTTCTACATAGTTCTCGAACCCGTAGGGTCCGCACGCTTAACGTTACGATGACAGTTTTATTATGAGTTTATAAGTTTTGATGTACTGAAGTTTGTTCGGAGTCCCGGATGTGATCACAGACATGACGAGGAGTCTCTAAATGGTCGAGACATAAAGATTGATATATTGGAAGCCTATGTTTGGACATCGGAAGTGTTCCGGGTGAAATCGACATTTTACCGAAGTACCGGGAGGTTACCGGAACCCCCCGGTGACCTAATGGGCCTTACTGGGCCTAGTGGAGGAAGAGGAGAGGAGGCCTAGGGGCAGCCGCGCGCCCCTCCCCCCCAAGTCCGAATAGGACAAGGAGGGGGGCGGCGCCCCCCCTTTCCTTTCCCCCTCTCCTCCTTCCCCCCAAGTCCTAGTCCAACTAGGGAAAGGGGGGAGTCCTACTCCCGGTGGGAGTAGGACTCCTCTGGCGCACCTCCTCCTAGGACCGGCCGCACCCTCCCTTGCTCCTTTATATACGGGGGCAGGGGGGCACCCTAGGACACACAAGTTGATCTTCAAGATCGTTCCTTAGCCGTGTGCGGTGCCCCCCTCCACCATATTCCACCTCGGTCATATCGTCGCGGAGTTTAGGCGAAGCCCTGCGCCGGTAGAACATCATCATCGTCACCACGCCGTCGTGCTGATGGAACTCATCCCCGACACTTTGCTGGATCGGAGTCCGGGGATCGTCATCGAGCTGAACGTGTGCTGAACTCAGAGGTGCCGTACGTTCGGTACTTGGATCGGTCGGATCGTGAAGATGTACGACTACATCAACCACGTTGTCATAACGCTTCTGCTTACGGTCTACGAGGGTACGTGGACAACACTCTCCCCTCTCGTTGCTATGCATCACCATGATCTTGCGTGTGCGTAGGAATTTTTTTGAAATTACTACGTTCCCCAACATGAGCCTCAAGTATGGAGTGGTAGATGTCAAGAGACGTGGGGACTGAATTATCGTGGTCAAGCTGGTAGTTGAGGACTTGGTTCTCAATGTTATCAGCGCGTATGCTCCGCAAGTAGGCCACAATGAGAACACCAAGAGGGAGTTCTGGGAAGGCCTGGAAGACATGGTTAGGAATGTACCGATTGGTGAGAAGCTCTTGATAGGAGGAGACCTCAATGGCCACGTAGGCACATCTAACACAGGCTTTGAAGGGGCGCATGGGGGCTTTGGCTATGGCATCAGGAATCAAAAAGGAGAAGATGTCTTAAGCTTTGCTCTAGCCTACAACATGATTGTAGCTAACACCCTCTTTAGAAAGAGAGAATCACATCTGGTGACTTTTAGTAGTGGCCAACACTCTAGCCAGATTGATTTCGTCCTCTCGAGAAGAGAAGATAGGCGTGCGTGCCTGGACTGTAAGGTGATACCTGGAGAGAGTGTTGTACCCCAGCATAAGCTAGTGGTTGCTGACTTCCACTTTCGGATTCGTGTCCAGCGGGATAAGCGTGCCAAAGTCACTAGAACAAAGTGGTGGAAGCTCAAGGGGGAGGTATCTCAGACGTTCAAGGAGATGGTCATTAAGGAGGACCCTTGGAAGGAGGGGATGCGGACAATGTGTGGATGAAGATAGCGACTTGCATTCGTAAGGTGGCCTCGGAGGAGTTTGGAGTGTCCAGGGGAAGGAGAAGCAAAGATAAGGATACCTGGTGGTGGAATGATGATGTCCAAAAGGCGATTAAAGAGAAGAAAGATTGCTTCAGACGCCTATACCTAGATAGGAGTGCAGACAACATAGAGAAGTACAACATGGCGAAGAAGGCCGCAAAGCGAGCTGTTGGTGAGAGGGACATCTATAAGATGGCCAAGATCCAAGAGAGGAAGACGAGGGATATTGGCCAAGTCGAATGCATCAAGGACGGAGCAGGCCAACTCTTGGTGAAGGACGGGGAGATTAAGCATAGATGGCGGGAGTACTTTGACAAGCTTTTCAATGGGGAGAATAAGAGTTCTACCATTGAACTGGACGACTCCTTTGATTAGACCAACATGCGTTTTGTGCGGCGAATCCAGGAGTCTGAGGTCAAGGGAGGCTTTAAAAAGGATGAAAGGAGGAAAGGCGATGGGCCCTGATTGTATCCCCATTGAGGTGAGGAAAGTTCTCAGGGACATAGCAATAGTATGGCTAACCATGTTTTTCAACCTCATTTTTCGGGCAAACAAGATACCAGAAGAATGGAGACGGAGTATATTAGTACCAATCTTCAAGAACAAGAGGGATGTTCAGAGTTGTACTAATTACCGTGGAATTAAGCTGATGATCCATACAATGAAGCTATGGGAGAGAGTCATTGAGCACCGATTAATAAGAATGACAAGCATGACCAAAAATCAGTTTGGTTTTATGCCCGGAAGGTCGACCATGGAAGCCATTTTCTTGGTACGACAACTTATGGAGAGATATTGGGAGCAAAAGTAGGACTTGCATATGGTGCTCATTGACTTGGAGAAGGCCTATGATAAGATACCGCGGAATGTCATGTGGTGGGCCTTGAAGAAACACAAAGTCCCAGCAAAGTACATTACCCTCATCAAGGACATGTACGATAATGTTGTGACAAGTGTTCGAACAAGAGTTGTTGACACTGATGACTTCCCGATTAAGATAGGACTGCATCAGGGGTCAGCTTTGAGCCCTTATCTTTTTTGCATTGGTGATGGATGAGGTCACAAGGGATATACAAGGAGATATCCCATGTTGTATGCTTTTTGCGAACGATGTGGTGCTAGTTGATGTTAGTCGGACGGGGGTAAAAATAGGAAGTTAGAGTTATGGAGACAAACCTTGGAATCGAAATGGTTTAGGCTTAGTAGAACTAAAGCCGAGTACATGATGTGCGGTTTCAGTACTACTAGGTGTGAGGAGGAGAAGGTTAGCCTTGATGGCCAGGTGGTACCTCAGAAGGACACATTTCGGTATTTGGGGTTAATGCTGTAGGAGGATGGGGGTATTGATGAAGATGTGAACCATCAAATCAAAGCCGGATGGATGAAGTGGCGCCAAGCTTCTGGCATTCTTTGTGACAAGAGAGTGCCACAGAAGCTAAAAGGCAAGTTCTATAGGACGGCGGTTCAACCTGCAATGTTGTATGGCGCTGAGTGTTGGCCGACTAAAAGGTGACATGTTTAACAGTTAGGTGTGGCGAAGGTGCGCATGTTGAGATGGATGTGTGGCCATACGAGGAAGGATCGAGTCCGGAATGATGATATACAAGATATAGTTGGGTAGCACCAATTGAAGAGAAGCTTGCCCAACATCGTCTGAGATGGTTTGGGCATATTCAGCGCAGGCCTCCAGAAGCTCCAGTGCATAGCGGATGGCTAAAGTGTGCGGAAAATGTCAAGAGAGGGCGGGGTAGACCGAATTTGACATGGGAGGAGTCCGTTAAGAGAGACCTGAAGGATTGGAGTATCACCAAAGAGCAAGCTATGGACAGGGGTGCGTGGAAGCTTGCTATCCATGTGCCAGAGCCATGAGTTGGTTGCGAGATCTTATGAGTTTCACCTCTAGCCTACCCAACTAATTTGGGAATAAAGGCTTTGTTGTTGTTGTTTTTGTTGTTGTTGTTGTTGTTGTTTAGGATTTCTAAATTTGTTCATATTTTCAGAAAAAATAATTGTTTTGAAAAATGTTCACATTTTAAAAAAATGTTTCGAATTTCAAATTTTGTATTTATTTGTTAACAAATATTCAGAATTTCAAATATGTTCAGATTTTCAAAATTTTGTGCATGTCTCGGAACTTGGTTCCATTTTTCAAAAAATGTTCATGTTTCAAAACATGTTTGCGTCTTAAAAAAATATTCGCAATTTGAAAAAAGTTCATAAATTTGCTTTTTTAAAAAAATGTCCCCTTTTTCCAAAATTGTTCATAGATCCGAAAATTCTTCATGTTTTTCATTTCGAAACATGAACATTTTCTGAATATGTGAACAAAT
Organism: Triticum timopheevii; assembly: GCA_963921465.1. Lineage (NCBI taxonomy): Eukaryota > Viridiplantae > Streptophyta > Magnoliopsida > Poales > Poaceae > Triticum > Triticum timopheevii. Next base: position 439,065,871 of record OY997262.1, read on the forward strand.
TTTATGAAAACGAACAAATTTTGAATTTCCCAAACATTTTTTGAAAGCATGAACGTTTTTTGAATTTGTGAACAATTTTCCAAAGCACGAACGAGTTTGGAATCTTGAGAACAAATTTGGAAGCGCAGACTATTTTTTGTAGCACGAACATTTTTTGAATCTTTAGAACAATCTTTGAAATGAAGAACAATTTTGAAAAATCCTGAACAAATTTGGAAGCGTGAACAATTTTTTAAAGCACGAACATTTTTTGAATTTTCAGAACATTTTTTGAAAAATCCAGAACAAATTTGGAAGCGCAAACATTTTTTGAATATGTGAACAAAAAATTGAAACCAGTACATTTTCTGAATTTCGAATTTTTTAACATTTTTGTGTAACGAGAACAATTTTTGAATATTGAGAACATTTTGAAACAGTTGTTCAAACAATTGTCATATTTTTAAACATTACTCGCATTCAAAAATTTCCAGGAAAAGATAAAAAAACAAAAAAAAACTCTCTGATTCTCCGTTTTATTGTGTTCTTAATGTTACAAACTCCAATCTTGTCGTGAGCGTGTGCCAGGTCGATTGGTTTGCATACTCTTCTTGCGGTCAACAGGTCTATAGTTCGATTTCCAGCTTAGATGTGTTTTTTTCTCTTGTTAGACACTTAAATTTTATTTTTTGAGGTGAGACACTCAAATTATTGTGCTACAGTACAAACGGGATGGCTACACCATGGGCCGGCCCAGTTGGGCGTCACTGCGTGTGTCGCCTCGCTATTTGACGCAAAATGCGTCAAATAGGAGTTCCCGGATATTGCAGGGGTGCCTATTTGCCGCGCGTGAGCGGCACCTCTTGAACAAGTAACGGTAACCAATCAAGCCGATGACTTCTGGTGATAGATTCACGGGGTTTTTCTTTTTTAAAAGTACACATTAATCATTTTTTAATATCAATTGAACATTTCATAAATATACGTTTAACACTTTCTTATTATACGATGAACATTTTATATTATAAATTGTTCTGAAAACAAATATGAATATATGCATTGAACAATCTTTGAAAATGCGATTGAACATTTTTGCGATGTACATTGAACAAGTTCCGAATACACATTGAACATTTGTGTGACATACACTGATTTTATTGGAAACCATAGTCAACATTTATATTTGTGGAACAATTTCTATTATATGATGAACATTTCTATAAATGAGTGAAATTTTGTAAATATACCGTAAACATTTCGTTAATACTCTTGTAAGCTAAATATTTTTGTAAAATGCAATGAACTTCTTATAAATACAGGAAAAAAGAAATAGTTCAGCCGCAATTTTCCTCTCATCCCTGATGGCTGGAACCCTAGCCGTCGCCAGGAGAGGCCAATCTTCCACCGCCATCCTTCGGTGGCTCCCCTCCGCCGGCGACCTCGGTCGGTGGTGAGGGGGGTCACCGGATCCACGCGCGTGGATCGCTTTTTCTCCCTCGTAGTCTAGGTTTTTAGGTTGTTCATCGTCTTGGCTTCAGCCACGATGATGACGGCGCTGAATAACGGTTTTTCGAAACCTTTCCTGACAAGGCCATCGGTCCTATGCTTGGGCATGAATTTGAAAACTAGTCTGTTCAAATAAGGATGACGTGTTGGCGGCGGCATCCTCGTGGTGGACCTGCGTCCTCGGACTCCACCGTTGCGCTGGCGTTTGCTCCAGCATTGGCGGGGATCTTGAGAGGTAGTCCAGGAGCGGACGCAGATTGTGATCTGTATCGACGACATCTGGAAGATGGAACGTGTGTTGGGCCCGTGGTTCTTGAATTGTATGTATGCTTTCCTCCTTTGGTGTCTTAGTCGTGCTGGGATGTCAGATCTAGAGTTTGATAGCGTGTCTGGGGTGTCGACTCGGTCTGATTCATTCAACGACAAGGGCTTCACTTTTGATGAGCCACCTTGAAAGTCTGCAAAGCTGCATATCAGCGATGAAGCCGCGTCGCGGGGAGGAGGTGATCCGTCATTATTTTCTACGGAGGTTGCTATGGATGTGCCGGAGATAGGTGGCGGACGTTGGTGTCAAGTTCAGACTTGTATTTTGATTTTTATGATATGAACTAGACACATATTCAAAAAAAGAAAAAAAGGAAAAATAAATAATACGAAAAGGCAGAACAAAAGAGAGGCATGGAGGTCGCCCTTCAGCGAAGCGACGCCCTCTCGACTCTCAGGAGCGTCAAATAGGAATCGCTGGGCGCCCCTACATCTCGCTGAAGCGAGACACAGGGAATCCTCGCATCAGGGTAGCTCCATATGGCCCGGCGCAGGTGCACTTGAGGGCAAATTCTCGTTTTTTTCTTCTGTTTTGACACATTTTTTTGTTTTCGTTTTTAAAAATTTTGTTTTCTATTGTTTACACTTCCGAAAATTATAAACATATATTCAACAAAAATATACTCTACAAATTGTTAAGCATGCATTTAAAGAATGTTAAAATTTGTATAGAAAAAATGTTGAGCATGTATACGAAAAATGTATACAAAATATATGCAATGTGTGAAAAAGTTTATCATTTAAAAAAATGTAAATACATCTTTAATAAAATGTTAAAGAAATATTTGAATTTTTTAATCAAGGATTTGTAAAATCATAAAATATGTATAAAAAAAGGTTGACAATGTGTTCAAAAAATGTTGAACTTGTATTTGAAAAATGCTAAATGTGTATAGAAAAAAATGTTGATCTTGTATTTTAAAAATGCGAAATGTGCATCCAATAAATGTTGGCATGTATTCGAACAATGTTAAACTTGTATTGAAGAATGTTAGGTCTGTATAGAATTTGTTTTGACCATGTATTAAAAAACTTAACGCATATTTGAAATTTTTAATAAACCATTTAAAAAGAAAAATGTTAAATATGTATAGAAAAAATGTGATCTTGTATTCAGAAAATGTTATTCTGGTATTTGAATAATGTTAAGAAAAACGAGTATAAAAAAATGTCGACCATGTATTCAAAAAATATTAAGCTAGTATTTAAAAAATGTTAAATCTGTATTAGATAAATATATTGGATATATAACAAGATTGAGTATTGGAAAACATAGTAGACACAAGAGAGAAAAATGAAAAGCGAGAAAGAAAGAAACAAAACAAAGAAAAATACAAACATAAACAAATAAAGCCGTAGTAAATCAAAGAAAAAGAAAAAGAAGTAAAATCAGAAAGTAATGAAGAAAACCCGGTGGAAAAGAAGAAAAAACAATAACAAAAAAATGAAAGCCGGCTGAAACCCATCATTTTTCCTTAAAATACTTCGTGCCCTTCATATCTACTAACACAAAGTCCACCACATCTTTGTGGCTACCAGCGCCGCGAAGAACCAGCAGATCTAAGGTTCGTACCCTGCACCCACCTTTTTTCTCTCTACTTTATTTATTCTAACAACGCGGATGGGTCGGCCCTTATCGTAGACATCTTTGAGAGAGAAGCGACCTTTTCGGTTAATGCGAGATATAGCTCTCGCAACATAGCAACACCCTTACTCAAGCGAGACATGTCGCCCATAAAGACTTGCACCTTCCCAATAAACCACCTAGCGAAAATAGTCCCTTAACAACCCACATATCACGATGCATTAGGATCGGTGAACTTTTTCCTGTGAAACATTAATTCCCAACCGACTGATCTCTCCTCATTGTAAGCCACATAGTCTAGGCGACAGGTACCCCTGTGGGCCTGCCCACCACTTCCCCCTTCCAGCGACTCAGCCTATCCCTTCCGCCTCCACACACTCTTCCTCCTTCCTCTCTTTTCCCCCTTCGCACTCTCCTTCATTGCACTAGGAGAGGAGAGAACTCCCACGGCGACACCGACCATCGTTGCTGCGATTCGAAGGAACGACAGTTGCCACCATGCACCGTCGGTGCTGCAACACAGAAGGAAGAGGGAGACCGCGGTTGGGGCCACACCTCGACGCAGCATGGAGGCACAGTTGCTGCGGCGCCCACAACTCGACGCCGGTGCTAAAATGCAGCTTGCCGCTCGCGCTACAACACAACACACAAGGGAGGCGGGCAGCTCGCCACCGGTACTGCAACACAACACATAAGGGAGGCCGGAGGTGCCGATGTTGCAACGCAGCTTGCCGCCGGTGCTGCAATGCAGCTTGCAACGAGGAGAGGGACAATAATTGGATGCGCGTTGACCGGATCGAATGGCTATGCCGGAAAAGGATTAGACGGCTCGCGGGCCAATTGGTCGCCCTTTTTTTTCCTGTACAAATACCAATGGTTATTGCATTGTAAGGTGGACCAAACGCACAACGACACATGGCGATGGATGCGTGAGGGAACCCCGGCTCTCAGCTTGGCTGTAGTTAGGGTTAGGTTTAGCATGTTCCACGGCGGCGTTTGGATGGCGGTGACTGCTACGTCTTGAGCTTGCGTTGGTTTTCCTTGAAGAGGAAAGGGTGATGCAGCAATAGTAGCATAATTATTTCCCTCAGATTTTGAGAACCAAGGTATCAATCCAGTAGGAGGCTCCTCAGAAGTCCCATGCACCTACACAAACAAACAAAGAACTCGCAACCAACACAATAAAGGGGTTGTCAATCCCTTCGCGACCACTTGCGAAAGTGAGATCTGATAGAGATAGTATAATAAGATAAATATATTTTAGGTATTTTATAATATAGATGCGAAAAGTAAAGATGCAAATAAAAGTAGATCGAAAGCTTATATGATAAAAGATAGACCCGGGGTCCATAGGTTTCACTAGTGGCTTTTCTCAAGATAGCATAAGTATTACGGTGGGTGAACAAATTACTGTCGAGCAATTGATAGGAAAGCGAATGAAAGATCGTGGATGTCGCCTAGAGGGGGGGGGGGTGAATAGGCGCTTTAAAATAATTACGGTTCAGGCTTGAACAAATGCGGAATAAACCTAGCGGTTAATTTGTCAAGCACAAAACCTACAACAACTAGGCTCACCTATGTACACCAACAACTTATGCTAAGCAAGAAAAACTGCTTAGGTGATAGCAAGATATATGACAAGAAACAATATGGCTATCACAAAGTAAAGTGCATAAGTAAAGGGCTCGGGTAAGAGATAACCGAGGCACGCGGAAATGATGATGTATCCCGAAGTTCACACCCTTGCGGATGCTAATCTCCGTTTGGAGCGGTGTGGAGGCACAATGCTCCCCAAGAAGCCACTAGGGCCACCGTAATCTCCTCACGCCCTCGCACAATGCAAGATGCCGTGATTCCACTAAGGGACCCTTCAGGGCGGTCACCGAACCCGTACACTTTGGCAACCCTTGGGCGGTCACCGGAACCTGTCAAATTGCTCGGGGCGATCTCCACAACCTAATTGGAGACCCCGACACTTGCCCGGAGCTTTACACCACAATGATTGAGCTCCAAACACCACCAACCGTCTAGGGCGCCCAAGCACCCAAGAGGAACAAGCTCAAGGGTACCAAGCACCCAAGAGTAATAAGCTTCTCAACTTGTAACATTCACGTATTATGTGAAGAACTCAAACCGATGCATCAAATGCAATGGCAAGGGCACACGGAGTGCCCAAGTCCTTCTCTCTCAAATCCCACCGAAGCAACTAATGCTAGGAAGGAAAATGAGAGGAAGAACAAGAAGGAGAACACCAAGAACTCCAAGATCAAGATCCAAGGGGTTCCCCTCACATAGAGGAGAAAGTGATTGGTGGAAATGTGGATATAGATCTCCTCTCTCTTTTCCCTCAAAAACTAGCAAGAATCCATGGAGGGATTGAGAGTTAGCAAGCTCGAAGAAGGTCAACAATGGGGGAAGAACACGAGCTCAAAGGATAAGGTTCAATGGGGAAGAAGACCCCGTTTTGTAGGTGGGGGAAAATCCAACCGTTATGCTCACAACACGCACAGAGCGGTACTACCGCTCGTCCTCACGGTACTACCGCTAGGGATCGCGGTACTACTGCTTGTGGTACAAAAAAAATACTTTCGTACCTACCTCCGCAGGACTTGGGACGAGTTTTTTGGTCCGGAGTGGTACTACCGCTGTAGGAGCCACGGTAGTACCGCTCTGGAGAGAAGCCACTAGTGAAACCTATGGTCCATTATGGGTGAGCCACTCTTTGTGTTGCTCCACTTGAACTTGCACACTGCAAACTTGATGACGATCACCACTTGATGTCATCCTTCATGGGTTGTATGGGATCTTCCTCTTGACGCAAGACCATGGAAACATACCTAACCCCAGAAAGAACTCTCACGTAGACCATGGGTTAGTACACAAAGAATAATGGACAATGCTTACCATACCATGGGAACACTTGGTCCCACCCGGTACATCTTCTATGCTTTGTGAGTTGATCAACTTGATTCACTCTTGACTTAGTCTTGATCAACCTTGAATCTTTCCATCTCTCTTCATTTGGATGATGTCTTGAAGGTAAATATGAATGATCACACAATCTTCTTCTTCAAGACATGCTTGCAATAAGCTCAACACTCACATGACCAATCTTTGGATAATTTCTTAATAGCACCTTGGTCAACTCATAAACTCCTTGAAACCAACACATGGACTTCAAGAAAAGCCTATGGACAAAACCTTCAAATATAACTCAAGGCAACCATTAGTCCATAGAGATTGTCATCAATTACCAAAACCAAACATGGGGGCATCGCATGTTCTTTCAATCTCCCCCATTTTGGTAATTGATGACAATCACTTTCAAGAGAGTTTATATATGGAATTATGCATCACCATGCAATGCAACAACCAATAGTGCATGCGAATGAGATGCAAATGCTAAGGAACAAAACCAAAGCAAGAGGAGACAACTCTCTAAACTTCTCCACAAAACTCTCTGAAACTTCTCCCCCATTGGCATCGATTGCCAAAATGGGCTAAAAGCTTAGAAGGCCAATATAAAATTTGTTCCTCCATAAATTGTGTATTTCTCAACAAGAGAGTGGAATGCAATACACATATCCAACGGTAAATACTTGGAGGAAGACAAACTACATTGAGGCCCAAAGATTGCAAAAGGAAGATATGCCACAAAGACATAATCAAAGAGAGAAACAAGCAATCAAGCAATCAAAAGATACCAATTGAAGCAAGCTATCAAAAGATACCAATTGAACCAACTAGGCCAATGATCCTACGAGCCACATGAATAAAGGATATTATGGTAAGAGCGGAGCAGTGTTCTAAAGAAACTAGAGAAGCTCCCCATGATTTGTGCACATCAAGAATTTTTGTATTTGAATACAAAGTGCACAAAATAGGATCATAGCTCCCCCAAAATCAATAGAAACTCACATCCAGTGCAAGAGAGCATATAGGAAACAAAGCCTAGCGCTTGCAACAAGCACATGGTTGAGCACCATGTAAAAGAGGCAACTTAAGAATAGGCTCAACCAAAATGATGTGTGTGAGTCATGGCGAAGCACTTGAGAAGACTAAAATTAGGATGAGCATTAAGCATCAACATAGTCTTGAAAGAATGAGGCACACGGTGCAAGGCCTATCATTCCCACACACAACTGGCAAATGGGTTCACAAGCTTACTAAAAAGCAAAAGAGAACCTATGCTTGTGACAACCCGTGGTGAAGATAGACGAAGAGAGGCTCATCAAGACGAGGGATACCAATTAAGATGGCAAAAGCCTCGTAAAGATAAGAAAGAGGAAAATAATCTTCACCACACAAGAGTGCAACAAGATGCAACGATAGAGGACACACACTCAAGGCAAAAGCTTTCACGGAGCCACCAAAGAAATAACAGGAGAAAGACAAGGTGGACGTGAAAGAAAGGATATCAACTAGAGATGTAATTTCTCTCAAGTGTATAAGGTTCTAGGTAGACGAAATCATGAGATATATATCTACAAAGAAGGATGTACACCCAAAATAGTTACAACACGAAGGAACAAGATATCCACAAGGAAGTCATAAATATACCAATGAGATATTTGCTTGAAAGCATAGCACTTGGCTAGATATGGTCTTATTGTATATAAATGAAGTCCAAACACACATCCATCAAGGGCATCACAACTAGCAACAGAGATCATCGTTGGGATGCTTTGAGAAAGGAAACAAGTATCACAAGATATGAAATGAATATCATGCCAAGATACAACCTACACACGGTTGAGTGCAAGAGGGGAAAGCATTAATAGATACTTGTTACCGAGATATCATTGGAAGGATGTAGTAGATACCAATTGAAGGTAGATAGTAGTTCATTGATCATCCTAGCTTGACTCCAATATGCACATGGTGACAACACCTTCCTTGTGAGTGAGTCGAGCATCCAATGCATCTCCTAATGTTCCTAGAAGAACAACACAAACTAAACGGTACCCAAACTCATCGGGACCAAATAGTTAGAAACACCAATACATAGGACAAACTCCACATAAATATGTGCATATAGATATGAAAATGAATTTCATGCACATCTCATCCAAATTGAGACTAGGTGGAGTTTCCCCTATATATTGAGTCAAAGAAAGAAAGCATGCCAAATTAAATACATGAAGTAAACATGCATGCTCAAGACTTTCAAAACCCGAAACCAGAAGACAAAGAAATGCCAAGTGAAAAGGATACCAAATGGAGAAATCATCACTTGGAAGATATCAGTAAAGATACATCAAGGAATGAGATATCCATTGATACACACTAAACTAAAGATGTCAAACTCCCAAAGAGAGGATGGTTCCAAACAAACCAAGCTCTCAACAAAGTTTCATGATGGCACAAAGTACCAAAAAGAAATGGCTTGCCTTCCACCAAAACACACTTGATAAGGATCACAAGAAGAGTGTTCTGAAGAAAATAGAATAGCTCCCCCACGAGTTGTGCATTATATAGGATTTGTATTTGAATACAAAATGCATAAGGTGGGATCACCGCTTTCACTATATCTAGAAAACACTAGACAAGAACAAGAAATAAACAAGATCCACAAGTGGTATGGAAGACAATGGGAGTTGACACAAACCTTGGCAAGAGAAAAGGCAAGTCAAACAAAAGCCAATGTAAATATGATCAATAAATTCTACCACATATAAATGACTACCAATTGTTAAAAGACAAGAAGTAGATGGAAAGAATTCCCGGTGGTAGATAGCAAGGATATCCAACATCATCTTCACACCACACACAAGCAAATTGCAACTTGTAGAGCTAACATGCCACCTAGGAACAAGATAATCTACAATATCAACACTAGGTGACAACATCTCAAATGTACACATTTTGTAGGCTAGTAATATACTTAGCATATTACTCCCCCATAATGTGATAACAATGAAGAAAGCTTAACAAGAGGCAATAAGAGGATCCAACACGAGATAATCAATGGAATTTTTAGAATTTGAATTTCTCATGAGAGATATACCACCTAGCGACTAGATAATCTTGAAAAATCAATACTAGATGATATTACTCATGTGCACACATTTATAGGATTATGAGGTGCACAAAGCACACCACTCCCCCATAATGGATATTCCATTAATCTCTCACAAGAGCCAACTAAGAAATAAACAAGATGCACTAAGGCCCAATGAACGACACACAAGTACATGGTGTGCAAACCAACATGCACAAAGGCAATTTGGAGACACATCATATACAAACACATGCAAGGAACAAAACCAAAACATTGTTGGAAATATGCCCTAGAGGCAATAATAAAAGTATTATTATATTTCTTTGTTCATGATAATTGTCTTTTGTTCATGCTATAACTGTATTATCCGGAAATCATAATACACATGTGAATACATAGACCTCAATATGTCCCTAGTGAGCCTCTAGTTGACTAGCTCATTGTGATCAACAAATAGTCATGGTTTCCTGGCTATGGACATTGGATGTCGTTGATAACGGGATCACATCATTAGGAGAATGATGTGATGGACAAGACCCAATCCTAAGCATAGCACAAAGGTCGTTTAGTTCGTTTGCTAGAGCTTTGCCAATGTCAAGTATCTCTTCCTTAGACCATGAGATCGTGTAACTCCCGGATACCGTAAGAGTGCTTTGGGTGTACCAAACGTCACAACGTAACTGGGTGACTATAAAGGTGCACTACAGGTATCTCCGAAAGTGTCTGTTGGGTTGACACGGATCGAGACTGGGATTTGTCACTCCGTATGACGGAGAGGTATCTCTGGGCCCACTCGGTAATGCATCATCATAATGAGCTCAAGGTGACCAAGGTGTTGGCCACGGGATCATGCATTACGGTACGAGTAAAGTGACTTGCCAGTAATGAGACTGAACAAGGTATTGGGATACCGACGATCGAGTCTCGAGCAAGTAACGTACCGATTGACAAAGGGAATTGTATACAGGGTTTGATCGAATCCTCGACATCGTGGTTCATCCGATGACAACATCGAGGAGCATGTGGGAGCCAACATGGATATCCAGATCCCGCTGTTGGTTATTGACCTGAGAGCGTCTCGGTCATGTCTGCATGTCTCCCGAACCCGTAGGGTCTACACACTTAAGGTTCGGTGACGCTAGGGTTATTAGGAAGACTTGTATGTGACTACCGAATGTTGTTCGGAGTCCCGGATGAGATCCCGGACGTCACGAGGAGTTACGGAAGGGTCCGGAGGTAAAGATTTATATATGGGAAGTTGTCAAACGGACACCGGAAAGTTTCGGGGTCATACCGGTATTGTACCGGGGCCACCGGAAGGGTTCCGGAGGTCCACCGGGTGGGACCACCCCTCCCGGGGGACCACATGGGCTGCGTGGGGCAGGAGCCATCCCCTGGTGGGCTGGGCGCGCCTCGCCACCTAGGCCCATGCGGCTAGGGCAAGGGGAGGGGAAACCCAAAAGGGGGCGCCCCCTGGCTTGGGGGGCAAGCCACCCCTCTTCCCTTCTCCCTTTGGCCGCCGCCCCCCCCTAGGGTTTTCCCTAGAGGGCCGGCCCCCCTTGCCCCCTTCCCCTATATATAGAGGGGTGAGGGGAGGGCTGCAACACACAAGCCAAGGCGCAGCCCCTCCCCTCCCCAACACCTCTCCTCCTCCATATGTGCTTGGCGAAGCCCTGTCGGAGTACTGCTGCACCAACTACACCACGCCGTCGTGCTGCCGTTGGAGCGATCTTCCTCAACCTCTCCTCCCCCCTTGCTGGATCAAGAAGGAGGAGACGTCTCCCGTCCCGTACGTGTGTTGAACGCGGAGGTGCTGTCCGTTCAGTACTTGGTCATCGGTGATCCGAATCACGTCGAGTACGACTCCATCATCACCATCCCCTTGCAAGCTTCCGCACGCGATCTACAAGTGGTATGTAGATGCAAACTCACTCCCTTGACTCGTTGCTTAGATGAACTCATAGATGGATCTTGGTGAAACCGTAGGAAAAATTTTAATTTTCTGCAACGTTCCCCAACAGTGGCATCATGAGCTAGGTTTATGCATAGTTCTCTTTGCACGAGTAGAACACAATTTTGTTGTGGGCGTGGATCTTGTTAACTTACTTGCCTCTACTAGTCTTTTCTTGCTTCAACGGTATTGTGGGATGAAGCGGCCCGGACCAACCTTACACGTATGCTTACGTGAGACCGGTTCCACCGACTGACATGCACTAGTTGCATAAGGTGGCTGGCGGATGTCTGTCTCTCCCACTTTAGTTGGAGCGGATTCGATGAAAAGGGCCCTTATGAAGGGTAAATAGAAGTTGACAAAATCACGTTGTGGTTATTCGTAGGTAAGAAAACGTTCTTGCTAGAACCCATTTGCAGCCACGTAAAAGATGCAACAACAATTAGAGGACGTCTAACTTGTTTTTGCAGCGATTGATCATGTGATGTGATATGGCCAGAAGTTGTGATGAATGATGAATTGTGATGTATGAGATCATGTTCTTGTAATAGGATTCACGACTTGCATGTCGATGAGTATGACAACCGGCAGGAGCCATAGGAGTTGTCTTTATTTTTTGTATGACCTGCGTGTCATTGAAGAACGCCATGTAACTTACTTTACTTTATTGCTAAACGCGTTAGCTATAGAAGTAGAAGTAGTCGTTGGCATGACAACTTCATGAAGACACGATGATGAAGATCATGATGATGGAGATCATGGTGTCAAGCCGGTGACAAGATGATCATGGAGCCCCGAAGATGGAGATCAATGGAGCTATATGATATTGGCCATATCATGTCACAACTATATAATTGCTTGTGATGTTTATTATGTTTATGCATCTTGTTTACTTAGGACGACGGTAGTAAATAAGATGATCCCTTACAAAAATTTCAAGAAGTGTTCTCCCCTAACTGTGCACCGTTGCTACAGTTCGTCGTTTCTAAGCACCACGTGATGATCGGGTGTGATGGATCCTTACGTTCACATACAACGGGTGTAAGACAGATTTACACAGCAAAACACTTAGGGTTAACTTGACGAGCCTAGCATGTGCAGACATGGCCTCGGAACACGGAGACCGAAAGGTCGAACACGAGTCGTATGGAAGATACGATCAACATGAAGATGTTCACCGATGATGACTAGTCCGTCTCACGTGATGATCGGACACGAGCTAGTCGACTCGGATCGTGTAACACTTAGATGACTAGAGGGATGTCTAATCTGAGTGGGAGTTCATAATTTGATTAGAACTTAATTATCATGAACTTAGTCTAAAACCTTTGCAAATATGTCTTGTAGATCAAATGGCCAACGCTCATGTCAACATGAACTTCAACGCGTTCCTAGAGAAAACCAAGCTGAAAGATGACGGCAGCAACTATACGGACTGGATCCGGAACCTGAGGATCATCCTCATAGCTGCCAGGAAACAATATGTCCTAGAAGGACCGCTAGGTGACGCTCCCGTCCCAGAGAACCAAGACATTATGAATGCTTGGCAAACTCGTGCTGATGATTACTCCCTCGTTCAGTGCGGCATGCTTTACAGCTTAGAACCGGGGCTCCAAAAGTGTTTTGAGCATCACGGAGCATATGAGATGTTCGAAGAGCTGAAACTAGTTTTCCAAGCTCATGCCCGGGTCAAGAGATATGATGTCTCCGACAAGTTCTATAGTTGTAAGATGGAGGAAAACAGTTCTGTCAGTGAGCACATCCTGAAGATGTCTGGGTTGCACAACCGTATGACCCAGCTGAACATTAACCTCCCAGATGAGGCGGTCATTGACAGAATCCTCCAGTCGCTCCCACCAAGCTACAATAGCTTTGTGATGAACTACAACATGCAGGGGATGGAAAAGACCATTCCTGAAGTGTTCTCGATGCTGAAGTCAGCAGAGGCTGAAATCAAGAAAGAACATCAAGTGTTGATGGTCAATAAGACCACTAAGTTCAAGAAGGGCAAGGGCAAGAAGAACTTCAAGAAGGACGGCAAGGATGTTGCCGCGCCCAGTAAGCCAGTTACCGGGAAGAAGTCAAAGAATGGACCCAAGCCTGAGACTGAGTGCTTTTATTGCAAGGGGAAGGGTCACTGGAAGCGGAACTGCCCCAAATACTTAGCGGATAAGAAGGCCGGCAACACCAAAGGTATATTTGATATACATGTAATTGATGTGTACCTTACCAGTACTCGTAGTAACTCCTGGGTATTTGATACTGGTGCCGTTGCTCATATTTGTAACTCACAGCAGGAGCTGCGGAATAAACGGAGACTGGCGAAGGACGAGGTGACGACGCGCGTCGGGAATGGTTCCAGAGTCGATGTGATCGCCGTCGGCACGCTGCCTCTACATTTACCTACGGGATTAGTTTTGAACCTTAATAATTGTTATTTAGTGCCAAGTTTGAGCATGATCATTGTATCTGGATCTCGTTTAATACGAGATGGCTACTCATTTAAGTCTGAGAATAATGGTTGTTCGATTTATATGAGAGATATGTTTTATGGTCATGCTCCGATGGTCAATGGTTTATTCTTGATGAATCTCGAGCGTAATATTACACATGTTCATAGTGTGGATGCCAAAAGATGTAAAGTTGATAACAATAGTCCCACATACTTGTGGCACTGCCGCCTTGGTCACATTGGTGTCAAGCGCATGAAGAAGCTCCATGCTGATGGACTTTTAGAGTCTCTTGATTATGAATCGTTTGACACATGCGAACCATGCCTCATGGGAAAAATGACCAAGACTCCGTTCTCCGGAACAATGGAGCGAGCAACCAACTTGTTGGAAATCATACATACCGATGTATGCGGTCCAATGAGCGTTGAGGCTCGCGGAGGATATCGTTATGTTCTCACTCTCACTGATGACTTGAGTAGATATGGGTATGTTTACTTAATGAAACACAAGTCTGAAACCTTTGAAAAGTTCAAGGAATTTCAGAATGAGGTAGAGAATCAACGTGACCGAAAGATAAAGTTCCTGCGATCAGATCGTGGAGGAGAATACTTAAGTCACGAATTTGGTACACACTTAAAGAAATGTGGAATCGTTTCACAACTCACGCCGCCTGGAACACCTCAGCGAAACGGTGTGTCCGAACGTCGTAATAGCACTCTATTAGATATGGTGCGGTCTATGATGTCTCTTACCGATTTACCGCTATCATTTTGGGGATACGCTCTAGAGACAGCTACATTCACTTTAAATAGGGCACCGTCTAAATCCGTTGAGACGACACCGTATGAATTATGGTTTGGGAAGAAACCTATGCTGTCGTTTCTAAAAGTTTGGGGATGCGATGCTTATGTCAAGAAACTTCAACCTGAAAAGCTCGAACCCAAGTCGGAAAAATGCGTCTTCATAGGATACCCTAAGGAAACTGTCGGGTATACCTTGTACTTAAGATCCGAGGGCAAGATCTTTGTTGCCAAGAACGGATACTTTCTGGAAAAAGAGTTTCTCTCGAAAGAAGTAAGTGGGAGGAAAGTAGAACTCGATGAAGTACTACCTCTCGAACGGGAGAGTGGTGCAGCGCAGGAAAATGTTCCTCTGATGCCCACACCAACTAAAGAGGAAACCAATGATGATGATCAAGGTACTTTGGATCAAGTTGCTACTGAACTTCGTAGGTCCACAAGGACACGTTCCGCACCGGAGTGGTACGGCAACCCCGTCCTGGAAATCATGTTGTTAGACAACGGTGAACCTTCGAACTATGAAGAAGCGATGGCGGGCCCAGATTCCAACAAATGGCTTGAAGCCATGAAATCCGAGATAGAATCCATGTATGAAAACAAAGTATGGACTTTGACAGACTTGCCCGATGATCTGCGAGCGATAGAAAACAAATGGATCTTTAAGAAGAAGACGGACGCGGATGGAAATGTTACCATCTATAAAGCTCGACTTGTCGCTAAGGGTTATCGACAAGTTCAAGGGATTGACTACGATGAGACATTCTCTCCCGTAGCGAAGCTGAAGTCCGTCCGAATCATGTTAGCAGTTGCCGCATACTATGATTATGACATATGGCAGATGGACGTCAAAATGGCATTCCTGAACGGACATCTTAAGGAAGAGCTGTATATGATGCAGCCGGAAGGTTTTGTCGATCCTAAGAACGCTAACAAAGTATGCAAGCTCCAGCGATCCATTTATGGACTGGTGCAAGCATCTCGGAGTTGGAATATTCGCTTTGATGAGATGATCAAAGCGTTTGGGTTTATGCAGACTTATGGAGAAGCCTGCGTTTACAAGAAAGTGAGTGGGAGCTCTGTAGCATTTCTCATATTATATGTAGATGACATACTCTTGATGGGGAATAATATAGAATTTCTGGACAGCATTAAGGCCTACTTGAACAAATGTTTTTCAATGAAGGACCTTGGAGAAGCTGCTTATATATTAGGCATCAAGATCTATAGAGATAGATCGAGACGCCTCATAGGTCTTTCACAAAGCACATACCTTGGTAAGATTTTGAAAAGGTTCAAAATGGATCAGTCCAAGAAAGGGTTCTTGCCTATGTTACAAGGTGTGAGATTGAGCACGGCTCAGTCACCGACCACGGCAAAAGATAAAGAAGAGATGAGTGTCATCCCCTATGCTTCAGCCATAGGATCTATTATGTATGCCATGCTGTGTACCAGACCTGATGTAAACCTTGCCGTAAGTTTGGTAGCAAGATACCAGAGTAATCCCGGCAAGGAACACTGGACAGCGGTCAAGAATATCCTGAAGTACCTGAAAAGGACAAAGGACATGTTTCTCGTTTATGGAGGAGACGAAGAGCTTGTCATAAAGGGTTACGTCGACGCTAGCTTCAACTCAGATCTGGATGACTCTAAGTCACAAACCGGATACGTGTATATGTTGAATGGTGGAGCAGTAAGCTGGTGCAGCTGCAAGCAGAGCGTCGTGGCGGGATCTACGTGTGAAGCGGAGTACATGGCAGCCTCGGAGGCAGCGCATGAAGCAATTTGGGTGAAGGAGTTCACCACCGACCTAGGAGTCATACCCAATGCGTCGGGGCCAATCAAACTCTTCTGTGACAACACTGGAGCTATTGCCCTTGCCAAGGAGCCCAGGTTTCACAAGAAGACCAGGCACATCAAGCGTCGTTTCAACTCCATCCGTGAAAATGTTCAAGATGGAGACATAGAAATTTGCAAAGTACATACGGATCTGAATGTCGCAGATCCGTTGACTAAACCTCTCTCGCGAGCAAAACATGATCAACACTAGAACTCTATGGGTGTTCGATTCATCACAATGTAACTAGATTGGTGACTCTAGTGCAAGTGGGAGACTGTTGGAAATATGCCCTAGAGGCAATAATAAAAGTATTATTATATTTCTTTGTTCATGATAATTGTCTTTTATTCATGCTATAACTGTATTATCCGAAAATCATAATACACGTGTGAATACATAGACCTCAATATGTCCCTAGTGAGCCTCTAGTTGACTAGCTCGTTGTGATCAACAGATAGTCATGGTTTCCTGGCTATGGACATTGGATGTCGTTGATAACGAGATCACATCATTAGGAGAATGATGTGATGGACAAGACCCAATACTAAGCATAGCACAAAGGTCGTTTAGTTCGTTTGCTAGAGCTTTGCCAATGTCAAGTATCTCTTCCTTAGACCATGAGATCGTGTAACTCCCGGATACCGTAAGAGTGCTTTGGGTGTACCAAACGTCACAACGTAACTGGGTGACTATAAAGGTGCACTACAGGTATCTCCGAAAGTGTCTGTTGGGTTGACATGGATCGAGACTGGGATTTGTCACTCCGTATGACAGAGAGGTATCTCTGGGCCCACTCGGTAATGCATCATCATAATGAGCTCAAGGTGACCAAGGTGTTGGCCATGGGATCATGCATTACGGTACGAGTAAAGTGACTTGCCAGTAACGATACTGAACAAGGTATTGGGATACCGACGATCGAGTCTCGGGCAAGTAACGTACCGATTGACAAAGGGAATTGTATACAGGGTTTGATCGAATCCTCGACATCGTGGTTCATTCGATGACAACATCGAGGAGCATGTGGGAGCCAACATGGATATCCAGATCCCGCTGTTGGTTATTGACCTGAGAGCGTCTCAGTCATGTCTGCATGTCTCCCGAACCCGTAGGGTCTACACACTTAAGGTTCGGTGACGCTAGGGTTATTAGGAAGACTTGTATGTGACTACCGAATGTTTTTCGGAGTCCCGGATGAGATCCCGGACGTCACGAGGAGTTCCGGAAGGGTCCATAGGTAAATATTTATATATGGGAAGTTGTCAAACGGACACCGGAAAGTTTCGGGGTCATACCGGTATTGTACCGGGGCCACCGGAAGGGTTCCGGAGGTCCATCGGGTGGGGCCACCCCTCCCGGGGGACCACATGGGCTGCGTGGGGCAGGAGCCAGCCCCTGGTGGGCTGGGCGCGCCTCCCCACCTAGGCCCATGCGGCTAGGGCAAGGGGAGGGGAAACCCTAAAGGGGGCGCCCCCTGGCTTGGGGGGCAAGCCACCCCTCTTCCCCTCTCCCTTTGGCCGCCGCCCCCCCTAGGGTTTTCCCTAGAGGGCCGGCCCCCCTTGCCCCCTTCCCCTATATATAGAGGGGTGAGGGGAGGGCTGCAACACACAAGCCAAGGCGCAGCCCCTCCCCTCCCCAACACCTCTCTTCCTCCATACGTGCTTGGCGAAGCCCTGTCGGAGTACTGCTGCACCAACTACACCACGCCGTCGTGCTGCCGTTGGAGCGATCTTCCTCAACCTCTCCTCCCCCCTTGCTGGATCAAGAAGGAGGAGACGTCTCCCGTCCCGTACGTGTGTTGAACGCAGAGGTGTTGTCCGTTCAGTACTTGGTCATCGGTGATCCGAATCACGTCGAGTACGAATCCATCATCACCATCCCCTTGCAAGCTTCCGCACGCGATCTACAAGTGGTATGTAGATGCAAACTCACTCCCTTGACTCGTTGCTTAGATGAACTCATAGATGGATCTTGGTGAAACCGTAGGAAAAATTTTAATTTTCTGCAACGTTCCCCAACAAACATGCAAGGGGGCAAGTAACTTTCAAGGTAAACAATTTAAGTACAAGTTACCGCAAGGAGGCACATTGGATATAAGATAGAAACTTGATAATCCAATTGACTTGGCTTGAGATAAAGAGAATGATGAAGTCCCCTTAATTCTTCATAATGTAGCCAAGTCTCCAATGCCATCCAACAACACCTATTGATCAAGTTTGAGCTTGTTGGTCCCCAACCAAGTTGGGTCCTAAGAGGTTAGTCACAATAGGTTTGGCTACCCAAATGGTTCTTTGCTTGACACCACTTTGAGTACCAACAAACTTGGCAAACACATTGCCAACCTTATCCTTACCAAGAGAATAGATATCATCAATAATAATTGGGTTGGATAAGTTATCACTAGTGCATGAAGAAGCGACGTGACCTTTCTCACGACATAAGTAGCAACGTCTACTCTTCACTTTCTTCTCACTTGATTTCTCAATTTGATAAGCATTAACTTGAGTCTTCTTGGGAAGAGGCCTTTCTTCAACTTGATGTTGAGCATGAGATTGAACTTGTGCCCTCTTCCCTTGTTGCTTGACACTAATGGCCTTCTTCTTCAATGGGCAAGATCTAACATGATGCCCTTCGACTTTGCACTTGAAGCAAACAATCTTGGCCGAATTCTTGACTTGTTCTTGGCCCTTCTTCTTGTTCAACTTGGACTTCTTCTTCTTGTTGGAGTTGAATCCAAGTCCACCTTTGTCATTGGGGGATTTTTGCACATTCAAGATATTGTTGAGTGTGGCCTTCCCTTCATGACACTTTTCCAAGTCTTTCTTCAAAGAAGTGACTTGGGCCTTGAGCTCTTTGATTTCCTCTACATGGTTAGTCTCAACACAAGTACTAAAGGAAGTATAAGCTTCATCGTTAGAGCAACAAGGCAAGGAAAGCAATTCATCATAAGATGTACCAACATTGTGAGTAGATGAATTACAAGGACTAGCACATGGCAATATACTATTTTGACTAGAAGTAGTGCTAGTATCCACATGAGGCTCACTAGATGTTACCTTAGCAATCATGGCCTCATGAGCTATCTTTAGCACACTATGGGATACTAGAAGATCATCATGAGAGCTTGAGAGCTTTTCATGACTTTCTTCCAATTTCCCATAATTGCAAGATAGCACCTCAAGTTGAGCCCGTAGCTCAACATTCTCCTTCAAAATGGATGCTTCACAAGTAATAGAATTAGTAGCACAAGCATCATCATTAACAACAAGAGGAGAAGGCAACTTGGCAAGCTCTTTTAAATAAGCGGCTTCAAGTTGAGCATGAGACTCGGTGAGTTTGATGAGCTCACCCTTGATGACCCTTGAGCCATTTTCGAGGTACTCAAAATCCTCAAGGAGTCTAGCATGAGCAACTTCAAGCTTAGCATTTTTAGTTTCAAAAACATTGGCCACCTCAAGAGCTCTATTAGTAGATTCCTTCACTCTAGACAATTCTAGAGCAAAAGTCTCCTCAAGAGATTCCTTGGTGGTTTGTTCAATTTCAAGAGCTTGAGAGAGGTCCGCAATCTCATTAGCGTAATCACGCCCATGACCTTCCATTTTATCAATGGTGACCTCATGCTCCTCAAGACAAGATTCCAACTCATCAATATATTTCTTGCTCTCAATAGCAATGGACATAATTTCCATGAAGTTGGAACGAGCAATTTTATTTTTATGAAGAGCTTTAAAAACCATTTCCCCCTTAATTTTTAAGGAGGCAACATTATCATTCTCTTCATCATTATCCTCATCATCATTAGCATCAACATCATCATCAAGAGACATATTGGGGTACAAAGTAGGAGATACCTTTGACGCCTTAGCCATAAGGCAAAACACAATAGATGATGATGTAGGATCCCTTGAGGCACCATTAAACACCACATCTTGTTCCATGGAGTGTTTGGTTTCCTCTACATTGTTAGCGCAACAATTAGAGGAAATAGATGCATTTTTATCATGGCAATAAGACATAGCAAGCATATCATCATGATATTTAGTCAAGCAATTTCTACATGATATGCAAGGACTATCAACACAAGCACGTGAAACATTTGGAGTGCTCGAAGTGTTAAAGCCCAAAGAGGGAGCATTGCAATAATATAGTGATAAAGGATCATCCACAATAAGCATACTATCATCATTGCAATGACCAACACTACTCACCATATCATTACCTTGTGGCAAACCACATGTAGGTGAAGTAGAAGAAGTTGAGAAGACTATATGACCGGAGGTGGAGGGAGAACAACCATCCCCACAAATCTTGGACACACCATATTTATCTTGAAGCTTTGTCCATAACTCATGAGCATCCCGGAATGGCATGAGTTGAAATATAATTACATTGCTCAAAGCATCGAAAAGCACATTAGAGGCTTGAGCATTGAGATAAGAGTTTTTCTCATCCTCTAAAGATAATATTTGGGGATCATTTGGAGGAGAAAAACCCATATCTACAATTCGCTCTAAATTTGGGTCCATGACCCTAAAGAGATTAAGCATGCGAATTACCCAAACATCAAAATTTGTGCCATCGAAACTAAGAGTGTCAGAGAATCCTAATCCCCTAGTCGACATCTTTACTCTCTAGGCGGTTAAGCCCAACAAAGAGAGACGAGGCTCTGATACCAATTGAAAGATCATGGATGTCGCCTAGAGGGGGGGTGAATAGACGCTTTAAAATAATTACAGTTGAGGCTTGAACAAATGCGGAATAAACCTAGCGGTTAATTTGTCAAGCACAAAACCTACAACAACTAGGCTCACCTATGTGCACCAACAACTTATGCTAAGCAAGAAAAACTGCTTAGGTGATAGCAAGATATATGACAAGAAACAATATGTCTATCACAAAGTAAAGTGCATAAGTAAAGGGCTCGGGTAAGAGATAACCGAGGCACGCGGAGATGATGATGTATCCCGAAGTTCACACCCTTGCGGATGCTAATCTCCGTTTGGAGCGGTGTGGAGGCACAATGCTCCCCAAGAAGCCACTAGGGCCACCGTAATCTCCTCACGCCCTCGCACAATGCAAGATGCCGTGATTCCACTAAGGGACCCTTGAGGGCGGTCACCGAACCCATACACTTTGGCAACCCTTGGGGGCGGTCACCGGAACCCATCAAATTGCTCGGGGCGATCTCCACAACCTAATTGGAGACCCCGACGCTTGCCCGGAGCTTTACACCACAATGATTGAGCTCCGAACACCACCAACCGTCTAGGGCGCCCAAGCACCCAAGAGGAACAAGCTCAAGGGTACCAAGCACCCAAGAGTAATAAGCTTCTCAACTTGTAACTTTCACGTATTATGTGAAGAACTCAAACCGATGCATCAAATGCAATGGCAAGGGCACACGGAGTGCCCAAGTCCTTCTCTCTCAAATCCCACCGAAGCAACTAATGCTAGGGAGGAAAATGAGAGGAAGAACAAGAAGGAGAACACCAAGAACTCCAAGATCAAGATCCAAGGGGTTTCCCTCACATAGAGGAGAAAGTGATTGGTGGAAATGTGGATCTAGATCTCCTCTCTCTTTTCCCTCAAAAACTAGCAAGAATCCATGGAGGGATTGAGAGTTAGCAAGCTCGAAGAAGGTCAACAATGGGGGAAGAACACGAGCTCAAAGGATAAGGTTCAATGGGGAAGAAGACCCCCTTTTATAGGTGGGGGAAAATCCAACCGTTATGCTCACAACCCGCACAGAGCGGTACTACCGCTCGTCCTCACGGTACTACCGCTAGGGATCGCGGTACTACTGCTTGCGGTACAAAAAAAATACTTCCGTACCTACCTCCACAGGACTTGGGACGAGTTTTTTGGTCTGGAGCGGTACTACCACTGTAGGAGCCACGGTAGTACCGCTCTGGAGCGGTAGTAAAAAATTACATCCGCTCCAATTCGCGGTAGTACTGCTGCAGCCTTTTCAGAACACCAAAACTGCCACAACTTTTGCAAACGGACTCCAAATTCGATGAAACCAAATTTGTTGGAAAGCTAGCGACAAGGGCTAACACAATCTTGAAAGAAATATCAATAAGAAGCAAAGGAGAAAAGGCCCAAAATAAAATGGTGAGAACCCTTCCTCGGATAAGACCGGTAAAACCCCCAACACTGAAAACATCATAGAAGACGCATGCGAACTCCATTTTCGATGAACTCAAGCTTGTCATCAAGATGACCATAAGCTCTAAGACTCATAAAGAGAACCAAACAAGAACCAAGAAACATGATGCAAGGATGCAAGGATGCAATGGTTTGAGCTCTCTACTAACGATACGATCAAGCTACAAACTTGAGAGCCCCCCTTGATAGTACGGCAAACGATCCTATAACCCGATCTCCCAACTACCACCACGAGACCGGTAAAATAGAAAACCTATCAAGGGCAAACCTTTGTCTTGCACATGGTCCACTTGAGCTAGATGATGACGATCTTGACTCCCTCAAGTTGGACCACCTTTCTTGATTGCGTTGGCTCGATGAAGACTAGATGATTGCTCCCCCATAGTCCACCATGGGTGAGCGACTCTTCGGCACATCTTCACAAGTCCATTAACACCACAATGGATGGCAAGATTCAAACTTGATTGCTCTCCCATACTGCATTATGGGTGAGCCACTCTTTGTGTTGCTCCACTTGAACTTGCACACTGCAAACTTGATGACGATCACCACTTGATGTCATCCTCCATGGGTTGTATGGGATCTTCCTCTTGACGCAAGACCATGGAAACATACCTAACCCCACAAAGAACTCTCACTTAGACCATGTGTTAGTACACAAAGCATAATGGAGAATGCTTACCATACCATGGGAACACTTGGTCCCACTCGGTACATCTTCTATGCTTTGTGAGTTGATCAACTTGATTCACTCTTGACTTAGTCTTGATCAACCTTGAATCTTTCCAACTCTCTTCATTTGGATGATGTCTTGAAGGTAAATATGAATGATCACACAATCTTCTTCTTCTAGACATGCTTGCAATAAGCTCAACACTCACATGACCAATCTTTGGATAATTCCTTAATAGCACCTTGGTCAACTCATAAACTCCTTGAAACCAACACATGGACTTCAAGAAAAGCCTATGGACAAAACCTTCAAATATAACTCAAGGCAACCATTAGTCCATAGAGATTGTCATCAATTACCAAAACCAAACATGGGGGCATCGCATGTTCTTTCAGCGAATAATTATGAGATTATCTAGGAATGATCATGTATATAGGCATCACGTCCGTGACAAGTAGACCGACTCGTGCCTGCATCTACTACTATTACTCCACACATCGACCGCTATCCAGCATGCATCTAGAGTATTAAGTTCATAAGAACAGAGTAATGCATTAAGAAAGATGACATGATGTAGAGGGATAAACTCAAGCAATATGATACAAACTCCATCTTTTTATCCTCGATGGCAGCAATACAATACGTGCCTTGCAACCTCTGCTGTCACTTGGTAAGGACACCGCAAGATTGAACCCAAAGCTAAGCACTTCTCCCATGGCAAGAAAGATCAATCTAGTAGGCCAAACCAAACTGATAATTCGAAGAGACTTGCAAAGATAACTCAATCATACATAAAAGAATTCAGAGGAGATTCAAATATTTCTTATAGATAAACTTCATCATAAACCCACAATTCCTCGGATCTCGACAAACACACCACAAAAAGAGTTTACATCGAATAGATCTCCACAAGAGAGGGGGAGAACATGGTATTGAGATCCAAAAAGAGAGAAGAAGCCATCTAGCTAATAACTATGGACCCGAAGGTCTATGGTAAACTACTCACAACTCATCGGAAGGGCTATGGTGTTGATGTAGAAACCCTCCATGGTCGATTTCCCCTCTGGTGGAGCGCCGACGAAGGCTCCAAGATGGGATCTCGCGGATACAGAAGGTTATGGCGGTGGAAATTGTTTTTCGTTTGCTCCCTGGATGTTTTCGGGGTACGTGGGTATATATATAGGAGGAAGAAGTACGTTGGTGGCCGCCCGAGGGGCCCACGAGACAGGGGGGCGCGCCCTCCTATCTCCTGGCCGCCTCGATCACTTCTTGACTTGCACTCCAAGTCCTCTGGATCACGTTCGTTTCCAAAAAATCACGCTCCCGAAGGTTTCATTCCGTTTGGACTCCGTTTGATATTCCTTTTATTCGAAACACTGAAATAGGCAAAAAAACAACAATACGGGCTGGGCCTCCGGTTAGTAGGTTAGTCCCAAAAATGATATAAATATGTAAAATAAAACCCATAAACATCCTAAAGGGGTAATATAATAGCATGGAGCAATCAAAAATTATAGATACGTTGGAGACGTATCAAGCATCCCCAAGCTTAATTCCTGCTCGTCCTCGAGTAGGTAAATGATAAAAACAAAATTTTTGATGTGGAATGCTACCTAGCATAATTCTCAATGTAATTTTCTTTATTGTGGCATGAATGTTCAGATCCAAATGATTCAAAATAAAAGTTCATATTGATAAAATAAATAGTAATACTTCAAGCATACTAATAAAAGCAATCATGTCTTCTCAAAATAGCATGGCTAAAGAAAGTTCATCCCTACAAAATCATATAGTTAGGCTATGCTTCATTTTCGTCACACAAAAATGTTTCCAAATTCTACACCCCCGATGACAAGCCAAGCAATTGTTTCGTACTTAAATAATCTCAAACTTTTTCAACTTTCACGTAATACATGAGCGTGAGCCATGGATATAGCACTATGGGTGGAATAGAATATGATGATGGGGATTATGTGGAGAAGACAAAAAAAGAGAAAGTCTCACATTGACGAGGATAATCAACGGGCTATGGAGATGCCCATCAATTGATGTCAACATGAGGAGTAGGGATTGCCATGCAACGGATGCACTAGAGCTATAAATGAATGAAAGCTCAACAAAAGAAAACTAGTGGGTGTGCATCCAACTTGCTTGCTCACGAAGACCTAGGGCATTTGAGGAAGCCCATCATAGGAATATACAAGCCAAGTTCTATAATGAAAAATTCCCACTAGTATATGAAAGTGACAACATATGAGACTCACTATATGAAAAACATGGTGCTACTTTGAAGCACAATATATGAGACTCACTATATGAAGGACATGGTGGTACTTTGAAGCACAAGTGTGGAAAAAGAGATAGTAACATTGCCCCCTTTTCATTTATTTGCTTTTTCTTTTTTTTTCTTTTTTTTTCTTTGGCCTTTCTTTTCTTTTTCTTTTGGCCTTTCTTTTTTTTCCTTTTGGGGGGGGGGGGGACAATGCTCTAATAATGATGATCATCATACTTTTATTGATTACGACATATGAATTACAACTCAAAACTAGAACAAGATATGACTATATATGAATGCCTCCGGCGGTGTACCGGGATGGTGCAATGAATCAAGAGTGACATGTATGAAAAATTATGCATGGTGGGTTTGCCACAAATACGATGTCAACTACATGATCATGCAATGGCAATATGACAAAAGTAATGTATGTCATGATGATAAACGGAACGGTGGAAAGTTGCATGGCAATATATCTCGGAATGGCTATGGAATTGCCATAATAGGTAGGTATGGTGGCTGTTTTAAGGAAGTTATAAGGAGGTTTATGTGTGATAGAGTGTATCGTATCACGGGGTTTGGATGCACCTACGAAGTTTGCACCAACTCTCAAGGTGAGAAAGGGCAATGCACGGTATCGAAGAGGCTAGCAATGGTGGAAAGGTAAAAGTGCGTATAATCCATGGACTCAACATTAGTCAAAAGAACTCATATACTTATTGCAAAAATTTAGAAGTCATCAAAAACCAAGCACTACGCGCATGCTCCTAGAGGGATAGATTGGTAGGAAAAGACCATCGCTCGTCCCCGACCGCCACTCATAAGGATGCACAATCCAAGTACACTTCATGTTTCAAATTTGTTACACAACTTTAACCATACGTGCATGCTACGGGACTCGCTAACTTTAACACAAGCACTCTTTAAATTCATAATCACGCAACTAGCATGACTTCAATATCACTACCTCAAAATCTCGAAACAATTATCAAGTATCAAATTGATCATAGCATCCAATTCACTTCCTATGATAGTTTTTATTATACCCCACTTGGATGCCTACCATTCTAGGACCAATTTTATAACCATAGCAAATACCATGCTGTTCTAAAAGACTCTCAAAATAATATAAGTGGAGCATGAGAGACTAGCAATTTCTACAAAATTAAGCCACAACTATGCTCTAAAAGATAAAAGTGAAGCACTAGAGCAAAAACTATCTAGCTCAAAAGATATAAGTGAAGCACATAGAGTATTCTAATAAATTTCAATCAAGTAGGCTTCTCCCAAAAGGTGTGTACATCAGGGATGATTGTGTAAAACTAAAAAGAAAATACTAATATCATACATGATGCTCCAAGCAAAACAAATATTATGTGGCGAATAAAAATATAGCTCCAAGTAAAGTTACCAATGAATGAAGACGAAAGAGGGGATGCCTTCCCGGGGCATCCCCAAGCTTAGGCTTTTGGCTATTCTTGAATATCTTGGGGTGCCATGGGAATCCCAATCTTAGGCTTTTGCCACTCCTTATTCCATAGTCCATCAAATCTTTACCCAAAACTTGAAAACTTCACAACACAAAACTCAACAGGAAATCTTATAAGCTCCGTTAGTGAAAGAAAACAAAACCACCACATAAGGTACTGTAATGAACTCATTCTTTATTTATATTGGTGTTAAACCTACTGTATTTCAAGTTCTCTATGGTTCATACCACTTAATACTAGCCATAGATGCATCAAAATAAGCAAACAACACACGAAAGGCAGAATCTGTCAAAAACAGAACAGTCTGTAGCAATCTGTAACTAACGCAAGCTTCTGGAACTCTAGAAATCCTACCAAAATAGTAAGTCATGGACAATTTGTCTATTGATCAACATAAAAAAGAATCAAAGCAAAAGCACGTTTCTGTGATTTAACAAAATTAATTTCGTGCGTGCAAAGTTTCTGTTTGTCAGCAGAATCAAATTAACTATCATCATAGGTTATCCTATAGGTTCTACTTGGCACAAACACTAATTAAAACATAAAAACACATCTAAACAGAAGGTAGATGCAAAATATATTACTAAACAGAAACAAAAGCAAAAAACACAAATAAAATTGGGTTGCCTCCCAACTAGCGCTATCATTTAACGCCCCAAGCTAGGCATAAGAGCGAAGATAGATCTAGGTAGTGCTATCTTTGACACTTAATTCCTCAATAGAGCACTTATAATCTTTAGGGGTTTCTTACTTTTTAGCAATGATTAAACCTTTAGGCAAAAATTCAAGAAATTTGTTCGTAGCAAAAGGTTCCTTAATGATAGAGAGACAATTGGGATGAACAGTTATGGATTTAAGATCCATGTTTCCCTTACTAGAAGATTCACCCTTATTTTTAGGAACATAAATAAATTTGGCAGCTTTGGTAGGAGTTTTTGGAGTGTTTTTCATGGAAGAAAACGCCGAACCTAAGTTGGTAATGATATCCTCAAGTTTACCGATTCTTGCAGAATCTAGATCTATTTTTTCATTAACTATAGGTTCTTTTTCTTTAAGATTTTTCAAAGTAACTCCAACCCTAGATCCGTATTGGGTAATCTGATTATGAATCTTTTTATCCAAATTTTTAATCAATTCAACAGTGGCAACTTTATTTTCAATAATTTCAAGCCGTTGCATCACATGTTCTAAAGTTAAAACAGTTCCATTAACCAAAAGAGGTGGTGGGACAAACAAATCTAACATAGCATTATAAGCATCAAACGTATGGCTACTCAAGAAATCCCCTCCGGTAACGGTATCAAGAACACGTCTATTCAAAGGAGTAATGCTTACATAAAATTTGCGAAGAAGTACGGAAGTAGAAAGCTTCCTAGTAGATTTATTTTGAGCATTGCAAATTCTATGCCAAGCATCTTTTAAAATTTCTCCCTCCCTTTGCTTAAAATTGAGAATTTCATGTTCGGGAGTAATAACAAGGATAGGAGGACTAGCCATACGACAAGGTAAACGGTCTAACACACGAGCAAGCGGAAAAAGGCAAGCGAAAGAGAGAGGAGAAGATTGGGAAAAAGAGGGCGAATAAAACGGCAAGGGTGAAGTGGGGGAGAGGAAAATGAGAGGCAAATGGTAAATAATGTAAATGCGAGGGACATGAGTTTGTGATGGGTACTTGGTATGTCTTGACTTGAGCGAAGACCTCCCCGGCAACGGTGCCAGAAATCCTTCTTGCTATGTCTTGAGCTTGCCTTGGTTTTCCTTGAAGAGGAAAGGATGATGCAGCAATAGTAGCATAAGTATTTTCCTCAGTTTTTGACAACCAAGATATCAATCCAGTAGGAGGCTCCTCAGAAGTCCCACGCACCTACACAAACAAACAAAGAACTCGCAACCAACGCAATAAAGGGGTTGTCAATCCCTTCACGGCCACTTGCGAAAGTGAGATCTAATAGAGATAGTATGATAAGATAAATATATTTTTGGTATTTTACAATATAGATGCGAAAAGTAAATATGCGAATAAAAGTAGATTGAAATCTTATATGATAAAAGATAGACCCGGGGGCCATAGGTTTCACTAGTGGCTTCTCTCAAGATAGCATAAGTATTACGGTGGGTGAACAAATTACCGTCGAGCAATTGATAGAAAAGCGAATAATTATGAGATTATCTAGGCATGATCATGTATATAGGCATCACGTCTGTGACAAGTAGACCGACTCGTGCCAGCATCTACTACTATTACTCCACACATCGACCGCTATCCAGCGTGCATCTAGAGTATTAAGTTCATAAGAACAGAGTAAGGCATTAAGAAAGATGACATGATGTAGAGGGATAAACTCAAGCAATATGATATAAACCCCATCTTTTTATCCTCGATGGCAACAATACAATACGTGCCTTGCAACCTCTGCTGTCACTTGGTAAGGACACCGCAAGATTGAACCCAAAGCTAAGCACTTCTCCCATGGCAAGAAAGATCAATCTAGTAGGCCAAATCAAACTGATAATTCGAAGAGACTTGAAAAGATAACTCAATCATACATAAAAGAATTTAGAGGAGATTCAAATATTTCTCATAGATAAACTTGATCATAAACCCACAATTCATCGGATCTCGACAAACACATCGCAAAAAGAGTTTACATCGAATAGATCTCCACAAGAGAGCAGGAGAACATGGTATTGAGATCCAAAAAGAGAGAAGAAGCCATCTAGCTAATAACTATGGACCCGAAGGTCTGTGGTAAACTACTCACAACTCATCGGAAGGGCTATGGTGTTGATGTAGAAGCCCTCCGTGGTCGATTCCCCCTCCGGCGGAGCGCAGGCGAAGGCTCCAAGATGGGATCTCGCGGATACAGACGGTTACGGTGGTGGAAATTGTTTTTCGTTTGCTCCCTGGATGTTTTCGGGGTACGTGGGTATATATATAGGAGGAAGAAGTATGTCGATGGCCGTCCGAGGGGCCCATGAGACAGGGACGCGCCCTCCTATCTCCTGGCCGCCTCGACCGCTTCTTGACTTGCACTCCAAGTCCTCTGGATCACGTTCGTTCCAAAAATCACGCTCCTGAAGGTTTCATTCCATTTGGACTCCGTTTGATATTCCTTTTCTTCGAAATACTGAAATAGGCAAAAAAAAACAGCAATACGGGTTGGGCCTCCGGTTAGTAGGTTAGTCCCAAAAATGATATAAATATGTAAAATAAAGCCCATAAACTTCCAAAAGAGGTAATATAATAGCATAGAGCAATCAAAAATTATAGATACGTTGGAGACGTATCAGCGACGCCGGCGTTCGGAATAAAAATTCCCTGATCTCAGCCCATCTCGATGTCGTCCTTAGTGGTGAAGTCAAGGGATCTGTGGGAACCTTATTCCATCGTCTCCTTGACGTGATGGATCGGGTGGTGTTTGTTGTTTCTATGGTGGATCTCATCTCGTGTTGTGCCGTCTTTGTTTGGGAGAAGATGAAGGTCCAAGAACAAGGTTGGAGGTTTGTGAGTGGTAGTTCTGGTGTTTTGCCTCAACGACATCGACGACATGCAGCAGATCTGAGTTTCGAGGAGCATGGGATGATCCTTGGTCGACGCGCCACAGCGACAATGGCCTTACCGGCGGCAGGCCTTTTCTTTGGCTCACAAAGTCTTTATGGGCGATGGTGATTCTTCGTCTCCAAAGATGGCAAGTGGCAACGATTGCTGTTGCAAAATTCTACTTCAATGGAATTTTCTTGCAATTGTTTCTGGACATGTGTCCTCCTTCTTTTTCTATGTGGTTTTCATGATTTCGTGTTGTAATATGACATCTGTTTAATGATATATGATTTTTTTTAAACGACACAAGGCGCTTGGTGCCAATGCGGCCACCAATAAGGCGGTGCATGGAGCGCAGTGTGTCCATTTTGTTTCGGTCGCTCCTTGATTTTGTACAGATTTGGAGTTGATTTAATTTCTTGTAACACGTTGTTTGATTTCTTTTCACTGATTTTGAAAATATAATATTTTAAGATTAAAAATTTTCTCCATATAGAAAATTGAAAATCAGAAAATGTACAGGAATTTAAATAAATATTTTCCTCAGTTTAAAAATAATCACAATTTTGTAAAATTTGTTCTCCACTTAAAATTGCTTGTGCACTTAAAAACTGCTATCAAATGGTAAAAGTATTCATGAAATTTCAAAATGTTTTTTATTATAAAAATTCTCACAATTAAAGTTTTTTAACACTTTAAAAAAACTTTATGAATTCAAAAAATCTCCAAATTAAAATAAATGGTAGTGTATTAAAAAAATCTTGATTTAAGAAAATGTCCAAGTATTTTCTAAAACATGATGGGGATATTTAACTTCACGACCCTAGTTGCGGTCAGAGCATAGACATCCAGGCTCAAACAGACCGGGCGGACGGCCCAGTAAGCGTCTGGACAGAAATACTTGTCCAAGCATAGTTTTCTGCTCGTTGAACTTAAGGAGCTTAACGAGCCGAGCCTTGACGAGTATGAGCTTAGCGAGCCGAGCAGCTCGTTAATCCACCCCTAATTCAGGCGCCTGAATCTGGGGCGCGTGCCGCACTCCGCCAGAGGCAGCGGGTGAGGGAGAGGGCGACGACAGCGGCAGCGGAAACGATGTCCTCCCGCCCACGACGCACGTGCAGCGGTCGATCCGAACGATGAGTGCTTCCGACGTTCCTAGGCCTCTCGCTCACCATGGTGGAGACTGACGAGCGACGTCTCCGCTGCAAGAACACCACGGCGCTTCGGCTCGCCATCAAGCAGTCGGAGTGCAAGGTGGTGAAGTACGTGACGACCAAACCCAATGCCACCCACTGGCGAAGGAGCGGGCAGACGCGGTCCGTCAATTCGTCGGCATCATCTCCTTCGACGACAACTCCAACGTCTCTGGGGGGCTTCGATAATGATAACCCTCCCCTTGCTGATGCCTACACGGAGGGCTATAACCGCACTGATTACCGCAGGGGCAAGGGACTGACGTAGAAGTGGTGATCTCCCGGCGCCCCTCTCCATCTACCTTTTTGTTTTTAGTTAATTTAGTTTATCTATGTCTGTATGTCGGCGATGAACTAAATCTTTTGGTTCGATGGATCGTATGTCCGTATGGAGTTTAGTTTGACCCGTGTTCATCATGCCCTTATGATGATTGTGCAACGGCGACAAGCCTCCAACTCCACCCCGGGCACCGGTTGAGCTTAATCCCGTGTAAAACATCCCACATGTGTATTTGGATGGATAATCGATCCTCCCAATTATCACACTGTACAGCCCGCCAGTGAGATGTATATTATGCGGAACCGACCAATCATGGTATGCATGCCAAGGGAAATAACCTGCGTCAAAGGGAATTCAAACCCATGATGCTAGATATAGGTGTGTGAGTGGTGCCACCTGCGCAAGCAATAATCGGGCGTGCGTACGTGAGATACTACTTGCAACCTTTTCTGTTCTTGCGGGCTGATGCTAGACTTTATACCTGAGTGTGGGGAGACTATCTATGTACCAATGTATTTCCCTATTTTTGCGTGTGGCACTGGTTCAATCGTCGGTTTTATACCTCCTGTTCATGCAAAAATGGAATCGGTTTACATGGTTTTTTTCCCATCGAATGTTAGAGCAACTCCAATGGGGCGATCCATTTCGTCCGCGGCCGTCCGTTTGGGTCGGCGCGGACAGAAAAGGCGGCCCAACGCGCCGACCCAAACGGACGCGCGTCCGTTTTTCGTCCGCGGGCGACCCGTTCCCGGCTCAATTTTGAGCCGGATTTGCGTCGGCGCGGACACGAGACGGACGCGCGCGCGCGCCTACTCCTGTCCCCGGGCCCACTGGTCTGTGGCACATTGGCCTCCCCTCTCACCCCCCCGGCCAACAAGCAACCCTTGCCCCGCCTCCTCCGTCATCAACGCCGACGTCCATTTTTGCCGGCGACTCTTCCAGCTGCCGCCGCCTCCACATCCGCCCAACAACGCCGCCCCTGCCCCCCCGTCGCCCGCCGCCGCCGTTTTGCCGTTGGGGAGCAAACTGGTTCCCACCGCCGCTTCCCCCACCGCACAGCCGCCCGCGACGAACAGGACGCTTCGCCGCCCCCGCCACATCCGAACGGCACGCTCGTCGGATGCCGTCACACTCGTCGGACGCCGGCGGGTCTGCTAGCTGGTCTGTGGGCGCCGCGTCTCCGCTCGCCGGCCGTCTCCTTCTTCAACGCCCGCGAGATGTTCGACAGCTTGCCAAGGTACGAAAATGGACTCCGCCGACGAGTTCTTTTTCCACAATTTCCTTTGCGACTCCGACGATTCGTCGTCCGACGACGAGGAGGAGATATTGGCTGCCATGGTGGTCCATCACCACCTCAACAGCCAGCGGCCGTTGTTCCGTGGCTCCATTCCAGGCCACCTTCCGGCGTTGAATCGCAACCGAGAGAGCGGGCATTTCCTTCTCTGGAAAGACTACTTTGATAAAACAAACCCGTTGTTCAAACATTTGCCCAAGAGCAAGAGAGTGCTAGGAAGGATGCCGAGCGTGCTTTTGGTGTTTTGCAATCTCGATGGGGCATCGTTCGGTATCCTGCCAATACTTGGAGCACGCAGAAACTGTAGGAGGTGATGACTGTTTGTGTGATCATGCACAATATGATCGTAGAAGACGAGCGCCCGGAACGTCTGTACGATCAAGACTTTCAGTTTCAGGGTGAGAATGTTGTGCCTGAGCATGGAGTAGCGGCAACATTTGAGCAGTTCACTCAGTTTCATGAAGACATGCTTGACTGGGAAACTCACGTGCAACTACAAAATGATTTGATTGAGCATATGTGGACTCATGTTGGCAACCAATAGATGTATCTTCTTTTACTCATTCGTAAAACTATGTGAAACATTTTTATTTGCATTTGGCTTGTAAAACTATAGTATTTATTTGGGCGGCTAAACTATTTTGCTTGCATTTTCATTTCACAATATGATGCAAATCAATGTAAAACTGGGCGGCTAGCCGGCCACGCCTGCACATATGGGTCGGCGCAATGGGCGCGCTGCCGACCCATATGAAAAACAGGGCCGCCGGGCGGGCGGCCGACCCAAACGGACAAAAAGCGGACGAAATCGCCGTCCGTTTGGGTCAGTCCGTTGGAGTTGCTCTTAGGCGGTCTTTTTAGCTCAAAACAGATAATGGCGCTGCTTCCGGTTTTTTCTGATCCGATCGCCGGTCCGGTCCGGTTTTTTAAACTATGCTCCCCACACTCAAGTAACGTACGTGGCATGAAACAATGAGTTACAAAGCCTAGCATCTGCCCAAGAATTGCAAGTAGTGGTATCTCACGTACGTACGCCCGATTATTGTTCGCGTGGGTGGCATCACTGACCAGCAATTTGGCTCTACTTGGCGTTCTTCCCCAGCCAATTCGGCCAGAGCTGCAGCCCAAGAACACGCAAGTCATGTCGTGTCCACGTCCTGACCGTTCGATCTCCCATCAACGGACCAACCAGCCCTCGAGCCGTCCTGCGCGAGGCAGAGCCACAAACTGCATGGACGCTCTCCTCGGGATCGGGTGGGCCTGCCGCGCCCGTTACGTACGCTCTCGTGAAGCGGATTAGCGCTTAGCGGCACTGACAGGTGGGACCGGAGTTTCAATGCGGCAGGCTGGCCATGAAGAGAAGACCAGGTCGATCTGCCTGGCCCGTACGTATCTCCTCTCCTCTCCCCTGCGGTCCCGGCGGGAACCTGACAGGCGGGGCCCGACACTGTCGTGCGCAAGTGGCTGCTGATTTGCCCTTAAACTCCACGCTGAAAAGAAGATCGCCTTTTTTAATGCGCGACACATGGCCAGCCCGACCGACCGTGCACCGGTGCACGCATACGGGCTCTTGGAGCCGACGTGGTTCGCCTCCGGTTTTTTTTACCTGTACGAGGCCGCCCGTATCGCGCCTGGAGATGCTCGTGCTAACGTACGTACGTACGTACGCCGTACACGCGTTTCTCTTCGACATGGCTAAGGAAAACGAAGAACACGTATGCACGGCCGGGCAGGACGTTGCATGGGTCGTCCCGGCCACAGAATTTATGTGACACTTCCTTCCAAATCTGCACTATCTCTCTTGAATAAATCCTTCCGCTTTCATGCCGTGTGCTAGCATTAGCCAGTAGCGCTGCTAGGTTGGTGATTGGGAGAAAGACGACGCGAAAAGCTCGCGCGCCTCCCCCATTGGAGCGAGCAAGCAAACTGGCATCTCCTGCTGCAATCATATCCCGTCCCGGCCGCGTCGGCCCGGGCCCAGCAGCGGATAGCACGAGGGCCCAACCCTAACCCTACCCAGAGGACGAGCGAATCCAAAACGCCCGACGCGGCCGGGTGGCCAGCCAGCCAGCCCCCGAGAAAACGCAACGCAAAGGGGAGGAAACGAAGACCGGATCGGGACCTGACCCGAAAGCCGTCCATCCCTACTGCGAGCGAGCGAGCACGGAAAGCGGGGGCGCGCGACCCGTGCTGCCGCGCGCGCACAGCCA
This sequence comes from Triticum timopheevii, assembly GCA_963921465.1. Taxonomy (NCBI): domain Eukaryota; kingdom Viridiplantae; phylum Streptophyta; class Magnoliopsida; order Poales; family Poaceae; genus Triticum; species Triticum timopheevii. The sequence continues at coordinate 439,101,431 of OY997262.1, forward strand.
CATGCACCAGCACCACCCAAGCCAAGACTGACCCAGTAGTACGTACAACCAGGATGGATCAATATCGGCAGCAGGCGAGGTTCAAAAAAACAAGTACTATAAATTGGCAAGTACTGCTAGCAGTAGATTGTACGAGCACGCGACTGTACAGACGGCGAGGCAGAAACAGCATGTGACAAGGAAAGTCCGTAGCTGGAGTTTTTCTGTAAGCTTAATAATAACTAGTGAACACGAGTACATGACCGGCTCGCTCCACGCGACCACGCGTCTACGCCTAGCTACTACGAGTTGCTATGAATTCGGGCTACCTGTCCTGCGACGCGGGTCCGTCGGAGCCTGCTGGCGGTGCCGGCACGTCGCCGTCGGCGGGTGGGAGGGAGGGAGCGCAGTGGCTACTCGTCGTCGGGCACCTTGTAGTCGTCGGCGGTGATCTCGGCCAGCCAGAGCCCGGGGAAGAGCGACTGCACAGAAACGAACGGCACAGCTGTTGTTAGTTAGGGATCGGAGGATGAGTGTACCATTCTTGCACACAACACAACAATCATGCTGGGATTACTATACTGGTGCTACGCTGCTAGTTAAGTGAGCGCATAAAGCGTATCGATGGGATGGAGCCAAGGGGCAATTCGGTAAATTCGAGCGTTAGTACTACTAAATGGTTGGGAAAGGCGGGGGTAGTATGGGGAATTCGCGCTTACATCGAGCTGCCGCTGTACGGCGCGCGGCCGCTTCCTCGGCCGCCGCCGCGGCCGGCCGCCCGTCAGCGCGTAGATGTCCTCCTCGATCTCCTCCGGCTCCAGGGCAACGGAGAAAGGGGCGCGCTTCCGGCGCCTTGACGGCGGAGTCGGCGCCGCCGGCCATGACGACGACAGCGCGGCCGGCCGCCGCCGCGTGCGCTCCCGCAGCTTCCACGGCTTGTCCGCGACGTCCGCTTGCGGAGGCTGCTGCTCTTCCGTGGGAGGTGGAGGCGGCGCCATGCGCTCTGGCTCGGGCTCCTTCGGCTTGGGCGGTGGGGGCGGCGGGGGCAGGGGAGGACTTTTCTGGGGCACGCGAAGCCGGTCGGCCGCGTCGCGCAGGTGGCCCATGAGCTTCACGCGCAGCCCCTCGATCCCGTCGTCGTCACCGGCGGCGTCGGCCCCGCGGTGGGAGTGAGACGACGAGCGGCGGCGATCGCGGCCGCCCGACGCTGCCCCCGAGGCCGACTCAACGCGGTGGGGTCGAGGCGGCGGCTGCTGCGGGCGCGCCCACGGCTCGAGGTGGTGCGTCGAGGGCGCGGCCGGCGGCTTCGCCCGCGGATCTGCCGTCGCCGCCATGTCCGACGGCTCCCTCGGCGTGGAGTCGGGTCGGCTCGGCGAGGAGGGGTGGAGGAGGTCTTGAGGCAGCAGGGGTCTCGCTCGCGTTTGTTTTTGTTACCGGCCGGAACGCAGCGCAAAAGCAAGGACGTGGTGGCTGTGGTGTGGTGCGCGGGGGCAGCCCGGTCATTCTTCAACCCTGGACGCGCGCAGCCGAACGTATATAATCACTGATCGGTGGGACCGCGCCAAGGCATAGACAAGTTCTGCACAAGCTCGCTGACCCGTGGGACCGTCGTAGAGTACGCCACGGCCTATACTTGTCGCCCCGCTTAGAAAAATGCTGTCGCCGACGGGAAAGGCGACTGGGCGGCGGGGCCAATCTGTTAGCAGTAGGAGTATATCCACCAAACCAAGGATGTGAAGCTGGCGTGCCGATGTGGCGACGTCCGTGACGGCGAGAGGACGAGGGCCGCGGGTCCCGCCGGACAGGGGTACAGGGCGCGGCCATGCAGCGCCGCCTTGGGTTTCTGGCCCCGGGCCCGTAGGCACGCGACTGTACCGCCTTGTGTCTCCCCCCTAGACCTCCTGGCCAGTCTTCCCGCCGGGCACGGAGCTCCGATCATCAGCCGATCGGGTGACGGCGATGACCGGAGGATCGGAAAGAAAATCAAGTGCTTGCTGCTGCTCAGAGATCGGATTTGGTCGGAGTGCGCGAGGAGGAACGAGCCGGGCGCTGTGCATTTGACCGGAGATTAGAAGCTGCTGCCCAAAACGAAGGGGGATTGATTTAATTTTATTAAAGAAAGAGCAGCGGGAAAGGTGCATGCGTGCTGCGTACGTACGCGGGGGGAGGTGTGGTGTGATGGTCGCGCGGCGTGGCGCTGTCGCGTCCGGCCGCACCGCACCGCACCGCACCCAAGATTCTCTCTCCGCTAGCTGCGTGAACCTGCCGTGCCGCGCCCGGTCGGTGGAGAGCACCGGGCAGGGCCAGTGGACGCCGTCGTCGGAAACCGGGGTTCGATCCATCTCCGGCCGCCGGCCTGGTGCCTGCTACACGCTGTGGTGGATCCTCAACGACCACGGCGCCACACGTGCGTGCCTCGTTGCCGCGTCGCGGCTGCTCTGCTCAAGGCTCAAGCCGTGGCCCTTGCCAGACACCTTTCGTCTGGCTGTTGACTCCGGTTTCCAAACGGATTATAACTTGCAGGCATGAAATGAACGCCACGATTTCCATGCGCTACAGTGGTTGTATCAAAGATGGAGGGGTATTTGGCAATTGCAGTATTTTTTTTTTGTGTTTCAAAAAGACGCAGTCGTGCATCTCGGCTGATCACGGTTCGAATTATTTCGTTTATGTTATCTCTTTCATTTCAGATGGTACCTATCTTCCCTCGAAAAAAGAAAGATCGGCTCTATCTTTATATGTTGTCCATGGGCCCATCCGTGTTGCATCTCGCTTTTTTTATTTCACAAAAATCGCTTTAAATTATGTAGGCTTGCTAGCGGTTGGAAGAATAACGGTGATGTTGTGGACTATGTTAGTGGTGCAATTTAGAGGCTCTACGAAATCCGTCCAGGCCTCATAATTTCATTCATGTCAAGTCGATACACTTCCAGTACCTTGAGGACCAGGTCACCAGCAGGCTCCAGCCTTGGCAGAGGAAACATTGCACGGCGACAGGCCGCACCGCCTTGGTCAAATCCTCGCCGCCATCGTGATTTACCACATCACGACACTTGTCATTCCAGTGGAGTTCGTAATGTCCATTGATAAGATTCGTAGAGTTGTTCTTTAGGCGGGCTCCGACAAGGTCTCCGGCGGCAACTGCAAGATTAACTGGGCATTGGTATGTTGATCCTCAAATCTTCGCGGCCTTGGGATCTTGAACCTACATAAGTTTGCCCGCGCCCTTCGCCTTCGATGGCCATGGCTTGAATGGGAAGCGCCGGAAAGAACTTGGGTGGGCACCGAGAGCTCGTGTGGTGCCAAGGACATGGATTTGTTACGTGCCCTTACGAAGGTCGCCATTAGTGGATGGGCAAAGGCTAAAACACGTCGCACCCCTCATTTTTTATATATCCAAGAGCAATGAATGGTGCGCGAGGAAGGTTGCTCAAAATGACGCTTGGGTCGATCAAATCAACACAACTAATGGGCTGATGGTGGCACACATACAAGAATTCATCGCACTCTGGACACATGTGTCCCCGGTGGGCCTCCACGGTGGACGTCCGACACCATTACCCAAAAGCTCACCACCTCGGGTTGGTACTCCACGGCATTAGCTTTTAAGGCACAATTTTCTGGTACTAAGACAACGAGTTTCAAGGGCACGATCCGGAAAAATTGGGCGGCGCCGAAGTGCATGTGTTTTGTGTGGTTGATCATGCAAAATCGCATTCGGATGGCTGCTTGCTTGGTGAGGACTGGATGGCCAAATTGCAGGAATCCCTTTGCAACCGGGTGCTCGAGTCGGCCGTGCACATCCTATTTAATTGCATATTCTCCATTAGGATGTGGTGTGTGGTTAAAGATTGGCTACAACTACATGGGTTCATCTGGATGCGTGGCAGACCTTGACTGCCGGAAGACCATGGCTTCGCTTGCCCTGCTCGGGGCGAGGGAGCTTTGGAACGAGTTCACCGCGAGGATCTTCAACAATAAGTTTGCACTACGGACCATTATTTCTAAGATCCGGTGCGAGGCGAAGAATAGGGGGATTGCGGGTGCAACTCATTTTTGTAATATCATGCATGGAGAGTAGGCTTTTGTGAGACCAGTTACTTGCCCTTAGGCGCTAAATAACTATTTTAAACTCTTTCTTATTTAATGAATACGGTAAGTCTTTTGCACTTTTTGTTAAAGCTAGAAAACTTTTCATGTGTCTTTTCGCAAAAGAAAATGTGAAAAGACAATACAATGCAATGGGTGTATATTCATGGGCATCCAATACTAATATAGAGATGTACAAGGCGACCATCACGTCCAGGACTAAACCCTAATGGCGAACCAACCTGTAGTTGGATGGTTAGAGGGACTGTAGTATCCCAGCCCATCAAGGTTCAAATCTTGGTGCTCGCATTTATTCCTGGATTTATTTCAGAACTTCCGGCGATGCGCATTCAGTGGGAGGAGACGTTCCCGTCGACGACGAGGTGCCTACGGTGACTTCGTAAATTTCAAGATGATATGCCGGCTCAGTCTTTCGGAGGTGCTCATAGGGGTAGGGTGTGTGTGTGCGTTCATATGAATGAGTGTATGCACGAATACATATTTCGTTCAACAGAAAAAAATCATTCAGGTGTCATGTTTTTCTTTCATGCAACGTTAGTTTATCTAGATGTGGAAGGTTTGAGGCCACAGGTTCAGCCTCGTGCTTTGTTTACGGCCGCAACGCGACGCGACGCAAGGCGAGGGGCACTCTGGCCATTTTCCTGCCAGACCCCGCGCCTTGGTTCATCATCGGTTGTAGTCCTGCCCACTGATCTGCGGGTCGGCCCGCGGCCGGCTTGTCAGTTGTCACTTGTCATCGAGAAATCGTGGAGTGCGCACGCGGCGGCGAGGTGAGATCGCCGACGGAAAAGGCATGTCCGTTATTATCCACCACCAAACGGAGGGAAGAAGCTGGCGTGCGGTTGAGGCGACGTCCGTGACGGCGAGAGCTGGAGACAGGGACCCAGATGGAAGGCTGGGAGAGCGTCCATGCAGCGCCTGCGCCGCCTTGTGTTTCTGGCACCGGGCCCGCGGGCCAGTGAGTTGCGCGCCGCCCTGCTCGTGCTGGACCTGGTCTTCCCGCCGGGTCGGGTCGGGCACCGGCCGGCTCCGGTCGGTCCTGGAACTGTTCAAAAAGCTTTGCCGCCTTTCCTCTGCACAGGCGTGTCCACGATCAATGAATGTACCGGCGACGACTGAAGGATCGGCAAAGAAAAATGGAGTGTCGGCTCCGAGCCTTCCATCCGGTTTGTAGCGTGCGTGCGTGCGTGGAATAATGAGGTGGCCACCGTGCAGTGCAGTTGACCCCGTGGAATAACGAGGTTGGGTCTCACTGCTGCCGAGGCCACGCCGGTGGAGAGCGTCGGGCTGGTGGCAACCTGGGCTCTTCGACGACGACCGGCTACGCACGTACGGTCGTATACACGTGCCGGGCCGGTGGTTCGATTCCGCGACGACCGCACACGACGTGCCCAGGTTTGCCGCGTCGAATGTCAAAAAGGAAAGCTGCCGCAGGTCGACGAGACACTTGGCGCCGAGCTACCACTCCGACACGACACCACGCGTGGAACCACGCAGCACACTGCTTGAGAGCCGGCGGTGCGATGGCCAGAAAGAAGCGCGCGAGAGGAGGCCAGGGGGGCCGCACCGCACGCCCACTGGCCAGGGCAGGGAGGCTGCGAGGCGACGCGACGCGAAGCTCCTGTAGCGCTCGCCGCTTCGCCCACCGTGCGACCGGGCGCCGCTCCGCGACGTGAAATGAGGCGAGACGGGACCGGTTGGGGTCGGTCACTCCTCCAGAGGCCGACGGCCCGACGCGATCTTCGCCCATGCCCAACAGTTAGCGCCAAACCCGTTGGATCAGCTTGCAACGGCGAGTGTTTCTCAAGAAAAAAAAATACTTGCAACGGCGAAGAGGTAAATACACCCGAAGTCATAAAACTTGTACGTGACGGTCAGTTTGGTGCATAAACTTGTAAAATACATGTTTCTGGTCATCAAACTTGCACAAACGTTCATATACGGTCACATTTCATGTACGCAGACGTATCCGTGGCCTATGTGGCATGCCAACATGGCCAGGACCCACTGCAAGCCCACGACGCAGGGTAGATCTGCAGGCTTTTTCTTTATTTACGTATTATGCACCTATATTCTTAACTTATTAAGCCCCTAAAATAAAATGATTTTTTATTTACATATAAAGCCCCTAAAATAAAATGGAAAAACAAGGGATGGTTCGGTTACGAACTAGGGACGTGCCCCTACTAGGCTCAGGTTAACAACCACCAAACCGATGATCATTCATGTCTAGGTAGCACGGATAATTTTTATATCATATAAACACGGCCGAAAAATCAATTTTACAAGAAATGTAACCCCCAAAAAGGGAGCACCGTGGCTCGACTATGTGACGTCGTGGTCAACGTTAACTAAGATTACCACCGGGCTTCGACAACACAACATATCCAAATGGGATAAATATTTTTCATGTTGTTATTCCTACTTGTTCTATGTAAGGAAAAAAAATATATTCTTGTGTTTGTGATATTTAATAAATGTTTATGTGTTACAAAAAAAGGTGTGTGGAATTTCAAAAAATGTTTAAACGTTGTAAACCACATTTGTGTAATTAAAAAAATGATATGTGGCATTTTAAAAATGTTCATGCATTCCAAAAAAACTGGTCATGACATTTTTTAAATGCCTATACAATGTATAAAACTGTTTGTGTAGCTTAAAAATGTTTCGTACCATCCAAAAATGTTAAAAACATAGTTGAAAAAGGTTTCAAAACTTGTATTTGAAAAAAATGTTTATCATACGTTTAAAAAGTATTAAGCATATTTTTTTTTAAATACTCCAAACATAGATGTATACTGGAGTATTTAAAGTATATGTGCATCAAAACATAGATGTATACTGGAGTATTTAAAACATCAAAACATATGTGTATCATATGTGTATTTAAAGTATATGTTTCAATGTCACTTATCTTTTTTGTAACACATAAATATTTTTTGAATGTCACAAACACAAGAATATAAATTGTTTTCTTACATCTGGACGTGTTTCGTTGTCAGTGGTAATCTTACTTAACCTTGACCACAAGGTCACATGGCCGAGCGACAGTGCTCATTTTTTCCGTGTTGCATTTCTTATAAAATTTATTTTCAGTCAATGTTTATATGATACAGAAATTAGTCGTGCTATATAGACATGAATGATCAGTAGTCTGATGGTTATCCACGTGTGACTACTAGGGCACGTTGCAGCTTCAAAACCCCACATCGCTTGTTTTTTCATTTTATTTTTAGGGGCTTAATACGAAAATAAAAAAAAGCCAAAGGCTTCTCTGCAGATCTACATGCTACAGCGGATGACAGTGGGCCTTGGCCACATTGGAATGCCACATAGGCCATGGATACGTCCGTGTACATGAAATGTGACCGTATATGAACGCTCGTGCAAGTTTGATGACCAGAAACACGTATTTTACAAGTTTGTGCACCAAACTGACCATCGTGTGCAAGTTCTATGACTTCGGGTGTATTTACCTCAACGGCGAATATGCGTACAATTACACCCTAGTAGACAACAAAGAGGCCTAGATCTATTTTCCCCTCAAAAAAAGAGAGGCCGAGATCGAATCAGTCCACTTGCCACATTCAGTGTTTTTGCAGTTGTTCAGTGTTTTTGCAGTTGTCTACACTAGTACCTGTGGGCTGCGGCAGCACTGCTTGACATTACGAAAACTTGAGAAGATCGACTCCTTTTGTCCGATTGTTATTAATTGCTACGTAGGGAAATATACAACTACATATGCTTTGAATCACTAAGATTTTAGTAGTATTTATTTTGGATATGTGATATCACCACTAGATATCAAAAAGATCGAGATCGATCAGTCCACATCATATATTCAGTATTCTTGCATGCCTCGACGTTAAGATATGTGGTAGTGGTATTTGACTCACGAAATCTCGAGAAGATCGACTCCTTTTGGTCGATTGTTAATTGCTAGATAGGGACAAATATGACTAAATAGGGTTCAAATCACGTAAGATCTTAGCGTTTATTTTGAAAATTCAAAGGGGATTTGACTGCATCAAGTACCAAAACAAGAAAATTTATTTTCTCCACTTTGTTTTAGAAAGCTAGTCTATAAGGGCGGTATCTTCCAATCTGAGGGGCCTTTAAGAAACGGGCCTTTAGAAAAATACAAATAAAATATGGATAACCAAGCAACACTCAATTATATGGTGATTTTCTATTTGTCGCTCTTTGCGACGAAACGCCAGGCAATCACACAGGATCACATCAGTGAGTGACATAGTGGGCCAACCCATTTAGCTAGATAATGGCTTTATTTTTGTTTTTTTTTCTTTTCCTTTTTTGTGAAACTTTTCTTGTTTTTTCAATAATTGTGCCAATTTTTTCAACAAACAAGTATCTTAAAATTAAATTTTTTTGGAACTTCTGCAAACTGTTCATGCTTTTTACAAACAATGTTCACAGACATTTTAAAAATAACCATGTTTTCGAAAGATTTTCGCAATTTTAAAACAAACCGACCGATCATTGCTAGAGTAGGACTAAATCATGCTTCACATCCTGCAACGGCGAATGTGAAATCACCCCCCATAGAGAAGATAGAGATCAAGATCGAACCAGTCCACTTTAGAACTCTTGCATGACTTGCCATTAAGATCTGTGATAGTATTTGAAATCCCAAAATCTCGAGAAGATCGACTACTTTTGTTCAACCTTTAATTGGTAAGTAACATACAACTAAATATGTTTTGAAGCACATAATGTCTTAGTATTTATTTTAGAAATTGGAGAAAATTTTCCTCCATCAATGTATCTAAATAGGAAAATAATTTTCCATTTTGTTTTGGAAAGCTAATCTAAAAAACGAGGGGCCATATCTTGCAATTTGGGGGGGGGGGGTGCTTTAAAAAACATGCTTCAACAAAAACAACAACAAGAACAATATTAGTTGTAGTAGTAGTAGTAATAATAATAATAATAATAATAATAATAATAATAATAATAATAATAATAATAATAATAATAATAATAATAAGAACAACAACAACAACAACAACAACAACAATAATAATAGTAATAATAATAATAATAATAATAATAATAATAATAATAATAATAATAATAATAATAAATGTGGACAACGAAGCAGTTATTTTCACTCAATTATATTTTTTGAGCAAACACTCAATTATATGGCGGTGCCCTATTTGTCGCTCTTTGCAACGAAGTGGGCAATCGCAAAAGACCACCACACTGAGCCACAGAATCGGCCGACCCATTTAGCCAGGTAATGTACTACATGACAATAATTTTTTTATCGATTTTCCAAGGCTTTATTTTTATTTTTATTCCTCTCCCCTTCTTTTTGAATTTTTCCTATTTTCCTAAAATTTCTTCCCAATGTACTTTTAAAAAAATGTTCTCAACATTTTCATAATTTTTTGTGTTTTTCAAAAAAATGTTCATACTTCTAAAAAAATGTTCACAACTTTTCAAGATAATTGTTCACGGACATTCTAAACACATTCACATTCTTCAGAAAATGTTCTTTATTTTTTTGAACAAACCCATCGATTATCATCAGAGCGGCAACTAAACCATGCTTCACATTTTGCAACGGTGAATATGCGATCAGCCCCCTAGACAACAAAGAGATAGAGATTGAATCACTCCACTCCAGAATTTTTGCATGTCTCGCCATTAAGATCTGTGCTATTATTTGACGTCCTGAAATCTCGAGAAGATCGACTCCTTTTGGTCGATCATTAATTTGTAAGTAGGGTAATATACAACTAAATGTGCTTTGAAGAACGTAAGATCTTAGTATTTATTACAGATATCAGGAGAGATTTGCCTCCATTAATGTATTGAAGTAGGAAAATTTAATTTCCCACTTTGTTTTGGTAAGCTAATCTAAAATACAAGGGACGTATCTTGCAATTTGAGGGCCCTTTAGGAGATGCAAGATGGGCCTCAAAAATTAAAAAATGCGGATAGCAAAGCATGTGTTTTTCACTGAACTATATGATTCCCTCATCCTAGAAAACTGAAAACATGACAAAAAATAAGGAAAGAAACACGTTCCTTCTTGTTTGAGAAACCTAGTAAAGACGCAGACGTTCGGTACATGAATTTTACACCTAGCAATACACCAATAAGAGGAAATAAACGCCTTCCTACTGCACGACTTACAATACATTGAATCTAGTTAGGCCAAACCCTGGCACAACAACGCAAAATTAAAGGACGTTGTGCGTAGGATCCATCCATCCTTGATTCTTTTGTTAAGTGGATTTGCAGATGCAGAGGCCTGGATTCAATCATCCTTTATCCAAAGAAAATGTAGGGTTTGAGAATTTGCATTACATGATCGACGGACCATTTTGATTCGCGCGATTCCAATGGCGAGAGAAAAAGAAAAAAAAACAGGAGATTGCAAACCATGCTCACTCATATCGTATAGGATTTTGTTTGCACCGAAGTCTTTTTGATTGCAATACACGCAAACAAAAATCACTTTTTGAAAGGTTTCAGTGGATAGAGATTTTTCTTATGAAATGTTGTACAAAATATCCTCAGGACAATTTTCTTATTATAGTACTCAATCCTAGCAAGCCATGTAGAAAGCATTTCCAAGGACCCTAGTCCTCCATAATTCATATAAAAGAATACTTTGAATCTAAGAGGCCTAAGATATTTAGACGACCAACTTAGTCGAAAAGAATGCTCAAGGTGCCAATCAATCGAATCCCACAAGTCAAGTGAAATAAAGATGAAAAAAATTGAGAAAACAAAACTGAGGAGACTGTAAGGTGAAAAAACATTTTTTTTAAAGATGAAGAGGTCAAGAAGAGAAAACCCTTGCCCATAAGAAGCAGGTGTGAAATGGTGAACCGTACAACATCTGCGCAGTTACGGTGGCAATTTTTTGCTAGTGGAAGACTGCATCGCATCACATCGCATCAACCGCGGGCGATCGGGTGAGTAAATGCTGGCAAGAAGCATGTCATAAACGGCATTCAGAGAGCCAGTGACGCCTGGGCTCATTGGGCACACAAGATCGCCAAGTAGTACAAATTGTCAGCCATCAGCAGTCTGACCCTGTCACGAAGTTAGGGACACAATAAAAGTCAGCCACCGCCTAGCTTTGCCATGGCGATCAAGGAGACACAGTGCAACAGTGACAGTTTGGCCTGAAGGCTGGTCGCCTTGCTAAACCCAAATAAGCAACACATCAGCGTGACGCACTTAACTGTAAGTGCAAAGCTGAATCCAAATACAAATTCTAAAAAAAAATCCTATTTCAAAATATTTTGGTGGTCAAATGGGATGGGAAAAACATTCAGCTGAGAGAGAGAGAGAGAGAGAGATAGAGAGAGAGAGAGATAGAGAGAGAGAGAGAGTGAGAGAGAGAGAGAGAGAGAGAGAGAGCAGTTCTCAGGTTTAAGCAGTCGCTTTCAGCGATGAGTAGCGAGTAGGCAGACCAGGATAATGATTGGGAGATCATGCGGTTTGGACTCATTACTCATGAGTGTGAGCAGCAGCACGGCCAAATGCTTATCCAAATGCTGTTTAGATGAAAAAGTTAAAAACAAGGGAGATTAGTGTACTCATGCTACCAAACTGATTTTGGCCAGCCCATTTCTGCATCTCTGTCTTCATGCTGAGTTTGAGTGTGAGCAGCAGCACTTCCAAATGCTGTTTAGATAAAAACAAGGGAGATTAGTGTACTGATGCTACCAAACTGAACAGTTTCTTGCTTTCTCTACTGGTGCTACCAAACTGACCTAAGGGAGGGGCAGTTTTTTGCTTTCTGTCAGATGGAGACGAGGACGTATCTGGAATGTGGTTGTGGCAAAAACTAACCACTGAACATATAAACAGAGCAGAGTATGCATGGCTCCAAAAAAAGAAAAGAACACATGAACAGAGTATATCTACTGTTCTAGCAATGCAGAGAGTTCAGATCAAGATGGAGAAATGCTTCAGAGAAACAAAAGATGCAGCAACAAAAAAGGATATAAATTGACGACCATGACTGACATGAAAAGTTGATGAAGATTCTACAATAGTCACATTTCTGCCGGCCTGCAACCAAGATCTGAGGTTCTTCTGCAGCAGAACAGAACTGGCTTCGACAGTCAACAACAGAACAGATACGGGAGCAAAACAGGAGAAATCCTTGAACCATATCCCGATGATAAACCAACCAAGAAAACACCCCCCAACATACACTGTATTAGGGTTTGACTGACTCACATTACATGATACACGATCAATTGCCAAAGCATTGACGAGCTGAAACTATTCAACCCTGAATCTATCTATCGACTCTCATGACATGACGCACTTCGACTTCAACCTCAACTCTGATGATGAACCATCTCTTGCTCGACCCACAATTCCCGGCAGGAAATCCATCTCTTGCTCCGAATCGCGACTCCCTCAGAATCCCCCTTTCTGCACCAATCAAGCGCCGAATCAGCGTCCGGAACGAACAGGAACAAGTGCCAGATGGAGCAAAGATTGGAATTTTTTATTTGGAGAATGCTTACCTCGTTCACCTTGTAGCGATCGCGGTTCACCTCCGAGAGAAACTCGCCGGGGGAGATGGACTGCGGGAGAAGAAGACAAGATGAGAGGTGAGTAATCGGAGGAGGGAAAGGGAGGATTTCGCGAGCGCGATCGAGGAATTTTTTTGGGGGCGTGTCTTGCTTACGCACGTTGATTTGGCGCTGGACGGCCTTGGGCCGCCTCTTGTACCGGCGCGGCGGCTTCTTGCCGGTCATCGCGAGGAAGTCCGCCTCGATCTCCTGCTTGGTGAGCTCCACCGAGAACCCGGCGCTAATCCTGCCGCCGGAGGAGGAGCCGCCGCCGTCCATGTTCCAGAGCTTCCTGTGCTCCTGCGCGTCCTCCGCGCCGTCCCGGCCGCCCCTCCGGTCCCTCAGCTGGTAGTACTGCTTCCGGGCAGATTCCTCCGCCGCGGCGCCCTCGTCGGCCGGAGGGGCGTGCTTAGCCTCCCCCGCCGCCGCCACGGGGGCGGCTTTCGGCGGGGATCGGGAGCTGTTGCGCAGCGCCTCGTCGCCCGCCGCCGCCGCCGCCGCAGGGGGGCTGGAGTCGGGGTCCTTGCAGAAGGCCATGGGCCGGCGGTACCCCCAGGAGGCCGGGAGGTCGAAGCCGACGAGGAGGCGATTGTCCCTCGATCGCGACGAGGAAGCGGGGGACGGCGCCGGCATTGCTGACGCGGGCGTCGGCGAGGACTCCATCGGCGCGAGACGACAAGGAGGAGGGAGGGAGGGAGGAAGGGGATTAAAGGGGGCAGCAAATGTGTTGCGGAGGTTCTAGTCTGGCAATTGCTTGCATGCGCCGTCTATATATAGCAAAACTCCGAGGAGCGAACGCTCGCTGTGGTTTTCTTTTCTTGTGGGTTTGGGCTCGACGCCGGCGTGTGCCGCCTGCAGGAGTCCGTCCGGGCGCGTGTGTGTGGGGCATGAGCTCTCCCTCCCTCGTGACCAAACCGTGGAGAGCCGTCGGATCATTGATCCGACGGCACCTTGCAGCGTTCACGATTTACTTAGTATTTTCATATTTATTGTCTTATTTATTTATTGAAAATAAATAATTTGGAATACATCCGTATCTTTGGAAGATATTTAAGGAATGATTAAATGAATGGACATAGATATTGGAATATCTACACAACGCGTGTGGTATCACTCGCAATGCCCAGCTGTCCGGCGATGTGCTGGAGGGTGGCGTGTTGGGCCAACGGCTCGCTGCTGCCACGCCACGCAAGCTGGTTGCCAGGCAATGTGCTCGAAGGTCACGCGTTGGATCAACAGCTGGCTGTGGGCACGTCACGCCATGCCAGATGGCTGCCTGACCAGGCGATGTGCTGGAGAGCCGCACGTTGAGCCAACGACTCGCTCCTGGCACGTCACGCAACACCAGTTGGATGCCTGATCTGGCGATGTGGGTGGCGCGTTCGGCCAACGGCTAGCTCCTGATACATCACACAACGCTAGCTGGCTGCCTGATCGGGCAATGTGCTCGAGGGTCACGCGTTGGATCAACAACTGGCTGCTGGCACGTCACGCCACGCCAGCTGGCTGCCTGACTAGGCGATGTGCTGGAGAGCCGCACATTGAGCCAACGACTTGCTCCTGGCACGTCACGTAACGCCAGCTGGATACCTGATCTGGCTATGTGGGTGCGCGTTCGGCCAACGACTAGCTCCTGACACATCACACAAGGCTAGCTGGCTGCCTGATCGGGCAATGTGCTGGAGGGTCGCGCGTTGGGTTAACAGTTGGCTCGTGGCACGTCACGCAATGCCAGCTAGCCGCGCTGATCTTACAATGTATTGGGGGCATGCACGTTGGGCCAATGGATGACTCCACACATGTCATGCCACGCCCAGCCGATCGCCTGATTTGGTGATCTGCTGGAGAGAGCTGGCTCAATACACCGCACGTTGGCCCAACAGACAACTCCTGGCACGTGTTGCAAGGCCCAAGCAACCGCCTGATTCGGTGAGTTGCTGGAGTGGAGTTGGTCCAATGCGCCACGTGTTGGGTCAATGGACGCCTCCTCGCACGTCACACACCCAACTGGCCGCCTGATCCGGTGATTTGCTGGAGAGAGTTGGCTCAGTGCACCACACATTGGGCCAACAAACGGATCTAGACGTATCACACAAAGCTCGATTGGCCATCAGATCCGGCAATGCACTGGAGGAAGCTGTCGCACCGCACATTGGTCCAACGGACGACTCGTGACACATCACGCAACGCCCGACTGGCAGTCTACTTGGCAATGAGTCGGAGGGATCTGGCTCAATGCACCAGGCGTTGGGCCAACTCCTCGCATGTCGCATGGCTCCTGACTATTGTTCTGATCTAGCAATGCGTCCAAGGGAGTTGGTTCATGATACTTCGGCAGAAGTTGTTGGAAACCCCCAAGAGGAAGGGTTGAAATAGTCCAGCAACAAGCATTTCCCCAGTAGAGAACCAAGGTTTATTGATGGTACGAACTACCATAAGTAAGTCAATGATAAGTATTTCACACAACCAACCGACTTTTGCTTGTCCCTAATGGGTCACATTGGTTGTCAGGCTTCTTGTCTAGCCAGTTACAAGGATTGAACATACGGTGTGATAGAAATTGATAAATAATGACAATGAACAAACGGGTTAGACTACAGGTAATAGCAAATCAAGAGATCGACAATGAAAGCAAGGGGTATTGATTGGACTGGGATACATAGTTTCACTAGGGGCATCATCCTAGAATTACCCCAAGCCAAGCACGCTTAACTTTGGAGTTCTTTTCGAATGGGCTCCCGGAAAAGAAGGAATTCCTTATTGATATAAGTTGTCTATCATTTCTGTTAAGACAGACTCTCACATACACCCCACTCAAAGGAACCAACGTCCTCGTCGGCCCATCAGGAACGTTCCCTCTTGGCACACGTATGTGTGTCCAGTCCGGCACATGTGCCATGCCATGTGCCACAATGGGCCACACACGTCATGCGTCATGCGCGCGCACCTGACCCGCGCATGCCCGTGTAACCGCAAGGCCCGACTCTGATACCAATTATAGCACCCTATTACGCCTGGTGGGATCAAGACCTGTCCCACAGGCCGACAATAGTATTTCTTGCGCACTTTGTTCTCACTCATGCGCACCCGGGAGCAACTTCCCGGTTGGTCACCCATCCTAGAATTACCCCAAGCCAAGCACGCTTAACTTTGGAGTTCTTTTCGAATGGGCTCCCAGAAAAGAAGGAATTCCTCGTTGATATGAGTAATCTATTATTCCTATTAAGCCAGGCTCTCACAACATCTCTCCAAACAAACATAGCAACTGTCGTTAACAAATTACAATTTTGATGGTACGTGGTAGAGTGACGAACAATGCCGGAAGTACCAATGGGAGCTCTCACAAGGGGGTTACCAAGGTTCGTGCCCTCATGGTGAGGTAATACCCAACGTCCTACTTTGTTTTAGATTGATGGTGGAACACGTCATGTGAGGGGGTTACAAGATGATGGGGATTGCGACTGCTGAGAGTATGATCTAGTGAATAGATGGGAATCGCTACCCCTAGCCCCGCCTTATCATGGGGACAAGAGCTAGGGTTTACAAGGTGCCTAATCAACCTCAAGCTGAGATCATCTTGCTTGCACGCCAAGATTATCTTCTCGTTCTGAGCCGCCCTGATACGTCTCCAACACATCTATAATTTTTGATTGTTCCATGGTGTTATATTATCATTCTTGGATGTTTTAGAATCATTTTATAGCAACTTTATATCATTTTTTGGGACTAACATTTACATAGTGCCTAGTGCCAGTTGTTGTTTTTTGTTTGTTTTTTAGTTCGCAGAATATCAGTGCCAAATGGAGTCCAAACGCAGCAAATTTTTTTGGTGATTTTTTTTACCAGAAGACAACTTGGGAGTCAAGGAATCACCTGGGGGAGGCCCATTGGGCCCACAAGACACCAGGGCGTGATGTCTACTACACAACCTTCTTCTTGTAGACGTTGTTGGGCCTCCAAGTGCAGAGGTTTGTAGGACAGTAGCAAATTTTCCTCAAGTGGATGACCTAAGGTTTATCAATCCGTGGGAGGCATAGGATGAAGATGGTCTCTCTCAAACAACCATGCAACCAAATAACAAAGAGTCTCTTGTGTCCCCAACACACCCAATACACTGGTAAATTGTATAGATGGACTAGTTCGGCCAAGAGATGGTGATACAAGTGCAATATGGATGGTAGATATAGGTTTTTGTAATCTAAAATTATAAAAACAGCAAGGTAGCAAGTAACAAAAGTGAGCGAAAACGGTATTGCAATGCTTCTAAACAAGGCCTAGGGTTCATACTTTCACTAATGCAAGTTCTCTCAACAATAATAACATAATTGGATCATATAACTATCCCTCAACATGCAACAAAGAGTCACTCCAAAGTCACTAATAGCGGAGAACAAATGAAGAGATTATTGTAGGGCACGAAACCATCTCAAAGTTATTCTTTCCGATCAATCCATTGGGCTATTCCTATAAGTGTCACAAACAACCCTAGAGTTCGTAGTAAAATAACACCTTAAGACACACATCAACCAAAACCCTAATGTCACCTAGATACTCCAATGTCACCTCAAGTATCCGTGGGTATGATTATACGACATGCATCACACAATCTCAGATTCATCTATTTAACCAACACAAAGAACTTCAAAGAGTGCCCCAAAGTTTCTACCGGAGAGTCAAGACGAAAACGTGTGCCAACCCCTATGCATAAGTTCACAAGGTCACTGAACCCGCAAGTTGATCACCAAAACATACATCAAGTAGATCATGTGATATCCCATTGTCACCACATATAAACACACGCAAGACATACATCAAGTGTTCTCAAATCCTTAAAGACTCAATCCGATAAGATAACTTCAAAGGGAAAACTCAATCCATTAAAAGAGAGTAGAGGGGGAGAACCATCATAAGATCCAACTATAATAGAAAAGCTCGCGGTACATCAAGATCGTGCCATATCAAGAACACGAGGGAGAGAGAGAGATCAAACATATAGCAACTGGTACATACCCTCAGCCCCGAGGGTGAACTACTCCCTGCTCGTCATGGAGAGCGTCGGGATGATGAAGATGGCCACCAGTGATGGATTCCCCCTCCGGCAGGGTGCCGAAACGGGCTCCCATGAGGTTTTTGGTGGCTACAGAGGCTTGCGGCGGCGGAACTCCCGATCTAGATTTCTTTCTGGAGGTTTGGGTATTTATAGGAGGGTTTGGTGTCGAGAACAAGTCAGGAGGACCCATGGGGTGCCCACGAGGCACAGGGGCGCACCCTAGGGGCGGAGGGGGGGGGGCGCCCTCCACCCTCGTGGGCCCCACGGGACTACTCTCCGATAACTTTTTGTTCCAGTATTTTTTATATTTTCCAGAAAAAATCTATGTTGATTTTCAGCGCATTCCGAGAACTTTTATTTCTGCACAAAAACAACACCATGGTAGTTCTGCGGAAAACAACGTCAGTCCGGGTTAGTTCTACTCAAATCATACCAAAATCATGTAGAAATATTATAAACATGGCATGAATACATAAAAACTTATAGATATGTTGGAGACGTATCAAGCATCCCCAAGCTTAATTCCTGCTCGTCCTCGAGTAGGTAAATGATAAAAATAGACTTTTTGATGTGGAATGCTACCTAGCATATTTATCAATGTAATTTTCTTTATTGTGGCAAGAATATTCAGATCCATAAGATTCAAAACAAAATTTTAATATTGACATAAAAACAATAATACTTCAAGCATACTAACAAAGTAATTATGTCTTCTCAAAATAACATGGCCAAAGAAAGTTATCCCTACAAAATCATATAGTATGGCTATGCTCTATCTTCACCACACAAAGTATTTAATCATGCACAACCCCAGTTTTAGCCAAGCAATTGTTTCATACTTTTGTATTTTCAAACTTTTTCAATCTTCACGCAATACATGAGCGTGAGCCATGGACATAGCAGTATAGGTGGAATAGAATGGTGGTTGTGGAGAAGACAAAAAGGAGAAGATAGTTGTCGGTGTCGAAACTGGCGGATCTCGGGTAGGGGCCGAACTTTGCGTCTAAGGTTGATGGTAACGGGAGACGGGGGACACGATGTTTACCCAGGTTCGGGCCCTCTCTATGGAGGTAATACCCTACTTCCTGATTGATTGATCTTGACGAATATGAGTATTGCAAGAGTTGATCTACCTCGAGATCGATATGGCTAAACTCTATAAGTCTAGCCTGTTTGATTATGATCGTTGTGTCCTATGGACTAAACCCTCCGGTTTATATAGGCATAGGAGGGGGCTAGGGTTGTACAAAGTCGGTTACAGAGAAAGGAATCTACATATCCGAATCGCCAAGCTTGCCTTCCACGCTAAGGAGAGTCCCATCCGGACACGGGAAGAAGTCTTCGTCTTGTATCTTCATAGCCCAACAGTCCGTCCCATGTACATAGTCCGGCTGTCTGAGGACCCCTTAATCTAGGACTCCCTCAGTAGCCCCTGAGCCAGGCTTCAATGACGAGGTGTCCGGCGCGCAGATTGTCTTCGGCATTGCAAGGCGGGTTCCTTCTCCGAATACTCCAACATAGTGTTCTAACATACAAAACGTGTCCGGCTCTGCAAAACAAGTACCACACACAACCGTAGAAAGTATAATATTTCACGAGTCCAATCCGCTGACAACTTTTTGTGGCGTGACATCACGTAAAAGCCTGGTCATTATCCGAACCATTTTTAGCCTGCCGCTGTGTATTTCGAGGTGTGGTTTCACTGACACGTCTTGTCAAAGCAGAGATCATGTCCCCTTATTGCGGGATTCTCATTAATACAGGCGTGGGTAACCTAACCATGCCATCTGCACATCCGTTGGGGAATGGGCGAGTTTTAAGGCAAGTGGGGAGGCGCTTGATATTCACTGCCTTTATAAAGAGATAAGGATTCACCCCCTTTTCACCCATGCCTTCTCCTTCCTCTGCCCATCCATTCTCGAGCTCCAGCGCCCAAGATCTCGTCTCTTCCGCCCAAAAAATCACTCCAACCATGTCCGGATCTAGAGCTGGAGGCAAGTGGATGGCCTCTTCCGTCAAGGAGAAGGATATCAAGAAGCTCCGGGAGGCCGGGTACTTGGCCAAGGAGATCGCCCATCGGCTCCCGGCCGAGGGACAGATCATACCCACCCCAAGCCCAATGAGAGGGTGGTGTTCATCTCCCACTTCGTCCGTGGGCTGGGATTCCCTCTCCATCGTTCGTCCGTGGACTTATGTTCTACTACGGGCTGGACTTCCACGACCTGGCCCCCAACTCCATCCTCAACATCTCGGCATTTATTGTCGTGTGTGAGGCCTTCCTCCGCATCCCACCTCACTTCGGACTATGGCTGAAGACCTTTAATGTGAAGCCAAAGGTGGTGAGTGGTCAACAAGCAGAGTGCAGAGGCACCATGGTGGGTAAGATGCCCAATGTCACATGGCCCGAGGGCTCCTTCGTGGAGACTGTCAAAGGGTGGCAGTCAAAGTGGTTCTACATCACAAAACCACGCAACACTACCTGGGCCGCGGCTCCCACATTCCGGTCTGGAGTCCCGATGCGGCTCACCTCCTGACAAGAGAAAGGCCTGACCCGGTCTTCTTCGGACGAGCTGACAGTGCTCCAGACGTGCGTTCAGAATATGATAACCAAGAAAATCAAGCTCCTCGATGTGATCCAGGTGATGCTTGTTCGCCGTATCCTTCCGTTCCAATACCGGACTTGCCATCTATGGGATTTCGATCCGGCCAAGTACTAGACCCTGCTGGAGCTCTTCGGCACTACACACGAAGACATCTGGAAGGTGCTCTTCAAGGACAATGAGGCGCCGCCGCCCATGATTGAGTATCGCGGTCACGACTTAACTCACCCCGCTAGTCCGGTAAGTTTTTTCATGTTTTCAAGGTGTACCATTTACTTGCATACTTGAGGAAGGCATCTAAGCCTCCCTATTGATTTTTTCAGGCCTGGACAGAGATGGCGGAGCGGATTAACTATCCGGCTCCGCTACCCAAAGACCCAGAAATCCCGCTTCTGTCGAAGATGCTGGTTCCGGCGCCTTATCAGGTGTCGGAGAAGAAGGCCAAGAAGAAGACCAAGGGGACCAGATGTGCTCTCTGTCGCAAGGGCAATCTGGATGTGACGTCTGAAGAAGCCGAGGCTCACTCATCCGCCATCGAGGACGACGAGGAAGAGGAGGAGGAAGAAGAAAGCCATTCCCCCCTGCAGGGGGAGAAACAAGAGGACGACCTCCACACGTCTGGAGGCTGAGGTGTCCAAGAAGGGGAAAACCTCCCTTCCGGACAGCTCTGCAACGGCAACCGACAGTAGCTGGGAGTGGGAGCCCAGGGACAAGCCCCTGGCCAAATCGTAAAGTATCCGGACATGTTCATATATTCGGCCTCTTTACTTCATTGTTTTAATGTGCTGAATTATGCATTGGCAGTCCGGCTCAGTCCAACCTCAAGCTATCCTCTTCTTCGGAGGGTTCGCTGGACCCAGAGGTGATGGACAGCGGGACGCTTCCGGCGGCCTCCTCCCCCAAGACCATGGACAACACCGAGGTGTTGTGCCGAGGGATCCCAGGCCAGGGAGAGGCTCAGAAGGCCGTCCGGGCGGCGCCGGAGGGTGAAACCTCGGTTGCCGAACACATGGGGGAGCAAACCCCCATGGACACCGATGACAGGGGCCATATTCAATTCGGCCCCTAGCCGAATATAGTTCCAGAGACCCATGTTGCTCCGGAATCAGGCATGCCGCCTCTTTCAAAAGAGGAAGGTGCGCCTACTCCACCGGTGATCTCTGTTCATCCAGAGGCACCGGATAGTTTGCTGGAAGCGCCGCGAGGTGCTTCCATTCCTAAAGAACATCGTACCCTTATGGGTACGGTGATTGAGAGGATCCAGTCCGCGAAGAGTGGACTGACCGAAGCGTGCACAAGCCTTCTAACAGGCTTTGAGGTAAGCAACACAACTTTAAAAATAATGTCACAATGTAGACAGTAGCCCCTGATACTCTGTCCGGTGTTCGGAAAGAAAAGACAAACAGAGGATCAAATAATTTTCGCAGGAGTCTAACTTAATATGTCTATGTGAACAAGCAGGCATCGCTGCTAGCTGCGACCTCGCATACTGCGGAAGTCTCCGAACTAAAGCAAAATTTGGAGCGGACCGAGGTGGAGCTCGGTCGCATGAAGAAGTAGCTGGAAGATAGTCAAGGTATGCAATAACCTTGTATATATACAGGAAGGATGAATGATTTGTGCTGACTAAAGTGCCATTTGATTTGCTAGGGGCGGTGACCGAGGTGGAGACCCTAAAGAAGGCGCTGGCCGAGGCCGAGGAGAGAGCGGCCAAGGAAAAGGCCACCCGTGAGCAACACGAGGCCAGGGTCAGTGAGGTCCAACAGGAGCTCCAGGACGCCCTTAAGAAGTGCGAGTCCTTGGAGCGTGACCTTAAGGATCAAGGGTCCGAGCTCACCAAGGCCTGCCAAAGTGCACACGATGCCCGATCTGAAGCCCAGGGCGCCCTCCAGGAAATCCAGGAGGCCAGAAAAATTGCGGCGGGTAAGGCCTTTATTATGCAGAGCAAATATGTGAAGAAAAGGTTCCTATTACTGACCCGGATTTGGAGCTCTCCAGGCGTTTGCAGATCTGCCGCGCAGTGTTTCCGATGCTGCGGAATTTTTTCGAGCCGAAGAGGGGAGCTCTACGGAGGCACTATTTTGGTAGCAATACCTTGCGCCAGAATACCCTGTGCCGTTGAGCGCAGTTAAAACAGCTGGTCGAACTGCACAAGGTGGTCGAACTAGCCATGAAGGATTTGATATTCCGGCTATGGCCTGCTGAAGCCATCCCCAACAGCTACTTCGGGCTTGTGAAGCAGCTCGTTAGTGCCTGCCCTCGGCTGGATGCCATCAAGCAATCAGTATGCATCAAAGGCGCGCGAATGGCCTTCGCCCAAGTCAAGATGCATTGGGCGAAGATGGACGCCATCATGCTTATGATAGAGGGACCGCCCGCGCGGAAGGAGCACCACACCCCTGAGCTGTATTTTGACAATGTCATGGAGGGGTCCCCCATTGTTGCGGAGCGATGTGCAAAGGATGTTATGTTTCCCTGAATACATTCATGTTATTGTGTCCTTTATTGTAAAACAAGATAATTATGTAATATAATGCTTGTTATTTAAATTTTACCTCCTGTGCAGCCGTTATTGTTAAATCTGAGAGTTGGCCAGTCGTCGGCTTTTGGCCCCATGTAGGTAGTACGGGGGTTTTTGGGATAAATCTAAACACTCTTTACTCCAAATTTTGGTCCTTAAAGGAGGTGTTTAGCGCAACGAACAAGGCAATCGGACTATACGGCTTTATCACCCTTACTTAGCCATAGGAGTTTGACAACAAAAATTTAGGCGCAGCCCCTAGTGTTCGGAAGTCCGAATTTGGGATGCTGTCAACACCTGATCGGATGAAAACCGATTAACACATAATGCAGAAAAAATCGCTAACGATTTGTAACCTCTCGAACAGCTGACCGGCTCTCGCCTCATCATGACAGTCAGTTTTTGGCTTTGTCTACTGATGTGCTCATCCGAACGAACCAGGACACAATCGCAGTAGTTCTCCCTTTACTACCCTAGCCGATATAGCGGAACGTAAGGTAGTAAGTACAGGAGCCGGGGAACCCAACTATTGACCAAAGACATGATTCAGAGCCGATGCATATAATGCTATAAGTTCGGGGTGCTGAACCGTACTGTGAAAAAGTGTTCGGACTTTGTTGCCTTATTATGGAGCATAATAGAGCCCCTGGCGAAATAAGACGTACCATAGTGTACGGGTGCAATTTACGAGAATATCAAGAAAGAAGAAAAATAAAGTGATAGGCTAATGCCACAGAAATTGGGCCGCAAACTATTTTCCATTGTTGTTTGATTAATACGTCAAAGCATATTTGTACAAATAGTGCGATAAGCAAAATGGCTATTTAACATGCCGCGACGAAGGAAGAGCTGCGTGCGGGTCCTTAAGGCAGGCATAACGATTATTTAAAGAAACCACCTGGAATTTCCCCCATACGCCCATGCTGCTTGCTGTCTTGGTGTATCCGTCCCTCTATAGGTCCATCGATTAGGTCGCCAGGAACCACCTGGGGAAGAAAATAGACCTGGAAAGAAAAAAAAGGAAAAGTAAAGGTATGCGGATCCAGGGCGGTTGAGCCGCACTATGGACCAGGATCTAGCTGTGCCTCTGTCCATGCCCATGGTATTTTAAGTGCGTAGTTATGTGCATGCGGTACAAATGTCGCCGCTTGGTCGGGACTGGGACAAAGGCTAAGTTGCTAGTAAAGCTCTTGACGAGCTGGACTGTCCTGCTGCAGGGTAGTTTGGACTCGCTTGACAGTGTCCGGGAACTTGGCCGCCAAATTAAGGCTCTGCCTAAAAAGGCCTCTCTGTACTTCTACTGCAAGGACAGCAGTGTGCTCCTCGGTACGGAGGGAGCGTTCTGTGTTTCCTTTGACTGTTATGACACCACGTGATCGGGGCATCTTGAGCTTGAGATAAGCATAGTGTGGCACCGCATTGAATCGAGCGAATGCGGTTCGTACAAGCAGTGCGTGATAGCTGCTGCGGAAGGGGACGATGTGGAAGATCAACTCTTCACTTCGGAAATTTTCCGGGGATCCGAACACCACTTCCAGTGTGATTGAGCCCGTACAGCAGGCCTCTACACCCGGTATGACACATTTAAAAGTGGTTTTGGTGGGCTTGATCCTTGAGGGGTCGATACCCATTTTGCACAATGTATCCTGATAAAGCAGGTTCAGGCTGCTGCCACTGTCCATGAGGACTCGCGTCAGATGGAACCCATCAATAATTGGGTCGAGGACCAGTGCGGCTGAACCGCCATGACGGATACTGGTCGGATGATCCCTGCGATCGAAAGTGATCGGGCAGGATGACCATGGGTTGAACTTTGGGGCGACTGGCTCTATCGCCTAGACGTCCCTGAGCACGCGCTTGCGCTCCCTCTTGGGGATATGGGTAGTGTATATCATGTTCACCATTTTAACTTGGGGGGGGGGGGGGACTTCTTCTGCCCCCCTGTGTTCGGTGGCTGGGGCTCCTCGTCATCGTCCTTTCTTTGGGACCCCTTCTCCTTGTTCTCGGCATTTAATTTTCCGGCCTGTTTGAAGACCCAACATTCTCTGTTGGTATGATTGGATGGTTTATCAGGGGTGCCGTGGATTTGACATGGACGATCGAGTATGCGGTCCAAACTGGACAGGCCCAGATTGTTTCTTTTGAATGGCTTTTTCTGCTGACCGGACTTAGAGCCACGGAATTCAGCATTGACCCCCATGTCTTCGGTGTTGTCACTGTTGTTTCGATGCTTGTGTCTATTGCGTCGGTGCTTGCCATTGCTGTTTCTGGCTTCGGAAGTGCCAGGTTCGCTTGTGTTGTTATTGCTACGGGCTAGCCAGCTATCTTCGCCCGCACAGAAGCGGGTCATGAGTGCCGTGAGGGCTGCCATGGACTTCGGCTTTTCTTGGCCGAGGTGTCGACCGAGCCATTCGTCGTGGATGCTATGCTTAAAGGCCGCTAGGGCTTCGGCATCTGGACAGTCGACAATCTGGTTCTTTTTAGTTAAGAACCTAGTCCAAAATTTCCTGGCTGACTCTCCGGGCTGTTGAACTATGTGACTTAAGTCGTCGGCATTCGGAGGCCGGACATATGTACCTTGGAAGTTATCGAGAAAGGCGTCCTCCTAGTCCTCCCAGCTGCTGATGGAGTTTACGGGCAAACTGTTGAACCAGTACCTAGCTGGTCCTTTGATTTTTAGCGGGAGGTATTTGATGGCGTGAAGATCATCACCGCGGGCCATATGAATATGGAGAAGAAAATCCTCAATCCATACCGCGAGGTCTGTTGTCCCATCATATGATTCGATGTTCACGGGTTTAAACCCTTCTGGGAAATCGTGTTCCATTACTTCATCAGTGAAGCAGAGGGGGTGTGCGGCGCCTCTGTATCAGGCCAGGTCGTGACGTAGCTCGGATGGAGTTCGTCTATGGTCATCGGCTCGGTCATGATTATGTTTGTCACGTCCGGCCGGATGGCCATCGTAGCGCGTAAGGGCACGCCCTCACGATCCGTAGATCGATCTTGTCTGACCTGCTCTGTTTTCCAAGTCACGCTGCAGGTCGTGTGTGTATCCCCGAGCTGTTGTGTGTTTGTTTTTTATGGCGAGGTAGTGCTCGCTGGTGTTCGGCTCGAGTTGCCGCTTTGTCCCGGCCACGTGGTGGTCAGTCTGCCGCATTGTACGTTGGTAGGACGGGCTCCAACGCCTCATCCTCGAATTGGGGTAACAACTTGCGCTTTGATACGTCCATTTTGCATCATGCTTTTATGTCAATATTTATTGCATTATGGGCTGTTATTTCACGTTATGTCACAATACTTATGGCTATTCTCTCTTATTTTACAAGGTTTACATGAAGAGGGAGAATGCCGGCAGCTGGAATTCTAGGCTGGAAAAGGAGAAAATATTGAAGGACTATTCTGCGCAACTCCAAAAGTCCTGAAACTCCATGGAATACCTTAGAATAAATAAAGAAAAATCGTCGCCAAAGATGAAAGCCAGGGGGCCCACACCCTGCTCACGAGGGTGGGGGACGCGTCCCCTGGGCGCGCCCCCTACCTCGTGGCCCCCCTGGTGGCTCTCCGACGCCCATCTTCTCCCATATGAAGTCTTTCGATGAGAAAAAAATAGAAGAGAACCTTTCGGGACCAGACTCCGCCGCCACGAGGAGGAACCTTGGCGGAACCAATCTAGGGCTCCGGCAGAGCTGTTCTGCCGGGGACACTTCCCTCCGGGAGGGGGAAATCAGCATCAACGCTCCTCTCATCGGGAGTGGGATATCTCCATCAACATCTTCACCAGCACCATCTCATCTCCAAACCCTAGTTCATCTCTTGTATCCAATTCTTGTCTCCAAGTCCGGGATTGGTGCTAGTAGGTTGCTAGTAGTGTTGATTACTCTTTGTAGTTGATGCTAGTTGGTTTATTTGGTGGAAGATCATATGTTCAGATCCTATATGCACATTATTACCCCTCTGATTATGAACATGAATATGCTTTGTGAGTAGTTACGTTTGTTCCTGAGGGCAAGGGAGAAGTCTTGCTATTAGTAGTCATGTGAATTTGGTATTCGTTCGATATTTTGATAAGATGTATGTTGTCTAACCTCTAGTGGTGTTATGTGAACGTCGACTACATAACACTTAACCATTATTTGGGCCTATAGGAAGGCATTGGGAAGTAATAAGTTGATGATGGGTTGCTAGAGTGATAGAAGCTTAAACCCTAGTTTATGGTTGCTTCGTAAGGGGCTGATTTGGATCCATATGTTTCATGCTATGGTTAGGTTTACCTTAATACTTTTGTTGTAGTTGCGGATGCTTGCAATAGAGGTTAATCATAAGTGGGATGCTTGTCCAAGTAAGGGCAGTACCCAAGCACCGGTCCACCCACATATCAAATTATCAAAGTACCGAACGCGAATCATATGAGCGTGATGAAAACTAGCTTGACGATATTCCCATGTGTCCCCGGGAGCGCTTTTCCTATTATAAGAGTTTGTCCAGGCTTGTCCTTCACTACAAAAAGGATTGGGCCACCTTGCTGCACTTTATTTACTTTTGTTACTTGTTGCTCGTTACAATTTATCATATCACAAAACTATCTGTTACCATTTATTTCAGTACTTGCAGAAAATACCTTGCTGAAAACCGCTTATCATTTCCTTCTGCTCCTCGTTGGGTTTGACACTCTTACTTATCGAAAGGACTACGATAGATCCCCTATACTTGTGGGTCATCAAGACTCTTTTCTGGTGCCGTTGCCGGGGAGTGAAGCGCCTTTGGTAGGTGGAATTTGGTAAGGAAAATTTTATTTAGTGTGCTGAAATTTTCTGTCACTTGTTACCATGGAAAGTAATTGCTTGAGGGGTTTGTTCAGGGTATCTTCACCCCGTACAGTTGAGCCAAGAGTTGCTCCTCAACCTACTGAACCTATTGAACCTATTGAAAATGAAACTGCTTTTCAGATTCCTTCGGGTATGATGGAAAAACCGCTAGCTAACACTTTCGCAGGAGACGGAACAAAGCATCCTGACGAACATCTACGCTTTGTGGATGATATTTGTGGACTATTTAAGCTTGCAGGTATACCCGATGATGCCGTTAAGAGGAAGGCTTTCCCTTTATCTTTGGAGGGAGACACATTGAGATGGTATAGGCTATGTGATGATACGAGATCGTGGAACTATAAAAGATTGAAATTGGAATTTCATCAAAAGTATTACCCTATGCATCTTGTTCATCGTGATCGCAATTATATATATAATTTTTGGCCTCACAAAGGAGAAAGCATCGCTCAAGCTTGGGGGAGGCTTAAATCAATGTTATATTCATGCCCCAATCTTGAGCTCTCAAAATCGACAATTCTCCAGAATTTTTTTGCTCAGCTTTCTGATAATAATCGCACCATGCTCGATACTTCTTGTGCTAGCTCTTTTATGATGAAGTCTATTGAATTTGGATGGAATTTATTGGATATAATTAAACGCAACTCTGACGATTGGGACCTCGAGGAAGGTAAGGAGTCAGGTATGACACCTAATTTTGATTGTGTTAAGTCTTTTATGGATACTGATATTTTTCGTAAGTTTAGCACTAAATATGGACTTGACTCTGAGATAGTAGCTTCTTTCTGTGAATCTTTTGCTACTTATGTTGATCTCCCCAAGGAGAAGTGGTTTAAATATCATCCTCCCATAGAAGTAAAAGTAGCTGCACCTATTATAGTTGAAGAAAAGATTGTAACTTATAATGATCCTATTGTTCCTACTTCTTATGTTGAGAAACCTCCTTTCCCTGTTAGAATGAAGGATCATGCTAAAGCTTCAACTGTTGTTCGTAAAAGCAATACTAGGACTTATACACCTCCTGAGCAAGTCAAAGTAGAACCCAATATTGCTATTGTTAAAGATCTCTTTTCTGATAATATTGATGGGCATGTTATTCAATTCATTGGTGAAACTGCTAGAATTGCTAAACCCTGTGATAGAGATAAACATAGACCTGTGGTAGGCGTGCCTGTTATTTCTGTTAAAATAGGAGATCATTGTTATCATGGCTTGTGTGATATGGGTGCTAGTGCTAGTGTTATACCCATTGACTTATACAAAGAAATTATGCATGAGATTGCACCTGCCGAGTTAGAAGATATTGATGTTACAATTAAACTTGCCAATAGAGATACTATATCTCCAACGGGAATTGTTAGAGATGTTGAAGTCTTGTGTGGGAAAACCAAATATCCCGCTGATTTTCTTGTTCTTGGTTCTCCACAAGATAGCTTTTGTCCCATTATATTTGGTAGAACCTTCTTGCGTACCGTTAATGCTAAGATAGATTGCAAAAAGAATGTTGTTACTGTTGGCTTGGATGATATGGTCCATGAGTTTAATTTCTCTAAATTTAGTAAACAACATCGTGAGGAAGAATTGCCTAGTAAGGATGAAATTATTGGTCTTGCTTCTATAGCTGTACCTCCTAGTGATCCTTTAGAACACTATTTGCTAGACCATGAAAACGATATGTTCATGAATGAAAGAAGGGAAATAGATGAAGTAAAAGGAACCTATTCTGCAACACAATTTGCCTGTTGAAATCCTAGGGGATCCTCCTCCACCCAAGGGTGATCCCGTGTTTGAGCTTAAACTGTTGCCTGATAATCTTAAATATGCTTATCTTGATGAAAATAAAATATATCCTGTTATTATTAGCGCTAACCTTTCAGAGCATGAAGAAGAAAGATTATTGAAAACTCTGAAGAAGCATGATGCCGCTATTGGATATACTCTGGATGATCTTAAGGGCATCAGTCCCACTCTATGTCAACATAAAATAAATTTGGAAGCTGATGCCAAACCAGTTTGTGATCCTCAACGACGTTTGAATCCTAAAATGAAAGAAGTGGTAAGAAAATAAATACTCAAGCTTTTGGAGGCAGGTATAATTTATCCCGTTGCTGATAGTCAGTGGGTAAGTCCTGTCCATTGTGTCCCTAAGAAGGGAGGTATTACTGTTGTCCCTAATGATAAAGATGAATTGATTCCGCAAAGAATTATCACAGGTTATAGGATGGTAATTGATTTCCGCAAATTAAATAAGGCTACTAAGAAAGATCATTATTTATTGATCAAATGCTAGAAAGACTATGCAAACATACACATTATTGCTTTCTAGATGGTTGCTCTGGTTTTTCTCAAATACCCGTGTCGGCTAAAGACCAATCAAAAACTACTTTTACATGCCCTTTTGGTACTTTTGCTTATAGACGTATGCCTTTTGGTTTATGTACCATTTGTCTTTGATGATGATTGTGTAGAAGCATTTGAAATACTTAAGAAAGCATTAGTCTCTGCACCTGTTGTTCAGCCACCCGATTGGAATTTACCCTTTGAAATTATGTGTGATGCTAGTGATTATGCTGTAGGTGCTGTTCTAGGGCAAAGAGTTGATAAGAAATTGAATGTTATCCATTATGCTAGTAAGACTCTAGATAATGCTCAAAGAAATTATTCTACTACCGAAAAGGAACTTTTAGCGGTTGTATTTGCTTGTGATAAATTCATGCTCTATATTGTTGACTCTAGAGTAACTATTCATACAGATCATGCTACTATTAAATATCTTATGGAAAAGAAAGATGCAAAACCTAGACTCATTAGATGGGTTCTTTTGCTCCAAGAATTTGATTTACATATTGTTGATAGGAAAGGAGCTGAGAACCCCGTTGCAGACAACTTGTCTAGGCTAGAGAACGTTCTTGATGACCCACTACCTATTGATGATAGCTTTCCTGATGAGCAATTAAGTGTCATAAGTACTTCTCGTAGCACTCCTTGGTATGCTGATTATGCTAATTATATTGTTGCTAAATTTATACCGCCTAGCTTCACATACCAACAAAAGAAAAAGTTTTTCTTTGACTCGCGACATTACTTTTGGGATGACCCACATCTTTATAAAGAAGGAGTAGATGGTGTTATTAGACATTGTGTACCTGAGCATGAACAGGAACATATCCTACACAAGTGTCACTCCGAAGCTTATGGAGGACATCATGCTGGAGATAGAACTGCACATAAGGTCTTGCAATCCGGGTTTTATTGGCCTACTCTCTTCAAGGATGCCCGTAAGTTTGTTTTGTCTTGTGATGAATGTTAAAGAATTGGTAATATCTGTAGACGTCAAGAAATGCCTATGAATTATTCACTTGTTATTGAACCATTTGATGTTTGGGGCTTTGATTATATGGGACCTTTTCCTGCCTCTAATGGTTACACTCATATTTTAGTTGCTATTGACTATATTACTAAGTGGGTAGAAGCTATTCCAACTAGTAGTGCTGATCATAACACTTCTATTAAAATGCTTAAGGAAGTCATTTTTTCGAGGTTTGGAGTCCCTAGATACTTAATGACTGGTGGCGGTTCACACTTTATTCATGGTGCTTTCCGTAAGATGCTTGCTAAATACGACGTTAATCATAGAATTGCATCTCCATATCACCCGCAGTCTAGTGGTCAGGTAGAATTGAGCAATGGAGAGCTCAAATTAATTTTGCCGAAGACTGTCAATAGGTCTAGAAAGAATTGGTCCAAGAAACTGAATGATGCATTATAGGCCTATAGAACTGCATATAAAAATCCTATGGGTATGTCTCCGTATAAGATGGTTTTTGGAAAAGCATGTCATTTACCTCTCGAACTAGAACATAAGGCATATTGGGCTATTAAGGAGCTCAACTATGATTTCAAACTTGCCGGTGAGAAGAGGTTATTTGATATTAGCTCACTTGATGAATGGAGAACCCAAGCTTATGAAAATGCCAAGCTGTTTAAAGAAAAAGTTAAAAGATGGCATGACAAAAGGATACAAAAGTGTGAGTTTAATGTAGGTGATTGTCGGTGTCAAAACCGGCGGATCTCGGGTAGGGGGTCCCGAACTGTGCGTCTAGGCGGATGGTAACAGGAGACAAGGGACACGATGTTTTTACCTAGGTTCGGGCCCTCTCGATGGAGGTAAAACCCTACTCCTGCTTGATTGATATTGATGATATGGGTAGTACAAGAGTAGATCTACCACGAGATCAAGGAGGCTAAACCCTAGAAGCTAGCCTATGGTATGATTGTTATTCGTCCTATGGACTAAAACCCTCCGGTTTATATAGACACCGGAGAGGGCTAGGGTTACACAGAGTCGGTTACAATGGTAGGAGATCTACATATCCGTATTGCCAAGCTTGCCTTCCACGCCAAGGAAAGTCCCATCCGGACACGGGACGAAGTCTTCAATCTTGTATCTTCATAGTCTTGGAGTCCGGCCAATGATGATAGTTCGGCTATCCGGACACCCCCTAGTCCAGGACTCCCTCAGTGATTATGTATTGCTATACAACTCTCGTTTAAGATCTTTTGCAGGAAAACTTCTCTCGAAATGGGAAGGTCCTTACGTTATCGAGGAGGTCTATCGTTCCGGTGCCATAAAAATCAACAACTTCGCAGGCACAAATCCAAAGGTGGTGAACGGTCAAAGAATCAAACACTATATCTCAGGTAATCCTATAAATGTTGAAACTAATGTTATTGAAACCGTAACTCCGGAGGAATACATAAGGGACACTTTCCAGAACGTTCCAGACTCCGAAAAGGAATAGGTATGTGGTACAGTAAGTAAACCTTCTCCAAAACAATTTTTAAGGCAATATTTCTCCGTTTTGGAATATTTAGAAAAATAGAAAAATAAGTAGCAGTCCGGGGAGGACACGAGGCCTCCACGAGGGTGGAGGGCGCGCCCCCTACCTCGTGAGCACCTCGTGTGCCCTCCGGACTCTGTTTCCTTGCATGATACGTATTTTGGTCGGTAAAAATTCATTATATATACTCCCGAAGGTTTTGACTATCCTATCACACAAATATCCTTTGTTTTCGTTTCGAGCTATTTCTGTTGCAGATTTAGAGCACCATGACTTCTCCCTCCTCCAACAATGAAGACAAGGATTCCTGGCTATTGAAGATAGAGTTGAAAAAAGAGGAACCAGAAGAAATCAACAAGGATGAGGGGATCAAGAAGGCTATGGAGGTTCAAGCTCCGGTGGTGAAAGAAGAAGACATCCCTCAACCTTTACCTAACCTTTTCACTCCAACAGAGATTGAAGCCTTTCAGATGATTGAGCTAGCCCGCATACAGAACAAGTATCTTACAAAGGTGAATATTTTGTTGAAGGATCATATTGCCGGGCTCAAGAACATTATCCGCAAGTTGGAGGAACTTTTACGCTCGATGTCCGATTATCCACCGTCACCATCACCACCTCCATCACCTCCGAGGACATAATCACATGGGTATGGGCACTCCCCTTGGCAACTGCCAAGCTTGGGGGAGGTGCCCTAGTATCGTATCACCATCACAACTCCTATCTTTACCGTTTTCTTAGTTCGATCCTATAGGTAGTATCTTGATTTAGTAGAATAAAGTCATGGCATGATCTAGTTTTGAGTTTTGCTTTATGAT
Organism: Triticum timopheevii; assembly: GCA_963921465.1. Classification (NCBI taxonomy): domain Eukaryota; kingdom Viridiplantae; phylum Streptophyta; class Magnoliopsida; order Poales; family Poaceae; genus Triticum; species Triticum timopheevii. The sequence goes on from OY997262.1 coordinate 439,134,752, forward strand.
CCTTCTTTGTAATCGAGTCCGTGAGCTATATAATAAAGATTAGTGTTGAGTCAAGGGCTTGAGTATTTTTCCATGATCTTGGGTTATTAGAAGAAAAAGAATAGAAGGAATCAAAGAGTTCATATTGATCTTATTGAAAGTAGTGACTCCACATAGAAAAAGTATGATGATTAAAAGTTGTTGAGAGTTGGCAAATATAGCTTTGGCCATCGTTGCAATTAATAGGAAGTAATAAGGAAAGAGGGGTTTCACATATAGATATATTATCATTGACATCTTTTATGATTGGGAGCACTCATTAAAATATGACATGCTAAAGAGTTGAGGTTGGACAAGGAAGACAACATAATGAGTTATGTTTTCCTACATCTGAGATAAAGTATGTTGTCATGGTTCCTCTACCGTGTTGAGTTTGCCTTTCCCCCTCATGCTAGCCAATCTTCAGCGCTAAGTAGAAATACTACTTGTGCTTCCAAATACCCTTAAACCAGTTTTGCCATGAGAGTCCACTATATCTACCTATGGATTGAGTAAGATCCTTCAAGTAAGTTGTCATCGGTGCAAGCAATAAAAATTTGCTCTCTAAATATGCATGACTTATTAGTGCAGAGAAAATAAACTTTGCACGAACTTGTTGTGGACGCAATAAAAGCGATGGACTGCATAATAAAGGTTCACATGCAAGGGGCAATGTAAAGTGACGTTCTTTTGCATCAAGATTTTGTGCATCAACCCTAAACGCGCATGAAAACCTCTGCTTCCCTATGTGAAGGGCCTATCTTTTTTTATTATCCTCTACCCTATGCAAGAGTCACGGTGATCTTCACTCTTCCTTTTTCATTTTATCCTTTGGCAAGCTCAGCATGTTGGAAAGAACATGATATATATATCTAATTGGATGTGGGGGAGCGTGAATTATTATTGTTGACATTACCCTTGAGGTGAAAGGTTGTGGGGAAAAACTATAAGCCCCTATCTTTCTCTGTGTCCGATTAAAACTCTGTAACCACAAGTATCGCGTGAGTGTTAGCAATTATGAAGGACTAAGTGATAGTTGAGTATGTGGACTTGCTTTTAAGCTCTAACATAGACTCTTTCCGATGTTATGATAAATTGCAATTGCTTCAATAACTGAGACTATAATTGTTGGTGCCCAATAAAGTTTCTGATTCATATTTTGGCTTTGTGAAAAGATCATCACTAGAACATAAGTAATCATATGACAAAATTTATATATGTTGCTGTTATGAAGTAATCATGATGCCTTCATGTCCGTATTTTATTTTTATCGACGCCTCTACCTCTAAACATGAGGACATATTTATTGTTATCGGATTTTCGCTTGAGGACAAGTGAGGTCTAAGCTTGGGGGAGTTGATACGTCCATTTTGAATCATGCTTTTATGTCAATATTTATTGCATTATGGGCTGTTATTTCACGTTATGTCACAATACTTATGGCTATTCTCTCTTATTTTACAAGGTTTACATGAAGAGGGAGAATGCCGGCAGTTGGAATTCTGGGCTGGAAAAGGAGCAAATATTGAAGGACTATTCTGCGCAACTCCAAAAGTCCTGAAACTCCACGGAATACCTTAGAATAAATAAAGAAAAATCATCGCCAAAGATGAAGGCCAGGGGGCCCACACCCTGCTCACGAGGGTGGGGGGCGCCCCCCTGGGCGCGCCCCTACCTTGTGGGCCCCCTGGTGGCTCTCCGACGCCCATCTTCTCCCATATAAAGTCTTTCGATGAGAAAAAATAGAAGAGAACCTTTCGGGACGAGACTCCGCCGCCACGAGGCGGAACGTTGGCGGAACCAATCTAGGGCTCTGGCAGAGCTGTTCTGCCAGGGACACTTCCCTCCGGGAGGGGGAAATCATCACCATCGTCATCACCAATGCTCCTCTCATCGGGAGTGGGAAATCTCCATCAACATCTTCACCAGCACCATCTCATCTCCAAACCCTAGTTCATCTCTTGTATCCAATTCTTGTCTCCAAGTCCAGGATTGGTGCTAGTAGGTTGCTAGTAGTGTTGATTACTCTTTGTAGTTGATGCTAGTTGGTTTATTTAGTGGAAGATCATATGTTCAGATCCTATATGCACATTATTACCCCTCTGATTATGAACATGAATATGCTTTGTGAGTAGTTACGTTTGTTCCTGAGGACAAGGGCGAAGTCTTGCTATTAGTAATCATGTGAATTTGGTATTCGTTCGATATTTTGATAAGATGTATGTTGTCTAACCTCTAGTGGTGTTATGTGAACGTCGACTACATAACACTTCACCATTATTTGGGCCTAGAGGAAGGCATTGGGAAGTAATAAGTAGATGATGGGTTGCTAGAGTGACAGAAGCTTAAACCCTAGTTTATGCGTTGCTTCGTAAGGGGCTGATTTGGATCCATATGTTTCATGCTATGGTTAGGTTTACCTTAATACTTTTGTTGTAGTTGCGGATGCTTGCAATAGAGGTTAATCATAAGTGGGATGCTTGTCCAAGTAAGGGCAGTACCCAAGCACCGGTCCACCCACATATCAAATTATTAAAGTACCGAACGCGAATCATATGAGCGTGATGAAAACTAGCTCGACGATATTCCCATGTGTCCTCGGGAGCGCTTTTCCTATTATAAGAGTTTATCCAGGCTTGTCCTTTGCTACAAAAAGGATTGGGCCACCTTGCTGCACTTTATTTACTTTTGTTACTTGTTGCTCGTTACAATTTATCTTATCACAAAACTATCTGTTACCATTTATTTCAGTACTTGCAGAAAATACCTTGCTGAAAACCGCTTATCATTTCCTTCTGCTCCTCGTTGGGTTCGACACTCTTACTTATCGAAAGGACTACGATAGATCCCCTATACTTGTGGGTCATCACGCTTTAGGTAACTTTTGGTTGGGCGCTTGAGGCTGTATTATTCGGCTGCTAAGGCGTCGGTCCATCTATCATTGAGCAGATCTTGTTCAGCTTGAAGCTGCTGTTGCTTCTTTTTCAGGCTCCTTGCATTGGCAATTAGCCAGCGCTTAAAGCTCTCCTGTTCAACGGGCTCCTCGGACATGATAAATTCTTTGTTGCCGAGGCTCTCCTCGTCCCCGGAGAGCGGAAGATAGTTACTGTCCTCCGAGTCTTCATTCATGGCCTGTTCATCAGGGTTGGCTCGCCCATCTTCTCGTTCGTCCTGTTCGGAGGTTGGCTCGATGGGGTCTTCATCGTCTTCGGCATCATCCGGAGTATTATTTTCTCCTGTGACTGTATTGTTGTTTTTTACCACGGTGTGTCGTAGAGCGGCGCCGCTGATGCCAGCGCTTTGGCTATATCTCAGAAGGCTGATACTCGACTGGATTTTTATTGTCGCCATTGTTCTCTTTGGGTGTATCCACCATGTATACGTCATACGAGGAGGTGGCTGTCTAGCACCCTATAAGCGGTGGTTTTTGGGCCTGCTCCTCTCCGTCATCGTCGTCCATACTATCGATGTCTTCGGAGTCGTAATCGAGCATGTCGGTTAAGTCCTCGACAGTGGCTATGTAGTGGGTGGTGGGTGGGAAGCGAAATTCTCTGTCATCAGCTTCCAACTCAAGCAGGATATAATTCGGTTGAGAGCCCCCGGATAAGGAGAGGGCTTTTAATGAGTGTAGCACATCGCCAAAAGGTGAGTGCCAGAAGATGTCCGTGGAGCTGAATTCAAAGATCGGCGCCCGATCATATTCGATGGGCGCGGATGCACGCGGTTCGGAACCCATGGCCGGAGACGAATCCGAGGTTCCGATGACGCAAGGCCCACTCGAGGTTGGATCTGTGTGCGGCTCTATCGCCGCTGAGTCTATGGCTTCTGCGACGGGGTTAAGCTTCCTATCCTCGAACGACGCAATCTGCTCTGGATCTAGGGCCAGAGTGGGTACAGGCGTTATCCCCTGAGTGCGGCCTGATGACAGATTTAGGTTATGTTCATCGAGGTGGCGGGGAGCGGCCGACAAGGGCTCGAACCTGTCGAAGATCAAGCCTCCGCGGATATCGGCAATGTATTTCAAGCTTCAAAACCTGACCTGATGGCCAGGGGCATAGCTGTCGATCTGCTCCAGATGGCCAAGCGAGTTGGCCCGCGATGCAAAGCTGCCGAATACGAAGATCTGTCCGGGGAGAAAAGAATCCCCCTGGACCGCATTTTTGTAGATGATTGAAGGAGCCATCAAACCTTTTGGTGACGACGCAGCGGACCTCTCAATGAAAGCACCAATGTCGATGTCGAAACCGGCGGATCTCGGGTAGGGGGTCCCGAACTGTGCGTCTAAGGTTGATGGTAACAGAAGACCGGGGACACGATGTTTACCCAGGTTTGGGCCCTCTCTATGGAGGTAATACCCTACTTCCTGCTTGATTGATCTTGATGAATATGAGTATTACAAGAGTTGATCTACCTCGAGATCGATATGGCTAAACCCTAGAAGTCTAGCCTGTTTGATTATGATCGTTGTGTCCTATGGACTAAACCCTCCGGTTTATATAGACACCGGAGGGGGCTAGGGTTGTACAAAGTCGGTTACAGAGAAAGGAATCTACATATCCGAATCGCCAAGCTTTCCTTCCACACCAAGGAGAGTCCCATCCGGACACGGGAAGAAGTCTTCATCTTGTATCTTCATAGCCCAACAGTTCGTCCCATGTACATAGTCCGGTTGTCCGAGGACCCCTTAATCCAGGACTCCCTCAATTGTCTCACATCAACTAGACGTATCAATGGGCTATGGAGATGCCCATCAATAGATATCAATGTGAGTGAGTAGGGATTGCCATGCAACAGATGCACTAGAGCTATAAGTGTATGAAAGCTCAAAAGGAAACTAAGCGGGTGTGCATCCAACTTGCTTGCTCACGAATACCTAGGGCATTTGAGGAAGCCCATCATTGGAATATACAAGCCAAGTTCTATAATTAAAATTCCCACTAGTATATGAAAGTGACAACATAGGAGACTCTCTATCATGAAGATCATGGTGCTACTTTGAAGCACAAGTGTGGTAAAAAGATAGTAGCATTGCCCCTTCTCTCTTTTCTCTCTTTTTTTGTTTTTTTGTTTGGGCCTTTCTCTATTTTTTGGCCTCTTTTTTCTTTTCTTTTTTTTTAATTTTTCGTCTGGAGACTCATCCCGACTTGTGGGGGAATCATAGTCTCCATCATCCTTTCCTCACTGGGACAATGCTCTAATAATGATGATCATCACACTTTTATTTACTTACAACTCGATACTTAGAACAAAATATGACTCTATATGAGTGCCTCTGGCGGTGTACCGGGATGTGCAATGAATCAAGAGTGACATGTATGAAAGAATTATAAATGGTGGCTTTGCCACAAATACAATGTCAACTACATGATCATGCTAAGCAATATGACAATGATGGAGCATGTCATAATAAACGGAACGGTGGAAAGTTGCATGGCAATATATCTCAGAATGGCTATGGAAATGCCATAATAGGTTGGTATGGTGGCTGTTTTGAGGAAGGTATATGGCGGGTGTATGGTACTGGCGAAAGTTGCGCGGTACTAGAGAGGCTAGCAATGTTGGAAGGGTGAGAGTGTGTATAATCCATGGACTCATCATTAGTCATAAAGAACTCACACACTTATTGCAAAAATCTGTTAGTTATCGAAACAAAGTACTACACGCATGCTCCTAGGGGAAGGATTGGTAGGAGTTAACCATCGCGCGATCCCGACCTCCACACATAAGGATGACAATCAAAAAATAAGCCATGCTCCGACTTCATCAAATAACGGTTCACCATACGTGCATGCTACGGGAATCACAAACTTTACCACAAGTATCTCTCAAATTCACAACTACTCCACTAGCATGACTCTAATATCACCATCTTCATATCTCAAAACAATCATAAGGAATTAAACTTCTCTTAGTATTCAATGCACTTTATATGAAAGTTCTTATTATATCCCTCTTGGATGCCCATCATATTAGGAGTAAATGTATAACCAAGGCAAATTACCATGCTGTTTAAGACTCTCAAAATAATATAAATGAAGCATGAGAGTTCATCTATTTCTTCAAAATAAAACCTCCGTCGTGCTCTAAAAATATATAAGTGAAGCACTAGAGCAAAAGACAAACTACTACAAAAGATATAAGTGAAGATCAATGAGTAGTTGAATAATTATGCAACTATGTGGAGACTCTCTAACATTTAAGAATTTCAGATCTTGGGATATTATTCAAACAGCAAGCAAAACCTAATAAAATAAAATTACACTCCAAGCAAAACACATATCATGTGGTGAATAAAAATATAGCTCCAAGTAAGGTTACCGATGAACGAAGACGAAAGAGGGGATGCCATCCGGGGCATCCCCAAGCTTAGGCTCTTGGTTGTCCTTGAATATTACCTTGGGGTGCCTTGGGCATCCCCAAGCTTAGTTTCTTTCCACTCCTTATTCCATAGTCCATCGAATCTTTACCCAAAACTTGAAAACTTCACAACACAAAACTCAACAGAAAACTCGTAAGCTCCGTTAGTATAAGAAAATAAATCACCACTTTTGGTACTGTTGTGAACTCATTCTTTATTTATATTGGTGTAATATCTACTGTATTCCAACTTCTCTATGGTTCATACCCTCCGATACTACTCATAGATTCATCAAAATAAGCAAACAACACATAGAAAACAGAATATGTCAAAAACAGAACAATTTGTAGTAATCTGTAACTCTCGAATAATTCTGTAACTCCAAAAATTCTGAAATAAATTTGTGGACGTGAGGAATTTGTCTATTAATCTTCTTCAGAAAGAGTCAACTTAATAGCACTCTTCTGTTAAAAATTACAATTATTTCGTGAGCGCAAAGTTTCTGTTTTTTACAGCAAGATCGCATTAACTTTCACCCAAGTCTTCCCAAAGGTTCTACTTGACACTTTATTGAAACAAAAGCTATAAAACATGATTACTACAGTGGCTTAATCATGTGAACACACAAAAACAGTAGGGGTAAATATTGGGTTGTCTCCCAACAAACGCTTTTCTTTAATGCCTTTCTAGCTAGGCATGATGATTTCAATGATGCTCACATAAAAGATAAGAATTGAAACACAAAGAGAGCATCATGAAGAATATGACTAGCACATTTAAGTCTAACCCACTTCCTATACATAGGGATTTTTTGAGCAAACAACTTATGGGAACAATAATCAACTAGCATAGGAAGGCAAAACAAGCATAACTTCAAGCTTTTCAACACATAGAGAGGAAACTTGATATTATTGAAATTCCTACAAGCATATGTTACTCCCTCATAATAATTTTCAGTAGCATCATGAATGAATTCAACAATATAACTATCACATAAAGCACTATTTTCATGATGCACAAGCATAGAATTTTTATTACTCTCCACATAAGCAAATTTCTTCTCATCAATAGTAGTGGGAGCAAACTCAACAAAATAACTATCATGCGAGGCATAATCCAAGTGAAAACTAAAATCATGATGACAAGTTTCATGGTTATCGTTATTCTTTATAGCATACATGTCATCACAATATTCATCATAGATAGCAACTTTGTTCTCATAATCAATTGGAACCTCTTCCAAAATAGTGGATTCATCACTAAATAAAGTCATGACCTCTCTAAATGTACTTTCATCAATATAATCATCATAAATAGGAGGCATGCTATCATCATAATATATTTTCTCATCAAAACTTGGGGGACTAAAAATATCATCTTCATCAAACATAGCATCCCCAAGCTTGTGGCTTTGCATATCATTAACATCATGGATATTCAAAGAATTCATACTAACAACACTTCAATCATGCTCATCATTCAAAAATTTAGTGCCAAAGATTTTAATGCATTCTTCTTCTAACACTTTGGCACAATTTTCCTTTCCATCATTTTCACAAAAGACATTAAAAAGATGAAGCATATGAGGCACCCTCAATTCCATTTTTTAGTTTTCCTTTATAGACTAAACTAGTGATAAAACAAGAAACAAAAAGATTCAATTGCAAGATCTAAAAATATACCTTCAAGTACTAAACTCCCCGGCAATGGCGCCAAAAAAGAGCTTAGTTAACGGGGTGTTAGTGCTACTTACCTAGCCTCCCCGATAACGGCGCCAGAAAAGAGCTTGATGTCTACTACACAACCTTCTTCTTGTAGACGTTGTTGGGCCTCCAAGTGCAGAGGTTTGTAGGACAGTAGCAAATTTCCCTCAAGTGGATGACCTAAGGTTTATCAATCCGTGGGAGGCATAGGATGAAGATGGTCTCTCAAACAACCCTGCAACCAAATAACAAAGTGTCTCTTGTGTCCCCAACACACCCAATACAATGGTAAATTGTATAGGTGCACTAGTTCGGCGAAGAGATGGTGATACAAGTGCAATATGGATGGTAGATATAGGTTTTTGTAATCTGAAATTATAAAAACATCAAGGTAGCAAGTAAGAAAAGTGAGCGAAAATGGTATTGCAATGCTTTGAAACAAGGCCCAGGGTTCATACTTTCACTAATGCAAGTTCTCTCAACAATAATAACATAATTGGATCATATAACTATCCCTCAACATGCAACAAAGAGTCACTCCAAAGTCACTAATAGCGGAGAACAAATGAAGAGATTATTGTAGGGTACGAAACCACCTCAAAGTTATTCTTTCCGATCAATCCATTGGGCTATTCCTGTAAGTGTCACAAATAGCCCTAGAGTTCGTAGTAAAATAACACCTTAAGACACACATCAACCAAAACCCTAATGTCACCTAGATACTCCAATGTCACCTCAAGTATCCGTGGGTATGACTGTATGATATGCATCACACGAGAGAGAGAGATCAAACACATAGCTATTGATACATACCCTCAGCCCCGAGGGTGAACTACTCCCTCCTCTCCGTGGAGAGTGCCGGGATGATGAAGATGGCCACCGGTGATGGATTCCCCCTCCGGCAGGGTGCCGGAACGGGCTCTTGAGAGGTTTTTGGTGGCTACGTAGGCTTGCGGCGGTGGAACTCCCGATCTAGGTTCCTTTCTGGAGATTTGGGTACTTATAGGAGGGTTTGGCATCGAGAACAAGTTAGGAGGACCCACGGGGTGTCCACGAGGCATAGGGGAGCGCCCTAGGGGGGGCTCCCTCCACCCTCATGGGCCCCACGGGACTCCTCTCCGATAACTTTTTGTTCTAGTATTTTTTATATTTTCCAGAAAAAATCTCGGTTGATTTTCAGCGCATTCCGAGAACTTTTATTTCTGCACAAAAACAACACCATGGTAGTTCTGCTGAAAACAACATCAGTCCGGGTTAGTTCTACTCAAATCATACCAAAATCACGTAGAAATATTATAAAGATGGCATGAATACATAAAAAATTATAGATACGTTGGAGACGTATCAGGGCGCGCTAGAGGCCCCTAGCGCGCCCTGATGTCTTGTGGTGCCCACGGGGGTCCCCTCCACCGCATCTCAGCTCTATAAATACCCAAATATTCTAAAAACCCTAGAGGAGCAGTTGAAACACAATTCCAGCTGCGGCAAGTTCCAGAACAACAAGATCCAATCTAACACCATCATGAAGGGGTTCATCATCTTCATTGGTGCCTCTCCGGTGATGCATGAGTAGTCCACCATAGACCTACGGGTCTGTAGGCAGTAGCTAGATGGCTTCCTCTCTCTCTTTTGATTCTCAATACAATGCTCTCTTGGAGATCTATTTGATGTAATGACTTTTTGCGGTGTGTTTGTTGGGATCCAATGAAGTTCGAGTTTATGATCAGATCTATATCCATGAATATTATTTGAGTCTTCTTTTGATCTCTTATATGCATGATAATTTATAGCCATGTATTTCTTATTCGAATCTTTGGTTTATTTAGGCCAACTAGATCGATTTTTCTTCCATGGGAAGAGGTTCTTTGTGATGGGTTCAATCTTACGATGTCCTCACCCAGTGACAGAAGGGGTAGCGAGGCACGTATGTATCGTTGCTATTAAGGATAACAAGATGGGCTCTATTTCTACATGAATAGATCTTGTGTACATCATGTCATCGTTCTTATTGCATTACTCCATTTCTCTATGAACTTAATACACTAGATGCATGCTGGATAGCGGTCAATGTGTGGAGTAATAGTAGTAGATGCAGAATTGTTTCGGTCTACTAATCTTGGACGTGATGCCTATATATTGATCATTTCCTTGGATATTGTCATAATTATTTGATCTTCTATCAATTGCCCAACAGTAATTTGTTCCCACCGTGCGCTATTTTCTCGAGAGAAGCCATTAGTGAAATCTACGGCCCCGGGTCTATCTTTTATCATATTGCTTTCTAATCTATCTTTTGCCGCGTTTATTTTCAGATCTATTATCCCCAAAACCCAAAAATACCTTGATGTACTTTTTATTTGCATATTTTATTTTGTATTCTTGAGCGATCTATTTATCCAATCTTACACAAACTAATCTATCTTTTCACAGTGGAGAGATTGACAACCTCTCTTGCGCCTCGGGTTGCAAGTTTTTGTTCTTTGTGTGCAGGTGCCGTTTACATAGTGTTGCTTGGTTCTCCTACTGGATTGATACATTGGTTTCATAAGTGAGGGAAATACTTACCATAGCTGTGCTACATCATCCCTTCCTCTTTGGGGAAACACCGACGCTGTTTTAAGCCATGTCACGCCCCGAGGCTGACTCCTGGAGCTGGGCCAACATCATACATCCGGACCCCGAAGCCGGTGCAACACCAGGCTTCCTGGCCGATGGGCCATCCCTAGAGTATTACCATGTCAGTAGCCCCCGAGCATGTTTGGAGTTGGAATTTTATGTGTTCAATAATGAGAAGCCAGACAACCTCTTATGTTGGTGCAATTGTTGCCCTCTTGTGTTTTGGAGATTGTTGACAAAAATAGGCGTGGACTAATTTCTTCGCTAGTGCACACAGAGAGAAATAGTCCATGCAGAACCAAAGAAGAATGCCATCTTTGGTGTCAAGTTCAAGGGACTACATCGAAGAACATTTGAGTTGCAGAGAAGACCGAGGATTGTCTTTTGAAGCCATTCTAGCGAGATGATTGATGTCAAGAAGTTGACCCCTTAAAATCTATTGCCATGGTAAAGCAATTGGTTCGGAGATCGCCCGAAAAAATTGATTGAGAAGATCGAAGGCGAAGCAAAGACATAGAATTTACTTTGTTGTTTGATGACCCGCAAGTATAGGGGAGCAATCATAGTCCTTTCAATAAGTAAGAGTTTCGAACCCAACGAGGAGCATAAGGAAATGACAAGCGGTTTTCAGCAAACTAAAATAATCGATAACAGATAGTTTGGTAGCAAGGTTATTTGTAACAAGTAACAATAGTAACAAAGGTGCAGCAAGGTAGCCCAATCCTTTTTATAAAAAGGACATGGCAGAACTTTCTCTAATAGCAAACAAAGCGTTCTTGAGGACACATGGGAATTCATCTAGTCACTTTCATCATGTTTACTTAATTCGTGTTTGCTACTTTGATATTTTGATATGCGGGTGGACCGGTGCTTGGGTTCTATTCTTACTCGAACAAGGCTCCCACTTATGATTACCCTCTCTCGCAAGCATCCACAACTACGAAAGAAGAATTAAGATAAATCTAGCCATAGCATGAAACATATGGATCCAAATCAGCCCCTTACGGAATAACACATAAACTAGGGTTTAAACTTCTGTTATTCTAGAAACACATCATTTAATTACTACTCCACAATGCCTTCCCTTACGCCCAAGTATGGTGAAGTGTCATGTAGTCGACGTTCACATGACACCACTAAAGGAAGCAACAGTATACATATCATCAAAATATCTAACAAAAAGTATATCCGGAGGGGCGTAGGGTTGTACAAAGTTGGTTTAACAGAAAGGAAATATTATATCCGGACACCTAAAGTTGCCGTTCCCGCATACGGGAGTCCTGACCGGACACGAGAGGTGGCCTCCTTCCTTGTATCTTGACAGCCCATTAGTCCGGCCCATATCGAATAGACCAGATGCCCGAGGACCCTTTAGTCCAGGACTCCCTCACCGCCCTCCACTACTTCCTCGGGATTAGCGTGACGCGCACAGCCCACAGGTTCTTCCCGTCGCAGCGCAAATATGCGAACGAGATGCTTGATCGTGCCAATATGACGAGTTGCAAGCCGGTCTACACGCGAGTCGACACCCGTATCAATCTCTCCACGGCCGACGGCGCGTCCGTCCGGGTCGCATCCGAGTACCGGAACCTAGTGGGTGCTCTTCAGTACATCACCTTGACACCCCCGGACATGGCGTATGCCATGCAACAGGTTTGGCTCTACATGCACGATCCCTGGGAGCATCACCTAGTGCTGGTCAAGTGCATCATGCGCTACCTGTGCGGCACTACTACACACGGGCTGCATCGGTCGCCATCGTGGTTGCCGAGTACCGCGCGATCGCTATTGTGGTTGCCGAATTCTGCTGGCTTCGCCAACTTCTCGAGGAGCTCTGTGTGCCACTGCCTACCATCATGGTCACCTACTACGACAACATATCTCGGTGTACATGACAGCCAACCCGATCCACCACATGCGCACCAAGCACATCGAGCTTGACATACATTTCGAGAAGGTGGCCTGGGGCAGCTACAAGTCCTCCATGTACCCACGGCTCAATAGTTTGCGGACGTCATGGCGAAGGGCCTCCAGACGCCGGCCTTCGAGGAGTATAGGGACAACCTGTGCATCCGGCCTCCCGATGCTCAGAATGCGGCGGGGTGTCGACTGTAACTCCTCGCCTCCCATGTACGCATGCACTACCTCCACTATCTCCTTCTCTTGCACATGATGCACCTCTGTGTAAACCATCACGCTCATGTGCTCTGTTGTAACACAGGCTATTTAGCCTCGAGTAATATACACAGTGACACCCAAGGTGCATCGCTTTCTCCTACCTCACGTCTACACTATCTTCTGACTGTTCGGTAGTTAGCACTGTCCTATATTATATAGAGGACGAGAGCTAGAGTTTACAGGGTGCCTAACCGATTTCACGCCTGAGATTATCTTGGCTTGCATGCCTCACTCTGAGCGGCACCCCTGACCGCCTCTTAGAGCTGGGCCAACATCAGGCCTTAAACATGAGCAACACAATATGTATCACAACAAGAGAATCTCCAGCTGCGCCCCCAATAGGCCCCCAAGGCCGTTTTTAGCACCGGCACCAAAATTTCGGCCCAGTCGCGCCCCCAGGAGCCCTTTTTAGCCGGTAAGGCCCGAAACTAGCACCGGCGGACCCAGGACGAATCCGGCACACTGGAGGGTGCCTGCGAGCCCTAGGGAAACTGAACTTGGTGACAAGGACATGTACCTAGGGTAGGGTCCTAGGCCTGACCTAGACACCCCACCCAAAGACACCAACCTACTGATAGGAATCATCCCGAAGTGCAATCCACTAGACAGAAGGTCCCACTTGGATAACCCAATTCCACTCGACCACAGCTTAGTGACTCGACCATACGGAAAACCACTCGGTGTATAGAAGGTCTAAAGGCATCCCACGATGGCAACGGTTAGGCGTTCACTCTGTAGTCTTAATGATCATTTATGGCTAGCGTTACCAGTAACGCCCCATCTTAACTCACATTGAACCCTGTGTAACAGAGGTTAGAGAGGGTCCTGGCGCACTCTATATAAGCCACCCTCCTCCTCTGGCACAAGGGTTCGCACCCCTTGCAACATTCACGCATATCCAGTCGACACAGCCTCAGAGCACCGAGACGTAGGGCTTTTACTTCCTCCGAGAAGGGCCTGAACTCGTAAACTTGGGTGTAAAACCTCACTGTAGCTAGGACCTTGCCTCCTCATACGTAACCCCTATTCTTACTGTCAGACTTGCTCCCACAACAATTGGCGCCCACCGTGGGGCAGGCGTCTAAGTGACTTCCGGCGAGGTTGCGTACTTTGTTATCGGACAACATGCTTTCCGGCGGTGGTTTGGCGTTGGGCCACGAGATCCGTCTCGGTGCGCTTGTTTTCATCGCTGACGACTCCGCCTGGCTTCATGAAGCTCCCCTCGACATCGAGGCCCTCCCTGTCCGCGGGGCAATGCACTTCCGTGCGAGCGCTTGCGGCGTCCTTCTTCGATAGCCGCTGACTCAGTGTTAGTCGGCTATGGTGACATCATCACTCCCCGCTGTTCGCCGTTGCAAGTGGTCCGGCCGTTCGCAGCTCCAGCGGTGGGTGAAGCATGCAATGGCTCACCAGTCGACCACCCCCAAGTCGCGGCGATTGAGCCCAACGAATTTCTTTATGGTTTGTTCGATCTGCAGGCTGGTCACTCGGATTCCCTCTCGGAGTGCAAAAGCAATGACCCAGCGGCAGAAGTTCTCATGGTCACTTCCCAGCACAGCCCGCTCGGATTTCACCGCAACGGTGGCGGCGACGGTGGCGCTGGCCCGTCTCAAGGGCATGAGGAGTACGTCCCCGAGGCCCACATGTTGGGGAACGTAGTAATTTCAAAAAATTTCCTATGCACACGCAAGATCATGGTGATGCATAGCAACAAGAGGGGAGAGTGTTCTCCACGTACCCTTGTAGACTGAAAAGCGGAAGCGTTATGACAACGCGGTTGATGTAGTCGTATGTCTTCACGATCCGACCGATCCAAGTACCGAACGTACGGCACCTCCGAGTTCAGCACACGTTCAACTCGATGACGATCCCCGGACTCCGACCCAGCAAAGTGTCGGGGATGAGTTCCGTCAGGACGATGGCGTGGTGACGATGATGATGTTCTACCGGCGCAGGGCTTCGCCTAAACTCCGCGACGATATGACCGAGGTGGAATATGGTGGAGGGGGGCACCACACACGGCTAAGGAACGATCACGTAGATCAACTTGTGTGTCATGGGGTGCCCCCCTGCCCCCGTATATAAAGGAGCAAGGGAGGAGGAGGCCGGCCCTAGGAGGAGGGCGCGCCAAGGGGAGTCCTACTCCCACCGGGAGTAGGACTCCTTTCCTAGTCCAACTAGGAGAAGGGGGGAAAGGAGGGAAGTGGAGAAGGAAGGGAGAGGGGGGCCGCGCCCCAAACCCTTTGTCCAATTCAGACTGGGCTTGGGAGGGGCGCGCGCCACCTCCTGGCTCCTTCCCACTAAGGCCCATTAAGGCCCAATACTCTTCCCCGTATTCCCGTAACTCCCCGGTACTCCGAAAAATACCCGAATCACTCGGAACCTTTCCGAACTCCGAATATAGTCGTCCAATATATCGATCTTTACGTCTCGACCATTTCGAGACTCCTAGTAATGTCCCCGATCTCATCCGGGACTCCGAACTCCTTCGGTACATCAAAACTCATAAACTCATAATAAAACTGTCATCGTAACGTTAAGCGTGCGGACCCTATGGGTTCGAGAACTATGTAGACATGACCTAGAACTATTCTTGGTCAATAACCAATAGCGGAACCTGGATGCCCATATTGGCTCCTACATATTCTATGAAGATCTTTATCGGTCAAACCGCATAACAACATACGTTGTTTCCTTTGTCATCGGTATGTTAGTTGTCCGAGATTCGATCGTCGGTATCCAATACCTAGTTCAATCTCGTTACCGGCAAGTCTCTTTACTCGTTACGTAATGCATCATTCCGTAACTAACTCATTAGCTACATTGCTTGCAAGGTTTATAGTGATGTGCATTACCGAGAAGGCCCAGAGATACCTCTCCGACAATCGGAGTGACAAAACCTAATCCCGAAATATGCCAACCCAACATGTACCTTCGGAGACACCTGTAGTACTCCTTTATAATCACCCAGTTACGTTGTGACGTTTGGTAGCACCCAAAGTGTTCCTCCGGTAAACGGGAGTTGCATAATCTCATAGTTACAGGAACATGTATAAGTCATGAAGAAAGCAATAGCAATATACTAAACGATCAAGTGCTAGGCTAACGGAATGGGTCATGTCAATCACATCATTTTCCTAATGATGTGATCCCGTTAATCAAATTACAACACATGTCCATGGTTAGGAAACATAACCATCTTTGATTAATGAGCTAGTCAAGTAGAGGCATACTAGTGACGTTATGTTTGTCTATGTATTCACACATGTATCATGTTTCCGGTTAATACAATTCTAGCATGAATAATAAACATTTATCATGATATAAGGAAATAAATAATAACTTTATTATTGCCTCTAGGGAATATTTCCTTCAGTCTCCCACTTGCACTAGAGTCAATAATCTAGTTCACATCGCCATGTGATTTAACACCAATATTCATATATGTATATGATTAACACCCATAGTTCACATTGTCATGTGACCAACACCCAAAGGGTTTACTAGAGTCAATAATCTAGTTCACATCGCTATGTGATTAACACCCAAAGAGTACTAAGGTGTGATCATGTTTTGCTCGTGAGAGAAGCTTAGTCAACGGGTCTGTCATATTCAGAGCCGTATGTATTTTGCAAATATTCTATGTCTACAATGCTCTGCACGGAGCTACTCTAGCTAATTGCTCCCACTTTCAATATGTATCCAGATTAAGACTTAGAGTCATCTGGATCAGTGCCAAAACTTGTATCGACGTAACCCTTTACGACGAACCTTTTGTCACCTCCATAATCGAGAAACATATCCTTATTCCACTAAGGATAATTTTGACCAATGTCCAGTGATCTACTCCTAGATCACTATTGTACTCTCTTGCCAAACCAGGGCAGAGTATACAATAGGTCTGGTCCATAGCATGGCATACTTTTATAGAACCTATGACTGATGCATAGGGAAATTACTTTCATTCTCTTTCTATTTTCTGCCGTGGTCGGGATTTGAGTCTTACCCAATTTCATACCTTTGCAACACAGGCAAGAACTCTTTCTTTGACTGTTCCATTTTGAACTACTTCAAAATTTTGTCAAGGTATGTACTCATTGAAATTCTTATCAAGTGTCTTGATCTATCTCAATAGATCTTGATGCTCAATATGTAAGTAGCTTTGTCGAGGTCTTTCTTTGAAAAAACTCCTTTCAAACACTCCTTTATGCTTTGCAGAATATTTCTACATTATTTTCGATCAACAATATGTCATTCACATATACTTATTAGAAATATTGTAGTGCTCCCACTCACTTTCTTGTAAATACAGGCTTCACCGCAAGTCTGTATAAAATTATATGCTTTGATCAACTTATCAAAGCGTATATTCCAACTCTGAGATGCTTGCACCAGTCCATAGATGGATCGCTAGAGCTTGCACATTTTGTTAGCAACTTTAGGATTGACAAAACCTTCTGGTTGCATCATATACAACTCTTCTTTAAGAAAACCATTAATGAATGCAGTTTTGACATCGATTTGCCAGATTTCATAAAATGTGGCAATTGCTAACATGATTCGGACAGACTTAAGCATCGCTACAATTGAGAAAATCTCATTGTAGTCAACACCTTGAACTTGTCAAAAACCTTTTTGCGATAAGTCGAGCTTTGTAGATAGTAACACTACTATCAACGTCCGTCTTCCTCTTGAAGGTCCATTTATTTTCTATGGTTTGCCGATCATCGGGCAAGTCCACCAAAGTCCACACTTTGTTCTCATACATGGATCCTATCTCAGATTTCATGGCCTCCAACCATTTTGCGGAATCTGGTCTCATCATCGCTTCCTCATAGTTCGTAGGTTCATCATGGTCTAGTAACATGATTTCCAGAATAGGATTACCGTACCACTCTGGTGCGGACCGTACTCTGGAAGACCTACGAGGTTCTGTAGTAACTTGATCTGAAGTTTCATGATCATCATCATTAGCCTCCTCACTAATTGGTGTAGGAATCACTGGAACTGATTTCAGTGATGAACTATTTTCCAATTCGGGAGAAGGTACAGTTACCTCATCAAGTTCTACTTTCCTCCCACTCACTTCTTTCGAGAGAAACTCCTTCTCTAGAAAGAATCCATTCTTAGCAACAAATATTTTTCCTTCGGATCCGTGATAGAAGGTGTACCCAACAGTTTCCTTTGGGTATTCTATGAAGACGCACTTCTCCGATTTGGGTTCGAGCTTATCAGGTTGAAAACCTTTTTCATATAAGCATCGCAACTCCAAACTTTAAGAAATGACAGCTTAGGTTTACTGCTAAACCATAGTTCATACGGTGTCGTCTCAACGGATTTAGATGGTTCCCTTTTAACGTGAATGCAGCTGTCTTTAATGCATAACCCCAAAACAATAGTGGTAAATTAAATCAGTAAGAGACATCATAGATCGCACCATATCCAATAAAGTGCGGTTACGACGTTCGGACACACCATAACGTTGTGGTGTTCCAGGTGGCGTGAGCTGTGAAACTATCCCACATTATTTTAATTGAAGACCAAACTCGTAACGCAAATATTCGTCTCTGCGATCAGATCGCAGAAACTTTATTTTCTTGTTACGATGATTTTTCCACTTCACTCTGAAATTCTTTGAACCTTTCAACTATTTCAGACTTATGTTTCATCAAGTAGATATACCCATATCTGCTCAAATCATCTTGTGAAGGTCAGAAAATAACGATACTTGCCACGAGCATCAACACTCATTGGATCGCATACATCGGTATGTGTTATTTTCAATAAGTCAGTAGCTTGTTCCATTGTTCCGGAGAACGGAGTTTTAGTCATCTTGCCCAAAAGGCACGGTTCGCAAGCATCAAATGATTCATAACCAAGTGATTCCGAAAATCCATCTTTATGGAGTTTCTTCATGCGCTTTACACCGATATGACCCAAACGGCAGTGCCACAAATAAGTTGCACTATCATTATTAACTTTGCATCTTTTGGCATCAATATTATGAATATGTGTATCACTACAATCGAGATCCAACAAACCATTTTCATTGGGTGTATAACCATCGAAGGTCTTATTCATGTAAACAGAATAACAATTATTCTTTAACTTCAAATGAATAACGTTATCGCAATAAACATGATCAAATCATATTCATGCTCAACGCAAACGCTAAATAACATTTATTTATGTTTAACTAACACCAATCTCGAAAATATAGGGAGTGTGTGATGATGATCATATCAATCTTGGAACTATTTCCAACACTCATCGTTACTTCCCCTCAACTAGTCTCTGTTTATTATGTAACTCCTGTTTCGAGTTACTAATCTTAGCAACCGATCAAGTATCAAATACTCAGGGGCTACTATAAACACTAGTAAGGCACACATCAAACACCTGTATATATAATATACCCTTGTTCACTGTGCCATCCTTCTTATCCACCAAATATTTAGGGCATTTCCGCTTCCAGTGACCATTTCCTTTGCAGTTTAAGCACTCAGTTTCAGGCTTTGGTCCAGCTTTGGTCTTCTTCACGGGAGTGACAACTTGTTTGCCATTCTACTTGAAGTTTCCCTTTCTTTCCCTTTGCCCTTTTCTTGAAACTAGTCATCTTGTCAATCATCAACACTTGATGCTCTTTCTTGATTTCTACCTTCGTCGATTTCAACGTCATGAAGAGCTCGGGAATCGTTTTCGTCATCCCTTGCATACTATAGTTCATCATGAAGTTCTAGTAACTTAGTGATGGTGACTAGAGAATTCTGTCAATCACTATCTTATCTGGAAGATTAACTCCCACTTGATTCATGCGATTGAAGTACCCAGACAATCTGAGCACATGCTCACTAGTTGATCGATTCTCCTCCATCTTTTAGCCATAGAACTTGTTGGAGACTTCATATCTCTCAACTCGGGTATTTGCTGGAAATATTAACTTCAACTCCTGGAACATCTCATATGGCCCATGACGTTCAAAACGTCTTTGAAGTCCCGATTCTAAGATGTTTAAGCATGGTGCACTAAACTATCAAGTAGTCATCATTTTGAGCTAGCCAAACGTTCATAACGTCTGCATCTGCTCCTGCAATAGGTTTGTCACCTAGCGGTGCATCAAGGACATAATTCTTCTGTGCAGCAATGAGGATAAACCTCAGATCACGGATCCAATCCGCATCATTGCTACTAACATTTTTCAACACAGTTTTCTCTAGGAACATATCAAAATAAACATATGAAAGCAACAACGCAAGCTATTGATCTACAACATAATTTGCAAAATACTACCAGGACTAAGTTCATGATAAATTTAAGTTCAATTAATCATATTACTTAAGAACTCCCACTTAGATAGACATCCCTCTAATCCTCTAAGTGATTACGTGATCCATATCAACTACACCATGTCCGATCATCACGTGAGATGGAGTAGTTTCAACGGTGAACATCAATATGTTGATCATATCTACTATATGATTCACGCTCGACCTTTCGGTCTCCGTGTTCCGAGGCCATATCTGTTATATGCTAGGCTCGTCAAGTTTAACCTGAGTATTCCGCGTGTGCAACTGTTTTGCACCCGTTGTATTTGAACGTAGAGCCTATCACACCCGATCATCACGTGGTTTCTCAGCACGAAGAACTTTCGCAATGGTGCATACTCAGGGAGAACACTTCTTGATAATTAGTGAGAGATCATCTTAAAATGCTACCATCAAACTAAGCAAAAAAAGATGTATAAAAGATAAACATCATATGCAATCAAAATATGTGACATGATATGGCCATGATCATCTTGCGCCTTTGATCTCTATCTCCAAAGTACTGTCATGATCTCTATTGTCACCGGCACGACACCATGATCTTCATCATCTTGATCTATATCAATGTGTCGTCATATGGTCGTCTTGCTAACTATTGCTCTTGCAATTATTGCTGTCATATAGCGATAAAGTAAAGCAATTATTTGGCACTTGCATCTTATGTAACAAAGAGACAACCATAGGACTTCTGCCAGTTGCCGATAACTTCAACAAAACATGATCATCTCATACAACAACTTATATCTCATCACGTCTTGACCATATCACATCACAACATGCCCTGCAAACACAAGTTAGACGTCCTCTACTTTGTTGTTGCAAGTTTTACGTGGCTACTATGGGCTGAGCAAGAACCGTTCTTACCTACGCATCAAAACCACAATGATAGTTCGTCAAGTTGGTGTTGTTTTAACCTTCGCAAGGACTGGGCGTAGCCACACTTGGTTCAACTAAAGTTGGAGAAACAGACACCCGCTAGTTACCTGTGTGCAAAGCACGGCGGTAAAACCAGTCTCGCGTAAGCGTACGCGTAATGTCGGTCCGGGCCGCTTCATCCAACAATACCGCTGAACCAAAGTATGACATGCTGGTAAGCAATATGACTTGTATCGCCCACAACTCACTTGTGTTCTACTTGTGCATATTACATCTACGCATAAAACCTGGCTTGGATGCCACTGTTGGGGAACATAGTAATTTCAAAAAATTTCCTACGCACAAGCAAGATCATGGTGATGCATAGCAACGAGAGGGGAGAGTGTTGTCCACGTACCCTCGTAGACCGAAAAGCAGAAGCGTTATGACAACGCGGTTGATGTAGTCGTACGTCTTCACGATCTGAACGATCCAAGTACCGAACGTACGGCACCTCCAAGTTCAGCACACGTTCAGCTCGATGACGATCCCAGGACTTCGATCCAGCAAAGTGTCGGGGATGAGTTCCGTCAGCACGACGGCGTGGTGACGATGATGATGTTCTACCGGTGAGGGCTTCGCCTAAACTCCGCGACGATATGACCGAGGTGGAATATGGTGGAGGGGGGCACCACACACGGCTAAGGAATGATCACGTAGATCAACTTGTGTGTCATGGGATGCTCCCCTGCCCCTGTATATAAAGGAGCAAGGGAGCAGGAGGCCGGCCCTAGGAGGAGGGCGCGCCAAGGGGAGTCCTACTCCCACCGGGAGTAGGACTCCTTTCCTAATCCAACTAGGAGAAGGGGGGAAAGGAGGGAAGTGGAGAAGGAAGGGAGTGGGGGGCCGCGCCCCAAACCCTTTGTCCAATTCGGACTGGGCTTGGGAGGGGCGCGCGCCACCTCCTGGCTCCTTCTCACTAAGGCCCATTAAGCCCCAATACTCTTCCCCGTATTCCCGTAACTCCCCGGTACTCCGAAAAATACCCGAATCACTCGGAATCTTTCCGAACTCCGAATATAGTCGTCCAATATATCGATCTTTACGTCTTGACCATTTCGAGACTCCTCGTCATGTCCCCGATCTCATCCAGGACTCCGAACTCCTTCGGTACATCAAAACTCATAAACTCATAATAAAACTGTCATCGTAACGTTAAGCGTGCGGACCCTACGGGTTCGAGAACTATGTAGACATGACCTAGAACTATTCTTGGTCAATAACCAATAGCAGAACCTGGATGCCCATATTGGCTCCTACATATTCTACGAAGATCTTTATCGGTGAAACCGCATAACAACATACGTTGTTCCCTTTGTCATCGGTATGTTACTTGCCCGAGATTCGATCGTCGGTATGCAATACCTAGTTCAATCTCGTTACCGGCAAGTCTCTTTACTCGTTACGTAATGCATCATTCCGTAACTAACTCATTAGCTACATTGCTTGCAAGGCTTATAGTGATGTGCATTACCGAGAGGGCCCAGAGATACCTCTCCGACAATCGGAGTGACAAAACCTAATCTCGAAATACGCCAACCCAACATGTACCTTCGGAGACACCTGTAGTACTCCTTTATAATCACCCAGTTACGTTGTGACGTTTGGTAGCACCCAAAGTGTTCCTCCGGTAAACAGGAGTTGCATAATCTCATAGTTACATGAACATGTATAAGTCATGAAGAAAGCAATATCAATATACTAAACGATCAAGTGCTAGGCTAACAGAATGGGTCATGTCAATCACATCATTCTCCTAATGATGTGATCCCGTTAATCAAATGACAACACATGTCCATGGTTAGGAAACATAACCATCTTTGATTAATGAGCTAGTCAAGTAGAGGCATACTTGTGACGTTATGTTTGTCTATGTATTCACACATGTATCATGTTTCCGGTTAATACAATTCTAGCATGAATAATAAACATTTATCATGATATAAGGAAATGAATAATAACTTTATTATTGCCTCTAGGGCATATTTCCTTCACCACAGAGCGGAGGGAAGAGTTGCATTGACGCAACGTTCAGGCGCTCCAGACCCCCATCGTTGGGGAGACCCCTGAGGCTCGCGCTTTGGAGGCTGCGTGCTTGGGCACCTTGGCTGAGCATACGCGTCTGGACAATCTGTAGAAGGCACTCGACGAGTGGACTCGTCAGCGGATTCCCGAATCCATTCAACAGGCCAGACGGTTGTTTCCGACTGAAATTCAGGTATATCAAACTCTGATTCAAAATGTTGCAGCAGCAACACGCATATCAGAGTCAATTCAGTAGTCGCGTTCAGAAGCTGGTAGAGGTTTAGAGCACATCTGTGCATTGCTTAAGGCCGGTGGAAACAGAATTCTGCCGTTTCCCAGTCGCGCAACAGAATTCATAGCAGGTCAGTGATTGTAGACACAGTTCAGTCGGCACATAGTCGAAGGTCACCCAGGCGCCGGGAAGACCATGGTCCCTGCCAGGACCAGTACCTGGAGTGGGGCCATAGGCAGTTTGATCGTCAAGGTTTCCCTGACAACCACCATCGAGTGCTTACGCCCCCTCCGAGGGGCGGAACATACGCGTCCCGATGTTATGATGATAGGTACCCGTATGGTGATGAGCGGAGAGCCCCAGTCGACCCAAGGGAGCCGGGATTCGATGCAAGATCACTCCTTGTGCAAGGTTTGGTCGACAGAGGCCGAGCGAAAAGATAGGGAAAGGCAGAGATCGCCTGACTGGGAACAATGCTTTCATTTCTGGGCCTGAATGTTTCAGTATGGCCATTCGCTCAGCTGAGATGCCTCCCAAATTCAGGTTGGCAGCAGGCATGAGCAAGTTCACCGGTGAATCGTAGCCTGATACTTGGCTGGAAGACTATCGAGTGGCTGTGCAGATCGGTGGTGGTAATGATGATGTGTCTATGAAGCACCTCCCCCTGATGCTCGAGGGCTCGGCCAGAGCTTGGTTGACTCAGTTAGCACCCGGGAGTATTTTCTGCTGGGATCATTTGGCTCGAGTGTTCATCAAAACATTGAGGGCACTTGCAAGCGACCGGCTGGGCTGACCGAATTGCAACATTGTGTTCAGAAACCGAATAAGACTTTGCGATATTTCATCCAGAGATGGACCACCCTTCATCATGCGGTGGAAAATGTGTTAGATAACGAGGCGGTTTGCGCCTTCAAAGAGGGCGTCAAGTACAGAGAACTTACCATGAAGTTCTGTCAGTCCGGAGATATACTCTGACTCGAATGATGGAGATAGCCACTCGATACACGAATGGTGAAGAGGAGGACCGACTACGCCACGACAAAGGGAAAATAGTCGTCCAAGACTCAGGGGCTAGGAATTCCACTCGGAAGAAGAAACGTAAGGCTGAACCTATAGGGCATGCTGAAGCTGCGGTCTTGAATGCAGGAGGTGGAAAGTGCTACGTCTTGAGCTTGCGTTGGTTTTCCTCGAAGAGGAGAGGGTGATGCAGCAAAGTGTAGCGTAAGTATTTCCCTCAGTTTTGAGAACCAAGGTATCAATCCAGTAGGAGGCTCCTCAAAAGTCCCACGCACCTACACAAACAAACTGAGAACTCGCAACCAACGCAATAAAGGGGTTGTCAATCCCTTCACGACCACTTGCGAAAGTGAGATCTAATAAAGATAGTATGATAAGATAGATATATTTTTGGTATTTTGTAATATAGATGCAAAAAGTAAAGATGCAAATAAAATAGATTGAAAGCAAATATGATAAGAGATAGACCCGGGAGCCATAGGTTTCACTAGAGGCTTCTCTCAAGATAGCATAAGTATTACGGTGTGTGAACAAATTACTGTCGAGCAATTGATAGAAAAGCGCATAGTTATGAGATTATCTAGGCATGATCATGTATATAGGCATCACGTACATAACAAGTAGACCGACTCCTGCCTGCATCTACTACTATTACTCCACACATCGACCACTATCCAGCATGCATCTAGAGTATTAAGTTCATAAGAACAGAGTAACGCATTAAGCAAGATGACATGATGTAGATGGATAAACACATGCAATATGATATAAACCCCATCTGGTTATCCTCGATGGCAACAATACAATACATGTCTTGCAACCCTTTCTGTCACTGGGTAAGAACACCGCAAGATTGAACCCAAAGCTAAGCACTTCTCGCATGGCAAGAAAGATCAATCTAGTAGGCCAAACCAAACTGATAATTCGAAGAGACTTGCAAAGATAACTCAATCATACATAAAAGAATTCAGAGAAGATTCAAATATTATTCATAGATAAACTTGATCATAAACCCACAATTCATTGGATCTCGACAAACACACTGCAAAAAGAGTTTACATCGAATAGATCTCCACAAGAGAGGGGGAGAACATTGTATTGAGATCCAAACAGAGAGAAGAAGCCATCTAGCTAATAACTATGGAACCGTAGGTCTGTGGTAAACTACTCACAACTCATCGGAGGGGCAAGGATGTTGATGTAGAGGCCCTTCGTGGTTGCTTCCCCCTCCGGCAGAGTGCCGGCAAGGGCCTCAAGATGGGATGTCACGGATACAGAAGGTTACGGCGGTGGAAATTGTGTTTCGTGGTGCTCCTGGATGTTTTCGGGGTACGTAGGTATATATAGGAGGAAGAAGTACATCGGTGGCCGCCCGAGGGGCCCACGAGCAGGGGGCGCACCCTACAGGGGGGCGCGCCCTCCTATCTCGTGGGGCCCTTAGAGCTTTCTTGACTTGCACTCCAGGCTCTCCAGATCAGATTTGTTCCAAAAATAACGCTCCCGAAGGTTTCATTCCGTTTGGACTCCATTTGATATTCCTTTTCTTCAAAATACTGAAATAGGCAAAAAAAACAGCAATATGGGCTGGGCCTCCGGTTAGTAGGTTAGTCCCAAAAATTATATAAATGTGTAAAATAAAGCCCATAAACATCCAAAAGGGGTAATATAATAGCATGGAACAATCAAAAATTATAGATACGTTGGAGACGTATCAAGCATCCGCAAGCTTAATTCCTGCTCATCCTCGAGTAGGTAAATGAAAAAAAAGAAATTTTTGATGTGGAATGCTACCTAGCATAATTCATAATGTAATTTTATTTATTATGGCATGAATGTTCAGATCCAAATGAATACAAAATAAAGTTCATATTGACATAAGAAATAGTAATACTTCAAGCATACTAATCAAAGTAATCATGTCTTCTCAAAATAGCATGGCTAAAGAAAGTTATCCCTACAAAATCATATAGTCTGGCTATGCTCTATCTTCATCACACAAAGTATTTAATCATGCACAACCCCGATGACAAGCCAAGCAATTGTTTCATACTTTGATAATCTCAAACTTTTTCAACTTTCACGCAATACATGAGCGTGAGCCATGGACATAGCACTATATGTGGAATAGAAGGGTGGTTGTGGAGAAGACAAAAAGGAGAAGATAGTCTCACATCAACTAGGCGTATCAACAATCTATGGAGATGCCCATTAATAGATATAAATGTGAGTGAGTAGGGATTGCCATGCAACGGATGCACTAGAGCTATAAATATATGAAACCTCAATAAAAGAAACTAAGTGGGGTGCATCCAACTTGCTCGCTCACGAAGACCTAGGGCACTTTTGAGGAAGCCCATCATTGGAATATACAAGCCAAGTTCTATAATAAAAAATTCCCACTAGTATATGAAAGTGACAACATATGAAACTCTCTAACATGAAGATCACGGTGCTATTTTGAAGCACAAGTGTGGAAAAAGAGATAGTAGCACTGTCCCTTCTCTCTTTTTCTCTCATTTTTTCTTTCTTTTTTCTCTTTTTTTCTTTGGCCTTCCTTTTTTTTCTTTTTTCTTTTTGGCCTTTCTCTTTTTTATTTTTTTATTTTTCTATTTTTTTTTCTTTTTGTAAAGTCCGAAGTCTCATCCCGACTGGTGGGGGAATCATAGTCTTCATCATCCTTTCCTCACTAGGACAATGCTCTAATAATGAAGATCATCACACTTTTATGGATTTACAACTCAAAGCTAGAACAAGATATGACTCTATATGAATGCCTCCGGCGGTGTACCGGGATATGCAATGAATCAAGAGCGACATGTATGAAAATTATGAAGGTGGCCTTGCCACAAATACAATGTCAACTACATGATCATGCATAAAGCAATATGACAAAAGTAATGTGTGTCATATGAACGGAATGGTGGAAAGTTGCATGGCAATATATCTCGGAATGGCTATGGAAATGCCATAATAGGTAGGTATGGTGGCTGTTTTGAGGAAGGTAAATGGTGAGTGTATGGTACTGGCGAAAGTTGCGCGGTACAAGAGAGGCTAGAAATGGTGTAAGGGTGAAAGAGTGCATATAATCCAAGGACTCAACATTAATCAAAAGAACTCATATACTTGTTGCAAAAATTTAGAATTCATAAAAAACAAAGCACTACGCGCATGCTCCTAGGGGTATAGATTGGTAGGAATAGACCATCGCTCGTCCCCAACCACCACTCATAAACAAGACAATCAATAAATAAAATTGTGCTCCAACTTCATCACAAAGCGGTTCACCATACGTGTATGCTACCGGAATCACAAGCTTCAGCACAAGCATTCTTTAAATTCATAATTACCCAACTAGCATGACTTTAATATCACTACCTCCATATCTCAAAACAATTATCAAGCATCAAATTGATCATAGCATCCAATTCACTTTCTATGATAGTTTTTATTATACCCAACTTGGATGCTCATCATTCTAGGACCAACTTTATGATCATAGCAAATAACATGCTGTTCTAAAAGACTCTCAAAATGATATAAGTGAAGCATGAGAGACTAGCAATTTCTTCAAGATTAAGACACCATCGTGCTCTAAAAGATATAAGTGAAGCACCAGAGAAAAAACTATCAAGCTCAAAAGATATAAGTGAAGCACATAGAGTATTCTAGCAAATTCTAATCAAATAGGCTTATCCCAAAAGGTGTGTACAGCAAGGATGATTGTGGTAAACTAAAAAGCAAATACTAATATAATACACGATGCTCCAAGCAAAACACATATCATGTGGCGAATAAAAATATAGCTCCAATTAAAGTACCAATGAATGAAGACGAAAGAGGGGATGCCTTCCCAGGGCATCCCCAAGCTTAGGCTTTTGGCTATTCTTGAATATCTTGGGGTGCTGAGGGAGTCCTGGACTAGGGGGTGTCTGGACGGCCGGACTATCATTGTCCGCCGGACTATCAATATCCGCCGGACTCCAAGACTACGAAGATAGAAGATTGAAGACTCCGGCTCGTGTCCGGATGGTACTTTCCTTGGCGTGGAAGGCAAGCTTGGCGATACGGATACGTAGATCTCCTACCATTGTAACCGACTCTGTGTAACCCTAGCCCTCTCCGGTGTCTATATAAACCGGAGGGCCTTAGTCCGTAGGACGAACATACATCTCAACAGTCATAGCATAGGCTAGCTTCTAGGGTTTAGCCTCCTTGATCTCGTGGTAGATCTACTCTTGTACTACCCATATCATCAATATTAATCAAGCAGGACGTAGGGTTTTACCTCCATCGAGAGGGCCCGAACCTGGGTAAAAACATTGTGTCCCTCGTCTCTTATTACCATCCTCCTAGACGCACAGTTCGGGACCCCCTACCCGAGATCCGCCGGTTTTGACACCGACATTGGTGCTTTCAATGAGAGTTCCTCTGTGTCGTCACCGACAGGCTTGATGGCGTCTTCAACCAACGACGCTGTCCAGGGTGAGACTTTTCTCCCCGGACAGATCTTCGTATTCGGCGGCTTTGCACTGCGGGCCAACTCTCTTGGCCATCTGGAGCAGATCGAAAGCTACGCCCCTGGCCGTCAGGTCAGATTTGGAAGCTTAAACTTCACGGCCGATGTCCGCGGAGACTTGATCCTCGACGGACTCAGGCCACAGCCGAGCGTGCCGCACTGTGACGATGGGCATGATCTAGCTCTGCCGCCGAACAGTGCCTTGGTGGCCGCACACGGATCAGCTTCGGCCATTAGCCCGGAGCCGATCGCCCAGATCAAGGGCCGGTGGATAGACGCCGCCCTGGGGGCTTCAACATCCATGGCGATGGAGCCGAACACCTATCTTGTCCCCGGCGAAACTCGTGATTCCGAGACGCCGGACTCCTTACTGGACTCCGAGCCTCCCGTGCCCCTACCAATCGATCAAGATTGGGCGCCGGTTATGGAATTCACTGCCGCGGACATATTCCAACACTCGCCTTTTGGCGATATCCTAAACTCATTAAAGCATCTCTCGCTATCAGGAGAGTCCTGGCCGGACTATGGCCAGGATGGTTGGAGTACGGACGATGAAGAAATTCAGATCCCACCCACCACCCACTTTGTAGCCACTGTCGAGGATTTAACCGACATGCTAGACTTCGACTCTGACGACATCGACGCTATGGACGACGATGCCGGAGACGAACAGGAGCCAGCGCCTACAGGGCACTGGAAGGCCACCTCGTCATATGACGTATACATGGTGGATACCCCGAAAGAAGGGGAGGGCGAAGAAGCAGCGGAGGCAGACTCTTTAAAGAAGCAGCCCAAACGCCGGCGTCAGCGGCGCCGCTCTAAATCCCGCCACAGCAAGAATGGAGATTCCGGCACAGGAGACAACAACACTCCAGAGAGCGCCGAAGACAATCCCCTCCTACACGACTCAGCGCAGGAGGATGCAGAAGCAAGCCCCCACGAGAGGGCGGCAGACGAAGGGGTTGAGGACGATAACTATATGCCTCCCTCCGAAGACGAAGCAAGCCTCAACAATGACGAATTCGTCGTACCTGAGGATCCGTCAAACAAGAGCGCTTCAAGCGCAGGCTTATCGCCACAGCAAATAGCCTAAAGAAAAAGCAGCAGCAGCTTCAAGCTGATCAGGACCTGCTGGCCGATCGATGGACCGAGGTCCTCGCGGCCGAAGAGTATAAACTCAAACGTCCCTCCAAAAGTTACCCATGACGCAAGCTGCTCCCCCGATTAGAGGAGGAAGCATACATACCTTCTTCACCAGCGCACGATATGGCTGACCGACCACCCCGTGGTCGTGACAGAGAGGCATCCAGGCCCCCAGCCAAGAACGTACCCCGGCATCGTTCCAAAAGTACGAAGCCAAAAGGGAACGCGCCGGACTTGCGAGACATATTGGAGGACAAGGCAAGGCAATCCAGATCCATCTACGGATCACGTGGGCGCCCTACGACCCACGACGAATACCGTCGTGCTGGACACAACACCGGCCGGGCCGAACATAGCAGACAGCGCTCCCTCGAGCTGCGTCGCGATATTGCTCAATACAGGGGCGCCGCACACCCTCTATGCTTCACTGACGAAGTAATGGATCATCAGATCCCCGAAGGGTTTAAACCCGTAAACATCGAATCTTACGATGGCACAACAGACCCCGCGGTGTGGATCGAAGACTATCTTCTCCACATCCATATGGCCCGCGGCGACGATCTACACGCCATAAAGTACCTCCAACTCAAGCTTAAAGGACCAGCTCGGCATTGGCTAAACAACTTGCCCGCAGAGTCAATTGGATGTTGGGAAGACCTGGAGGCCGCATTCCTTGATAACTTCCAAGGCACATATGTGCGACCACCAGACGCCGATGACTTAAGGCACATCATTCAGTAGCCAGACGAATTGGCCAGACAATTCTGGACACGGTTCTTGACGAAGAAAAATCAAATCGTCGACTGTCCGGATGCGGAGGCCCTTGCAGCCTTCAAACATAACATCCGGGACGAATGGTTAGCCCGGCACCTGGGGCAGGAAAAGCCGAAATCCATGGCAGCCCTCACATCGTTAATGACCCGCTTTTGTGCGGGAGAGGACACTAAGGACAACAACGGCAGGTCACGTCGAATCAAAAACAAGCGCCGCATTAACGGCGACGATAAGGAGGATACAGCAGTCAATGCCGGATTCCGAGGCTCTAAACCCGGTCAGCGGAAGAAGCCATTCAAAAGAACCACTCCGGGCCTGTCCAACCTGGACCGAATACTCGACCGCTTATGCCAGATACATGGCACCTCTGAAAAGCCAGCTAACCACACCAATAGAGATTGTTGGGTGTTCAAGCAGGCCGGCAAGTTAATTGCCGAAAACAATGACAAGGGGCTAAATAGCGACGACGAGGAAGAGACCCGGCCGCCGAACAGTAGAGGACAGAAGGGTTTCCCCCCACAAGTGCGAACGGTGAATATGATGTACACGACCCATATACCCAAGAGGGAGAGGAAACGCGCACTACGGGACGTCTATGCGATGGAGCCAGTCGCCCCAAAGTTCAACCCATGGTCCTCTTGCCCGATCACTTTCGATCGAAGAGACCATCCGACCAGCATACGCCATGGCAGATTCGCCGCATTGGTTTTAGACCCAATCGTTGATGGGTTCCACCTCACGAGACTCCTGATGGACGGCGGTAGCAGCCTGAACCTGCTTTATCAGGATACAGTGCACAAAATGGGCATAGACCCATCAAGGATTAAACCTACAAAAACAACCTTCAAAGGTGTCATTCCAGGAGTGGAAGCCAACTGTACGGGCTCAGTCACACTGGAAGTGGTCTTCGGATCCCCGGATAATATCCGTAGCAAAGTGTTAATCTTCGATATAGTTTCGTTCCGCAGCGGCTATCATGCTCTGCTCGGACGAACCGCGTTTGCAAAATTCAACGCGGTGCCGCATTACGCATACCTAAAGCTCAAGATGCCAGGCCCTCGTGGAGTCATTACGGTCAATGGGAATACGGAACGCTCCCTCCGAACGGAGGAACATACAGCGGCTCTCGCGGCAGAAGTACAGAGTAGCCTTCTACGGCAATTCTCAAGTCCGACAGCTAAAAAGCCGGATACATCAAAGCGCGCCCGGAGCAATACTAACCAAGACCACCTGGCTCGATCAGAGCACGAGTAGCAATGCGGCCCCAACCCTCGCCCGCGCACGATCACAAGAATAACACTCCGCGTACATCATTACGCTTTGGAGATATCATGGGCGCAGGGGAAGGGGCTCGATCACAAGGGACCAAGAGTGCGGCTCGACCACACCAGGGGCTCACACGAGCTCCCCCCTCGTTTTTATTTTTATCTTTTCTTCTTTTATGTATACAGGACCCTGTTAATCAGAAGCCCTGTTCGACGGCAAACTCGCCGAACTCATGATGCAAATAGTCAGGGACTAAAGAAGGCCGCGGCGAATATTCAGGTGGTCTCAATTACGAGCATTAAATTGAATTACATACACCAAGTCTGAGGCTCATCCCTGGAGGGGGACATATTTATTTAGTCCAAATCCCTTGCTTACCGCACTATTTGTATCAGTCCGCTCTACTAGCAGACCTTCTTTCATAAATAATGCAGCACCTTTTCATTGCAATTGTGTTATATTTTATGCATGTTCATTATATGACATCTTGCACCCGTATATTTTGGTACGGGCGAATACGCCAGGGGCTTCTGTTCCCCAGATTATGGTGTGATAAAGTCTGAACACTTTCACAAGTGCGGCACCCCGAACTTATAGCATTATATGAATCAGCTCCGAATCATGTCTTGGGTCAATAGTTGGGTTTGCCCGGCTCCCATGTTTTGGTGCCTTACATTCCGTTCCGTCGGCTAAGGTAGCACTGGGAGAACCACTGCGATTGTGCCCCGGTT
This sequence comes from Triticum timopheevii, assembly GCA_963921465.1. Taxonomy (NCBI): domain Eukaryota; kingdom Viridiplantae; phylum Streptophyta; class Magnoliopsida; order Poales; family Poaceae; genus Triticum; species Triticum timopheevii. Next base: position 439,167,569 of record OY997262.1, read on the forward strand.
GAGCCGGGTTAACGCCTCAGTGGAGAAAGCTAAAACTGACTGGCATGATAAGGCGAGAGACTGGTCGCTGTTCGAGAGGTTCTTTCAGGTCCTTAAAGACTCACGCCGCTTCGAGCGAAGTTCCGGATAATGTCCGATGAAGGCGTGGATAGCGCCCCGGATTCGGTCTTCCGAATACCAGGGGCTTCGCCGAAATTTAAAATTATAGAATTCTATGGCTAAGTGAGAGTGTTCAAGCATTATAAGTCCGGTTGCCTTGTTCGTCGTGTTGAGCGCCTCCCTAGATGGACCCAAAAATGGGAACAAGAGTGCTCAAGTTTATCACCGAACACCCCAGCACTTGTGGCTTGGGGGCTGAAGCCAACGACTTGCCATCTCTCAGATTTAACAAACGGCCGCACAGAAGGTAATATTTTAAATTAAACACGTGTTGCTCATGGCGCATATGAACGAAGTTTTCAGCGCACAGGATAAATATACAGCGAGTTCACTCAAAAATTACATCTCGGGAGCACTCATCTGCAATATCGCAGGCTCCCTTCAGGACAATCTTATAGTACTTCTCCGGCGTGCGATACTCCTTGCCCGGCGGCGGTGGATCCGTGAGAAGCTTCTCTGCATCCAATCTGCCCCATTGCACCTTTATGCGGGCAAGGGCACGACGAGCGCCTTCAATGCAGGCGGAGCGCTTGACTACATCCAGCCTGGGGCATGCATCCACCAACCGCCGCACTAGGCCAAAGTAGCTGCCAGGCATGGCCTGTCCAGGCCACAGCCGGACTATGAGGCCCTTCATGGCCTCCTCAGCTACCTTGTGGAGTTCGACCAGCTGCTTCAGCTGGTCGCTTGGGGGCACCGGATGGCCAGTCTCAGCGTACTGAGACCAGAAGACCTTCTCCGTCGAGGTCCCCTCCTCGCCACGATAGAATGTGGCGGCATCAGACGCACTACGCGGCAGATCTGCAAACGCCCCTGGAGAGCTCTGAATTTGGGTAAGTGTCAGGTAGTTCACATTAACATGCCTGCTTTGCATGAAAAATGCCTTACCCGCCGCTATCTTCTTTATGTCCTCAACTTCCAGAAGGGCCTTACGGGCCTCGGCCTTGGCGGACTTGGCACTTTCGAGAGCCGAGGCAAGCTCGGACTCTCGAGTCTTGGAGTCACGCTCCAAACTCTCATGCTTTTCCATGAGAGCCTGGAGCTCTTGCCGAACTTCCGCCACCAGTGCCTCTTGCTTTTCTCGCTCAGCCCGCTCCGTGGCCGCATTGCGTTCGGCCGCGGACACGGCATCCTTCAGGGCTGCCACCTCGTTAGTGGCCCCTGCAATACACATATTATCCTTGTTAATTTTGTTTGCAACCAAAACCCTTTTCTTTAAGGTACTTATTCAAAGAGGTGTTACACACCTTCTTTCTCCTCGAGCTGCTTCTTCGCATGGCCGAGCTCTTGCTTGGACCGCTCGAGGTTCTTCTTCACCACCTCACCTCCGCCGTTAACGCGGCAGAGGTCAGCAGCGCAGCCTGCAAACCCATATTGACACATTTTTAGCAACCTGCGTATATCTTGTTAGATCCTCAGTCCGGCTTTTCTTTCCGAACACCGAACTAAGCATCAGGGGCTACTGTCTATGCGGTATTACATTACATAATTTTAACTTCTTACCTCAAAGCCTGTTAAAAGGCTACTGCATGCTTCGGTCAGCCCGCTTTTGGTGAGCTGAACCTTCTCAATCACCGCACTCATGACAGTGCGGTGTTCTTCCTTGATGGAAGCGCCCTTAAGCGCCTCCAACAGGTTATCCGGTGCCTCCGGTTGGACGGAAGCCGCCGGCGTCACGGTCCTGCCCTTCTTTCGAAGGGGCCGCTTGCCGGACTCTGGAACCACTGCGATTTCTAATGCAGAGTCCGGCACGAAGTCCGGGATGTCGCCTGACGGCGCTTCCGGAGCCTCCTCCTGATGGGTCCCTCTTTGGGATCCCACCTCGGCGTCCTTGTTGGCGCGTGGAGTAGAGGCAGTCGGGATGGAATTTACATCCGACGAGGCCAATGACCCACTCGATGAGTCGGGGAGATCATCCTTGGCCGGACTACGGACAGAATGCGGTGTTAGAGGGATACTACGTGACATGAAAAGTGCGGCATATAAATGATTCAGATACTTACGATCCTGCCGCACGCCTGGCCCTCGGAGGCCACTCATCCTCACCAACGCTAATGTTGGCGAAACTGTCCGGGGGGATAGTTCTCCCCCTCTTGGACCCTTCGGCCTCCCTGATTGGGGAAGCCTTCCTCTTCTTCTCTCCCTCCTCCGGGAGAGAGTACTCCTCCTCCTTGTCCTCAGGGGGGAAGTTCTTGTCGTCGTCAGACGCCTGATTGCGGGAACTCTTCCGAGTCCCCGCGGCCACCTTCTTGGCCTTCTTCTCCGGCACCACGTGCGGTGCCGGAACCAGCAGCCCTGCTAAGCGGGCGTCCACTGGGTCTTCTGGCATGGGAGCCGGGCTGATGAGCAGCTTGGCCTTCTCCATCCATTCCTGTCAAAGGAAGAGGCAGATTAAAACCTCACTAGAGTCAATCTAATTACCACAAGTGTCCCGTAATGGGGTTGAATCACTTACCTCGTCAGTCGGAGACTGCGAGCTGAATCCGCGGTCTTTAGCCGTGGATGCGGGGGCTTCGGCGCCCTTGAACAGCACCCTCCAGGCGCCTTCGTAAGTTGTATCGAAGAGCCCGCTTAGTGCCTAGTGCTGTTCCGGATTGAACTCCCACAAATTGAATGCCCGTTCTTGGCATGGGAGAATCCGCCGGAGGAGCATGACTTGGACCACGTCGACAAGCCGGAGCTTATTGCTCACCATCTTCTTGATGCAGGCTCTGAGTCCCGTCACCTCCACCGGACTACCCCACTGCAAGCCCTTCTCTTTCCAGGAGGTGAGCTGCGTGGGGATTCCAGATCTAAACTCGGGGGCCGCCGCCCATGTGGGCTTGCGCGGCTCGGTGATATAGAACCACCCCGATTGCCACCCCTTGACGGAGTCCACAAAGGTCCCTTCTAGCCAAGGGACGTTGGGCAATTTACCCAACGTGGCGCCGCCGCATTCCGCTTGCGTGCCCTTCACAACCTTCGGCTTGACATTGAAGGTCTTGAGCCACAGGCCGAAGTGGGGCTGGATGCAGAGGAAGGCCTCGCACACGACGATAAACGCCGAGATGTTGAGGATGAAGTTCGGCGCCAGATCGTGGAAATCCAGGCCGTAGTAAAACATGAGCCCCCGGACAAATGGATGGAGCGGAAAGCCCAGTCCGCGGAGGAAGTGGGGGAGGAAGACGACCCTCTCATGAGGCCCTGGGGTAGGGACGAGCTGCCCCTCGTCGGGCAGCCGATGCGTGATATCACTGGAAAGGTATCCGGCGTCACGCAGCTTGGTGATGTCCTCCTCCTTAGCGGTGGAGGCCAGCCATTTACCTCCCGCTCCGGACATATTCGGAGAAGGTAGAGGCGAGATGCACGAGCTCGGGCGTTGGAGCTTGAGTTCGCAGGGATGGATAAGCAAAGGAGGAAGAAGGCGCAGGTGAGAAGGTGAATCCTTATCCCTTATATATAGGCGGACAAAACTATGCGTCCCCCACCGGCCTGGTAAAACTCGCTTATCTCCCAAGCGCCGCCATCAATGGCACGGTTGGGTTACCCACGCACGTATTGATGAGAATCCCGGAATAAGGGGAACACGATCTCTGCTTCGACAGGACGTGCCAAGGAAACCGCCTCGCTAAAACGTGCTGAGGTGGTATAGTAAAAAACGATTCAAACAAAGGCTTGGTGGCGGTGTGATGACACGCCGCATAATACGTCAGCAGTTTGAGCTAAGTGTACATTTTATTCTCTCTACGGTGGAATGTGGAATTTATTTTGCAGAGCCGGACACTATCCTGGTGTTCATGATCTCCTCTGGATTTATCAAGGGAGGAACCCGCCTTGCAATGCCGAACATTATGCACGCCGGACTTATCGTCATTGAAGACTGGTTCAGGGGCTACTGAGGGAGTCCTGGACTAGGGGGTGTCCGGACGGCGGGACTATCATTGTCCGCCGGACTATCAATATCCGCCGGACTCCAAGACTACGAAGATAGAAGATTGAAGACTCCGGCTCGTGTCCGGATGGTACTTTCCTTGGCGTGGAAGGCAAGCTTGGCGATACGGATACGTAGATCTCCTACCATTGTAACCGACTCTGTGTAACCCTAGCCCTCTCCGGTGTCTATATAAACCGGAGGGCCTTAGTCCGTAGGACGAACATACATCTCAACAGTCATAGCATAGGCTAGCTTCTAGGGTTTAGCCTCCTTGATCTCGTGGTAGATCTACTCTTGTACTACCCATATCATCAATATTAATCAAGCAGGACGTAGGGTTTTACCTCCATCGAGAGGGCCCGAACCTGGGTAAAAACATTGTGTCCCTCGTCTCCTGTTACCATCCGCCTAGACGCACAGTTCGGGACCCCCTACCCGAGATCCGCCGGTTTTGACACCGACAGGTGCCATGGGCATCCCCAAGCTTAGGCTCTTGCCACCTGAGGGAGTCCTGGACTAGGGGGTGTCCGGATAGCCGAACTATCATCATTGGCCGGACTCCAAGACTATGAAGATACAAGATTGAAGACTTCGTCCCGTGTCCGGATGGGACTTTCCTTGGCGTGGAAGGCAATCTTGGCGATACAGATATGTAGATCTCCTACCATTGTAACCGACTCTGTGTAACCCTAGCCCTCTCCGGTGTCTATATAAACCGGAGGGTTTTAGTCCATAGGACGAACAACAATCATACCATAGGCTAGCCTCTAGGGTTTAGCCTCCTTGATCTCGTGGTAGATCTACTCTTGTACTACCCATATCATCAATATTAATCAAGCAGGAGTAGGGTTTTACCTCCACCGAGAGGGCCCGAACCTGGGTAAAAACATTGTGTCCCTTGTCTCCTGTTACCATCCGCCTAGACGCACAGTTCGGGACCCCCTACCCGAGATCTGCCGGTTTTGACACCGACATTGGTGCTTTCATTGAGAGTTCCTCTGTGCCGTCGCAATCAGGAAGGATGCCTCGTCCCGTCTTTAATGACGGCACCATTGCCAAAGGAGCTTTGGCCATCGGTCAAACTATCTGGCTACGCGGTTTTCTTATGACCGCCTATTCAGCCGCCTCACCGACGATGACCTCTCGGGTCATCAAAAGCGATCTCCACGTCAACTCAGAATTTGCCGAGCAGCTAGATCCGATGGAGCTCTCCTCCTTAAACGAGCTCTTGGATCGCATTGCCGCCCTGGGAGTCGCTACAGACTATGATCAGATTGGGCTTAAAACCGATCTGAGAGAGATCAACTCTCCCCAGGCTTCCCACCATGTTGCTGTGGTGGAGGAACAGCACGGCGACTCTTCTCCTACATTAAGGACAAGCTATGTCTGAATTCCCGACCCCTCCATGCAGGATTCCCGCGGAGGGACGGACGCCAACCAAGCACCGAACCTAAAGTCAGGCAGCAGGCCAGATTTGTCGGACAATATCCAACAACCCCAGCTTCCAAGTTCGGAAACTTTTCGGCCCTTGAGTCTTAGATTGGACGGGGTTCCGAATTTAATTCCACCCGCCCACCCGAACACAAGCGATCTATCTCGAATCCGGCAAGAGGCCGCTAAAACAGTACATCATTACTGGGCCAGATTCCTCCTGGTTATGGACAGGATAAAGGACTACCATGAGGAAAGCGCAATCTCAATCTTCTGCAACAATTGCACGGACAAGGGAATCATGAACGCCATAAGTCATCGTGAAATTACACGCTTCGTCGACTTGGCGTCCATAGTACGAAAGTACTGTGCGATGGAGAGTGCCTGGAAAACCGAAACCAAATTTTGGGACAATCTGGCTCCGAACACAACCCTAGTCCAAAATAAAAGGGTGCATCATATTCAAGCACCTGGGTTAAAAACCAAAAAGCAAAAAACCCCTAAAGGGCACGGAACCATACTGGAGGGATGGCTCAGCGGACCCTGCAAAATCCATAGTACAGAGGGCACCACTCCAACGCATAGCCTTCGAGCATGTTGGATACTACGGCAGGTGGCCAAAAGTGGCGAAGAACTTCTAGCCCTAGAGAACCAGCCCAGTAATACCAGTACGGTATTAACAGTCTTTGAGACTTTCACATCAAATAATATGCGGAAACGAACACTCCGCAGCCTCGCCAAAGTCTACCAAGTAGCAACAATAAATCCATGGAGCGACACGGCTATTACCTTTAATGCCAGTGACGAACCTAAATTCCGAACAGCCCGAGCACCAGCCACATTGGTCCTCAGTCCAATAGTGGACGACTTTTGCCTTACTAAGGTACTCATGGATGGCGGCAGCGGATTAAACCTCATCTACGAGGAAACCCTTCGAAAAATGGAAATAGACTGGAGCCGCATTGAGTGAAGCAGCACAACCTTTAGAGGAATAATCCCCTGTCGGGAAGCACGCTGCACAGGAAAAATTACACTGGATGTGGTGTTCGGCTCGCCGAACAATTACAGGTCCGAGGAGGTCACGTTCCAAGTGGCCCCATTCAGCAGCGGATATCACGCTTTATTAGGGCGAGAGGCATTCACAATTTTTCAAGCTATACCCCATTACGGGTACATGAAGCTCAAAATGCCCGGGCCCAACGGAATCATCACTCTTGCCAGTGATCCGGACATAGCACTCCGCGCCGAAAACAAGACAACCGCACTAGCCCTAGAGGCACTATCTGACGCCCTAGCGGCCGAGGAACTCACTGCGCTGCGCTCCACGGTGAATAGGGACGATGTGATACTCGATAAGAGATCCAAGTCCACCTCCTTTAAGCCAACGGACGAAATAGTCAAATTCCAAGTCCATCCAACGGACCCTACAAAGACGGCCTCCATTGGAGCACAATTAAACCATGATGTAGACGCCGCACTACGAGAATTCCTTCGGGAAAATTGGGACATCTTTGCCTGGCACCCTTCAGACATGCCAAGAATCCCACGCCGGTTGGCAGAACACAGCCTAAATATCCTAAAAGGATTCAAGCCAGTCAAACAGGCTCTTCAGCGATTTTCCGAGCCCAAAAGACAGGCAATGGGAGAGGAGCTAGCCAAACTATCAGAAGCCGGATTCATCAGAGACATAAAACATCCGGACTGGCTAGCAAACCTGGTAATGGTACCAAAGAAGGACAAATCCTGGCGCCTGTGTGTCGATTTCAAGGACCATAACAAGGCTTGTCCAAAGGATCCTTTCCCCTTCCCAGCATCGATCAAATTATCGATGCTACCGCAGGGCACGATTCATTGTGCTTCCTCGACGCATACTCCGGATACCATCAAATCAAGATGGCGGAGCCAGACCAAGCCGCAACGGCATTCATTACTCCATATGGACCATTCTGCTTGACCACAATGCCCTTCGGGCTCAAAAATGCCGGCGTAACATATCAGCGCATGATTCAGACATGTCTGGCAACCCAGATCGGCAAAACAGTGGAGGCATATGTAGACGATGTGGTCGTCAAGTCTAAACACGTCGAAACTCTAGTAGACGATCTGAGGCTCACATTTGACAACCTCCGAGCATATAACATTAAGCTCAACCCAGAAAAATGCGTTTTCGGCGTACCAGCCGGAAAGCTCTTGGGCTTCATTGTATCCGGTAGAGAAATTGAAGCAAACCCAGCCAAGATCCAAGCTCTGTCACAATTAGATATCCCAAAGGACCTCAAGCAAATACAAAAATTGACTGGATGCGTGGCGGCTCTAAGCCGCTTCATCTCCCGCTTGGGAGAAAAGGCATTACCCCTTTATCGCCTCCTCCGGCGCACCGAACACTTCGAATGGATGGATGCCGCCACGGCCGGACTCGAAGAAATAAAGGCCATATTGGCAACAAATCCGGTCCTGGCCGCGCCCAACTTGGGCGAACCAATGTTATTATATATCGAGGCAACACATCAAGTTGTAAGCGCGGTGCTCGTCGTCGAACGAGAAACGGAAGGAAACAAATTCCCCCTTCAAAAACCAGTGTACTACGTATCCACTGTTCTAACTCCATGCAAGTCCCGGTATCCACATTATCAAAAGATAGCGTACGCGGTGTTCATGGCATCCCGGAAGCTACGACACTACTTTCAAGAGTGTTCGATAACAGTAGCCTCCGAAGTACCTCCTAGCGACATGATAAACAACCACGACGTGACTGGCAGGATTGCAAAATGGGCCATCGAGCTCCTACCATTCGACATAACCTACAAACCACGGCGAGCTATCAAGTCGCAAGTTTTGGCCGACTTCATCGCTGAATGGACCGAAGCCGAACTCCCTAAAGAGTACGGCGCATACTCCAATTGGATCATGCACTTCGACGACTCCAAAATGTTGGCCGGCCTAGGGGCTGGCGTCGTCCTGACGTCCCCAACTGGAGACACAGTCCAATACGTACTCCAGATAATGTACACGGACTCCAACAATGCAGCCGAATACGAGGCCCTTCTACATGGTCTCCGGATGGCAATCTCCATGGGCATTCAACGCCTAGAGGTCCGCGGGGATTCAAACCTCGCAATATCCCAAATAAATGGAGACTTTGACGCCAAGGATCCGAAAATGGCAGCCTACCGTAACGCCATCTTAAAAATGTTAGCCTGGTTCGAAGGACTCAATTCCACCTTATAGCCCGGGATAATAACCAGGCGGCCGACGTGTTGGCACGCATCGACGCAAAGCGCGACGCCGTCCCTCCCAACATCTTCCTGGAGCGTCTTTTCAAGCCATCCGTATTATGGGAAGGGGAGTCTGGAAACAACAACCCAGAACCAACCGCACCGCCCAATACCGAACACTCTGACACAATCGATGGCTCTGCCAATGAAATAACACCTTCAGCCCAGAAATAATGGAAGTCATTACCCCGTGGACGGAACCATTTCTAGCCTACTTAATCAGACAGGAACTTCCCGAAGACCAAAACGAGGCCCGCTGCATAGTACGGCGATCTAAAGCCTACAAGGTCCATGAGGGAGAGCTTTATAAGAAAAGCACAACCGGAGTCCTTCAAAGGTGCATCTCCGAAGAGGAAGGGCGAAATCTTCTGGCTGAAATTCACGGCGGACTCGGCGGGCACCACGCCGCAGCCCAGGCCCTTGTAGGCAAGGCCTTCCGTACATGATTTTATTGGCCGACGGCCCGGGCAGATGCTCAGGACTTAGTCCAATGACGCGTCGGTTGCCAGCTCTTTGCTAATCAAAGCCACATGCCACCCACCGCCCTCAAAACTATACCCATCACCTGGCCGTTCGCGATCTGGGGGCTTGACATGGTTGGACCCCTTAAAGGGGGAACCCACAAGCAAAAATACCTATTGGTCATGGTGGACAAATTCACCAAATGGATAGAGGCCAAGCCAGTTAAAACGGCCGAATCCGGACCTGTGATAGACTTCATATCTGGGGTAGTACACCGTTACAGCGTCCCCCATAGCATCATCACTGATAACGGCACGAACTTCATGGCCGACGAGGTTAAACTCTGGTGCAAAAATATGGGCATCAAGCTCGACTACGCTTCAATCTATCACCCTCAAACTAACAGTCAAGTCGAACGAGCAAATGGTCTAATCATGAGCGGCATCAAACCCAGACTAGTGTGGTCCCTTAAGGAATCTAACACGCACTGGGTAGAGGAGCTCGACTCTGTACTCTGGGGGCTGCGGACCACGCCAAACCGCACTACCGGATTCACACCATTTTTATGGTATACGGCGCAAAGGCAGTTTTGCCCTGCGACATAATTCATGACTCACCTCGCGTGCGCATGTATGAAGAAAGAGAAGCCGAGCTGGATCGGCAAGACAGTTTGGACGCCTTAGAAGAGGAGTGTGACGTGGCAAAAGCTCGTTCCGCATTCTATCAACAGCAGGCTCGAAGATATCAAAGCAAAGAAGTACGGGCCAAAACTTACAATGTTGGCGAACTAGTTCTATGCCTGCCGGACAAGAAAAAGGACAAGCTCAAGCCCAAATGGGAAGGTCCCTTCATCATCGACCAGGTCCTGACCGGCGGAGCGTACCATCTGCGAAATGCATTGCATAACCGACTCGAGCCAAATCCATGGAACGCAGCCCGTCTCCGTAGATTCTACGCCTAGCGCCGGACTCTGAGTTCGTCTCCCTCCCCCGTCTATATTTTATACTTTAACTGTCTTTTATTTCCCCCCTCTCTTTTTTTTCCTTTTTTTTCTTCTTCTCTCACGGGCCCTCGGTGGCTCGTCTGCGCATTGTTCGCACACACTTGACGTGCTATCCGCACTCATTATACCTGGGGCTTCTTTAACAGAAGCTTCCCAACACATGTGTCACACTTCCGCATGTACCTTTTATTCACCATTATATGCATCGATATTACTTAAGTTTTGGCCAAGCTGGGTTGCCTGGCTCCTATGCTTACCCCTACGTTCCCGATTGTTCGGCTAGGAGGTAAAGGGAGCACCTCTACGATTGTTACTGCCGGGTCAGCCGGACGTGTTCCTCAGATTGGGTGAAGCCGAAAGCTAGCGTTCTTAAGGGAATATTCGGTCGGTGAATTGAAAGATGATTTCTTACCTATTTATTTATCTGTCCCCAGATGCTTTTCTGCTTTTTTCGCAGTCCGGACATGCACTTTAGGGCATGCCTCCCAGGGAAAGGAACCCCTAACGGAATTATTCTCCCTGGAAGATGTTTCTTACTAACCACGTAATATAACATAACTAGTTGGGCACTTGTCTGATAAAGCACTAATGACCCCTACGTCTGGTCTCCATGCATGCCCCGATTTTTATATAACTGTGAGGGTATTCGGCCACACTCCGGACTGTCGGGTCCGGAGGTTGAAGCGAAAAGGTCCGCAATGACAAACGATCTACAATCCGGCTAGAAGGCATTTTTCATGTCATTTCAAATTACATAGTCAAGCGGACTGATGGCATTCCTCTTCGATACCATCTAATAAACTGTCTAGTTTACAGTCCCGCTGTGAATACTTTGCGGCCAACTCTACTTGGTCGTACACTAAGCTCACAGGGATCTCCTTCCCATCGGGTCCCACAGGTCCGACCTCGGCCATGTGGTTGGGGTAAGCCTTCGCATATCGTGTCTTCACCATGGCCCAGGCCTCCCTGGCGCCTTGACGGCAGGCCGATATCTTCCACAACCGGAAGCGCCGCCGTGCTCCCTGAAGCTTCTCCGCAAGCTCTCCAAGACCTTCGGGCAAGGACACGGAAGGCCACAAGGCCTGGGCGACTCCGCTCATCACCTGCCGAACACGTTCGTGCAGTTGCAGCAGCTCGGGAAGTAGGTCACCCGTTGAACCGGGCATTTCCTCCGCAGGACGACCTGTGAGCACGCCTACAGACACATTTCTGTCAATCGACTTCCTCGCCAAACTCTTATTTTCAAAAAGTTTGCTCAAGCACTTACTATAAATGCCGCAACAAAGCCGCTGATTCTCCTTCACGGAGTCAGACAGCTCGGCCCGAACATCTTTTAGTTCCTCGCCCAGCTGGGTGTTGGCATCTTGGAGTTTGTTCCTCTCTTGCTGCACCCTCATAAGCAACTTCTCGCCGGTCTTCAGCTGGCGTAGTAGCTGTTGCTTGTCCGGATGTAGTCCGGCGCCATCTGCAATATTATTGTCAGACTTATACACACGCCGCACTTCACAAACTACTTATCTTTTGAAGTATGTATTACCAGAGGGGGTCTCTGTGGCTCCCCTTGTGGCGGCTAGTGCGGCCTCAAGGTGGGCCTTGCACTCTTGAAGCTCCTGTGACAGATGGGTATTCTTTTCTGAAAGATCCTGCAAAACAAATGATCCTTAAATCAGTTATTCTAACTATTTTAAGTCTCGGGGGCTACTAATATATAAGTGGTCAAAATTCACTCACCTGTATGTCTTTCACATACTGCTCCGTGGCTTTGGTTAGACCATCTCGAGCGGCACGGAGGTGCGCATCTCCCGCATTAAAGGCATTCAATGCCTCCGGGGAGAAACATGCGTCATGAAGAACTGTCCGGCGGCGCCTATGATTCATGGCGCTCTCCACCTCGGATCTGGTGGCGGACATCCTGTCAGCATCCTCCGTTGGAGGAGCATCCGGCGCACGCCTTGTGTTCGCCTTCCCCTCCGGACTAGGCGTTGGAGCCTAGCTCGCGAAGGCTTGATTGGCAACCTCTCCTGACACAGTCCGGCGAGCGCTCTCTCTCCTGGAAAAATCATGAGCGTTAATATACCTCCCAGGAACCTTTCCTTTAAAACACGGTGGTGCGTCATACCGTTGCGGCGACGTTTCGATTCGCGCTGCACTCCTTTTCCGCCTGCTGGGCCGAGCTGCCCCTTGTTGGCCAGCCGCCGCGGGTTCGGCTTCCCGCCTCGAAGGCACCTCCTGCGGAACACCGTTGGTATACGGTGGTTAGAGATAAGCATGGATGAGTAATGGTATCAGGACTCCGGTCACAGTTACCTGGGAAACCGGAGATATTCCGGGGTAGTCGGCCGTAATGGCGACCAAAGCATTGTCAATGCTAAGTTGGTGGAACACCCCATCAATCAGCTCCACCTTTATGTCCGGATCCTCTTTGGAGGCCGGATCAAGGGATCGTTCTAGATCCTCGGGTTGTGGAGTCAGGCTGTGTATGTCCTCTACGTCCCGGCGCAGTTCCTGCGTCGAAATCACAAAGTGAGACACTTAACTTTGGGATTATGGATCGGATAGATAAACGTCCGCTTACCCAGCTCCGAGGGTTATTCATGGAAAACCCATTCAATGGACTAGCACGGAGGAATTCCTCCTTCTCCCCTTTGTACAGGCCGGATAGTATCTTCACCAGATCGGCGACCGATCCCGGCCCCTTGCGGCCATGGCGGGTGGCAACATCCTCCCCGTTGAAATCCCACATGGGGTGGCCCCTATACTGGAGCGGCTGCACCCCCCGCATAATGCATGTGGCCATGACCCCAGTCATGGTCAATCCGGAATGAGCCAATAACCTTATTCGGCCCATCAGATATTGTACGTCCCTGTCATTCTCCCGTTGAGGGCTACGCGGGCGCTAACTCAGGCGTTTCTTCAAAGGAGCATTGCTAAACTCCGAGAGGCCGATCCGTACTGGGCCCGGTAGCGGGGCGTCCTCCATATAAAACCATTCGAAAGGCTAGTCTTCGGACGCCTTCTTCGGGGTTCCGGATAGATATCCGGTCCCGGCGATGCGCCATATTTCGGCTCCGCCCACTTGATATATCGACCCCTCATGAGAATGGGGTACGAGGCAAAACAATCTCTTCCACAGCACAAAATGGGCCTCGACGCCCAAGAACAGCTCGCAAAGGGCCACAAAGCCCGCGATGTGCAGGATGGAGGCAGGCGTAAGGTGGTGAAGCTGGAGCCCATAGAACTCCAGGAGCCCCTAGAGAAACAGATGTATGGGAAATCCGAGTCCCCTTATTAGATAAGGGACAAAGCATACCCGCTCTCCTTTGGAGGGATTGGGGACGCTCTCCGCCTGCTTTCCGCCCTTGTAGGTGGCAAGTCCGGCTCGAACCGGAACCATAAAGGCTGGGGGGAGATATCCCTCTGCTTGGAGCGTCACTAGCTCGCTATGCGGGACTGAACATCTCCCCCAATCTCCTAGCTGAGGGCTGGGAGCGCAAGAGGAGGAGCCGCGTCGGCTGTCCATGATGGAGTGGATTTTTGTCAGAGGCGCTTCGATGAATACTCGCGGAAGGAGGATGGTGTGATTCAGATCTAGATCCTAGCCTCTCTTATAGGCAGCCTATTCGCGCAGCTAGGGGGTAAAATGTAAAAATACCCTGGCTTTTTGCATTCGTATGACACGTGGAAGAGGGCCATTATTGGACGTGGAAGCCAAGCAGCGCAACATTTATAAGGAAGTCGGACACCATTCGGCAAGCACATGGAATTTGGAGGAGAACCTGCCTTGCAATGCCGAAGACAACATGCACGCCGGACTCGTCGTCATTGAAGCCTGGTTCGGGGGCTACTGAGGGAGTCCTGGACTAGGGGGTGTCCGGATAGCCGAACTATCATCATTGGCCGGACTCCAAGACTATGAAGATACAAGATTGAAGACTTCGTCCCGTGTCCGGATGGGACTTTCCTTGGCGTGGAAGGCAAGCTTGGCGATACGGATATGTAGATCTCCTACCATTGTAACCAACTCTGTGTAACCCTAGCCCTCTTCGGTGTCTATATAAACCGGAGGGTTTTAGTCTGTAGGACGAACAACAATCATACCATAGGCTAGCCTCTAGGGTTTAGCCTCCTTGATCTCGTGGTAGATCTACTCTTGTACTACCCATATCATCAATATTAATCAAGCAGGAGTAGGGTTTTACCTCCACCGAGAGGGCCCAAACCTGGGTAAAAACATCGTGTCCCTTGTCTCCTGTTACCATCCGCCTAGACGCACAGTTCGGGACCCCCTACCCGAGATCCTCCGGTTTTGACACCGACACCACCCTTTATTCCATAGTCCATAAAAGCTTTACCCAAAACTTGAAAACTTCACAACACAAAACTCAACAGGAAATCTTATAAGCTCCGTTAGTGAACGAAAACAAAACCACCACATAAGGTACTGCAATGAACTCATTATTTATTTATATTGGTGTTAAACCTACTGTATTCCAACTTCTTTATGGTTTATAAACTAATTTACTAGCCATAAATGCATTGAAATAAGCAAACAACACACGAAAAACAGAATCTGTCAAAAACAGAACAGTCTGTAGCAATCTGTAACCAACACAAACTTCTGGAACTCTAAAAATCCTACAAAAATAGGAAGTCCTGGAAAATTCGTCTATTGAACAGAAGCAAAAAGAATCAACGCAAAATCACGTTCCTGTGATTTAACAAAATTATATTCGTGCGTGCAAAGTTTCTGTTTTTCAGTAGAATCAAATCAACTATCATCGTAGGTTATCCTATAGGTTCTACTTGGCACAAACACTAATTAAAAGATAAAAACACATCTATCCAGAAGGTAGATGCAAGATTTATTACTAAATAGGAGCAAAAACAAAAAACATAAAGAAAAATTGGGTTGCCTCCCAACTAGTGCTATCGTTTAACGCCCCTAGCTAGGCATAAAAACTAGATAGATCTAACGAGTGCCATCTTTGGCACTAAATTCATAAGTAGCACATATGGTAGATTCATAAGGTAATTTGACTTTCTTTCTTGGAAAGTGCTCCATGCCTTTCTTTAAGGAAAATTGGAATCTAATATTCCCTTCCTTCATATCAATAATCGCACCAATCGTTCTAAGGAAAGGTCTACCAAGAATAATAGGGCAAGAAAGATTGCAATCTATATCAAGAACGATACAATCTAAGGGCACCAAATTTCTATTTGCAATGATAAGAACAACATTGATCCTTCCCATAGGCTTTTTAATGGTGGAATCTGCAAGGTGCAAATTTAAAGAGCTATCATTAAGATCATGGAAACCTAGAATATCACATAAAGTTTGCGGAATCGTGGAAACACTAGCACCCAAATCACACAAAGCAAAACACTCATAATCTTTAATTCTAATATTTATAGTAGGTTCCCACTCATCATTAAGTTTTCTAGGTATAGAAACTTCCAAATTAAGTTTTTCATCATAAGATTGCATCAAGGCATCAACAATATGTTTGGTAAAAGCTTTAGTTTGACTATAATCATGAGGAGAATTAACAACGGATTGCAACAAGGAAATACAACCTTTTAAAGAGCAATTATCATAATCAAATTCCTGGAAATCCGAGATAGTAAGTTCAATATTATTAGAAGTAGAGGATTCTCCAATCTCACTTTTACCAATTTTAGCATCAAGATCTAAAGACTCCTAATTTTTGGGATGCCTTCTAGGCAAAGTTGATTCATCATCACTCCCATAATCATCAAAACTCATATTGCAAAACATAGATCTAATTGGAGACGCATCAATAACTTTAAGATCCTCAATATTATTTTCATGTAATTTTTCTGGTTTAGCGGCCATCTTATTGACTAAGGTGGCTTATAGTCAAACTAAAGCCGGGTAATTTGAGCGTTAACTCCATAGAATTCTTTGTTCATATCATCAAGCTCTTTATTCATAAAACCCAAAAAACTCTTTTGTTCCTTAAGCTCATTTCTAAAGAAATTATTATGCTCAAATTGCAAATTCATAAAGCTTCTAATATTTGATTCAATCTCATCCATCCTTCTAAGAAGGTGGTCAGGACCCTTGGGCGCAGCCATGAGGTCAAACAAGCAAACAAGCACACAAAAGAAGGCAAGCGAAAAACAGAGGAGGAGATTGGGAAAGAGAGGGCAAATAAAATGGCAATGGTGAAGTGGGGGAGATGAAAACGAGAGGCAAATGGCAAATAATGTAAATGCGAGGGAGATGGGTTTGTGATGGATACTTGGTATGCCTTGACTTGAGCAAAGACCTCCCCGGCAACGGCGCCAGAAATCCTTCTTGCTACGTCTTGAGCTTGCGTTGGTTTTCCTTGAAGAGGAGAGGGTGATGCACCAAAGTGTAGCGTAAGTATTTCCCTCAGTTTTGAGAACCAAGGTATCAATCCAGTAGGAGGCTCCTCAAAAGTCCCACACACCTACACAAACAAAACTGAGAACTCGCAACCAACGCAATAAAGGGGTTGTCAATCCCTTCATGGCCACTTGCGAAAGTGAGATCTAATAAAGATAGTATGATAAGATAGATATATTTTTGGTATTTTGTAATATAGATGCAAAAAGTAAAGATGCAAATAAAGTAGATTGAAAGCAAATATGATAAGAGATAGACCCGGGGCCCATAGGTTTCACTAGAGGCTTCTCTCAAGATAGCATAAGTATTACAGTGGGTGAACAAATTACTGTCGAGCAATTGATAGAAAAGCGCATAGTTATGAGATTATCTAGGCATGATCATGTATATAGGCATCATGTACATAACAAGTAGACCGACTCCTGCCTGCATCTACTACTAATACTCCACACATCAACCGCTATCCAGCATGCATCTAGAGTATTAAGTTCATAAGAACAGAGTAACACATTAAGCAAGATGACATGATGTAGAGGGACAAACACATGCAATATGATATAAACTCCATCTTGTTATCCTCGATGGCAACAATACAATATGTGTCTTGCAACCCTTTCTGTCACTGGGTAAGAACACCGCAAGATTGAACCCTAAGCTAAGCACTTCTCCCATGGCAAGAAAGATCAATCTAGTAGGCCAAATCAAACTGATAATTCGAAGAGACTTGCAAAGATAACTCAATTATACATAAAATAATTCAGAGAAGATTCAAATATTATTCATAGATAAACTTGATCATAAACCCACAATTCATCGGATCTCGACAAACACACCACAAAAAGAGTTTACATCAAATAGATCTCCACAAGAGAGGGGGAGAACATTGTATTGAGATCCAAAAAGAGAGAAGAAGCCATCTAGCTAATAACTATGGACCCGTAGGTATGTGGTAAACTACTCACAACTCATCGGAGGGGCAAGGATGTTGATGTATAGGCCCTCTGTGGTTGCTTCCCCCTCCGGCAGAGTGCTGGCAAGGGCCCCAAGATGGGATCTCGTGGATACAGAAGGTTACGGCGGTGGAAATTGTGTTTCGTGGTGCTCCTGGATGTTTTCAGCGTACGTAGGTATATATAGGAGGAAGAAGTACGTCGGTGGCCGCCCGAGGGGCCCGCGAGATAGGGGCGCGCCCTCCTATCTCGTGGGGCCCTCGGAGCTTTCTTGACTTGCACTCCAGGCTCTCCAGATAAGATTTGTTCCAAAAATAACGCTTCCGAAGGTTCCATTCCGTTTGGACTCCGTTTGATATTCCTTTTCTTCGAAATACTGAAATAGGCAAAAAAACAGCAATATGGGTTGGTCCTCCGGTTAGTAGCTTAGTCCCAAAAATGATATAAATGTGTAAAATAAGGCCCATAAACATCCAAAAGGGGTAATATAATAGCATGGAACAATAAAAAATTATAGATACGTTGGAGACGTATCATAAAGTTCAAAGGAAAGCCGAAACTGCAGCGGAAACCTAAGGAGGTGAAAGATCAGTTAGGACATGATGTCCTAGATTTGCCGTGTTACATACACACGAAGAAAGATGAGGAGGGAAACCTGATTCAAGCCAAGCATACCACTCGGCATTGCCGTCTTCTGATTCAGAGCTTCAGAGAGAATCAGTCCAATGAGAAAGAGTCTGATAAAGAAGATGAAAAAGAGGAAGAGGAGGGTTACCCTCAGGTCAATGCTACCTTGATGATTTTTGCTGATGTAGAAAGCAAAATTCGACTCAAAGTTATTAATAGAGAAGTGAATATGGTTGCTCCGGCAACTCCGACGTATTTGAAGTGGTCGAAGACTCCCATTACATTCAACTAGTCAGATCACCCAGCACACGTTGCTACCCCTGGGCGGTAAGCGCCGGTGGTCGACCCAGTCGTTGGGGGCACCCGACTGACCAAGGTCCTTATGGATGGTGGAAGTGGGCTGAACATTCTATATGCTGAGACCCTAGAAGGGATGGGCATTCCGATGTCCAAGCTTAGTGAGAGCAACATGCAGTTCCAAAGCGTCATTCCTAGAAAAAGGCAAAGTCACTCGGGCAGATTACTCTTGATGTGGTTTTCGGTGATTCCAAGAATTACCGCAAGGAAAAGTTGACATTTGAGGTAGTGGATTTCCAGAGTGCTTATCACGCCATTCTGGGCAGGCCTGCATATGCTCGTTTCATGGCTCGACCATGTTATGTATATCTCAAGTTGAAGATGCCCGGTCCCAAAGGTGTGATCATAGTTACAGGAAATAAACAAAGAGCAGAAGAGTGCCTTCAGAAGGGTTGCAAGATTGCAGATGAACAGATGGCAGCCATAGAGATGCAGGAGTACCAGAAAACTGCAGTTCCGAGTGATTTGCTACGGTCCAATAAGCCTGCTTCAGAATCTGCATTTCAGTCGGCTGGAGAGACCAAGCCTGTTCACATTCACCCGGAAGAGCCTAATGTAGCTCCGACTCACATATCAACGACACTCGACAGCAAATAGGAAGCCGCGCTCATCCAGTTCCTCCGTGAGAACTGGGACATCTTTGCATGGAAACCTTCTGACATGCCAGGTGTACCCAGGGGGGTGGCTGAGCACCGTCTGCATGTCGACCCAAAAGAAAAACCAGTCAAAGAGCATCTTCGACTGTCCGCCGTTGAGAAGAGAAAGGCGATCAGTGAGGAGGTGGCTTGGCTCCTAGCTGCTGAGTTCATCTGCGAGATTTACCACTCTGAGTGGCTCGCCAACATCGTCATGGTCCCTAAGAAAGATGATACACTTCATACGTGTATTGATTTCAAGCATATCAATCGAGCCTACCCGAAAGACCATTTTCCTCTCCCCGCATCGATCAAATAGTTGACTCAACGGCGGGGTGTGAGCATTTTTCTTTCTTGGATGCGTATTCCGGGTAACATCATTTTCGTCTGTATGGGCCTGACGAAATAAAAACAGCCTTCATCACCCCATTCAGGTGTTTTTGCTATGTTACCATGCCTTTTGGTCTGAAAATACTGGAGCCACGTTCATGCGTATGATACAGAAGTGCCTACTCACTCAAATCAGTCGGAAGATGGAGGCATACATGGATGATATCGTGGTCAAGTCACACAAGAGTTTCGACCTGCTGACTGACCTCACTGAAACCTTTGCCAACCTGAGAAGATATGACATAAAGCTGAATCCATCCAAGTGCACATCCGGAGTTCCTGGGGGGGAAGTTGCTCGGTTTTCTTGTTTCCGAATGAGGAATCAACGCAAACCTAGAAAAGATTGGAGCAATCGTCCAAATGAAACGCCCTGTGCGTGTACATGATGTTCATAAGCTTACAGGTTGCTTGGCTGCTCTCAGTCGATTCATTTCTCGCCTCGGTGAAAAGACATTGCCTCTTTATTGACTAATGAAAAAAATCTGATACATTCGAGTGGACTCCTGAAGCTGAAGCAGCGTTTGTAGAGCTCAAAGCCCTGCTATCCACCCAGCCAGTGCTTGCTGCTCCAGTCAGCAAGGAGCCTCTATTGTTATATATCGCAGCCACTGGACAGGTTGTTAGTACAGTGCTCACGGTCGAGCGAGAGGAGGAAGGCAAAGCCTATAAAGTTCAGCGCCCAGTGTATTACATTTCTGAAGTTTTGACTCCGTCGAAGCAAAGGTACCCGCATTTCCAGAAGCTTGTCTATGGATTCTATATGACAACGAAGAAAGTTGCACACTACTTCGCAGATCACTCAGTTTCAGTTGTGAGTGATGCCCCATTGTCAGAAATTTTGAACAATCGAGACGCAACTAGTCGAGTGGCTAAGTGGGCTATTGAACTCCTTCCTCTTGATATCAAGTTTGAAGCAAAGAAGGCTATTAAGTCTCAGGCAATTGCAGGTTTCCTGGCTGAGTGGATTGAGCAACAACAACCGACTCAGGTCCACTCGGAACACTGGACCATATTCTTTGACGGATCCAAGATGTTGAATGGTTCTGGTGCTGGAGTGGTTCTGGTATACCCCAGAGGTGACAAGCTCAGTTATGTATTGCAGATTCACTTTGATTCTTCCAACAATGAAGCTGAGTACGAAGCACTTTTATATGGGTTGCGTATGGCCATTTCACTCGGCGTCCGTCGCCTAATGTTCTACGGCGACTCAGATCTAGTAGTGAATCAAGTTATGAAAGAATGGGATATCAGGAGTCTAGCCATGACAGGATAGTGCAATGCAGTGAGGAAGTTAGAAAAGAACTTCGAAGGGTTAGAGCTCCACCGCATACCCCGACTCAAAAATCAGGCCGCTGATGATCTGGCTAAAATAGGTTCCACTCGGAAACCTATTCCCAGTAATGTGTTCTTGGAGCATCTCCACACCGCATTAGTACAAGAAGATCCCTTTACAGAGGATCCCCCACAACCGATGAGTTCAACTAATCCGACTGAAGTTGAGGTCCCAACAGTTGTCGACCTAATCATGGAGGTTTTGGTGATCATCCCCGACTGGACAGTGCCGTACATTGCATATTTGCTTAGGCAAGATCTCCCAGAGGATGAAGATGAAGCTAGGCAGATCGTTCGCAGATCCAAAGCCTTCACAGTGATAGGTGATCAGCTTTACTGGAAAAGTGTGACTGGCGTAGCTCAGCGGTGCATTACTCTAGAAGAGGATCGACTAATCCTAAATGACATTCACTCGGGGACCTTTGGTCACCATGCGTCCTCTCAGACCATCATGGCCAAAGCATACCGAGCGGGATTCTATTTGCTCGAACATGTCTCACAAACCTGCATCAGCCTTGAAGACTATCCCACTCATCTGGCCATTTGTTATTTGGGCGATCGACATGGTTGGGACCTTGAGGACTGGCAGAAGCGGCTTCACCCATCTGCTCATGGCAGTCGACAACTTTAGTAAATGGATTGAAGCTAAACCCATCAAGAACCTCGACTCAAGTACGACCATCACTTTCATTAGAGAGCTGATATTTAGATATGGAGTTCCGCACAACATCATCATAGATAATGGGTCAAACATTGATTCGGATGAATTCAGAGCTTTCTGTGCTTCCCAAGCCACTCGGGTCGACTATGCATCCGTAGCACATCCGCAGTCGAATGGACAAGCAGAAAGAGCCAATGGTTTGATCTTACAAGGGCTGAAACCCCAATCGATGCACGACCTCAAGCATGTAGCAGGCGCTTGGCTGACGGAGCTGCCCTCTGTTCTCTCAGGGCTAAGAACGACCCTCGATCGGTCGACTGGTCGGACTCCTTTCTTTATGGTGTATGGAGCCGAATCAGTGCTTCCGAGTGACTTGCTCCACAATGCGCCCCAAGTGGAACTCTTCTCAGAAGCCGAAGTCGAACAAGCACGTCAGGACGCTGTTGCTACGTCTAGAGCTTGCGCTGGTTTTCCTTGAAGAGGAAAGAGTGATGCAGCAATAGTAGCGTAAGTATTTCCCTCAGTTTTTGAGAACCAAGGTATCAATCCAGTAGGAGGCTCCTCAAAAGTCCCACGCACCTACACAAACAAAGAAGAACTCGCAACCAACGCAATAAAGGGGTTGTCAATCCCTTCAAGGCCACTTGCAAAAGTGAGATCTGATAGAGATAATATGATAAGATAAATATATTTTTGGTATTTTATGATATAGATTGGAAAATTAAATATGCAAATAAAAGTAGATTGAAAGCTTATATGATAAGAGATAGACCCGGGGGCCATAGGTTTCACTAGTGGCTTCTCTCAAGATAGCATAAGTATTACGGTGGGTGAAAAATTACTGTCGAGCAATTGATAGAAAAGTGAATAATTATGAGATTATCTAGGCATGATCATGTATATAGGCATCATGTCCATGACAAGTAGACCGACTCCTGCCTGCATCTACTACTATTACTCCACACATCGACCGCTATCCAGCATGCATCTAGAGTATTATGTTCATAAAGAACAGAGTAACACACTAAGAAAGATGACATGATGTAGAGGGATAAACTCATGCAATATGATATAAACCCCATCTTTTTATCCTCGATGGCAACAATACAATACGTGCCTTGCTACCCCTGCTGTCACTGGGAAAGGACACCGCAAGATTGAACCCAAAGCTAAGCACTTCTCCCATTGCAAAAAAGATCAATCTAGTAGGCCAAACCAAACTGATAATTGGAAGAGACTTGCAAAGATAACTTAGTCACACATAAAAGAATCCAGAGGAGATTCAAATATTTCTCATAGATAAACTTGATCATAAACCCACAATTCATCGGATCTCGACAAACACACCACAAAAAGAGTTACATCGAATAGATCTCCAAGAAGATCGAGGAGAACTTTGTATTGAGATTCAAAGAGAGCGAAGAAGCCATCTAGCTAATAGCTATGGACCCCAAAGGTCTGTGGTAAACTACTCACAACTCATCGGAGAGGCCTTGGAGATGTTGTAGAGGCCCTCTGTGATCGATTCCCCCTCCAGCGGAGCGCCAGCGAAGGCTCCAAGATGGGATCTCGCGGATACAGAAGGTTACGGCAGTGGAAATAGTTTTTCGTGGTCGCTTCTGATGTTTTTAGGGTACATGGGTATATATAGGAGGAAGAAGTAGGTTGGTGGACGCTCGAGGGGCCCACGAGGGTGGGGGGCGCGCCCAGCCCTAGGGGGCGCGCCGGGCACCCTCGTGGCTGCCTCGCTTGTTTCTTGACTTCCACTCCAAGTCCTCTGGATCATGTTTGTTCCAAAAATCATGCTCCCGAAGGTTTCATTCCGTTTGGACTCCGTTTGATATTCCTTTTCTTCAAAACACCGAAATAGGCAAAAAAAGACAGCAATACGGGTTGGGCCTTCGTTTAGTAGGTTAGTCCCAAAATGATATAAATATGTAAAGTAAAGCCCATAAACATCCAAAATGGGTAATATAATAGCATGGAACAATCAAAAATTATAGATACGTTGGAGACGTATCAAGCATCCCCAAGCTTAATTCCTGCTCGTCCTCGAGTAGGTAAATGATAAAAGCAGAATTCTTGATGTGGAATGCTACCTAGCATAATTCTCAATGTAATTTTCTTTATTGTGGCATGAATGTTCAGATCCAAATGATTCAAAATAAAAGTTCATATTGACATAAGAAATAGTAATACTTCAAGCATACTAATCAAAGCAATCATGTCTTCTCAAAATAACATGGCTAAAGAAAGTTCATCCCTACAAAATCATATAGTTAGGCTATGCTTCATTTTCGTCACACAAAAATGCTCCCATCTTGCACACCCCCGATGACAAGCCAAGCAATTGTTTCGTACTTAAATAATTTCAAACTTTTTCAACTTTCACGCAATACATGAGCATGAGCCATGGATATAGCACTATGGGTGGAATAGAATATGATGATGGAGGTTGTGTGGAGAAGACAAAAAAAAGGAGAAAGTCTCACATTGACGAGGATAATCAACGGGCTATGGAGATGCCCATCAATCGATGTCAACATGAGGAGTAGGGATTGCCATGCAACGGATGCACTAGAGTTATAAATGTATGAAAGCTCAACAAAAGAAACTAGTGGGTGTGCATCCAACTTGCTTGCTCACGAAGACCTAGGGCATTTTGAGGAAGCCCATCATAGGAATATACAAGCCAAGTTCTATGATGAAAAATTCCCACTAGTATATGAAAGTGACAACATAAAAGACTTTCTATATGAAGAACATGGTGCTACTTTGAAGCACAAGTGTGGAAAAGGATAGTAACATTGCCCCCTTTTTATTTTTTCTTTTTTCCCTTTTTTTCTTTTTTTTCTTTTTTTCTTTTGGCCTTTCTTTTTTTTTCTTTGGCCTTTCTTTTTTTTCTTTGGCCTTTCTTTTTCTTTTTTTCTTTTTGGGGACAATGCTCTAATAATGATGATCATCACACTTCTATTTATTTACAACTCATGAATTACAACCCAAAACTAGAACAAGATATGACCCTATATGAATGCCTCCGGCGGTGTACCGGGATGGGCAATGAATCAAGAGTGACATGTATGAAAAATTATGCATGGTGGCTTTGCCACAAATACGATATCAACTACATGATCATGCAAGGCAATATGACAATGATGATGTGTGTCATGATGATGAACGGAACGGTGGAAAAGTTTCATGGCAATATATCTCGGAATGGCTATGGAAATGCCATAATAGGTAGGTATGGTGGCTGTTTTGAGGAAGATATAAGGAGGTTTATGTGTGATAGAGCGTATCATATCACGGGGTTTGGATGCTCCGACGAAGTTTGCACCAACTCTCAAGGTGAGAAAGGGCAATGCACGGTACCGAAGAGGCTAGCAATGATGGAAGGGTGAGAGTGCGTATAATCCATGGACTCAGCATTAGTCATAAAGAACTCATATACTTATTGCAAAAATCTACAAGTCATAAAAAACCAAGCACTACGCTCATGCTCCTAGGGGGATAGATTGGTAGGAAAAGACCATCGCTCGTCCCCGACCGCCACTCATAAGGATGCACAATCTAAGAACACCTCATGTTTCAAATTTGTTACACAACTTTCACCATACGTGCATGCTAAGGGACTTGCTAACTTCAACACAAGCATTCTTTAAATTCATAATCACCCAACTAGCATGACTCTAATATCACTACCTCCATATCTCAAAACAATTATCAAGTATCAAATTGATCTTAGCATCCAATTCACTTCCTATGATAGTTTTTATTATACCCAACTTGGATGCCCATCATTCTAGGACCAATTTTATAACCATAGCAAATACCTGCTGTTATAAGAGACTCTCAAAATGATATAAGTGAAGCATGATAGATTAACAATTTCTACAAAATTAAGCCACCGCCGTGCTCTAAAAGATATAAGTGAAGTACTAGAGAAAAAACTATCTAGCTCAAAATATATAAGTGAAGCACATAGAGTATTCTAATAAATTTCAATCAAGTGGGTTTCTCCCAAAAGGTGTGTACAGAAAGGATGATTGTGGTAAACTAAAAAGAAAAGACTAATATCATACAAGACGCTCCAAGCAAAACACATATCATGTGGCGAATAAAAAATATAGCTCCAAGTAAAGTTACCGATAAACAAAGATGAAAGAGGGGATGCCTTCCGGGGCATCCCCAGGCTTAGGCTTTTGGCTATTCTTGAATATCTTGGGGTTCCTTGGGCATCCCCAAGCTTAGGCTCTTGCCACTCCTTATTCCATAGTCCATCAAATCTTTAGCCAAAACTTGAAAACTTCACAACACAAAACTCAACAGGAAATCTCATAAGCTCTGTTAGTGCAAGAAAGAAAAACCACCACATAAGGTACTGTAATGAACTCATTCTTTATTTATGTTGGTGTTAAACATACTTTATTCCAACTTCTCTATGGTTCATACCCCTACATACTAGCCATAGATGCATCAAAATAAGCAAACAACACACGAAAAGCAGAATCTGTCAAAAATAGAACAGTCTGTAGCAATCTGTAACTCTCGAATACTTATGGAACTTTAAAAATCCTACCAAAATAGGAAGTACTGGGAAATTTGTCTATTGATCTACAGAAAAAAGAATCAACGCAAAATCACGTTTATGTGAAGTACTAAAATTATTTTCATGCGCGCAAAGTTTCTGTTTTTCAGCAGAATCAAATTAACTATCACCATAGGTTATCCTATAGGTTCTACTTGGCACAAACACTAAATTAAACATGAAAACACATCTAAACAGAAGGTAGATAAAAAATTTATTACTAAACAGAAGCAAAAACAAAAAAACTAAAATAAATTTGGGTTGCCTCCCAACTAGCGCTATTGTTTAACGCCCATAGCTGGGCATAAAAGCGAGGATAGATCTAAGTAGTGCCATCTTTAATTTTCAGTTTTTTAGCGGAGTCATGCTCGAATCCAAGAGGTTCTTTACGTTTCCCTTCATACTCAGAAATTTTTGGATCTAAAGAATCCAATCGCTTATTGCAAAGAGTAATCAACATATTCATGCGGTGAAGATTTCCGCTAACACTCTTAAGAGGTTCAAGAGACTTTTGTAAGATTTTTGTTACTTCGCAAATCTTTTCAAACACTTGTGTTTCTTCTTGGGTAGGATCTGGTCCCCCTTTTTGAGGTAGTGGTCCCACTATTCCCTCTATAATTTCATGCGCAATGCCGGGATCAATTTCAATAAAATTTCCTTTGGCAATGCAATCCAGAAGTTGTCTATGAGACATATTTAGCCCAACATAAAAATTGCGAAGTAGAATTATAAAAATCACCTCTAGGGTGCAATTACAATAAGATTCCATCATCCTATACCAAGCATCTTTTAATTACAATAAGTTGTCAATAAGAACTTCAAACTCGGGAGATATAGGAGCGGATAAGGGACTAGCCATAGCGACAAGCACACAAGAAGACAAGCAAAAAAGAGAGAAAATTGGGAAAGAGAGGGCGAATAAAACATGAAGGGTGAAGTAGGGGAGAGGAAAACAAGAGGCAAATGGCAAATAATGTAATGCGAGGGTGATGAGTTTGTGATGGGTACTTGGTATGTCTTGACTTGAGTGAAGACCTCCCCGACAACGGCGCCAGAAATCCTTCTTGCTACGTCTTGAGCTTGCGTTGGTTTTCCTTGAAGAGGAAAGGGTGATGTAGCAATAGGAGCGTAAGTATTTCCCTCAGTTTTTGAGAACCAAGGTATCAATCCAGTAGGAGGCTCCTCAAAAGTCCCACACACCTACACAAACAAAGAAGAACTCACAACCAACGCAATAAAGGGGTTGTCAATCCCTTCAAGGCCACTTGCGAAAGTGAGATCTGATAGAGATAATATGATAAGATAAATATATTTTTGGTATTTTATGATAGAGATTGGAAAAGTAAAGATGCAAATAAAAGTATATTGAAAGCTTATATGATAAGAGATAGTCCCAGGGGCCATAGGTTTCACTAGTGGCTTCTCTCAAGATAGCATAAGTATTACGGTGGGTGAACAAATTACTGTCGAGCAATTGATAGAAAAGTGAATAATTATGAGATTATCTAGGCATGATCATGTATATAGGCATCATGTCCGTGACAAGTAGACCGACTCCTGCCTGCATCTACTACTATTACTCCACACATCGACCGCTATCCAGCATGCATCTAGAGTATTATGTTCATAAAGAACAGAGTAACACACTAAGAAAGATGACATGATGTAGAGGGATAAACTAATGCAATATGATATAAACCCCATCTTTTTATCCTCGATGGCAACAATACAACACGTGCCTTGCTGCCCCTGCTGTCACTGGGAAAGGACACCGCAAGATTGAACCCAAAGCTAAGCACTTCTCCCATTGCAAGAAAGATCAATCTAGTAGGCCAAACCAAACTGATAATTTGAAGAGACTTGCAAAGATAACTTAATCACACATAAAAGAATTCAGAGGAGATTCAAATATTTCTCATAGATAAACTTGATCATAAACCCACAATTCATCGAAGCTCGACAAACACACCGCAAAAAGAGTTACATCGAATAGATCTCCAAGAAGATCGAGGAGAACTTTTTATTGGGATTCAAAGAGAGAGAAGAAGCCATCTAGCTAATAACTATGGACCCAAAGGTCTGTGGTAAACTACTCACAACTCATCGGAGAGGCCTTGGAGATGATCTACAGGCCCTCCATGATCGATTCCCCCTCCGGCAGAGCGCCGGCGAAGGCTCCAAGATGGGATCTCGCGAATACAGAAGGTTACGATGGTGGAAATAGTTTTTCGTGGTCGCTTATGATGTTTTCGGGGTACATGGGTATATATAGGAGGAAGAAGTAGGTCAGTGGATGCTTGAGGGGCCCACGAGGGTGGGGGGCGCGCCCAGCCCTAGGGGGCGTGCCCAGCCCTCGTGGCCGCCTCGCTTGTGTCTTGACTTCCACTCCAAGTCCTCTGGATCACGTTTGTTCCAAAAATCAAGCTCCCGAAGGTTTCATTCCGTTTGGACACCGTTTGATATTCCTTTTCTTCGAAACACTGAAATAGGCAAAAAAACAGCAATACGGGCTGGGCCTCCGGTTAGTAGGTTAGTCCCAAAAATGATATAAATCTGCAAAGTAAAGCCCATAAACATCCAAAATGGGTAATATAATAGCATGGAACAATCAAAAATTACAGATGCGTTGGAGACGTATCAGCTGTTGACCTTCTGGAAGAGGAAAGAGAGATGGCTTTAATCCGATCGACCATTTATCAGCAAGAACTTCGTCAATTCCATGCGTGAAATGTCAGAGGTCGATCATTCGAGGAGGGAGATCTTGTGCTCCGAGTGGATCAGCAATTCCCTCACAAGCTAGCTCCTGCCTGGAAAGGCCCCTTCATCGTCACCAAGGTAGTTCACAATGATGTGTATCACCTTTACAACGTGACCACGAGGAAGGATGAGCCACGCGCTTGGAATGCAGATCTGCTCCGTCGTTTTTATACCTAAGAACACTCGGATAGACGAGATGTAATAAGAAGTACTTTTTAGATTGTTTATCAAAGACATGACTTCCACAGTCGTAAATTGATTGTTTTTCGCATATACTTATGTTCAAATCCCCCAATTGGTGGCTTAGCCGCAAATCCGATTCTCCTAAGTTTCAAAAACACTCAGAGTGAAGAGTGATCCTCTCACTCGGGGGCTTAGCCAGAAACCCGATTCGCCTAAGTTTCAAATACACTCCAAGTGAAGAGCGATCCTCTCAGTCGGGGGCTTAGCTGCGATCCCGTACTTGCCTGAGTTTCAAAAACACTCCGAGTGAAGAGCGATCCTCTCACTCGGGGGCTTAGCCGCGAACCCGATTCACCTAAGTTTCAAAAACTGTCCGAGTGAAGAGCGATCCTCTCACTCGAGGGCTAGCTGCAATTCCGTACTCGCCTAAGTTTCAAATACACTCTGAGTGAAGAGCGATCCTCTCACTCGGGGGCTTAGCTGTGATCCCGTACTCGCCTAAGTTTCAAAAACACTCTGAGTGAAGAGGGATCCTCTCACTCGGGGGCTTAATTAGCTGCGATCCCGTACTCGCCTAAGTTTCAAAAACACTCCAAGTGAAGAGAGATCCTCTCACTCGGGGGCTTAGCTGTGATCCCGTACTCGCCTAAGTTTAATAAACACTCCGAGTGAAGAGTGATCCTCTCACTCGGGGGCTTAGCTGCGATCCCATACTCGCCTAAGTTTCAAAAACACTTTGAGTGAAGAGCGATCCTCTCACTCGGGGGCTTAGCTGCGATCCGCACTCACGTAAGTTTAAAAAATACTCTGAGTGAAGAGCGATCCTCTCACTCGGGGGCTTAGCCGCGAACCCGATTCGCCTAAATTTCAAATACACTCCGATTGAAGAGCGATCTCCTCACTCGGGGGCTTAGCTGCGATCCCGTACTCTCCTAAGTTTCAAAAACACTCTGAGTGAAGATAGATCCTCTCACTCGAGGGCTTAGCTGCGATTCCGTACTCGCCTAAGTTTCAAAAACACTCTCAGTGAAGAGCGATCCTCTCACTCGGGGGCTTAGCCGCGAACCCGAGTCGCCTAAGTTTCAAAAACACTCCGAGTGAAGAGCGATCCTCTCACTCGAGGGCTTAGCTGCGATAGTACTCGCCTAAGTTTCAAATACACTCCAAGTGAAGAGCGATCCTCTCACTCGGGGTCTTAGCTGCGATCCTGTACTCGCCTAAGTTTCAAAAACACTCCGAGTGAAGAGTGATCCTCTCACTCGGGGGCTTAGTTGCGATCCCGTACTCGCTTAAGTTAAAAGCACCTCAAGGCATGCTCTGAGTCGTGCCACAAGTACAATGTCTGGACGCACGCTCTGAGCTGCACCACAAGTACAACATTGGAATGCACTCTGAGCTGCGCCACGAGTACAACATCGGAATGCACTCTGATCTACGTCACAAGTACAACGTCGACTCCATGCTCTGAGCTGCACCACAAGTACAACGTTGGAATGCACTCTGAGCTACGCCACAAGTACAACATCGACTCCAAGTGGGGAGCAACCCTCTCACTCGAAGGGACAGTTGTGATCCCAAATTCATTCAAACCAAGAAAATCCAAAGATCAGTGAAAGCGAAGCAACTTCATTCGAACAAAGCAACCAAGTTTGGATAGTTCCGGCAAGGTTAAACGGCACGAACGAAAGTACTCGAGCATCAGGCTCGAAGGAGTTTTAACGGTTACAAAATTCATTGGGCATCCGAGGCAAATTAAGTCATCAAGTTTCTCACTCATCAGGAGGAGGGCTGCCTGGCTCGACAAATGAATCCAAGTCAATGCCATCTGCAATGCGAGTGGCTGCGTCGATGAAGGTCTCCATGAAGGATTGGAATTGAAGCTTCTTGGTGTTAGCTACTTGTAGATCCTTCAACTTCTCTTCCTTGACATCCCTAAAGTGAGCGCGGACGACGGATAAAGCGATATCACCACCACAGCGCGCAACTGACTTCTTCCATGCCTACACTCGGTCAGGGATGCTATTGAGTCGAGTCATCAGTGACTCGAGGTGATTCAGTTGCACAACCTATGGCCGGAGCTCCTTGTCGACCCGATACATCGCGGTTTTCACGCCGATGATGTAGTCCAAGACGTTTGCAAGTCGAGCCTCCAGTCGCAGCACGTTCATGGCAGTTTCGTCTTTTACAGGGGAGTTGATGGGGTCCAGTACAGTCTCGACCCGCCCAGTTTCCTCCTCAAAGTTATGACAGAATTATGCAAGCATGGAAAGTTAGTGAATCTACAACAACATGCCATGAAAGTTTTTCAGTCAACCGAAGGGAAATATCTTCAAGCTTCATGAACATCTTTTGAGCAAAATCCTTCAGATAAGCTTCTAGTTCATCCCTCTTCTTGGACAGAGCCGCTTGTTCATCCTTCAGTTGCACGGTTTCCTTCTTTGCTTCGTCCACATCACTCTTCAGCTTGGCGTTCTCATCTTCCAACTTTCTGACTGAAGCCAGCTTCTGGTCGGCAAGCTCAGTCTTCTCACGAGCGTTCCTCTGTGCCGCCGCAAGGTCAAGATCCTTTTGCTCCAGGCCTGCTTCATTTTGTCTAAAGAAATAATATTCCTCAGACGTGCTTGGAGTAGACGATTTTCACTACGCACATCTGTTCGAGTGAAATCACTCGGTTCAAAGGACAGACGGAGAAAATGACAAGGCATGCAGTCAGCGAGTGGTTACCTCCTATGATGGCTACTTCCTCCTGAGCTTTCTTCGAGCTCTTTTTGGCTTGTTCCAGCTCGAGCTTAAGACTGGACTTCTCCTGCTCCACAGTGGCATATTGGGCCCCAAGCTCACAAGATTTCTGCAAAACAATAGTTGGACAAGTCCGTCGACAGTTACCTCCAAGTGGAAAGATACAAGAGTCAAGTACACAGCAAAAGAGTTCTAAGACTGCTGCCAAATCAAACATCCAATAGCAGTCTCGGGGACTACACCCAGTGGGTGCACTTAGCGTTCCCCCACTGGTTTCATTTCCCACTTAGCATGGTCAGCCCAGCTCGAGTGGAAGGAGTAAAAAAAGCAAACATCATTGCTTCAAAGACCACCGCCGACTGCCCGCAGTCGACCGTGGTCTCGGGGACTACACCCAGTGGGTGCACTTAGCATGCCCCCACTGATTTCAGTTCCCACTCGACAAGGCCTGTCTAGGTCGAGTGGAAGTGGTGCAAGCAAAATTTTTGATAAGACCCCCGCTGAATAAAACATTTGACGGCGGTCTTGGGGACTACACCCAGTGGATGCACTTAGCGTGCCCCCACTGGACCAAAAGTTTTTCACTCGACACGACCTAGCCGACTCGAGTAAAGAAGATACACTACAGAGATCAAACACCCAATGGGTGAACAAGCGTCAGTCGCAAAAGTCAAGTTTGATGCATGAACATCTTACGAATAATAAAGCAGCAGTTTGCAGAGAGTGTGTCTGAACAGAGCAAAAGCCAAGATAGAGAAATCAATCGGTCATTAACTTACAATTCCACTTACTTGGACATTAGCCTGAAGAGCAGAGCTGGTGTTGTATGCGGCCTTGCTGGCGTCATACACCACTTTCAGTCGCTCCATTATTTTTCCTACCTGAATCATGGCCTCCTTGGCTGCTCCTACTTGGTCCTCTGGGACGGAGTATGCAACAAACATAAGAAATGATGGAGAAGACGTCTGGACTGGTGGACGCAGCAAACATAGGAGCTTCAACTTGCACAATGGGCTCGGGAGCTTGAGCAGTTGATGCAGAAGGCCGGTCGGTCGACAAAGGAATGACAAAGGAATGACAAAGGAAACAGAAGCCCGTGCTGGATCGCTGACCGGCTGGATCACAGGCTCAGAAGACGAGTGAAGCGTCCTAGACACTGGCACCCTCTTGCTAAGATTTCGACCTTTCTTCCCAGTATTCTTTGGAGGCTCATCCTCGTCATCATCATCAGGGAGTTGAATGATATTCTCTTTTGCTGCAGAACACTCGACGGTGAAATTCCAGTCGCCCACAAAAATCTATTAACAGAACACAGATCAGTCACAAAGCCTTACCCGGTCGAGAGGTGGCCGCATCTGCTGTTTCCGCGTCACCACGATCTTCGTCAATATCCATGTGGGTCGCAAACCCAGAAGCAGCACTGAAAATTCCTGATTTCACTCGGTCAAACAAGCCAATGAGTCTACAGAAGAACACAAAAAAATGCATGAAAGAAGTGCTTACGTTGATGTCACGGGAACAACCACACCTTGATCCTCGGCAGGTGTCGTGGATTTGTCACGGCAGATGTCCTAGTGAAAGGACTTAGTCGCGGAGCCATCGCTACGGGTTTACTTGAAGGGGTTAAAGCGGACACAAAGACACGAGGGTTTATACTAGTTCGGCCCCTTCGATGAAGGTAAAATCCTAAGTCTAGTTGTGATGGAATTGATGTGGTCTCGATGGCTAGGGAGCAAACAAGCTTCGCCTAGGCTCGAGTTGTGGTTGTCTGTCCTGAACCGCCGCCGGGTCGTCCCCTTATATACACGGGTGACGCCCGTCGGTCCATAGAGTCCCAACCGATTCATACTCGTATCCCGGTTGGTATCTCTCTATTCCTAACTTACAATACAAGTTATACATCAGGCCGGTTTACGGCTACAGGTTCTAAACCGACTATAGGCCTTGGGCCTTCATCTGCTTATACCACTAATGAAGTTAACCCGGCCCAAGTAGGCCGGTTCACGCCTAGTGGTAATATCCCCAACATTAGGCCCCAGATTGATTTGAATCGGTTCATGTCAATCCTCCCCAAAATCTTGTGTCTTGGATATCTTCTGGTAATTGGTAAACCGCCATGTCGTCATCATTTCTGGTTGCTGTAAACCGGCATGACGTCATCATGAAATTTATCATTTATAATGCCCTCCTTTACCAATAGCTCCTGGATTCGCGCGCTTGACTTAACTCTGTTGCCTTATAAATAAGACCGAAGGGTCATTTCCTTTCCTTTCCCTTCGTCTCATCTTCTTCGTCTTCCTCGCATCGCCAGCCTTGGAGCTCCGCCGCCGCCGTCGACCTCTGCTTCGTCTTGGGCCGCTGCATCAACCTGAACGCACCAGAGCACTGCGGTATCCTTCCGCATCTTCTCCGTTTCCAGTAAGCTTTCTTCTCTTCTTGACCTAGATCTGTTCTTAGGGTTTCATATTCGCGCTGTGTTCGTCGCTTGCTCATACTTGTATTCTGACTCTTGAATGAATTTGTGAACCCCTGCTGTGTTTAATAGTAATCTCTAAGCATCCGCCTGTAATTTCTCATCTAAGTCCATAGATCTCACGCACATACCCGCTCAATGTTTCACTTCCGTTCTGCCCTACTCTTCGGAATATTTTCTATTTTTGTGGGCTTGCTGTAGATCCGCAGCTGTAATATGATCTTGTGAAACCTGTTTCTGCATACCTAGCTGTCCACAACTTCAATTGCTTCCGATGTTTAGGTCAGGCGGTTTAACTTACCATAGAAAAAAGTTATTAAACCGGTATATACCATTAGTCCCCTTGTTGAACCGCCAGAATCCATATAATGCCGCATCGTAGAAGACCGGTTTATAGGTAGTGCCTCCGGTTTAGCGTTGTTCAGACCAACACCTTTTTTTATCCACATATTCTTGAACCGGATCACCTATTTCTTGTAGATCTTACCATGGCCAAACAAGTATATGAGTGCAATTGGGTTCCCTCTCGCGTCACAGAATCTCAGTTGGATGATCTAGTCCTGATTGGCGCTTTAGACAATAAAGATACGATCCACTGGAGGGTTCCTGGAAATGAATGTCCTCCCACACCTCAAGAGGGAGAGGTTGTGGTCTTTGCAGATCACTTGGCCCGGGGCTTCAAACCGCCTGGATCTAAGTTTTACCGGGATGTGTTAGCCAACTTTCAGCTCCGTCCACAGGATATTGGCCCCAATTCCGTTACCAATCTATGTCACTTTCAGGTACTCTCTGAGGTATACCTTCAAGAGGAGCCTTCAGTCGAGTTGTTTAGAGACTGCTTCCATTTACACCGTCGCACTGAATTTACCGACGGCCCCAATACTGAATTGGGCGGCATGGCCATTCAGAAGAGGAAGGAGATCACTTATCCCCACGTCAAACTCCATACTCACCCCAAAGAGTGGAATGCCACTTGGTTTTATTGCAAAGATACCTCCCCTGAGAATGAAAATCCCTTGCCTGGCTTCCGTCCGGAACGGCTCAGCAACACTCACCCTTTTCCACAAAGACTAAGCGCCAAGGAGAGAATTAAATATGCTCCGCAACTGTCCAAGCTCCGAGCCTTTATGGCCAACGGTTTAACGGGAATAGACCTTGCACGCTGTTGGATATCATGGAGCATACTGCCTCTGAGCCGGCGCTCCTGTTTGATGTGCAAGTATACTGATAGCGTCGATGGCCCACTCCGACACACTAAAATCCAACTTTCCAACGACGAAGTCACAGATTCTGTAAAGAAGATGTTGAATGAACCGGAGCACCTCTGTGCTCAAACCGGTCTACTTCCTTACTGCACCACCAACAAACCGCCAGCGGTAAGATTTTAATTGCTCTATTGTTGAACCTGTTACTGCTTTATCCGTCTGACATTTAATTACTGCTGATCCAGGGCGATAATCCGTTTTGGAGCAAGAAGCTTCCACAAGACAAAACGGAGAAAGCAGGGCGGTCCACCCGGCCCAAGACCAAGGTTATCGAGAAGCCAGCTCACAAGAGAAAAACCACCGCTTCATCTGATCCAGCTATTGATGATGATGTGGGTAATCCGGACCTTGAGGTACAACTTGATTCACTTGGCTTACTTTTTACACGCCTTATTGATGATGATGCTTGTCAGGACGATGCTGAAACCAGCAATGCGGAAGTCGCTGAGGTAACTATTCTCTCTTCCGATTCAGAAATCTTGCCTTTGCCAAAATTTCGCCAGGCAAACCGGAAAGTTAAATTTTCTCATCCTCTTGCTTATTTGGATCCCAAATTTCTTATGAAGACTCAGCAACATGAAGCTCGCCGCACAACCCGGCACAGTGGTTAGGTAGTTACCTTCGCCGGTTTACCAAACAGTCCGGTTCGAAAACGCCGCTCCGAGGTCTCCGACCTTTTTATTGATTTAAATCCTAAAGCGGGTTTCTTCTGTCAACCTCTTAATCCATCCGACTCCGATTATCAGGTTACTTCTCATTCATCTTCTGGTGAATCGTCGGCCACTCAGCTGCCACCATTGAAAACGGTTCTTGGGTAAGCTAAGCTGAACATATGCTTCCAGTATACTGTGTAATGGCTTATGCTTTTCCTTGACTCTTTGTTTTTTCTTTCAGGGCCAAACCTAAGCCAAGCAAGAAGGCCCGCCTGGATAAAGCGGCTGAAGAAGATGTAGCCCCAGAACATGACAAAGCGCCAGATCTTGAAGCGTTTGCTCCTGAGGATATTCCCAATGATCCTCTTTTGCAAGACGATGTTATTCCCGAAGAGAGGCCTATCAATACCTCAGTCTCTGCTGACCCGCCTGCCAGCTCCGTCCGGATTGAGAAATCCCACAGTCCTGCTGACAAACCGACCGCACCAATACAAACCGGCGAGTCCAAAGATGATGATGTTGTGATTACCGGTGTAGGCCGCTTTGAACCCGGGAATCCTGTCACCTTAACCAAGCATACCGTAAAAGAGGATTTTTCCGCTCTGAACAAAGGAAAATGGGATGTTGAACTGGAGACATATGCTGCTTTGAGTGCCCGAGATCTTCATTCCGGCTATTTAAACCGGCTTTATACCAGCCGTGACTGTGAAGCTGGTCTGGTAAAGATGATGAGGGATAAATTTGAGGTAACTTACTTCTTTACTTACTGCCATTGTATCAATCCTCCTAGCCCCCAAGGGTCGGTTTGTAAACTTCGTCAAACCGGGACTTGAATACGATCCTCAACACTTTTGAAATCCATCAATATAGCCCCCAAGGGCCGGTTTAACTTAGCATAATTAAACCGGGGCTTCGATTGAAAACTATCCTTAGAACATAATTTGATCAAATAGCCATTAGCCCCCAAGTGCCAAGTTGAATACCTGTATTGAGCTTGGGACTTTGCAATCTAG
This sequence comes from Triticum timopheevii, assembly GCA_963921465.1. Taxonomy (NCBI): domain Eukaryota; kingdom Viridiplantae; phylum Streptophyta; class Magnoliopsida; order Poales; family Poaceae; genus Triticum; species Triticum timopheevii. Next base: position 439,204,826 of record OY997262.1, read on the forward strand.
TAATATATTAAAATTGAAGGTGCATTAGCCCCCAAGTATCAGGCGTATAACTTTGTTATGTGGTTGATACTTCAATTTCTTGGACCGCTTGTTTAAAGCTAAATGCTGTCTGTATGCAGGCTGAGGTGAGAATCAAGGAGGACCGGATTGCCGATTTGCAGGAGACCTTGAAAACCCAACAGGTTGAAACAGACAAGGCAAAGGAAGAATTAACTAGCCCCTTGAGCATCACTGAACAGCTGAAGGAAGGTTTCAAGAAAGAGCGGGCTGATTGGGCCATTGAGAAGGCCGCTTTAACCAAAAGAGCTGAAAATGCTGAAGCTGCCCTTAAACCGGTGGTGGATGAACTTACGGCCGTAAAGCGGCAAATACACTCCATGACCGCTGCGATCTTTGGTAAGCTCCTTTTAACTTCTGTGATAACTTGAACCTGCTGTAATATAAATCCGGTTTGAGACCGTCCCTGTGTTGTTGCAGGTACACGCATCAGACACTTAGGATCCGATGTGCGGAAGAAGCTGAAGGCTGCCTACACCTTAGTGGAACAACTGTATACCGGAGCCCAGCGGATCATCACCACAGCCTCTCATAACAACCCGGCACCCTCTTTAATCCAGGACACTCTTAACAGATTGTCAATGCTTCTGGCCCGGATTGAGGAGCTGAAAAAATCCGCTGCTCGAACCGGAGCTATTAACGCCTTGATCCGGGCAAAGGCATGGGTGCCAGATTTCGACCCTGTGGAGGCAGCTCAAGGCTATCCCAGCCTGAAGGAAGATGGCTCTGAATTCAACGAAGATGATTTGAGGGTAATAAACCGTGCAGTGCGCCCTCTGGCTTGTCAATTAGCTGAAGAGGCAGACTTGACGCATTATCAAGCGCAATACAACGATCAGAACAAGCGAGTGCCTGCCCCAACTCTTGAAGCGGAGAATCCGATTCCTCCAATCCGTAAGCATACTTACGCTCCTGATATTGAACCGTCTTCCCTGATCCATGAAGAGGCTGTTTTCCAAGCTTTAATGGGAATCGACTGGACCACTGTTGATTTCCAGCCAATGGATAGAGACGAGGAAGCTGAAGCGGCGGATGACGAGGAGCAGGCTTGAACCGGAAGCCGGTTTGGATAACTGTCTTTGGCATCTTTCCAAAATAACAATGATCTTATTTGGGCACCGTGTTGCCTTGTAATAGGATAGTTAATACTTCTCCCTTGAATATGCCTTCGTGCATAAGTACTGAAGCTTTTGTTCGAAAAACCTCAATTCATATTTCCTGCAATCAGAAAAAAATTGAACTTCGGTGGCGGTTATACCACCAGCCGGTTTATGATCTTGATATGTGTATCAATAATGTAACAAATAGGTGATACAAAATACCTGCCATGTCTGGGTATGAAGCTGGCTTAGCCAAGCTTGAAGCGGAGGTTTTATAAACCATTACCATCAAAAAAAGGGGGGAGAAAACAGCTCCCGTATAAACCGTACTGAGTCAATACGAACCCCCCTTGTTACTCCATGATGTTAACAGGAAAAGGTAAACCGGGCATACTTCTCCGGATTAAAGGGGAATCAAATCCATCGGCTGAACCGGAAAAAAGATGTTGTTGACATAAAAGAAATACAACAAAAACAAAGAAAAACAGGCCATGAAAATAACATGGAAGCAAAGGCAATGATAAAGACCGTTTGCAAAAATATGCTATACTGAGCTGATCAGATGGTGTTACCATGGTCGGACAGGACCAAGCCCCCAATAGGAGTGACAATGATTCAAGTCAGCCAGGTCCCCAAATGAAACCGTGGCATATATGCCAATCAAGAGGCGTGGCAATGGTTCGGGTTCGACCAAGCCCCCAAGTGATTTTGTGGCCTTAGGCCGATCAAGAGGCGTGACTGGTTCAGACTTGACCATGTCCCCAAGTGATCTGGTGGCTATCGCCTATCAAAAGGTGTCGCGTTGGTTCGGACACGACCAAGGCCCCAAGTGATATATAAAAAGCAAATGTCAAGGGGTAAACCGGAGGCCGCTTTAAAAACAGAGCCACTCCATGTAACCACGCATGATAAGAAAGACAGAGACCCCGCTTTAGCCGAGGCTCCGGTTTTATTATATCAAAGATAATATATACACTGTCATGATATGTACATAGATAGAGCCGATGGCTCAAGTGTAGTAAGGCCGAAGATGAGCTATGTTCCACGGCCTGTTGGTCTCCTCCTCTGATGTGCGTGAGTCTTTATGCTCTCGAATATCAATCAGATAGTACGACCCGTTGTGCAGATTCTTGCTGACCACGAAAGGTCCCTCCCAAGGTGGGGATAACTTGTGCATATCTGTCTGGTCTTGGATGAGTCGAAGCACCAAATCTCCTTCTTGAAAAGTTCTGGTTCTAACCCGGCGACTGTGATAGCGACGAAGATCTTGTTGGTAAATCGCCGAACGGGCAGCCGCTATATCACGCTCCTTGTCCAATAGGTCCAAAGCGTCTTGCGGTGCTGTCTCATTGTCCGCTTCAACATAAGCTGCCACACGAGGCGAATCGTGCCGGATATCACTAGGGAGAACTGCCTCTGCTCCGTAGACCATGAAAAATGGTGTGTATCCTGTGGATCGGTTTGGCGTAGTATTAATACTCCATAGCATAGATGGTTGTTCTTCAACCCAACATCCTGGTGTTCTTTGCAATGGGACCATAAGCCGGGGTTTGATGCCTCGCAAGATCTCTTGATTAGCTCGTTCTGCCTGTCCATTGGACTAGGGGTGTGCCACTGACGACACGTCAAGTCGGATGTGCTCACGTTCACAGAACTCCTTCATAGCGCCCTTGGATAAATTGGTACCATTGTCAGTAATGATACTGTGTGGAAAGCCAAACCGGAAAATCACCTTTTTGATGAACTACACCGCTGTTGCTGCATCACACTTGCTGACAGGCTCCGCTTCAACCCACTTGGTAAATTTGTCAACTGCCACCAAAAGGTGGGTTTTCTTATCCTTGGATCTTTTAAAAGGTCCGACCATATCCAGCCCCCAAGTTGCAAATGGCCACGTTATTGGGATCATCCTCAATTCTTGAGCCGGCACATGAGCACGCCTTGAAAATTTCTGACATCCGTCACACCGTTTAACCAAGTCCTCCGCATTAGCATGCGCTGTCAACCAGTAGAACCCGTGACGAAACGCTTTTGCCACCAGGGACTTTGAACCGGCGTGGTGTCCACAATCCCCTTCATGGATTTCTCTTAAGATTTCACAGCCTTCCTCAGGAGAAACACAACGTTGAAACGCCCCTGATACACTGCAATGATGCAATTCGCCATTGACAATCGTCATAGACTTGGATCGCCGGACTATCTGCCTGGCTAGAATCTCATCCTCTGGTAACTCCCCCCGGTTCATGTACGCAAGATGAGGAACTGTCCAATTCGGAATAACATGCAAGGCTGCCACCAATTGAGCCTCCCGATCAGGAATAGCCAAATCCGCTTCACCTGGGAGCTTGACTGACGGGTTGTGCAATACGTCCAGAAAGACATTAGGCGGGACCGATTTGCGCTGAGAGCCCAACCGGCTTAAAGCGTCCGCCGCTTCATTCTTCCGACGGTCCACATGATCCACTTGATAACCCTTGAAGCAACCCGCAATATTATCCACTTCCCGACAATATGCAGCCATGAGCGGGTCCTTAGAATCCCAAGTGCCAGACACCTGTTGAGCCACGAGGTCCGAGTCACCGAAGCACTTAACCCGGCTTAAATTCATCTCTTTAGCCATCCGGAGACCATGGAGCAAGGCTTCGTACTCAGCTGCATTATTAGTACAAGGGAACATTAAGCGGAGAACATAACAAAACTTATCACCTCGTGGGGAAGTTAATACGACTCCAGCCCCCGAGCCTTCCAATTGCCTGGATCCATAAAAATGAATAGTCCAATATGTGTGATCCGGCTTCTCCTCTGGTGCTTGTAACTCCGTCCAGTCATTGATGAAATCAACAAGTGCTTGAGACTTCACCGCCGTCCGAGGTACATACTTCAGTCCGTGTGGCCCAAGCTCTATAGCCCACTTAGCAATCTGGCCAGTCGCCTCCTGGTTCTGTATGATATCACCCAAGGGAGCTGAACTGACCACTGTGATGGGGTGCCCTTGAAAATACTGGTTCAACTTCCGACTGGCCATGAAGACACCATAGACCAGCTTCTGCCAATGCGGATACCTTTGCTTGGATTCAATAACCACCTCGCTGATATAATAAACCGGCCGCTGAACCGGATATTCCTTGCCTGCCTCCTTGCGTTCCACCACAATAGCCACGCTAACTGCCCGAGCATTGGCTGCTACGTATAATAATAGTGGCTCCTTGTCGACCGGAGCTGCAAGAACATGCGGATTGGCTAATTGCCGCTTCAAGTCCTCAAATGCTTCATCAGCAGCCGGACTCCAGACGAAATGGTCTGTCTTCCTCAGCATTTGGTACAAAGAGATGGCCTTCTCTCCGAGGTGGCTGATAAACCGGCTCAGTGCAGCGATTCGGCCCGCCAAACGCTGAACATCGTTGATGCACTTCGGTTTAGCTAGGGAGGTAATAGCCGTAATCTTCTCCGGATTAGCCTCAATTCCTCTGTTAGACACCAGGAAACCCAGTAACTTGCCTGCCGGAACACCAAAGACACACTTGGCCGGATTACGCATCATCTTGTAAACTCGCAAGTTGTCAAAGGTTTCCTTCAAATCATCCACCAGCGTCTCCTTCTGCCTTGACTTTACTACAATATCATCCACATAGGCGTGCACATTGCGGCCGATCTGTTTATGCAGGCAATTCTGTACACACCGTTGATAGGTGGCTTGGGCACTCTTGAGCCTGAAGGGCATAGATACATAGCAGAAGGCTCCAAAGGGAGTAATAAACGTTGTCTTCTCCTGGTCCTTAACTGCCATTTTGATCTGATGATATCCAGAGTATGCATCCAAAAAACTCAAACGCTCACAACCCGCCGTGGCATCAATGATCTGGTCAATGCGGGGGAGGGCAAAAGGATCCACTGGACAACCCCTGTTAAGATCTGTGTAATCCACACACATACGCCAAGTGCCGTTTTTCTTGAGAACCAGCACCGAATTAGCAAGCCACTCTAGATGGAACACCTCAATGATAAAGCCAACTGCTAAAAGCCTGGCCACTTCCTCTCCAATGGCTTTGCGCCTTTCTTCGTTAAACCGGCGGAGGAATTGTTTCACCGGTTTATACTTAGGATCCACATTAAGAGTGTGCTCAGCGAGTTCCCTCGGTACACCTGGCATGTCGGACGGTTTCCATGCAGAAATGTCCCGATTCTCAGGATGAACTCGATGAGCGTGCTTTCCTATTTGGGATCCAGATTGGCACTGACAGTGAACTGCTTGGACGAATCGCTGGGCACGAAGTCAACAAGCTTGGTCTCAGCTGTCGATTTGAACTTCAGATCCGAATCATGCTCTGTAGTTGGCTTCTTCAAAGGGGTCATATCCGCCGGATCAACATTGTCCTTATAGTACTTCAACTCCTCCGTGGCACAGACCGACTCTGCATAAGCCGCATCACCTTCCTCACATTCCAAAGCGACCTTACGGCTCCCATGAACCGTTATTGTCCCCTTGTAACCCGGCATCTTGAGTTGCAAGTAGATATAACAAGGCCGCGCCATGAACTTGGCATAAGCCGGCCGCCCAAACAAGGCGTGATACGGGCTCCGGATCTTCACCACCTCAAAGGTTAGTTTTTCCGACCGGGAATCATGTTCGTCCCCAAAAGCCACATCCAGGGCTATCTTACCAACAGGATATGCAGATTTGCCAGGCACCACACCATGGAACACCGTATTAGACGGTTTGAGATCCTTGTCTGTTAGACCCATGCGGCGGAATGTCTCATAGTATAGTATGTTAACACTGCTCCCTCCATCCATGAGTACCTTGGTGAATTTATAACCCCCCACCTGAGGGTCTACCACTAATGCTAGCTGGCCCGGATTATCAACCCGGGGCGGGTGATCCTCTCTGCTCCACACGATAGGCTGCTCCGACCAGCGTAAGTAACGTGGTAAGGCCGGTTCAACAGAATTCACCGCTCGCCTGTGGAGTTTTCGGTCGCGTTTATCCAAGCTAGTTGTGAAAACATGATATTGCCCATTGTTCAACTGCTTTGGCTGGCTCTGATAACCCGACTATTGTTGTTGCTGCTGCTGGCCGTTCTGATTATTCTGGTTGTTGTGACCGCCCTGATTGAGACCTGAACCGGAAGCTCCATCGTGGCCCGGCCCATGGAAACCGGATCCTGAACCGCCACCTGACCCGCGGTCATACCGGAAGGCATTAGAGTTTTTAAACTCCTGCATAATATAACAATCCTTCCAAAGGTGATTAGCCGGCACCTCCTTCGTCCCGTGCTTTGGGCAAGGTTGATTCAACAAATAATTCAAACGATCTGCGTTAGGATTGGGAGCTCCATTACGATTTGCCGCTTTACCTCTACGCCGCTGCCCCCTGTCCTGTGCATTAGCGTTAGCCACAAAGTCTACGCTGCCATCCGCCTTTCGCTTGCCTCCGTTTCCATAACCCGTCGGTTTGTACTGTTGCCCCTTGGAGTTGCTATTCTTCTTTCCCTTCCCTGCTTCATCATCATCAGTCTCGGGATCCTTGGTACTGTCCGAATCAGCATACTTCACTAAAGCGGCCATGAGAGTTCCCATGTCATTACAGAACCGCTTCATGCGTCCCAATTTCAATTTTAAAGGCTTGAACCGGCAGTTGCCTTCCAGTGTTAAGATCGCAGAGTCAGCATTGATCCTGTCAGACGAGTGCAAAACTTCCGAAACGCGGCGTACCCAATGGGTCGTTGATTCTCCGTCCTCCTGGACACAAGCCGCCAGGTCTACTATAGACTTGGGCTGCTTACATGTATCCTTGAAATTCTGGATAAACCGGGCCCGCAACTGGGCCCATGAGCTGATAGAATTGGGCGGTAGGCTCTTCAACCAAGTACGAGCCGTGCCTTCAAGCATCATGGTGAAGTATTTTGCACACGCGGTCTCATCCACATCTAGCATCTCCATGGCCATCTCATAACTCTCTACCCACGCTTCGGGAGATAAATCAGTGGTGTAATTCGGCACCTTGCGCGGACCCTTGAAATCTTTGGGCAGGCGCACATTGCGTAAAGCGGGGATTAAACAAGGCACTCCCAAAGCGGATGCAACCCTTGGTCCGGTGGAGGTGGTAGGACGAACCGGTGTAAGTTGACCCGCATCATTCTGTGCTGCTAACTCGGCCTCCCTTCGTGCCCGGGCCCGGTCCACCACATCCTGAGCATCGCGAATACCACCTGCCGGGTTATTGCCACGGGCCGCTTCACGGCCTCGCGCATTGCTCGATATGGCCGGTTCATCCATGCACCTGCTATAGCTCCGGCTTGGACGGGGCGTGGAATGAATCCGATCACGGCTGTACGAATATGCTTCCTGCTGAATCAGCGCGGTCCGGAGAAGCTCCTTAACCCGGCGCGTCTCTATCGCTTGCGGAGAGTCCCCTTCGACTGGGATAGCCTCTAATTGCGCGGCGGCTGCAACAAGGTTGTCCATAGGATTAGAATAATGACCCGGGGGCGTCTGGACCGGCGGAGGAACCACAATGTTCTGTTGAGGAGGTTCCATCAGGCGAGGTTGGACTGTCGCCCCTGGTCCTGGTGCCTCAATCCGGTTTGTCTCCAGGTACTGCGGCGGATTACTGGGTCCAGCTCCTGGAGTGTGAAAGAGATTTCGGGGGTCAAACCCTAATGGCAGGCGTGATCTGTGCTTCTGCTTCAAGACCTCCTGTGATGCGTTCTGGTCAAGCATGAGCTTATAGGCATGGGCGTCCAACGCGGCCCGCTCTGCAGCTATTCTGTCTTTTTCTGCTGCCAGATCCGCTTTGGCTTGCACGATCTGCTCTCTCACCTTTGCAATCTCTGCATCATGGGCCTCCTGATCCGCCGGTTGGCCTCTGCCATAAGCACGGCTAGTGCATCAAACAGATCAGATAGAACTTGAACCGGTGGGCGCACCAGGCCTCCTGCCCCTGCTGCCGCTGCCGCTGCTGATCCGGAGAGCATCGCTGCGGCGGTCGAAGAGTGATTCGCCGCCTGGGTGCCGGCCATGAATATTCCAACCCGGTTGACCTGGCCCGGGGGGTCTGGAATACTGTCGCCATCGGAACAGCCCCTAACCTGGTCGTCTTGCAACTGGTATAGTCATTCGGTCTCTCCGGTCGAGGACTCGTCGCCGGAATAGACGACGGTCTCGCTACCATGTTCTGACTCGTCCTCACGCTCTCCTCCGTGGATGACTCCAACGAAGGCACGCTTCACGGCCGGTTTAGCCTGGGTAGATCTCGCACGCTGAGCCGTCTCGACGAGGTCGGTGCAGATGTCCGGCTCAGGCCCAGGCTCACCGATCTTGCCGATGAAAACGTGTATGCCACCAAAGGGGACCCGGTACCCGTACTCGATCGAATCGGCCTCGGGACCCCATCCTGCATCGTCGATGTAGATCTTGCCACGACGACTCTTGGTCATCCGGCCCACAGCATAGCCTTCGAGTCCTTTGAGCTTGCCCTCCAAGATCGTCAAACCATCGTGCGATAGCCCCACGGTGGGCGCCAACTGTCGTGGATTTGTCACGGCAGATGTCCTAGTGAAAGGACTTAGTCGCGGAGCCATCGCTACGGGTTTACTTGAAGGGGTTAAAGCGGACACAAAGACACGAGGGTTTATACTAGTTCGGCCCCTTCGATGAAGGTAAAAGCCTACGTCTAGTTGTGATGGAATTGATGTGGTCTCGATGGCTAGGGAGCAAACAAGCTTCGCCTAGGCTCGAGTTGTTGTTGTCTGTCCTGAACCGCCGCCGGGTCGTCCCCTTATATACACGGGTGACGCTCGTCGGTCCATAGAGTCCCAACCGGTTCATACTCGTATCCCGATTGGTATCTCTCTATTCCTAACTTACAATACAAGTTATACATCAGGCCGGCTTACGGCTACAGGTTCTAAACCGACTATAGGCCTTGGGCCTTCATCTGCTTATACCATTAATGAAGTTAACCCGGCCCAAGTAGGCCGGTTCACGCCTAGTGGTAATATCCCCAATAGTAGGGCCTTCCGAGGCTTGGGCGAAGCAACTTTGGCCTGCTTGGGAGCCTTTTCAGTCGGCTTAGGAGTTGACGTGTGAGTGCGCTTGGGAACTTTGGCACTCGATGCTGCAGCCTTGCCCCGTCCCCCTGCAGGATCTTGCTGCTGTTTGGATCGATGCTTGGAACGAGGCGGTGAGTCGACTTCCTCGCCGCTGGTGCTCGAGTCCTTGCTCTCATCTTCACTATCTTCGGCATCTTCATCGTCACTGTCTTCACTATCGCTGTCGATCCCCTCCCGATATTCCTCTCCGTTGGGCATCGAGTGCAGCTTGGGGAAAACCTACAAAATGCAAGTTGTGTACATGAGTCGGATTCAAGAACAAGCACTCGACAAAGATAAAAAGTAAAAGCACTCGGATAGGCGAGTCTGACCTCTCCAGGAGCGCGGGTGGCGTCGAATGGTAGAATCCTTCTGCCCCCCCTTGGGTTGTCCTTGTTACCAGTAACACTCCGGAGCCACTGGGCCACCGTCTCCTCGTCAACCTCCTCCGGGTGGGTACGAGCGATGTCGTCAGAGCCCGAGTACATCCACACAGGGTGGTCACGAGCTTGCGGAGGCTGGATCCTTCGATTGAGAGATACCTCCGACATGTCCATCCCCATCACTCCTCCCTTCACCAACTCTACAACAGCCACAACCAGCATCTTCACTTCCTCTTTCTCCTCCGGGGCTACCACTAGCGACCGAGGAGACTGGAGTCTGTCTAGAGTGAAAGAAGGGAGGCCAGTCGACTGACCAGGAGCCGGAACATCCTTGAAGTAGAACTAGGTCGACTACCACCCCCTAACAGATTCGGGAAAAGTCACAGGGGGGAAACAACTCCTACCCCTCGTTTGGATCCCTAGCCCCCTGCACATTTGGATCACGTGTGTTTTCTAATCAACTGGGTTAGCTTTCTTCACCGTCTAAGATCGACAAGTGAATATATGCTTGAAAAGACCCCAGTGCGGGTGGCAGCCCAAGGAATTTTCGCACATGGAGATGAAAGTAGCAAGATACAAGATAGTGTTTGGAGGGAAATGATGGATCTGAGCCCTGGAGAAGTTCAAAAACCCTCAAAAGAACGGGTGCGGATGCAAAGAAAAGCCGCGCTCGACGTGGGTGGTGAGGAGAACACACTCACCATCACGCGGCCGCAGCTCGAACTCCTCCCCAGGCAATCTCCACGGCCCGGGTTTAATCAGGTCGTCATGAGCGAGGTTCTACAAGTCCTGTTGCGAGGCCGTCGAGCGAGTCATATCCCCCTGGATCCAGCCAAGCGGCAGAGCAGAACGCGACGACGAACCCCGCGCCGTATTCTTCCCCTTCGCCATCGCTGATGCCTTCTTCACGCTCCAGAGGCGCGGTCTTCTCCTTCACCATTGCGTGGAGCTTCAGAGGGCTGCAGAGAGGCATGGGGAGTGAGGAGAATGGAGGCGGAGAAGAAGAGAGGATAGAGATCGATTGAAAGCACTGTGCCACGCATCGGCTTCAACGCCTTATATGAGGCTAGCTTCGAGTGGCTGACCAGTGGCCCCCAGCAATCAAATCATATCCCATCACAGGCACAGGAGCGATATGTGGTGAAAAAGGTGGCAAGGAGATCGAGGCATCCTGGTCCGATTCGTTCCGCTTATCGCGCCACGCCCCGTCTGGCGCGCTTCTCTAAATTTTCGAATCCCGTAAAATCCGGAAACCTCGGAGCAGTCAATCGCGTCTAAGATTTCACGTCCTAATCCACTCGAAGGAATACTACATTTATTCACTCGACAACTCCAAGCTATCAGAATCGATCAAGCCAACTGAAGCAAGATTGAAAGTTCCCATGCATTTTCCAGACTTCAATGAGATGTCCCAAGAGCATTCAACTGAGTCAGAGTCAACTTCAACCTTTTCTCCACTCAGACCTCAATCCATTCGGGGGCTAATGACGAGGACATCTACCTAGGGTAGGGTCCTAGGCCTGACCTAGACACCCCACCCAAAGACACTAACCTACAGTCAAAGGCACTCAAGGACCAACAGAGAATACCGATTGGAATCATCTCGAAGTGCAATCCACTCGACAGAAGGTCCCACTTGGATACGCCAATTCCACTCGACCACAGCTTAGTGACTCGACCATACGGAAAACCACTCGGTGTAGAGAAGATCTAAAGGCATCCCAGGATGGCAACGACCAGGCGTTCACTCTATAGTCTTAATGATCATTTATGGCTAGCGTTACCAGTAACACCCCATCTTAACTCACATTGAACCCTGTGTAACAGAGGTCAGAGAGGGTCCTGGCGCACTCTATATAAGCCATCCTCCTCCTCTGGCACAAGGGTTCACACCCCTTGTAACATTCACGCATATCCAGTCGACACACCCTCAGGGCACCGAGACATAGGGCTTTTACTTCCTCCGAGAAGGGTCTGAACTCGTAAACTTGCGTGTACAACCTCACCGTAGCTAGGACCTTGCCTCCTCATACGTACCCCCTATTCTTACTGTCAGACATGCCCCCACGACATTTGGCGCAAACGGGAAAGGGCACGCCGAGTCAGCGACACGCTGCTTTGTCGTCCTTATCACCTCGATTCCCGCGGGAATCAATGCCAAGGCTGCCGCGCCGGTCAGCCTTCCATTGATGCCTCACGGGCGGCGCAGTGAAGGCGCTGCGACGCGCGTCCCGCCCGCTCCCGCCATGCAGCACCTGGCGGGCAGCTTCCCACCGCCCCACTTCGGCTATAAAAGCCGACCTCCCCGCCGGTGAACACCACAGTTGCCACAACTCGCCCCCTCTCTCGCCTCGTGTCGCCACAGAAGCCACTCGCCCCTCTTCCACCGACGACGATCAATGGTCGAGCGGTACCCAAGCGACGTCGCGGCGGCGAACGGCTTCTGCCGGCGCCATCTGCGTGAAGACGAGGCGCACCTCCTCTACGAGGCCGACTACCCGGCGCCCCCAGACATGCGGGTGCCGGGCTCGTGGAGGTTGAGTGCCGGCGGCGTCCTGGTGCCCCCGGTGCCCACCGGGGCTAAACGGCCGCCGAGATCGCGCACATACGTTCGTCACTGATGGAGGCGCAGCGGAACGAGCCGAGGTACGCCGCCGACAGCCACACGCTGTGGGCGATGTACTTCGACCGCCGCCACGCCGACCAGGTCGCCTCCGCAAATGGCGCCATCCCCCGTGGCCGCCTCAACACCGACGAGCGGCGCGAATTGTGGGGCGTGCTTGGCCGCACCCTCGAAGCCGTCCTCGACCACATCGAGAGCGGCAACACGCTGCGCCTCGAGTACCCGCCCCTGTCCTTCTCTCGCTGCCGCGGTAGTTCCTGGACGTCGCGGGGAATGGAGGCGGAGACCTCCTCGTCGTCGGGTTCCGGTTCGCTCTCCTCTGGGTCGCCGGCACTCCGTCCCGTCAAGCCGGAGACGCAGGAGACGCCGCTCGGCGCACCCGCAGTGGCGCCCTCGTTATCAACAAGGGCGGTCACCCCTCCCCTTGTTCCCTCCGCCTCGTACGGCCGGAGACCGAGCCGGGGTTGCTCCTCTTCAAGAAGGAGCACGCGGAGATGGCCGCCGCCGACGAGACCGCCCTCAAGTGGGCGAAGGAGGACTACGTCCGTGAGCTGGTGAAGCGCCAGCGCCGGGCCTACGAGTAGATAAAAGCTCGGCGTCGCGGACGCGACGAGGGTGACATCGTCATCCTCGACAGCGACGAGGACGAGGACGCGCCCGGGCCGTCCAAACCCCCGCGCGTGGACGACCCTGGTCAGGGGTGCAGCATGGACGGCGCCGGCGGGTCGCAGCAGGGCGACGGCGGCAGCGACGACGATGGCGACTACACCCGTTTCTACAGGCTCCTCGGCATGTAGGGCGGCAGCAGCGGCGTAGTAGGGTTCCGGCGGGCGGCGGCAGCGGCGTAGTAGGGCTACGCGTAGTTGTTCTCTGTTTTTTCATACAAATCTGAATGAAATCACCGAGTTTGTGTCGTGTTTGAATCAACTCGCCGAGTTTGTGCCGTGTTTGCGCCGATTTGGGGGGCGACCTGGAACCGCCCCCACGCTTAAATGAAATGCGGGTTCGGCCCCAGATGGCGCTTTTTCGCTCTAAGATTCACAACCCTGCCGCGGTTTCATTCAGACAGCTGATTTCTGGCATAACATTTCGGAAATGATTACAGAACTCACAACCCAGATGAATTTTGAGAAGGACGGGTGCATCACGTGACTGAATTACTTCTATCTCTGGTATAAATAATGAAATAAAAGTTGCAGTCATGCAGAGTTGTACGTACAATGGTCCGAGAACCCGAAACCGATTTGAAAATGCAAAACCTGTAAGCTGCTAGTCTGTCGTGGTGGTGGGTATGAGCCTCTGGGTTAAGGAACCGCCAGGGGATTCTTCGTCTTGGCGGGCACGAACCGCACTTGATTCACTGTCATCGTCTTCCTCTGCTGCCATGAGGTTCACGGTGTCTCTGTCCCGGGGGTAAGTGCAGTACAAGAGGCCATAGGTCAAAGAGCAGATGGCCATGGGCACCGCCAGCTCCACGTACATGGCCTTGGCCAACGCAGCCGCGTTCCCTCTGTCCATGTCCACGCTCGACTCGGAAGACACCGGCTTGTACCCGAACACGCGCTCCGCCAGGATGCCCACCACCGGCGGCGCGAACGACGCGAACACCGACTCGAAGCACTTGTCCAGCGCGTACACCGTCGTCCTCGCCTTCGCCGGCACGATCTCCGCGAAGATGGGGCTGCAAATTAAGAGACATTGATTTGGAGTAAGATGATGTTTGTTGCAGGATTGATTGGGGAAGAAATGTTTTCTGACTTGTTGGTGGACGCGGCGTTCCAGGAAATGGCGAAGCCCATGACGAAGAACACGGCCGCGTGCGCCACGCCGGTGGACGGGTCGTTGGGCAAGCCGAGGAGCAGGACGGCGCCGAGAGGGAGCGCGGACGCGGAGCTGACCTGCGCCAGCGCGATCCTCCCGGCGTCGGGGAACCGGCGCGAGACGGCGTCGCCGACGACGCCCCCGAAGAGCGCGCCGAGGGCGGTGGCGAAGAGGTAGAGCCCCGTGATGATGCTGGTCTCCCAGTGCGTGAACCCCATGAGCTCCAGCCACATGGTGGCGAAGTTGAGCCCCGACCAGGCGATGAGGCCGGCGACCCCCTGCGCCACGATGACCTGGAACGTGGGCACCGCGATGACGGCCCTGGCGTCCCGGAGCAGCTCCCGGGCCTCCTCCCTCGCCGACGCCGCGTTCTTGGACTTGGAGTGCGGGTCGGCGGCGAGGAGCCACATGAGAAGGCCCAGCGCGACGCTGATGGCGCCCACGATGTGGAACGCGAGCCGCCAGCCGGGGACGCCGAGGAAGGTGACCGGCGCGAGGAGGACGCCGAAGGAGCCCCCCACGATGGACCCGAGGTTGCAGGTCATCTGAAGCCACCCGAAGGCGGCGCCCCTGGTGTGGTCGTCCGTGTAGTCGGCGACCAGCGAGTTGATGGCCGGAATGACCAGCGCGAGGCCGATGCCGTTCAGCCCCCGCGAGATGGCCATCTGCGCACCACAAATTAAGTTTCATTCAAATTCAGTTCTTGCGGACACCAATGGCGTAAATTTTCGGCCGGCGCCGTCGCAGTTCGCAGCTCGAAAGAGAAGCATGTGCAGAGTTGACTTCGCCGGTCATGGCAGTTTAATTTCATTTCACGGAAAACAGAGGGGATAATAACCTCCCTCCATTTGGCGGCAGCTGCGGGCAGAACTGAGAAAGAACCTGGAGGTAGGTGCGGGAGATGGCGACGAGGAAGGTGGCGGCGGCCCAGAGGAAGGCGCCGACGGCGACGACTTTGGCGCGGTCGTGGCGCGCGGAGGCGTAGGCGGCGAGCGGGAAGGAGAGGGCCTGGACGA
Organism: Triticum timopheevii; assembly: GCA_963921465.1. NCBI lineage: Eukaryota > Viridiplantae > Streptophyta > Magnoliopsida > Poales > Poaceae > Triticum > Triticum timopheevii. Next base: position 439,219,916 of record OY997262.1, read on the forward strand.
GCGCGCGGCAGAGGGTGAGGGAGCCGAGTGCCGTGGGGGAGACGGCCAGCGCGGCGCCCACCTCCCGGTACACCGCCGGCAGCAGCACCTCGTCCGCCTTCTCCAGCATCGACGTCAGGTTCACAAGCACCAGCGTCCGGCGCCGCGTCGACGCCGAAGCTTCCGCCTCCCTCATCCCTCCGCCGCCCGGCTAGCTAGCTCGATTTGGCCGGCGAAGAGAAAGAGGCGTCTCCCCCACCCGTCCCTTGTCTGCTAGTACTACGCGGGGGAGGAGCAGAGTTTGCAGATCGGAAGCGACATTGACCCCGAGCGGTGGGAGCAGCTGAGGTGGAGATATGATCCGTGCCATGTGTGTGGGTGCGGATATTCAAGTCAAGAAGGCTGTTTGGTGGTTGCACGTTCCATCCAATCTATCCAGGTATATTCGGTATGCAAGTTTTTTTTTTCCATTTTCGGATACCGGCTTTTTTTGGGATGGTCCGGAAGAACCGGTTTCCAGAAAATCTTGCAAATTTCAGCTTTCTTTGTCCAAAAATAAATAAAATCCGAGTGGTTTTGAATTCAACAAATTTTGCCGTAAAAACGCTAAACCAAAATTGTGAAAAAGAGAGACGGTCCCGCGACAACGTGGTAGCATAGCGCCATTCCATCAAGTCAGGGATTGCGCCATGTATAGCGACCGTATTTAAGATCTCTTTGGATGTTTAAATTAAAATATGTTTATTTTTTTCAAACAACAGGAGTATTTTCCAGACAGCCACCGGGAATTCCGGTAAGCGGTCGGTTACCAAAAATTTTGAGCGAAAAAAGAAAACCTGCTCATAATTTGTGTGATTTTTTTCTATAACTTTCAAAGAATGGAAATGAGCTAGGATGGTGTACTCCCGAGCTCAAGTACCATCTAAGGCATCACAACGGGGACCCCTAAAACGACACAGTATCCGTCCGAACAATGATGCGGCAGCCGGCCATTTAACCGTGTTCGCATACATTTCAACCCGGATTTGAGCTAACTGGACGTATTTGATCCTAGCCTAGTCTAATATTCACCAGTGCCCATCCTCCAAGTCCTTTTTGTTCCCTACCGTGTCCATGCCTGGCGGCCTAGCTAGAGCCCTAGGAAATGAAACTACGGTTGCCATGAGGAAGAATAAGACACGACGCATGGACTGGCCCCGCATGCGACAAAAGGCGCCATCGTCTCCCATGTCCCGCTTTTCCTAGTCGGAGTCTGCGGCCTTGCGCTAGTAGAAAACAAGGCATTAGTTCCGGTTTCAGAGGGCCTTTAGTCCCGGTTGTGCAACCGAGACTAAGGAATCAGGACTAAAGGCCCCAACTTTTAGTCCCGATTGTATTACTAACCGGGACTAAAGGGGCTCCACGTGGCCGCTGTGGGGCGGCCAGGCAGGAGGACCTTTAGTCCCGGTTGGTAACACCAACCAGGACTAAAAGGCAGGGTTGAGGGTTTAGGGGTTTCATATTGTGTTCCCCCCTTTTCTTTTTGTGTTTACCATTCAATTCTTTTACATTTAGGGTTTTCCTTTTTATTTTATATTTTCCATTCAACTTGAAGCTATAGCTACTACATATATCAATGAAGGAACCATTACACAAATCGTCATGAATATAGAGAGAGAAGTGACCTCTCTTTCTCCGTACTTGGTCGAACTTCAAGTTTTCGTATATCTATTCGATGCTACTACATATATACAATGTAACATATCTTACGATCCCCAATATCTAATTACCAAAATCACGTTCCAAACCACGATGGTATTCTCCGTCTTTAGATATGACATCTTCAAGAAAGAATCCCGCCAATTCCTCTTGAATTCATCGTATGGGATCCTTTCGTAGAAGTTCGTCCCGCTTCCGTTCGATCTAATAGTAAATATTGTTTACATACTTCAAGTTGTTGTAAATATCTGCCCTTCTCACAGGTCTTCTCGCGAATGAACTCGCAGATGTAGTATCCACATAAATTATTCCCGGCTTCCTACCTCAAGCACTTTACGAGAATAGAGTTCAATCAAAATAATAATCAAGCACGATAAATGGTATTGAAACTAGAATCAATGAGAGATGCAGGGAACTAGCTAGTACTACTTACATCAGAGTGTCGCAGCTCCTTTTCCGTTCACCCCTAGCCTGCTTGGTGAATTCTTTCCAAACATGCCCGACAAAGAAAATGAATAAAGGAGTTATTAATTACTTGATATCAGGAAATGAACGAAAGTTGCCGATATAGTGCGATAATGATTGAACTTACTTTTGGAGCATTTCACTCATGTCCACCCACTCCTTAGGGTCTTTATGTCTTGAGTCCGTGGCAATTACTACTCCTGCGTCAAGATGAATGACTAGCAGAATAAAGAGGAACCTGTGCACGCATAACTCATTAGTTACACTTAACCTCGAGTAAAAGAAACAGAATGTGCACAAGACAGTAACACTCACTTGAAGGTATTTTCCTTCTGGTTTGTTGTCCAATTAAAGCCTTTAGCAAGTTTTTCACTGTATCCTCGGTGTTGTGTGCCAGCGTATATTCATTTATGGTATTTGGGTTAATGAACCCAATGTCATAGGTTTTTTCCTCTTTTGCATTCGAGAATCTTCAATCTGCATAATATAGTGAGGATAACTATACATGCAATGAACGAGTTGAGCAACTGACGATACTTTTGTCGAGGGCGTCTTGATTGTATAACTAAAATAATTCTTCAAATTCTTCGCCTTGACTCCATTGAAGTAATTCCCATCTCTAATTCCCATATAGATCATGTTGCTCCCTTCCTTTGAGGCTTCCATGTACCACTCATGAAATCTTCGCATTTGTGTTCGTAGATGCAGGAGCTCCTCCTGTCTGATGAGAGGCTTCCCGTGCTCGTATCTAAAGGCTAACTCGGCCATGGGTAACTGTACGTCCTTGCCTAAGTAATCACCAAGATTGAAACCAAGATCAGCGGCCGCTACCCCCGGATCATTAGCGATATCGGTAAACACCTTGAGCAGGGGTCACTATTGGTTTTTTTGTTTGCCGAGCTGGGAATCATTTTCCCCCTTGCACTACTATTACTTCCCGACCTCTGCTGTGCTTTATGTGACTTGATAATAGAGCGGTCATAGTTTGATAGCAGCGGTGGTCGCGTAAGGTTATCCAGACAAAGCTTCGCTTTTGCCAGATCTATTTTCTCCTTTGGCTCGGGCCATTTCAATGTAAGCTAGCGTTTCACATCGGCACCCACTCTCTTCTTGGGTTCCTCATCACTCAGTTCGTATGGTAACTTGGCAGGAGCCTCCTTGACGTTTATTGTACCTGCTCTGGAATTCTTCGTACTTGTACTAACCGCCAGAGCGGCAGTGGTTCTCTTCCGCCAGTACTGAAGCGACAAAGGAGGCGGAGTCAGCTGATGCAACAGATTTTGTAGAGGGGCCTCCTTCGGTGGAGTGTGCTGACGCGGTGGAGACAGCTGAGGCGATGGAGTGTGCTGACGCGGCGGAGATGGCTGAGGCAGCAGAGATAGAGCTGGACTATGAAGGGTCTGCTGAGGGGCCTCCTCCGGCGGAGTCTGCTGACTCAACGTCCAATATGGAAGCACGATGTGTTCCTTTCTCCATAGAATGGTAGTCCCTCTGGCATCTCCCAGATTATTCTCCCTTCACCTGTAAGGTACTCAAGCTCCAGCTGCTCAAATCATTGATAAATTCATCCACCCCGACAATAGCATAGCCATCTGGAATCGGAGAGCAATGGTAAGTTCCATTAGGTACACGAGGTAAGGCATAGCTGACCGCCACCATCACAGATATTTCCATGCATTTCGCATGTAGATCACAATATTCCCTCTGCGTGATATCATCCACAGGGTAGAAAGGAGCCAAGATACCAGGCCGAACGAGCTCAGTGGAAGCCACATTGCTTTTCTGCTGAGATGGTGGGGTAGCTCCATGGGCAGTATCGAATGAAGGATCTTTGTGTCACTAAGATGATGGGCCGGTAGCTCGTTGGCTGGTAAGTGCCTCTATATTTTTCTTCTGCTGCAACGCTACTATTTCTTCTACCTTCTGCAGCCGGTCTACATCATGTTTCTTCTTTCTCGCTCGGCTTCTATAACTGTCACTGTTGTCGAGATACCCAACCTTCCACGTAATGGAGTGATGTTGCTTGAACTACATCGATATTGTGATGCCCGGATAATTAAGATACAGTAATCCCTCGTTAATGGTGCCATGTCATTGTTTTCACTGTGGCTAAATCCCCCTTTGATTCCACTTAGTTCAAATTTCAAATTTAAAATAAAGTCAAACAAATAAAGTTTTCACATGTCAAAAAAAATGTTCGTTGGGTTGAAAATATTCACTAGCTAATTATCATGTGGCAACCAACATCATTTGGCTCTCCCTTTAAATCCCTAGGAAAATGTAAAGTGGCCTAGCAGCATATTAATTGACCTATTCAATTTCTAAAAATGCTTTGAACAATTCCGTTGGCTCTAAAACTTTTATGCAACAGCACAATGTTGTTCTCGAGTTGTGTGTCAAATTTCAAGTTTGTCTGAATTCATTTTGTCACTCAAATTAATACGAAACAGTAGCTAACTTAAAGTGTGAACCTCAAGTGTGAACCTCGAGGGTGGTCCCTCTTACGTTCACCTTGATGATTACATTGAGTGGAATCCACCGGGGGTGATTCCTCGGGTTTTCCCCTTGATGTTTGGACACACGGTTACCTTGACTTACTTGAGACCATTGTTGAAGTCGGGTCGGCCCTGAGGGCTACCCACGAGATGATGTGAAAGTCGGGCGGGCCCGTAGAGCACCCGCGAGTTTTCCACGTGGCACGGCCGGGCAGTCTGGGCCCTTGTCGTAAATCCACGAGACGGGGCGACGGGGTCACAATATCGTGAGTCTCTGCTCGTTTCCGCGAGCCCCCAATGCACTAACAGGTTTGGGTATTTGTTCTGAGTTGGCCTCTGGCCTTTACGCACTAACCACCACACGAGAATAGATATGGGCCTCGACGTCGTGGTATCAGCTGAAGCTTTGTCAGACGTCCAGTTCAGCAGTGCGGCACGGCTAGGCCGGCACCATCCTGTAGTGGTGGAGCCTGGTCCGCCCTGATCGCAACGACCCGCAGTGCAATGGGCGATGGGCCCAGACCCCGGAGTGCTTAGGAGGTAGACCGGCTGGGACCTCTCTGCTGAGCCTAGGTAGGGCTGCGACGTGTTGATCTTCCGAGGCCGGGCATTGACCCCAGAAAGGTGTGTCCGGCCAGAGTGATCGAGCGTGTTGGGTAACGTGGTGCACCCCTGCAGGGAAGACACATATTCGAATACCGTGTCCACGGTAATGGACGTTCAGACTTATATCCTGATCTTATATAACTAGAAATGGATACTTGAGATATGTGATGGATATGTGGCTCCGGGATTGCTTTCTCGCAGGGAGTCGAGGAAGGATCTCTGGGCGTTGGTTCTACAACATGTTTGTTAAATATAAAGTGCTATTCTTTACTCTTCTACATGCTGCAAGATGCTTGGAGCTACTTGAAGATGCTAGTCTTTGATAGGCTAGGCCTTCCCCCTCTATTCTGGCATTCTGCAGTTTAGTCCACAGATACAAACCTTCCATTTGATACCAATGCATACTTAGCATAGATCTGATGCTTGCGAGTACTTTGGATGAGTACTCACGGTTGCTTTGCTACCACCTTTCCCCCCTTCTTTCTTCTTTCCGGTTGATGTAACCAGATGGTGGATCCTTGACGCCAGATGCCACCGCCGAGGGATACTACTACATGGAGGCCGCCGAAGACCAGGAGTAGTTAGGAGGTCCTAGGCAGGAGGCCTTGCCTCTTCGATCGTGTTACTTTTGTGCTAGCCTTCTTAAGGCATCCTTGTTTACCTTATGTATGTACTCAGATATTGTTGCTTCCGCTGACTCTTGTGTATCGAGCTTCTATTCGAGCCCTCGAGGCCCCTGGCTTGTAATATAAAGCTTGTATTATTTTTTATTTCTATCTAGAGTTGTGTTGTGATATCTTCCCGTGAGTCCCTGATCTTGATCGTACATATTTGCGTGTATGATTAGTGTACGATTGAATCAGGGGCGTCACAAATTTCCCCAAAGAGGAAGGGATGATGCAGCATGCACTACTAGGAAAAGGCCTACTAATGGCGCACCGGTTTTGCCTACTAATGGCGCACTACCGGTGCGCCATTAGTAGCACGCAATTAGATTTTTTACTAATGGCGCACCACTGGTGCGCCATTAGTATCTGGTATACTAATGGCGCACCTGGCAGTGCGCCATTAGTATGTAACTCCATGCGCCATTAGTATGCCTCCCGTGGGGCCATATGTAACCATGTGCTTTGTCACACTAATGGCGCACTCTGGCTTGATGCGCCATTAGTATCCTTTGGCAAACTAATGGCGCACTCTGCCTTGATGCGCCATTAGTATGAATATTTGGTTTTTTTTTGCTTTTCTGATTTTTGCGCAGGTTACAAAATATATTATTGGACAGAATATAGACAGCAGCACACAGCAACATCAGATTCATTGAATACAATAGAAGATTAGTCTCCGAATACAATTCATCATATTAGTCTCCGAATTCAAAAGACCGAACAAAGATAAAACATTACAAGTCACAAGACCGCGAGTATCGAGTTTGTCTTCACATTACAAGTCGATATCGATCATCTAAACTACCATCACATAAAAGAGAGTTGTGGTCATCACGATGAGCATCATCGCGATCAAACTGGTCCTCATCCGGTTCCTCCAACGTAGATGGTGCGGAGCGCATTCGGACGCTGGTCCTTCCTTTGCTTCTTCGATTGGCTGCCATCTGTGTGTGCGCCGCCATCATCAGTGGTGGCATCCTCGGCGGCACCATCAGTGGTGTCATCCCCGACGCCACTAGGGGTTGTGTAATCAGGATCGGTGTCTTCCGCGGCGTCCTCATAGCGGTGAGATTGTTCCTCCATCTCCTGGGACAGCTCCCAGAATTGCTTGCCGCCCGAACCACCGGCCTCATCGTTGTGGGCCATGTTTCGCTCTAAATAGGAAAAAAGTTTGGCCAAAAAGTTGGTTATTGTCAAGGAACAAGATCATGGTCTCATCATTTAGGGTTTGTCGACACCGCGGCACCCTAAAAGCCTAAGCTTTCATCATTTAGGGTTTGTCGATGCCGAGGCACCCTAAAAGCCTAAGCGTACATCATTTAGGTTCTCATCGACACCGAGGCATCCGGGGCAGCCAAGTTAAGTTTTCATCATTTAGGGTTTATCGATACCGAGGCACCCTAGGTTGGGCCTAATCACTTGGCACTAATCACTTGGCTCTATTGCCACCTATGTTGGGTTTATCATCTAGGATTTATCGATGCTAAGGAGAATTCTAAGTTGGGCCTAATCACTTGGCTCTATTGCCACCTATGGTTTAATGCAGCAAGAATGGCGGGGCAGTTGATCCTACTTAACTAAGTACTAAGATACCCCGGCCCATGCATTAGTCGCAAGTACCCCATATGTCCTATTTTTAGCAAAGTCATGCTAAAATTCACGGAAAATTTCAGCATGACCTTTGCTGAAAATAGGACATATGGAGTACCCGAATTTGCCGGAACGGAAGTTAATCAACATTCCGACAAACTCAAGGGCCTCTCGGGGTACCTGCAAATTCATCATGACACGATGGTCGGAGACATGACCTCTGCAAAATGGTCGGAGACACGATGGTCTTTCTCAATGTGATCAATTGATGGATCAACATATAAAACATGTCCAATAAGTATGATTTATAGAGTCAACATCAGTATGAATATATATAAAGTTTTTCTTCATCAGCCAGGCCCATGCAAGTAACTGCATCCAACAACTATTTCTGCTACTCTGTAACTAACTACACTCTGTATTTATAGATTCATTTCAGATGAGATCAGATTGAGCTCCAACTGTAGCTGCAGCTAAGGGATCCATGAGCCATCATGCCAGCCAGCCAGGAAATAAACTTTACTTTCCAAAGGAAATAAAAATACAATGCATACATACATACATAATCAGCTATAGGTGTTGTTAACTGAATTTTACTGATGTTGTTGTTAACTGAATTTTACTTATGTTAAATACAATGCATACATACATACATACTGGACGTTTACTTTCCAAAGGAAATAAAAATACAATGCATAAAAACAATGCATACATACATACATACTGAATTTTACTGATGTTGTTGTTAACTGAATTTTAATCAGCTGCTGAAGAACACCTTCAGTTTCGTCAGATATAGGTGTAGTTTTCAGTCTCTGTCAGTTTCGTCAGATATAACTGAATTTTACCACGTCTCCCCTCCTGGACGTTTCAGAAACAGGAGGGCGCACGTCTCCCCTCCAGAGTTTTCGAGGGCCCACGTCTCCCCTCCAAAGGGCAGGACGTTTGAGTTTTCGAGGCAACTCCCCACGTATCCCCTCCACTGGCAACTCCCCACGATGCAGAGGGGGTTTTCTTCCCACGTCCAGGTAACTCCCTGAGGGAGTCCTGGACTAGGGGGTGTCCGGATAGCCGGACTATCATCATCGGCCGGACTCCAAGACTATGAAGATACAAGATTGAAGACTTCGTCCCGTGTCCGGATGGGACTTTCCTTGGCGTGGAAGGCAAGCTTGGCGATACGGATATGTAGATCTCCTACCATTGTAACCGACTCTGTGTAACCCTAGCCCTCTCCAATGTCTATATAAACCGGAGGGTTTTAGTCCGTAGGACAACATAACCATTACAACAATCATACCATAGGCTAGCTTCTAGGGTTTAGCCTCCTTGATCTCGTGGTAGATCCACTCTTGTACTACCCATATCATCAATATCAATCAAGCAGGAGTAGGGTTTTACCTCCATCGAGAGGGCCCGAACCTGGGTAAAAACATCGTGTCCCTTGTCTCCTATTACCATCCGCCTAGACGCACAGTTCGGGACCCCCTACCCGGGATCCGCCGGTTTTGACACCGACATTGGTGCTTTCATTGAGAGCTCCTCTGTGTCGTCACCGATAGGCTTGATGGCTTCTTCAGTCAACAACGACGCGGTCCAGGGTGAGACTTTTCTCCCCGGACAGATCTTCGTATTCGGCGGGTTCGCACTGCTGGCCAATTCACTTGGTCATCTGGAGCAGATCGAAAGCTACGCCCCTGGCCATCAGGTCAGATTTGGAAGCCTAGACTTCACGGCTGACATCCGCGGGGACTTGATCTTCGATGGATTCGAGCCACAGCCGAGCATGCCGCACTGTCACGATGGGCTTGACCTAACTCTACCGCAGGACAGTACCTTGGGGGCCGCACACGAATCCGCTCCGACCCATAGTCCGGAGCCGACTACGCAGATCGAGGACAGGTGGCTGGACACCGCCTCGGGAGCTGCAACTTCCACGGTGATGGAGCCGAACGCTGACCTTGTCCCTAATAAAACTCGTGACTCCGAGGTGCCGGACTCCCTGCCGGACTCCGAGCCTCCTACGCCCCTGCCAATCGAATCCGATTGGGCGCCGATCATGGAGTTCACTGCCGCGAACATCTTTCAGCACTCACCCTTTGGCGACATCCTAAATTCGCTAAAACATCTCTCGCTATCAGGAGAGCCCTGGCCGGATTGCGGCCAGGATGGTTGGGATGCGGACGACGAAGAAATTCAACGCCCACCCACCACCCACTTTGTAGCCACTGTCGACGATTTAATCGACATGCTAGACTACGACTCTGACGACATCGACGGTATGGACGACGATGCTGGAGACGACCAAGAACCAGCGCCTACGGGGCACTGGAAGAAAACTTCAACCCATGATGTATATATGGTGGACACTCCAAAAGAAAGCAATAACGAGGAACACCGGGAAGCGGCAAAGGATAATTCCGCCGAAAAACAGCCAAAACGGCGACGTAAGCGCCGCCCTAAGTCCCGCCTCGACAACAACAGCACTCCTAAGGACCCAGCAACAGAGCAAGGCAAACCAGTGGGCGTCGAACACGCAACCAAGCAACCATCCGAACAGGATGAATCAGATAATCAATCTATGCCCGGCGAAAACAATAGTCCAGACGATCTCACACCGGACACACCACCGGAGCATAAGAACCTTCACAAAAGACTTCTCGCCACTGCAAGAAGTCTGGAGAAGGAAAAACGGAAGCTCAAAACAGCGGAAGATACACTCAGAACGAGGTGGAGCAAGGTACTCAAGACCGCGGACAAATATGGCAATGGCCACCAAACAAAGAGCTACCCGAAGCGCAAGATGTTGCCAGAATTCGACGAGGAGGCCATAGAGCCCCCACAGTCAAAAAGCAAAGAGGCCGCCTGGCCGGATAGACGACCAGATGACAGGCCGAAAACGACAAGCGGCACCGCACACAAGCCGACTCATGATCCTCGGAAAACAGATGGCCCGGTCAGGTCCATTTATGGGCCAAAAAAGAGGGCCCCAGGAAGCAACACAGCACGTCAAGTGTTCGAAGACAACGACACACCCAAATACAGGGGCACCACACACCCACTATGTTTCACCGATGAGGTGCTAGATCATGAATTTCCAGCAGGGTTCAAACCCGTAAACATAGAGGCATACGACGGAACAACAGACCCTGGAGTCTGGATCGAGGATTATATCATCCACATACACATGGCTAGAGGAGACGATCTCCACGCCATAAAATATCTACCCCTCAAGCTCAAAGGGCCAGCTCGGCATTGGCTCAAAAGCCTCCCAGAAAGTACTATCGGAAGTTGGGAGGAGCTCGAGGACGCGTTTAGAGCAAATTTTCAAGGGACTTATGTCCGCCCTCCGGATGCAGACGATTTAAGTCACATAACTCAACAGCCCGGAGAGTCAGCGCCCAAATTCTGGAATAGGTTCCTTACCAAAAAGAACCAAATAGTCGACTGTCCGGACGCCGAAGCCTTAGCAGCTTTTAAACACAACGTCCGAGATGAATGGCTTGCCAGACACCTCGGCCAAGAGAAGCCGAGAACAATGGCCGCGCTAACAAGCCTCATGACCCGCTTTTGCGCAGGGGAGGATAGCTGGCTAGCAAGATGCAGCACTAGCGACCCGAGTACATCCGAGATCAGAGATGGAAACGGAAAATCACGGCGTAGAAAGGACCAGTGCCGAAATAAAGAAAAAAGCCCAAAGAACACGACGGTCAACGCCGGATTCAAAAGCTCGCGGCCAAACAATAATACACTGCCTCTTAAGGACAACAGTGATGAGCTATCCAACTTAAACAGAATTTTGGATCGGATATGTCTAATCTACAGTACCTCCGGAAGGCCTGCAAACCACACCCACCGAGATTGTTGGGTTTTCAAACAGACCGGCCGGCTCAACGCCGAACACAAGGGGCTCGACGCATCAAGCGAGAATGATGACGAACCCCACCAGCAGAGCGCCGGAAAACAAAAGACTTTCCCACAAGAAGTCACAACAGTAAACTCACTTCATGTGATAGTACGGAAAAACAATGCGGCACCCGCTAAAATAAGTGCCGCACGGTCCACCCCAGCGGAACCTCGAGGTTGGATGTCAAAACCAATCACTTTCGACCACCTGGATTATTCCAGAGGTATTCGAAACGCAGGATGGACTGCTCTGATATTGGATCCTATAATCGACGGACTACAATTCACACAAGTCCTGATGGACGGCGGCAGCGATCTAAACCTGCTATATCCGGACACAATCCGCAAGTTGGGGATAGACCTTACTAAAATTCGATATAGCCGCACTTCCTTCAAAGGGGTGACGCCAGGCCCTTACGCCAAGTGCACGGGCTCCTTACTACTAGAAGTTGTGTTCGGGTCACCCGACAACTTTCGACGCGAAAGGCTAATCTTCCATGTCGCCCCATTCAAATGTAGCTATCAAGCACTATTGGGACGTGAAGCTTTTGTCCGCTTCAACGCAATACCACATTACGCGTCCCTTACACTTAAAATGCCCGGTCCACGTGGCATCATTTCATTGAAAGGTCGTTCAAAGACCCCGGACACGGCTAGACGAGTCCGGCATAAATAAGCTAGGGGCTCCCTAGCCGCACACCCCTTCACAAGGGGCTGTGCATATAAGCAATAAGGCGCTAATATAGGCTCAGCTTTATTCATTCATTAATATTTCAATTTTTTATGCACTTTTCGCACGATTTCCTTTCAAACTAAGTTCCTCTCTTTTTTATAGACAAACAACGTGGACACCCAACCAGGATATGGCACAACGGAGACACAGGCGCAGACGTGCAGTAAGGACCCGGTGCAAAGGATTCTTTTCTGATTAAGACCCTGCGTAAACCTTTTTTACTGTCTCTTGTTGCTATAATCCCCTGGTTTCTCATTATAACCAGAGAGGAGACTGACGTTTTGGCATCGGCCGCGTCAGAGGACCTTGCCTGTACCTGGACACTAGGGGCTCAGGGCATTGTTCTGCCCATTATTATAAAGACCGAACACCTTAGGGAGTGTTCGGCGTCTCGAGTTAGGCCTTATATGCATCAGCTCCGAATCATGTCTTTGGTCAAATGTTGGGTTTGACCGGCTCCTGTGTTTTGCTGCCTTACGTTCCGTATCATCGGCTAACGTGGCACTAGGAGAACTACTGCGATTGTGCCAAGTTCGGCTGGGCGAGCACCTTAGTAGAGAAAGCCGAAAACTGACTGTCATGATACAGCGAGAGACTGGTCAACCACTCGATCGACTACTGGAATGATTAGAATTCCTCCGCTTTGACGAAGGGCCGCTTCCCGGTCAGGCACATACGCGCCCCGAATTCGGAGAGCACGATGCCACTAGGGGCTATATCGTAGCCCCACCCTCGAACTCCTATGGCTAAGTGAAAGTGATAAAGCATTATAGTCCGGTTGCCTCGTTTGCTACGCTACCACCTCCTTCACAGGACCGAAACATCGGATTAAGTGTAAAAATGTGCTATTTTTTGCGAACACCCCCGCACCTTGTGCGTGGGGGCTGAAGCCGACGACTGCATCTTTCAGGTTATACACACGTATACATAAACGGCCGCACAGGAGATATTTCACTACTTGAACGCACAAGTATAAAAAGCGCCTACATCATAAACATCGTTTTACAAACAAAAACGTTCATTTGAACGTGACATTTTTTGAGCACTGCAACTCTATTACACGAGCACCACGCAGAACTTCCCCAAAATAGTGCTCGGCGGGTAACCGGCTCTCGTCCGAACCCTGGGTTGCAACAGCGTTGGCATCCATCTCTGTCCAATGTGTCTTCACACGGGCGAGGGCCATCCGTGCACCCTCTATGCAGGCCGACCGCTTCATCGCCTTGATATGCGGCACCGCCCCAAGAAATTGCTGCAGTAAGCCAAAATAGCTCTTCGGCTTGGGCCTATCCGGCCAGACATGAGTCACGATATCCGTCATGGCAAGTCCGGACAACCTATTCAGCTCATCCCACTCGGCCAACCGATCGGTCAGCGGAAGTGAACGATCCGGACTATGGAATTGAGACCAAAACAGCTCTTCCGTCTTGTGATCCTTCTGACTTCGGAAGTGCACAACGGCATCCGCTGCACTCGCCGCTAAGTCCATATAAGGATCCTCCGGACCCCACAGCTGGCCAAGCTGAGCATACTTTGGATCCGTAAACCTTCGGCGCAGCAGAAAAGGCTTGCCAGCCACAATGTCTCCGGCTTGGCGCAGCTCCTCCTTTATAGCCCGCATTGCAGAACGGGCATCCTTGGCTTCGGCGGTGGCCTTCCCCAGGTCTTCTCGCTCCGCTAGGCGCTCTTTTTCAAGAACCTCATTGCGGTCGGTAGCATCTTTTAACTTCCCGGCCATATCGGCCATCTCTTCCCTGCTTCGGCCGTGTGCAGCCCTTTCGGCTTCTAACTCCTCGGCCGCCCTCGAGGCAGCCGCATCACTCCTTCTAGCCTGCTCCTTGGCTTGAGCAAGTTCTGCTCGAAGGCTCTCCATAGCAGTGGCACCATCTGCATTTCGCACACATGTTGTAAGGAGTGGGCTTCGGCTCCCTTACTAGGTGACCGCAAATAAACACTTACCTTGCGACTCGTCAAGTCGCCTCTTGACTAGCGCGATGTCCTCATCCGCAACATCGAGTTGCCGCTTTAGTTCAGCAACTCCATCAGTCCGGCTGGCCCCCGGATGATCCGCCACCTACATAGGAGGCGACAACTAAAAAACCTGTGATTTTGATCCTCGGCACGCTGTCGTTTTCGACAACCTACCGAGTCTCAGGGGCTACTATCTATACAGGGCGCACTTTATGTGTAAAACTGTCAAAAGGTGTGTCATTTTTACGTACCTCAAACCCCGCCAGCAAACTTCTGACGGCATTACGCAATCCGCCTTCGGCGGGCGAAATCCTTCCAATCACCATACTCATCAATGCATGGTGATCTTCTGAGATAGACGCCCTCTCAAGCAGATCCTTCAGCTCCCCCGACCGAACACTAGTCGGCACCGAACTCTTCGGCTTTGCCAGGCTCGGGGATACCCTCCGTGATGACACTTCAGGCTCGTCCGCCCTCTCCGACGGCACAGCGGACGGAGGCGTCTCGCTCTCCAGCATCTCCGGACGAAGGTCCCCCGAAGACGAGCTCATCTGCGAAGGACGGAGATCCGAACTACAAGGTAAAAACTTGAGTTATCCTCAGAAGCACAAATAGGGATGTCCCTTATTACAAAACTCCCTTTTTTCTACTTACGGCTCGCTGGAGGGCTGATTCTTTAGGGGAGACTGTGCGGCCGGGGCCTCCCCGGGTGCAGGACCCTGTGGTGAAGATTTCTTCCCCCGCTTAGGGGCTTTGGCCTCCGGGTCTTCGGAGGCGGTCCTCTTCTCCCCTTAGAGGGAGGGATTCTCGATCCCCCCTCTTTCAAGAGCCTCCCTTGATGAGGCGGTAGCTCCTCTATTTTCCCCTTCGCCTTCTTCTGAAGGCGCAACCTCCAGCATCCTGACCAGCACGGGATCCGGCGCGGTCTCTGGGAGGGGGGCCGGACACCGTATCAGCTTTGCTAGCGCTATCCACTCTTGTTAAAGGACAACGGGTTAAAAGGCGAATCGTAATAAGGCAAACAAACGGTGCGTCCAAATACAGAGCTACTTACTTGAGTATCCGGGCGATTGCAGCTTAGGCCGGCGTCCTCGGTCAATTCCGGACACACCTCCCGTGATCCGAAGAACAGTTTGTACATCTCCACGGGTGTCGTACCCATGAAGTGTTGGAGAATCCGTGGTCCCTACGGATTAAATTCCCATAGCCGGAGAGGACGGCGTTTGCAGGGCAGGAGACGGCTAATCATCATGACCTGCATCACCACGACCAGATCAATCTCCCTCGCTTGGAGGTCTCGAATCCGGCCCTGCAATAGGGGCACGTCCTTTGACGGCCCCCAGTTGAGCCCTTGGTTGACCCACAACATCAATCGTCGTGGAGGTCCCGAGCGGAATACGGGCGGCGGCTTCTGCCTGCTGCCCCTGGGAGCGGTAATATAAAACCACTCATGTTGCCACAAGCCGAGCTCCTCTTGGAAGGAGCCCTCGGGCCACAGGGCATCGGCCCTCCTGCTTATGGCCGCCCCGCCGCACTCTTCTTGACGCCCCTCGATCATCTTCGTCTCCATATTGAAGGTCTTCAGCCACAGGCCGAAGTGAGGGGTAATGCGGAGGAAGGCTTCGCAGATAAAAATGAATTAAGAAATATGGAGGATGGACTCCGGAGCCAAGTCGTGAAATTCCAACCCATAATGAAACATGAGCCCTCTTAGAAAAGGATCCATCAGGAAGCCTAAGCCCCGGCGGAGGTGGGATACAAACACAACATACTCGCCGGGCTCGGGGGTGGGAATGACTTGCCCTTTGACGGGCAGCCTATGCGAAATCTCGTAGGTCAGGTACTTGGCCTCTCGCAGCTTTAGCACGTCCTCCTCCGTGACAGCGGAGGGCATCCACCGGCCCTGAAGGTCGGAGCCGGACATTGTTGAAGGTCTGAAGCGCTCGAATCCGGGGCTCTGGGTGTTGGAACTCGGGGCAAGGAGTAGATTCGATTGAAGGTTGAAGAGAAGAAACGAAGCCTTGGTCCCGTTATAAAGAGGAAGAATACCAAGAGCCGTCCCCGTGACTGTTCGGGACTCGCCTCCGATAGAGGAGGCGTGGCGACGGGCACGGTTGGGTTACCCACGTCCGTATTGATGAGAATCCCGGAATAAGGGGAACACGATCTCTGCTTCGACAAGACGTTCCAAGGAAACCGCTTCGCTAAACGCGCTGAGGTGGTATAATAAAAAACAATTCAAGTAAAGGCTTGGTAGTGGCATGACGTCATGCTACAAAATACGTCAGCAGATCGAACTTGTGTACATATTATTCTCTCTACGGTGGTATGTGGAATTTATTTTGCAGAGCCGGACACTATCCTGGTGTTCACAATCTTCTATGAATTATTCGGAGGAGGAACCCGCCTTGCAATGCCGAACAATAGGCGCGCCGGACTCATCGTCATTGAAGCCTGGTTCAGGGGCTACTGAGGGAGTCCTGGACTAGGGGGTGTCCGGATAGCCGGACTATCATCATCGGCCGGACTCCAAGACTATGAAGATACAAGATTGAAGACTTCGTCCCGTGTCCGGATGGGACTTTCCTTGGCGTGGAAGGCAAGCTTGGCGATACGGATATGTAGATCTCCTACCATTGTAACCGACTCTGTGTAACCCTAGCCCTCTCCAATGTCTATATAAACCGGAGGGTTTTAGTCCGTAGGACAACATAACCATTACAATAATCATACCATAGGCTAGCTTCTAGGGTTTAGCCTCCTTGATCTCGTGGTAGATCCACTCTTGTACTACCCATATCATCAATATCAATCAAGCAGGAGTAGAGTTTTACCTCCATCGAGAGGGCCCGAACCTGGGTAAGAACATCGTGTCCCTTGTCTCCTGTTACCATCCGCCTAGACGCACAGTTCGGGACCCCCTACCCGAGATCCGCCGGTTTTGACACCGACACTCCCCTCCTATTCCATTGCCGCTCCATCTTCGTCCCTCTGCCTCCCTCCTCATTCCATTGCCTCTCCATCTTCCTCCCTCTGCCTCCCTCCTCATTCCATTGCCGCTCCATCTTCCTCCCTCTACCTCCCTCTGCCTCCAGCATCAAGCAACTGCCCTCTGCCTCCACCATCGCTGGCAAGGAGGGCAATGGCGGAGGAATCATGGAGCAACTCCCCTCCGTCTGCCAAGAGAATGGCGGAGGCATCATAGAGCAACTCCCATCCGTCTGCCAAGCATCACCGTGATGAGGCGTCTTGCAAGGAGCCGCTACGACGACGTTCCGGTCCCCGGGCAGAAGCAGGACTACACCGTGCCGCTCAAGGTTGATATCCACCTGAAGGAGCCGCTGGATGTCGTATGCACCAGCAATCCAGACGAAGCCGACAAGATGATCCGCAAGATGAGGAGGAGGCTCGGCGGCATGCTTCGTCGGAATATCGGCGTTGATGTCGAGTATACCAGGGAAGACAAACCTCCGCAAATTGCTGCAGTTCTGCAGTTATGCGTGGAGGATCTCGTCCTGGTATACCACATCACCGCGGCAACCAAATGGTAAAAACATCCAGTTCTGAAGTTTCTGTCTAATTAGTAGTTTCTGAAGTAGATGCAATAGTTATGAAGTTCTGAAGTAGATGCAATACTAGTTCTGAAGTTATGAAGTTTCTGTTTAATTAGTAGTTTTTTGGTGATCATACAGAATGTTGTCTAGAAGTTTTTGTGATCATTTAGGCCCTGTTTGATAGCAAAGTATTTTCTAAGTATTTTGAGAATACTAAAGTTTTTGAGATTATCATAATTTTATTTACAATGAGCTGTTTGGTTGCCCCTAACAACTGTGCTTTTAATATTGTAGTATTGGGCAAACTACAGTTTTTTCTCTGCATAAAAATAAGAACCCCAAACCTCTTTTAAAAAAACAGAGCTGAGTAGTGCTTAAATGCAACGGCTAAACAACAAAATTTATAGCGTTATGCGGCAACAGCCAAACAGGTTCTATGTATTGTGAATACTCCAAAATACTCTATTTTGATAAAACTATGATATCTCACACCTACATGCAAAATTACTATAGTTTTTGATACTTTGGTTTATATAATACTTTGCTATCAAACACAGCCTTAGTAGCTCTTATGAATGTTGTCTTGTAATGCAAAAGATTGCAAAAAAAAAACATCATTGAGATGTTATGCTTGCTGTTTTGATCATACAGAATGTTGTCTTGTAGTTGTTATGATCATTTAGTAGTTGTTGTGATCATACTGTTTTAACTGAATTTTGGTCAGAACTGAAGATGCTATTTTAACTGAATTTTGCTTCAACTGAACCCATTTTAATTCTGTAGTTTCTGAAGTTTTTGAAGTAGATGAATTTGATGCACCAGATTAATTTGATGCAGTCCCAAGGAACTCTGCCCGCTCCTGCAGGAGAAGAAGCTGTACACCTTTGTTGGCTTCTGCATTGGAGGCGACAAGGAGAAGCTGAAGTTGTCTGGTTTAGAGATCAACCCCGACAATTACGTCGACTTGCAGCGCAAACGGAGAGTTCCAAACAATGGAAAGAAGTGGCAGTCTTTGGCTGAGTTTGCAGGCAGCCTCATCCACCCATCCTACAAGGAAATGAAGCAGAAGATCGACAGGAAATCGGACCACCTACTATGGGGGGACAGCCCACTGCCAAACAACCTCATCGAGTACGCCGCGAAAGATGCGTACGTCACCTACGAGGCATGGAAGAAAATCGAAATCACCAAAGAAGGTTTGGAGCTCTAGCAAGAGGCGGAGGATCATTGGGATGACCCCTACTATTGGGGATATTGAGTTGTTTGTGGTATTGGGATGACCCCTACTATTGTGTCTCAGTTTGTAGTTATGTGGTTGAACAAGTTTGCTTTTGTTATGTTGAACAAGTTTGCTTTTGTTATGTTGAACAAGTTTGCTTTTGTAATGATGAACAAGTTTGCTTTGGTTGTCAGTTGACATCACTCATCGCTGAGCATGGTTTAGTTTTACCTTTATCTATTTATTATTTAGGCAGAGCTATTCAGGCATGGAAGATATAATCATCCTTATGGTGAGGATCGCAATGTTTTTAGCTTCCAAGTTTCTAATGACACATGATCTTTCCAACCACATAACTTTTGCTGTGTTTGATAGTAAAGTATTGAAAAAACCGAAGTATTGAAAACTACAACATTTTAGCATGTAGGTGTAAGATACCACAGTTTTGAAATACCACATTATTTTGAAGTATTGGGAATACTTTGGAGCTGTTTGGTAGTGTTGTATATATTGACGCACCTAATAACTAGCTTGCCGTCTTCTACTTGCTTACCCTGTTACCCAAACCCAATGGCCATGCAAAGCTCAAAGTAAATACTGCATTTTGAGGAATACTGTAGTATTAATATTACAGTTTTTTGACAGAGAAAATACTGCATTTTGAGGAATACTGTAGTATTAATATTACAGTTTTTTGTGGAGACCAAACAGCTCAAAGTAATTAAAACCATAGTATTTAGAAAAACTGTAGTATTCACAAAATACTTAGAAAATGCAGAGCTATCAAACGGGAAACATTTCCCCTGTAAATTGTAGTTACACATTCCAACCAATACCTGTAGGTTGTAATTTCATACTGAATGACCATCAATGACTAAGTGAAGCAAATATTTGCTATGCATTTCTTGGCACGCGAGAAGGAAGAGGGGAGAGGAGGCGGAGCTCACCGGGGAGGCGCAAGGAGGCCCTGCGACAGCTTAGTAGCAACAGAGGTGGCCGAAGTTGAGGAAGACAGCGGCAACCCGAGGAAGAAGAGGTGGAGGGGGGGGGGTGGAGGGGTCGAGCGCCGTCGCGCCCTGGTTCCGCGGCTCGCCGGCCCGGCATTGAAGCAGATTCTGCCCGCCGCCTTGCCTGTCGCCTCGCACGGTGGAGCTCGAGGGCTGGGAAGGCGAGGGAGGGGGTGGATTGGGAGCGGACGGTGATGGGAGGCAGGGCAGGGGCTGACTGGGGGCGGCGACGGAGACGGAGGCGCGGGGGCGGCGGCGGAGTGGGTCGGGGCAGCACGCGGGTGCATCTGGTGGCGAGGGAGAGAGTGTCGAGTGTCGAAGGGGATCTGGCGAGAGGGAGAGAGTATAGCTAGGGGGAGGGTTCTAATGGCGCACCTTCCAGTCGTGTGCCATAAGTATGACTATTCTAATGGCGCACCACCCCGCGGTGCGCCATTAGAATTTTGTTTTAATCTAGCCCACTAACCATATCTACAACCTAACCCTATCTACAATAGAACCCACCCACTAGCCCGACTGGTCAGCATGCAGCACACACACCAGGAGCTCCTGGGTTTGATTCCCAGGCTCCCCAATATTTTTTTATACATTTTAAATGCTGTTTTTTATATTTATTTGTGTTTAAATATGTTCAAACTTGTTTAAATCATAATAGTAATAATTTTTTAAAAAATATGTTCAAATTTCTTACTTGAAAATATCATCGGCGGCGGCGGTGGAGCAGGAGAGGGTGCGGGGATCGAGATCGAGATGGAGGGGGATCGAGATCAAGTGTCCTCATGAATTCAAAAAGTGCCCATGAAATTTAAAAATATTCATGATATCAAAAAGTGCCCATGAAATACAATCGAGAAATGAAGACTACGATTTAAATACAATCGATCTTAGCTAGCTATCTGTTCACAATCTTCTTGCCCTTCTTTTTCGCAAATGGAGTTCTTCTGTGGAACGGACGTCCTTTAGGTAGGGTGGTCCTGCTTCTTCTTGTGGTGTGTGCTGCTACTTCATCGTCGTCGTCATGTTCGATCTTCGGGTCGCCGTACTTGTCGAAGTCTTGCTCATTGGCTACTCCATCCATCCCGATGATCTTCCTTTTGCCTCTCCTCACGACAACACGACTGGGCTTTGGCGGGTCGGTAATGAAGAAGCATTGGTCCACTTGGGAAGCCAGTACCCATGGCTCATTTTTCATGGTGACGTTTGCGCCCGCGGTCTTGGATTTGGCTTCGGGTATAAACATGACTGGGCTTTGGCATAGTGCGCCATTAGTAGGTTTGCAAAAAAGAAAAAAAAATTATATACTAATGGCGCACTCTCATGGCAGTGCGCCATTACTAGTTCTAACTAGTAATGGCGCACTTTGCCATTCCTGCGCCATTAGTTTGTATGGAAAAATGGGAAAAAAATCAATAGTTCTGGCGCACCGTGAGCACGGTGCGCCATTAGTGTCTTCCACTCTAATGGCGCACGATCCACATGTGCGCCATTAGTATATAGTAGTGGCGCACTACTTACCTGGTGCACCATTAGAATCAGTCCTATCTATAGCCCTTTTCCTAGTAGTGATGTCTATGGTAGGTATTTCCCTCAGTTATGAAACCAAGGTATCAATTCAGTAGGAGAACCAAGCAACACTATGCAAACGGTACCTGCACACAAAGAACAAATTCTTGCAACCCGATGATTATGAGGGGTTGTCAATCCCTCTTACGAGTAACGGTGCCAGAAATTGTCAAGTTGACGGGATAAAAATTGTGTAGATTGGATAAATAGATCTCGATAAAATGCGAAATAAAATAAGTAATAAAAAGTGCAGCAAGGTATTTTTGGGTTTTTGGAATAATAGATATGAAAACAAAAGCAAAGAAAAATAGATCTCAACGCAAATATGATGAAGAATAGACCCGAGGGCTGTAGATTTCACTAGTGGCTTCTCTCAAGAAAATAGCACATGGTGGGTAAACAAATTACTGTTGGACAATTGATAGAACATCGAATAATTATGACGATATCCAGGCAATGATCAATATATAGGCATGACGTCCAAGATTAGTAGACCGACTCCTACCTGCATCTACTACTATTACTCCACACATCGATCGCTATCCAACATTAGTAGACGTGATTTTGTGGCAGTGTGGCTAATTTGTTGTCCTGCAAATATGATAAGGGCAGGTAAGCAAACAGACCAAACTAGTTAGCAAATACATCAGTATCATCAGGAGAAAACGTCACATCAATATTTTTGTTTCAATATCTATGCATGCCATGTGTAGTAGGGTAACTACTTACATCATTATGTAATGTGTTGACTTGCAAGTCCAACATCTATATTGAGGAAAATTAAATGACAATTGAAAAAAAAGGAGAAACAAGAAATAAGTTTTGTGAGGTACCATTAAGATCAGAGACAAGATGCCCAACATGAATGCAGATGTGAGCACAAATTATATACAACTTGCATCACTAGGCCTAAGGCAACTAGAACAGCATATTGAGCACCTAGTGGTAAGCGACATGCAAACATTTGTACAACAGCAAGTCAGGTGCTTAATTGTATCCCTACAATGCTTATGGCATAAGCAAGTCGGTGCTAAAGGTTGCCTAATCATAAGGTATATTTAAATCTCAGAATGAAATCTTAAAATAAGTAGCTCTGTAGCAGGGTTTAGTTAATTTATTGGTCTGTAACCATTGTGCATAACTAATATAACTGTATCAAACAGAAAATCCTGAAGCTACAAAACCTGGTATTGTTTATCTAGTTGTGAAGATCATCAGCAGAAAGCAATGGACTAATTCTGAACCGTTAGCTTTATATTGGTTCTATTATGCTTAAGTAAGTAACTCGGAATCTTGTGATTACAGGGTCCTTGTACAGAATCTGTTGCTAGTGTAATGATATCAGATGATGGTCATTTTCATTTCCAAAATGTTCCACTAACACTGTTTGGTTAAAACTAACGGGGTCTTTAGACATCACTGGAAGGCCTGAAATAAATCCAGAAAATGCGAACACCAATGCCAAGTCTAGGACTTGAACTCTGGTGGGCTCAGGATACCATTGTCCTCTTAGCCATCCAATCGCATGTTGGTTTGCTTCATCCTATTTTTATGTTGCCTATGAGAAATCTTTTTGAAGAAGAAATGATTGAAAATAGATTTCCACAATCTTGTAACTAATAAGAGTGTATCTTCGAATAATTTGTAGGGACCAAATAAATCAATGAAAATATATTTGTTGACAAAGAATGCAAGAGAGTTAATTATTTACAACCTATAAGGGTTCAATTTTTTTTGCAAGCATGGATGCTAAAATTGGTTTCAATATGAATAAGAAATACACAACACTAATTTTCTCAAGCTACCACATGAATTCTACTTGTCGTGGCTCTATCTGTTTGGTATACTCCTGCACCTTAATGCACTAAATCTAGAATAAACTTGCCAGCAAAACCCCTTTATAGAGCAATCTACAACATGATTGTTGGTGCATTTGTTACAATTTTTGCATTCTAAATCGGGTGGTTGCCATAGTTCGAACCTTGTAAGCCTAAATGTAGTTCCTTTTCTTTTAGCCATATAATGTGCAGAAACTAAATAGCATAATATTGTTGCTTGCGCTGCACCATGTAGTTATTAAGACGGAATTGATGCAGTGGTGCAACAGTTAAGTTTATTAATGTGATTGAGGGGCGTATCGGAAGGTGCAGTCAAATATGATGTGGTGGGAAATAAAGAGTTTGGAGAAAAGAAATCAGCGGAGGAACACGATGGGGGGTGGGGGGGGGGGGTGGGTGGAGTTGAACCTATTGATGAAGAGTTTTGCCTACCATGAAAATGAACCTTACATATGTTTTCATATAACAATATAAGTAGTATGTCTATATCTATATCTATAGCAATATAAAAGCATTGTTGACGAAATCGTTAACAGGTAGCTGCTCAGTTAGCTGGCGAGTAGGTGATTTTCTCGCGAGAAAACTTCTAATATATTCATCTTCAATCATGGCAGTACAACGAACACCAGAAATAATAAATAATTATATATCTAGATCTGTAGATTCTTCAATGCAAGCACTCAACATGTCTAGTATGCCATTAATATGATACCAAATCAATACTCCCTTCATTTCTAAATACAAGTCTTTTTACATATTTCGCTATAGAGACTACATCCGGATGTATATAGACGCCTTTTAGAGTATAGGTTCACTCATCTTGATCCATATGCAGTCTATAGAAGAATCTGTTAAAAGACTTATACTCCCTCCGTTCCCAAATACTTGTCTTTCTAGGCATTTCAAATGGACTCAACATACGGATGTATCTAGACATATTTTAAAGTGTAGATTCACTCATTTTGCGCCGTATGTAGTCACTTGTTGAAATCTCTAGAAAGACAAGTATTTAGGAACAGAGGGAGTATTTAGGAACGAAGGGAATAGTATACAGGCGATAGTCATATATAATTAGCATACAATTAATATCCTATTTAATATCAACGTGTAATTAATATTCTACCAAATATCAACGTGCATGTAAGCATTTACTATATATAGTAGAGCCAGAGATTAGTACTATACTAGTTTTTTTGGGGGTACTACTAGAGTACTAGTACTAACTAGTAATTGTGTATGTACAATGCACATTAATATCAGACATGATATTAATTGTATTGTACATTATTATTATTATTATTATTATTATTATTATTATTATTATTATTATTATTGTTGTTGTTGTTGTTGTTGTTGTTGTTGTTGTTGTTGTTGTTGTTGTTGTATAGTAGTGTACATTAATATTAATATTAGACAAGATATACATTGTATTATTAATATTAGATAAGATATAAATTGTGTTATTAATCTTAGGTAAGATATACATTGTACTACAATATTAGGTAAGATATACATTGTACTACAATATTAGGTAAGATATAATTACTTGGTTAATGCTATGTTGATATTAGACATGATAGTAATTAATGAAAGGTGCTAAGCATGTTTAGCGCTTAACATTAGAGTGATGCATACTATTGGATAGAAAGAGTGAGATTTCTTAAATCTCAGCAACTCGTTTTTTATATTGGTATAGATATGGAATTACTTGGGGAAAAAGTGGCCTTATGATTGGAGGCATCAACCTAACCCAATACAAAACCGAGGAGCCTGTGGCGACAAAACAATCCTGTCACGATGAAACCGTGAGAGCGATGCGTTACGCGCATGAAAACTACAGGTGGGCCTAGCGATAGCAACTATATCCACCCGAACCCGTAGCAAATCCACCCGACCCTTGGTACAACCAGCAGCTCTCGAGGCCCACCTCCGAGCCCACCATTGTTAGCTGTCAGTACTCACAGATCACACGTTCAAAAGGTCATGAATCATCAACATTATTTATACATCTCATAAAAGTAGGGAGTAAATATGGAAGCTTCACCGTGCAGCTTATTCGGCCGTGAGACACACAAGGGTTCTGACGTGTGGGTTCATCATGGGGTTAGTACCATTGAAGGACCGGTGAGTCATGACGCACTCTGAATTTGTCACAGTTTGGCCATTTCGGCTGACAAATCCACGGTCCTAATAACTCAATAGCCCAGCGCACTGTGTATTTCCTCCTAGTATGTAAGAGAGCGTGACCTAAAATGGTCGGCCACCTCTTGACCAGACCTTCCCCTCCCCTCGCCGCCACTCCCTCCCTCTCGTTGTCGCCGCCCCCTCCGCTCACTGGCCCAACGGTGCACCCATCGCAGCATCGATCCCCTCCCCATTCGCCGCCACCGCCGCCCCCTCCGCTCAAGGGCCCGATCAGTGCACACCATCACGGCATCGCTCCCCTCCCCTCCGCCGCCGCCGCTTTGTTGTAAGACTTGATTGAACTACTTGTGTTATTCTTTTGCCAAATATCGTATTATGAGATTTGGATTATGCAGATTTTTGTTTGGAGTGTGCACACCCTTGAGATAGTTCATACCATGGGAGTTCCAAACCCAACGGCGCGCCGAGAGAGAAACCGCGCGAGCGACGACGCGCGCCGCACCGGGACCGATCGGATCGCACGAGGCGGCCGAGTTCTGGTGGGATGGAGCCGGAGAGACCGGGAATCCAGGGGCCAAGCTACTCTTTTCCTTTTCAAAAACCTCCCCCTTTCCTTCCCCTGGTTCATCTCCCCCTGCCCCCTTGCCGCGCCGCGCGACTCTCGTCGATCATCGATGGTTCTCATGGCGGCCGCCTCCGACGACCATCACCACCGCCGCCGCCATCGTGCGGCGAAACGCTCGCTGACTCCGCCCCAGCCCGAGTCCCCGTCCCCGTCCCCGGCCCCGGCCCCCCTCGATTGCTTCTCCTTCACCTGGGGCGTGCGACGCCGCCTCCGCTGCTCCAAGGACGGCGCCCCCGTCACAGCCACCGCGTTGCCGTCTCCTCCCCAGCACCCGACCACCCCGTCGCCGGACAAGGAGAAGCCGCCCCAGGGCGACGCCGCCGGCTCCTCCTCCCGGCCGCAGCGGTCCCGGCACCTCCGCCCGCTCCGCTACCCCGCAACACATCCCGCGTCCAGATCAACGGACGCTGGTGCGGGGCAGGCGCTCCACTCGCCCGCCTCCGCGCCTCCGGCGCCGCTGACGGAGCCGCAGCAGCCTAGGAAGAGGGGATTCGCCGTCGCCCTCACCAAACAGGAGATCGCCCGGGACTTCGCCGCCGTCCGCTGCAAGCGCCCGCCGCGCCGCGGCAAGAAGCGGTCCAAAGCCCAGCAGGCCAAGATCGACGTAAGCATCCGATCCTCAACTCACCTGTGATTCCTTCCTTTCTCCCTTCCTCATGCCCGATCTTGGGTCCGCCTCGGTGTTTAATTAAGAGATTGAAACTGCAGGCGCTGTGCCCGGGATTCTTCCTGTCGACGGTGGACCTGGACAGCTACAAGATCGATGATAATAATAATGTAAGATACTAATCCATCAGTTAGGCTGCTGTTGCCAACAAAGTTTGTTCTTTTTCTTCATGTGCGTTTGTTTTCCTCTTGCAGAGGTGATTCATGGCTGCCGTGACGAAGCTTCAGACGGGAGCAACTTCTCAATTGCTCCCACATGCATCTCTTTCTTCCTGAGATGGCTAACATGCCCTGATGCCCATTACTGAATGGTGTTGGTTCTTCTGAGGTAGAGGACAGCAAATTTGGTCTAGTTAGGTTCCTTGAGTGGTTTTGTATACAGATTTCCCTTTTAGAAGAGCTGCCAGAACGATGGGAAAGTTTATGCTTCAGGGTGCTAGCTATGTCGGTTTGAGTATAGTTCCTGCAGCTTGTAAGAAATGATAATATTCTTAGATAATGGGAAGCAGACATGTTTTGTACATTGTTTAAATCATCAAATAGTGTTGGACATGGCTAATTGGAAGTGAAAGTAATAGGTGCTTCATACTTGTGATAGAGTAATGGCCGACTAACCGTGGCCTCTATATTTTTCAGCAGTAAGTGTAAATCAGGGAACAATTCAACCAAATTATCAGATAAAGATTGCATCTTGTCTCATCTCCTTTTATGTGTAAATGTTTCTGAAAGTTTACTTTCGTACTTATTAACCCATTTTCCTTCTCTTTTTCAGTTTTTCTGTTCACGTTTTCAAGCATTTTCTGATATATTGTTGCATGCCATTCTTGCCTTGAGAATGCTTATACTTGTAAATGCGCGGTTGTTTCTCTGATCTGCATTTTGTTTTACGGAAGAGGTAGCATGTTCACTCGGCATCACCCTGTTTTACTGTGGTTGGTTCAGACAAAAAATTCTTGAGTATGACAAAGCATTGTGGTTATGAAGGGTTCTTGAGGATGTTTAAATGTTTCTTATCGCTCTCAGGATTTACTTATGGAAGATAGATAGTTAGCTCTTAGCTGCATAGCATGACTCCTTGGCAGGCATCTCCCTGGCCCTACTTACCTCGAGATCAGGTTGTATTAATCTCCTTGTCTGTGTTATGTGTATAAATAAATATATTGATAGTTATCCATCCATTTCCTTTTTCTTAATTCACTTGTCTTGTTCATGCTATCGTGCATTTTTCAATATATGAGGAAGCTGGTCCACGCCACTATTGCTTTCATATTGTAACAACGTCATGTAACAGTTTTCATAATGCTATTCTGTTTTGCAGAGGAGCTGCCATGTTCAGTAGTTATCACATCTTTGTAACAGGGTTTACTTGTTGACTGAACCTATATTCGTCGACTTGAACACAAATTGACTCCTATTGTTCAAGAGTACATTGCTGCTATATTTTTTCCCTTTATTTTTGCACATTTATCCATTTAGCGATTCGACACCTTATCAATCTGCTTCTGATGAATAATTTGATGAGTGTTATCGCAAAGTTTTAAATCTTTTTTTTGTGGATTGTGATGGGAGACGGTGAATCTTTTTTGGTTTTGAGAACCAGATTCTGGTATTCTGACTTGTAGATGAGCCTGGGAATTTCCGTTCTTGTACCTCTTGGTTTATAATCAGTGCGGGGTAGTCGTAATTGATCCTTTTTGGAGAGATTGTTCCCATGATCGACCTGGCGATAGTGCTTCATGTTGTAAATGTTGATTTCATTGATCCCCATGTCGTGTTGTGGTTGCTGTGAGTTTATCCAGCATGTTATGTTACTGTGCTGTAGTTCAGGTTTTCTGGTTCATGTGAGTTTATCCATCATTTATGTACTGTGCTGCAGTTCTCTTGAAATGCCATACTGCAGCTGTTCAAGAAGCAGCCTGAAAGCTGCTGCTGTGTCAACCTGTTGACAGCATTCATCTGGCCGTACATGGTTTGTCGCCCATCATGTCCTACTCCCAGGTCAATGCCATCTGAACTGGTTAACAGTTACAGTAGTTGTGTACTTCTGTTCAACGGTTGTGCGACTCCGACAGTGACCGCGGCTCAGTGAGGTGACCGAGAGGAACAGCGAGCTGTGGCTGGGCTCCGTCGAGCTCGACTACATCGGACCTAGGTACCTACATTGGGCTCATGTTGGTGAGGACTCGATGACAAGCATCTCCAGATCAACCTGGCAAAACCTTTATCCACTGCCTAAGACAAACATCAGAAAATGATAAAGAACTGCCTGCTAGTGCACAATTGTCTTGAGGGTTAGCGAGTAAAAAAGATAATGACGCTAATTGACACCTTGCTAAGTCCATGAATACCAACCATCACATGGCGCCCCGGCCCTAAAGGTAAATGGCAAATGGGCAGTGGCAGGAGAAATGACTAAACCCATACCCAGATGCCAATAGCTGACTAAAGACCAAACAGTATATACAGTAAAATACTCCCTCCGTCCCAAAATTCTTGTCTCAGATTTGTCTAGATACGGATGTACCTAATACCAAAACATGACTTGATACATCCGTATTTGGACAAATCTAAGACAAGAATTTTGGGACGGAGGGAGTACTTCCACATGTACTGTTGAGCACCAGCTTGGGACAACTGAATGTCGTTCACCTGGACCAGGCGCTTCATTGTACGACGCCAGGTGAAACGCCAGCTTCAATATTGTTCGGGCAGGAGACATATCATACGTAAAATTGGACATGGCTAATAGGTGCTTCATACTAGTGATAGAATATAATGGCCGACTAACCGTGGCCTCTCTATTTTTCAGCAACAAGTGTAAATCCATGCAAATTATCAGATAAAGTTTGCATCTTGTCTTAATCTCCTTTTATGTGTAATGTTTCTGAAAGTTCTCTTCTACAATATTCATCCGTTTTCCTTGTCTTTCTCACTTTCCATGTTCACATTTTCAAGCATTGTTTTTTTGATGTATTAAGAAAATTTGTTGCATGATATTCTCGCTTTTAGAATGCTTATGCTGGCAACTACGGTGTTACATTTGTTATTTCTCTCGTCTGCATTTTTGCTTTACGGAGGAGGTGGCATGTTCAGTAGCCATCGCCCTCTTTAACAAGTGTTTGGTTCAGACAAAAAGTTCTTGAGTATGACAAAGCATTGTGGTTATAAATTGTTCTTGAGGATGTTTACATGTTTCTTGAGAACCCTATCAGGATTTACTGATGGAAGATAGATAGTTAGCTGCATTGCATGAGTCCTTGGTTGGCCTGTCCTTGGACCAACCTTATCTCTGCCCTGCAGGAGACCAGGTTGTATTATCTCCTGCTTCTTTGTGTATTGTGTACAAAAGTGTGGAAATAATTATCCATTGCTTTCCTTTCTATTATTCCACTTTTCTTGCATTTTTTTTTGTTTGTGACATTAATACTGATTACTGTGATGTTAGAGTGTCATTATATTGAGTGAAAGGAGAGTTGTACACAAGAGGGAGAGTACACTGACAACACCAAAAGCATCACCGCTTACATACAAGCTCACATCCACCCAACGCCCTGCTGAACCTATCTCTCTGAAAACCCTGCCTCTGCTTGCCTGCCATCTAGTGAAAAGTCTGCACGAATCTTTCTTTTTAAGGATCCCTAAAAAAAAAACGTACAAGGATGCTCATCCTATATTACCTGAATGTTGTCACAGGACAGGAAGAAGTGCAATTTGACATTTCAAAAGAGGAAATAGACAGCACAACTGCAGCACAGTAACATAAATGATGTTACTGTGCAACAAGGGCAACCAATGAAGTCTCATTTGCAACATGAAGACTTAAAAAAGGGTAAATAAATGTGGCAGTGATAAACATGCAGATAATCATGCGAGGAATCAATATTAAATGGATGTAAATAAATGTGGCAGTGATACAGTGGTAAAAAGTGAAAAGAAACAAATTAGTCTTATTTGAATTGATCGCTCTCAAAGAGAAGAAGACATAGAAGACCAAAATCATTGCCTTACAGTTTATAAGAATTTGTAGCAAGTCCACTAATGTTTTTGGCCGACATTTTAAAATGCTTGAGGCCGTGAAGATGGGATCATGGAACCAAATGCAAACTAAACTCATCAAACTGACATGATCGATGGAACATCATCCATACA
The DNA here is from genome assembly GCA_963921465.1 of Triticum timopheevii. Taxonomy (NCBI): domain Eukaryota; kingdom Viridiplantae; phylum Streptophyta; class Magnoliopsida; order Poales; family Poaceae; genus Triticum; species Triticum timopheevii. The sequence goes on from OY997262.1 coordinate 439,250,793, forward strand.
CAAATTGAGGTACTTCCAAATAATATATTAGAGACAATATACCTAGTAATCATTTCTCGACTTCTTGTGAACTCGTTCATCTTTAATTAATACTATATAAAAACTTTAAACAAATCAACACCACCATCTCATATATTTGTATATATAGTAGTAGGATGAAGGCATATTAACTCTACATTCAGGCCATGAGGTAAATATCTAGCCATCATTTGATGACCCAAAGATAGTAAGATCTGCCTTGAGGACGCACTTCGATTCTATAAGATAGCCTCTGGACGGATCCTGGAGTTCCTTGAGTGGCAAGAAGTCGGACCATGACCAGCCTTGACTAAAACACACCAAGAGACCTGCCATAACCAGAAAAGTAAGATGAACTGTAATTATCAGGGGGTTACAAACATTAATTCACACACTGCACTGGTAGTTGCTAAGGACAACTTAACCTGAAGTTCCTCCGTAGTATTTCCCATTCTTTTGGTCCAGGATGGACAGACTCATTTGAAGCACCTTCCTGGACTCGATAAAGAGCTCATCCGAGGACTCCGGGTACAAACCCAAGGCGAGGCAATCAGTGCTGCTCTTGTCACCACGCGGGTACATGCCCATGTACCTGTTGACAAGAATGGGAAGTGATACATCATATACAATTGGGTACCCGCGGAAATTTATTTGAAGAATGTGGTTAGTTATGAAATCAGAAAGTTGTGGCTGAGCTTGGGTGTAGGCAGGTACACCGTATACCCATTAACTTTGAACACAACTTGGTGGCATTACAATTAGAGTCTTACAATTATAAAAAAAATCTGAGCAAAACATGACTACAGTACAATTTAATAATAATGTTACTGTAAATATACTAGAAGAAGCAGAGTTATTTGGTTCCATGCTTAAAGATCAAACTAAAAATAGACCTTGCTGCCTTGCACAAAGACATGACCATCGGCTATCGGTAATGTCCATTGACACAAAGCACTAAAAAATGCTTCTGTCCACTATGAAGTACTCCCTCCGTTCCAAAATAGATGACTCAACTTTATACTAACTTTAGTACAAAGTTGAGTCATTTATTTTGGAACGGAGGGAGTAACTACTAACAAGGTATGGTAAGCTAAAACATATGTATAAGCAACAATGTTGGATAACACATGCATAGTATTTATAGAGAGAGAATTTATGATGCAACTGGTAACAGGTGAATACCATTTATGCCCGCAAACTTCAAATGTAGGAGAACGGACAAAGTGCTGAGAGTCCAATTCTAGGAAATTGTTCATGGTCCAAGTGTATGTCCCTTTGATGAATCCCTTCTTCTGGACAAAGAGGTTCTGAACTGTGGTAGCCTTTTTCTGAACCACGGCAGACTTCATTTCGGGAGAAGAGACGTCAATTTTTAATATCTCCACACCAAAGACACAGCTATCATCAACTAGAAAAGCAGATGATTTCAGTAGCTCCTCAAGAGGAATCAAGCATTCCTTGTTCGAGTAGGTATTCTTGACATCGAAGTTGTAGCTAGCTGTGTTTAGGTAAAAGTTGAAAATTAGAGAAATAAACACTTGAAATATCCAAAATAACAAATAATCAACCTTTTCCCGCAAAAATAATACAATAAACTGAGTTCAAAGTAGAGAAATCCATCTAAATAATGATTCTCAAAAAGTGAACATGCATATGTACTCTGGAAGGTTGTCCCAATCAGAAAGAGTCTCTCAAGTGTGACACACAGTACAAAAGGTTGATCAATAAACTTAACAGCGAAGAAAATATGAAACGACTTGTTAATGGGCAAAGTAATTGATCATGTTACGACATTGATAGGTATTGATTTGTAATGATGGAATCTATAGCTCTAACTGGTGATGCAGTCAAGACTATGTACTCCCAGCTAAGATGATGGATGTATTAGTTTTTGAGGGGAAATAGGATGGATGTACTTGAACAAACACATTCACGAGTCTACCTTTGCATCCACGATACATTCCTTTCGAATGGTTGAATATTGACAACTCAAACACTGCATGCACCGTGTGACCTGGCTCCAAGCCTTCCCGGAATATCATAAGAGAAAGAGCAACATATGGATTTCCTTTATCATCTTGTTTGCGATTTGGAGACACTTGAGTATCTTGATTGTGCTTTGGAGTCACTTGCAGGCACCTGCGAAGGGAATTGAAGAAAAACGAAGTAAGCCTAGAAGTCATAACTGAATGAGTATAAGCCTAATTTCTTCACTTGATGCATCCTCAAGCTTCATTGTCCGGCTGTTTTCATGGGTTCGCGTGATTGTGATTGATATTTCAACCTGACTGAAACATGACTGTATGATATTTACACATCTAATACGTTAAGTTTGCAAAGTTCCTTTTGAGTTATGATGCGTACCACTTGTACCCAGAGCAGTGAAAAAAAGAAGATATCGCCGAGGTAGCTTTCGTCTCAAGCAGCGCTGAGAAGTCATGCACCTTCCATTCTAAATGTGGAACATGGGTCTTCTTTCCTAGACGAGCGGGAGCTGAAATTTGACAAGTGCATAAATCAAAATTATACAACAGAGAGAAAAAAAAAAGGGTAGCAAATTTATGTGCAGGTTTGCAGTTCCAGATAAACAAGTTGCAATATTCACCATGGGGAGAACAGAAGGGTGCAGAATAGTTCTCTATGTTCAGGTTATATGGATGAAAATCTTGCATACAGTACATGCGTTTTTCTCTTCTTTTTTGTTTGGTTTGAAGAGGCCACTTTTCTCATATGTATAAACTAATAGTGATAAAGTGGCAGGAGTTCAGGTTGTTGAATCTGCCCACCTAACACCGGTGTTCGAATCCTCTCCATGGGGAGTCCGCTAGGGTACTATCGGAGTTTATTCGTGGAGAGATCTCACTTCTACCTAAGAAAGTTAAGGGAGAGATCTCACCGTGTACTTACAAGGGATTAATTGTTGTGAATTTTGTGTCTGACTTTTCGTTTATAGCAGAAACAATCTGAGGTTCAATTGGGCGGGCGAACATACCTGTGCTGCCGGAGTTGCCCATAGCTCCGCCCCTTCCTCTTCTCCTGACTCCTGCAAGTGAAATTGATCATCGGGGGCCATAGTAGTAAGGGCCCAATGAAGAAGACATCTAATCTTGATAATGATGCCTCATAGCAATAGCTTGATCACACAGTTTCTAAGGCATAAATTTTTTATTCATATTGCCCCAATGCAGAGGTACAAGATGAACCTGAAAATAAACTAAACCCGATCTCTTCCGAAGCACGAAGACGATCACCAAGAAAGTCAATACAGTACTTACTAAGACGCACTGCCAAGCCCTGAAAGTCGAAATCCTTCAACGTAAAAGGGGAAAGCAAAAGTGGGATATAGGAGGAAGACCTGGCTGGACTTGGGCGCGGATTGCGCAATGGCTTGGTTTCCTGGGACGGACGGCGTCTTGTTAGGGCTGCGTGCTCAGGGAGAGGGGGATGGGATTTATGGAGGCTGCCTGTGCTCCTTATTCTACAGTTTGGATTCTACTAACCAACTAGGGTATATATCACGACGTTGGAGTAGTTTCCGGTAACCAGACGATTCCGGGATTTAAAACCACTCTGGACACGACAGTGCACAGACGAAATCTTGACAATGTCCATCTCAAACGCTGCTTTTTTTTTTTGAACGTTAAAACCCTCTTTATTAACTCAACGCAGGAATCTCGTCTGAAACAGTGCTGAGAATACAAACTGGGGGATCAAAGTCCCAAAAAACTGAAGTACGGGAATTAACACCTAGCTTAGCAAGTATATGGGCTGCCCCATTAGCCGACCTCCTGACCCAAGTAAGCTTGAACTCCTCCCTAGTCCGGATCATATTCTTCACTTCTTCTATCATTTGTCCCACCGGCGATAAGTTGCGTCCCTCTTCTCCGATCATCTTAGCTACTACCTGTGAATCCGTCTCCAAGTGCATTCTCTGAATACCTCGTTGGATGGCTAACTACACTGCTTTCCGACACGCCAGTATCTCGGCTGTCTCCGCTTTTGGACAATCAGGAAGAAAAAAGGAAGCCGCCCCTCGGAATGCGCCGTCTTCGTCCCTGAAGATAACCCCCGCACCACCACCCGGTCCTTCCTTGACCATGGCCCCATCTACATTAGCTTTCATCCAGCCACTCTCAGGTGGTTTCCATCGTTCTTTGATGACCTGCTTCACTGTCGGAACCCGGGCCTCATGACACTTCCTCCACTCATCCATCAGTACCTTGACACGCAGCGCCACCTTTGCCGGCTCTTCAATCCTTCGTCCATCCCGCGTGTCATTTCTAGCAAGCCACAGCGCGTAAAGGCCCTGAATCATCATAGACTTTGAATCCTCGTCCGCCTCTGTCAGCCACTGTAACAACCAGTCCGTGAGTCGACTCTGGGAGCACACCGGGACAGGTGGGATCGCCACCCTCACTCCCAACACCGAGCCCAACTCTTTCCAAAAGTTCACCGAGTGCCAGCAAGACCAGAACCGGTGATACAATGATTCCTCTCGCCCACAAGCCGGGCAGAAAACCCCAGCTTTGATGTGTCGCCGCAGTAGCTCTGCACCTATAGCTAATCCGTTCTTCATCAGCCTCCACACATGTATTATCGCTTTTCCAGGTGCATTGACACCCCACAGCGCCATCCACCCCTGATGCTTCGCAACAGACGACAAAGAGCCCGGCTGTCCGATTCTTGCTCGCCTCTTCTCCATGCATAGGTGATAGGCCGAACGGACAGTGGACTGCCCATTATTTGTAAAATTCCAAGCGGGAACATCCACCATACCATGGCCTCCAATGGTGATCTGGAGGATATCTTGCACGTCATCTGGGCAGAACATTCCATCCAACTTGGCGCGATCCCATGCATCACCGTCTTCATTCAGCAGATCACAAACTCTCGTTATTCCATGTACATACTCCTGGCCCAGTGGCCGAAGATGACCTTGTCTTGGTATCCAGTTATCATGGTGAATCCTTATGCTTGTACCATCACCCACTCGCCATACCAGTCCATCCATCAAGAGATCCCTGCCATATAGAATGCTTCTGAAAGTATATGAGCCTCCACTCGGGCATGTAGCACTGAGAATGGATCCATTCGGGTAATATCTAGCTTTCAACACACTGGCACAAAGTGACGTCGATGAGTGCAACAGCCTCCATGCTTGTTTTGCTAAGAGAGCCTGATTGAAAGCCTCCATATCCCTAAAGCCCATGCCTCCATCTTTCTTGCTCATACACATTTTCTTCCAAGATATCCAATGAACCTTCTTTTCCCCATTTGCTTCACCCCACCAAAAGTTCGAAGAGATAGAAGTCATGTTCCCTGTCACACCCTAGCTAGTTATGCATTAGAGTGTTGCATCATGTCTATTTTTTTCATCAGAAACTTGAAATGGGGATGACACAACCCCCAGCCCCCTCTGAAACCAACTAGGGTTTACTAAAAACTTTTTCAATGAACCTGAAATGCCCTTCTAAAATGTCCATCATTTTTGTCTTGGTTCAGAACCTCTGCCAAAAGTGATGTACAATTTCCTAGGTCATCTTAGGGTCTTTGAATTAAATCATAAATATTTGAATTTGGGCATTTAAAATTATATAAAATATTTCAAATGCTCAAATATCTCCAAACTAAAATGTTTCATGTTGGAATTAATCCAACTATGGACCAGGAGCAGTTTGGTGATTTTAGGAGTTACCTAAGTATTTTTAATAACTCAACAAAGTTGCAAAAAAATAGAAAAAGAAAATAACAGGAAACTTACCTGGCGCCCAGCACCCGGCCCACCTGCCGGCCCAGCCCAGCGCCGCGCCAGCGAGCTGCTTGCCGGCCAGGCAGGCAGGCAGGTGCTCGACGGCGGCACCGCAGCACGCCACGCAGCTGCGCGTCGCCCTGCTTCCCCCTCTCGCCGCCTAGCTGGCCTGGATGAACTCCACGTCGAGCCGTGAAGCCCCAGGACACCTCCATTCGCCCCCCAGCTCCTCTCCCTCGCGCTCCCACGCCATGACCGACGCCACCGTCGCCGCTCCGCCGCCGTAGGCGTGCTCTCCGTCATCGCCACGCCGCGCCACCGTGTCCAGAAGCTCCGTCACCCTCCTCTCCTTCGAGCTAGCCGAGCCCCGAGCGCTCGCGTGCCCCGAAGCCGCCGCATCGACCTCGACCGAACCGCCGTCGCCGGAGATCCCCTTCGCCATCGCCGCCACACCAGCTCGTCCCCGACCGCGCCGTCCGTTCCATCAAGACCGCAGTGAGCTGGGCTAACTTCCCCTCCTTCTCTTTCTTGCTCTCGTGCACCACAGCGAGCACACGGAGCTCACCCGCACACGCCGCCGCGGACCACGTCGCCGACGTGCCTCCGGCTAACCACCGGCCACCTCACGGTGTCCATCGCACTCACCACGCTGCGTTGGACCCAACCGTGCACTCCATGCACCTCACCGCACACCCTAGCCCGAGTTCGCTTTCACCCGAACTCCGGTGGCCGCCAAAGTCGCCACCGACGCCAACTCCGGCCACCCCGACCCCAACGGACTCCGCCAAGAGCCGCGGCTCGTCCTCAGCTCCACTCCGATGGCCTCCGCGCCCCTTTTGGTGGCCGGAACGGCCAAAACCACTTCCGCCGCCGCGTCGGGCTCGCCGGCGGCTAAACGCCGGTGCAGCCGACCTGCTTTTGACCACGGGTGGGCCCTGGTTGACTCCGTTGAGTCGCTGACAGGTGGGGCCCAGCCCTGTTAACTAAATAGGTTTAGTTTTAATTAAACTCTAACTAAACTAATGACCCTGACACCCTGGACCCACTGTCAGGTTTGACCTGGACGTCTCCGTTGACCCTGACGTCATTCTGACGCATGGCTGACGCAATAAATTAATTTCTGGATTTATTCTAATATAGAAAATTTCAGAATATAGCTTAAACTTCAAAAATTCATAACTTTTAATCTATAACTCCAAATCAAACAAGTTATATATGAAAAATGATCAGAAAAATCCAATCTATCCATCTGTACTGTTTCCATGCATGATTAAACAAGTTAACTTGATGTTTAATGCAGAACAAGATAAAACACTTTAAAGGGCCATGTATGAGTTTGAAATTTGAATCTTTGGTTCAAATTGGTTCAAACCCTTCTGGTCTTAGTTGCATTAGCCCAACACACTCATATTGCCATGTTTCATGCATGCATCATATTGTCGCACATTGTTTGGTGATGGCTGCGTATCGGTGTTCTTTGCGGCAGGTTCTGCCTCCGAGGAGTACCGTGATTACCCTAGCGAAGAACCGTATCAGTGCATCGACCCATCAGGCAAGCAACCAACCGTTTGATCATATCGATACAATCCCATGTTCTCGCTCTTGCTCTCTTTTACTGCATTAAGACAACGCGTTTCAAACTGCTGTGTGCTTCGGTAGTTGAACCCATTTCCTCTGCATGACCTGTCATTGCCACAGTAACTAGATGAAACCCACTAGCATGTGTAGGAGTTGTTTGAGCCATATGTATGTGTTGTTCCTACCTTGCTATGCCTGCTATGCTTAGAGTCGTGTCAGGTCTGGTTCATCTGGGTGATGGGCTAGAGTGAAATGTTCATGTCAGTATGGGAGTGGTGTGTTGAACACGATTTGGTAAAGGTATCGATGAGAGGCCATGTAGGAGTACATGGTGGGTTGTTTCATTGAGGCCGTCCTTAAGCACTGAGATCTGTATGTGTGATTTAAGATTCAGCTACTACCATGCATTGGGCCCGAAACCAATGGACCCTCTCGGCTTCTTATTCACCCTAGTCTTCTGTCCAGGAGTTGCAAGTAGTTTCTGGTGTTTGTAGCCTACTGGAGGCCGTGGACAGCGCTGACCGTAGGGGTGGGCTGTGATGCGGTAGGTACGTGGCCGGGTGTACCGGATGCCCGTTTGGTATCTCGGGAACCCTGTTCACATCGTTTGGGGCTGTGAGCGAAACTTCGGCCGGATCTCCTCATGGATGGAACCCAAATAGGCGATAAACCTGGACTAGAGACTTAGGTGTTTAGGTAGGTCGTGGCCGACACCCACGTTGGGCTTCCGCTTGAAGGTTGTCGAGTACATGTCGTGTAAACGGCGATAAGTGGTGAAAGCGTGTATGAAGAAGTACACCCCTGCAGGGTTATCATGATCTATTCGAATAGCCGCGTCCGCGGTAAAGGACTACTTGGTTGCCTATACAGTTCATAGACAAGTAAATGGAAACTACTAAAAGCCTCAAGATAAGCGTGAGTGCCGAGGATGGCTCTTCCGTAGGAAGACGGAGGTGGATCCTCGGTAGTGTATTGAGTGGTGAGTAGTGGACTCGTGTGCGCAAAACCATTTCAAGTTGGAGTCTCGTAGGATAGCTTAGCCAAGAGTCAAAGCTGGCTTGCTGCAATAACTCCACCACCCTTCTTGATACTGTGCATGTATGTAGGATCTGATGTAAGTCTTGCTGAGTACCTTTGTACTCATGTTGCTATAATTTACATTTTTACAGAAGACGCTGCAACCCCTTCTGATGGGTTCTTCGTAGACGTTGACATCAATGAGTAGGCTAAGGCCCAGGTGGTGATCTGAGCTTGTGAAGGACCACGTAGTATAGCTAGGCTTTCCAAGCCTCTTTTATTTTACTAGTTGTCTGTACTCAGACATGTTACTTCCGCTGCTGGTTTGTATGACTGTATGACTTGAATGCTGGGTTGTGTGACCCGTACTTGTGTGTATGCTATGTATGGCTCTCTGAGCCTTTAACTAAAGTACTTGTGTCATAGAGTCATGTTGTGATGCCTTGTTGTATTTGCACATATCGAGCATATTGTGTGTATGATTGAAATGCTTGGTATGTGTGGGATCTGACTATCTAGTTGTTTATCTTTAGTAGCCTCTCTTACCGGGAAATGTCTCCTAGTGATTCCACTGAGCCATGGTAGCTTGCTACTGCTCCGGAACACTTGGCTGGCCGTCATGTGTCCTTCTTCGTTCCTGTGTCTGTCCCTTCGGGGAAATGTCACGCATTGAGTACCGGAGTCCTGTTAGCCCGCTACAGCCCGTTTTACCGGAGTCCTGCTAGCCCAGTGCTACAGCCCGGAACTTACTTGCTGATGACCGACACGTTCGATGCTGGGTCATGGATGCCTGTCCCTGTAAGTCTGTGCCACTTTGGGTTTACAACTAGCCATGTCAGCCCGGGCTCCTTTTCATATGGATGCTAGCGAAACTATCATATACGTGTGCCAAAAGGCGCAAACGGTCCCGGGCAAAGGTAGGGCGACACCCGTGGGGATACCGTGCGTGAGGCCGCAAAGTGATATGATGTGTTACCGGCTAGATCGATGTGACATTGAGTCGGGGTCCTGACAGCGTTGGCATCAGAGCCGGACTGCCTGTAGGTTCTCCAAGCCAAACTGGTCGATGTTGAGTCTAGAAATGCTTTAGTTATATATAAGGGAATTGATTGTGGGATGGTACGTAAGGCTCTTTTTACTTCTTTACCTCATGGCATTCTGATCTGAGTCAGTCCATTCTTCCAACGGGGGTTAAGGAATTAGGATCTCTTCTCTCTATCAGGTTCACGTGTTACTAATCAGTAGTACCTTATAGGTTTGATGGATACAAGCCTAGTTCAGTTCTACTACCACATTATGTTGCTAAGATGGACCTGGAACTTTGATATGATGTTGTTGAGTGTGTATGAAATCCTTGTCAAATGTCTCAAAATCCTTTTTGAGCATTTACAGCTGTTATGCTGTCGAAATTTTGCTAGAAATTCTAATGCCTTTGCATTATGGTTGTGCTTTCAGATGGCCACTCGCGACCAAAATCAAGTGGTTCGCCTGACTCGATGCCTAGATGTACCCGGCCATACTGCTATGTTGGTCAGGGTAATGACTGAGGCTGGATACCGTTGGTATCCTGAGTACACGGTCGAAGAGCAATTTCGAGACTTTAATCAAAGCCAGTATCTTTGCACTGTCAGGATATTTCCATCTTATCCTGGATCCACCGAGCCCCTTCACTGCTCTTATGGACTCGGGGTTACTGTTGAGATGGCTGTGCAGGATGCCGCCTACTCTATGATGACCATCATGCGAGTCAGGACTGGCCTATTTCGGGACTCTGATTTTCGGTATATGCCATCATCACTTCCGGGAGCACAAGGGTATCTCCAGGCTATCTATGCTGACCCCACTCAGGAGGATTCACGGACTCGCACCACTGCTGAGTTGCTCGAGGATAAGGACCGTGAAAACCGGGCCTTGAGAATGGAGCTCTTCAACACCCGTGCTGATCATTGGGCCACCTTGACTCGGTTTGCACCGGCTGTGCAAGCTGGATACATGGATATGAGAGATCTGTATCCTGTTAGGTCTGCTCTGCCAGACGTGATGGGTTGGCGTGATGTGGGAGGCATCACCCCGCCTCGTGGTCCCCGCAGGCCACCGTTTGTTGGTCCAAGACCTCACCCTAGCCCTTTTGGTCCACAAGCTCCGCGAGATCGTCTGTTTCCGGATGCTCACGTTGAACTTCCAGGCTATGGAGGTGACTTCTACGAGGACTACTACGGAGACGTCTGAGTTAGTAGTAGTTCCACTAGTTCTGTAACAGTTGTATTTCCGCTGTCCTGCGTGACTTGTGGAATATGACTTAGTGTGTATCATTCCGGAGGTGTATGAAAAATAATGTATAGGAGCTTGGAATGCCTTCGATGAGATGTAATCTCCCTTCCACCGTAGTAGTACTTTGTTTGGTCTTGTACTAAACCTTGTATGGTGTGTATGACGATGGAATAAAGAAGCAGTTTTTGTATCTACCATGTCATACGGATGATCATCTTGCATTCTGAGTTGTCCATTACATTCTACATTCTATGTCGGAATCTTAGCACTTTGGACTTAACCATTGTCTTGTTTTTCCTAGGATGGTTAACACGCGCAGAAACCCTGCTTGCCAAGAGCAGGCCGAAGGCAGTGAAGTCAGGAATGCAAATCTGCCTCACCCTCCTTCCCTAGCCGAAGTTATGCTGGAAGCCGAGAGAAACAAGCGGGAGACCAACCGTTTGTTGGAGCGCATCGAACAGAACACAGCACACCATCAGAGAAATAACTTGGTGTCACTCAGTGATTTCATCAAGTTACACCCGCCTACCTTCCACCACTCCGTCGAGCCTCTCGACGCCGATGACTGGCTTCGCAGCATTACTCACAAACTGCGTTCTGCGCTGGTAGCTGAGGCTGATAAGGTCACCTTTGCTGCATATCATCTTGAAGGCCCCGCCAGTCTCTGGTGGGAGAATTATGAAGCTATGCGCCCAGCGGACCATGTCACTACTTGGGCTGAATTCAGCGAGGCTTTCCGTGAACATCACATTCCGGAGGGTCTCATGGATCGTAAACGTGAGGAGTTCTGTAGCTTCACTCAAGGTCGACTCTCTGTTGACGCTTACAGCAGGGAGTTCGATAACCTTGCACGTTATGCAACTGAGGAAGTTTCTACCGATGCCAAGAAGCAGGCAAGGTTCCGTAAGGGACTTAGTCCTGAGCTCCGCCATGACCTCCGTCTGCATGAGTGCACCTCTTTTCAGAAGCTTGTGAATAAAGCCATCAGTGCTGAGATGGGACAGACTGATTTCGATGCATCACGCAAGCATGGCCGTGATTTGGGTTCTTCATCCGGTGCTGGTCCTCAGAAGCACCGCGTGTGGGTGCCTAACACTGCCCTGCCACCCAGGTTCACACCGAGGCCATCCTTCCAGGCGCCTCGCCCAGCTCAGCAATATGCACTAGCCAAGCCCTATGGTGGTCCAACCAACAATGTTCCTCCACGCACCAGTTCCGTGACTTGTTTCAAGTGTGGGGAATCAGGCCATTATATGCGCGAGTGCCCCCAAACCAACCCCAACCAGACATCAAAAACTGTTGGCCGTGGCAAGCCGACAGGGAAAGTGTTCTACGCCAAGCCGGCCACTGCTGCACGTGGCCATGTTAACTGTATCTCTGCCGAAGAAGCTCAAGAAGATCCCAACGTCGTTCTCAGTACGCTCCTTGTTAATTGCCACCCGGCATCTGTTCTTTTCGATACAGGAGCATCTCATTCATTTATATCCGAGAACTATGCTCGCTTGCATAACACCGCCTTCTGTGACATGCCTTCCACCATGGAAATTTCCACTCCGGGTTCTAGATGGCAAACTTCTAGAGTAAGCCATGGAAATGAAATCCAAGTCGACAGACTTGTTTTCCTTGCATCTTTGATAGCTCTCAAATCTTCGGATATTAATATCATCTTGGGTATGGACTGGATGTCAGCCCATCATGCCAAAATTGATTGCTTCTCTAGGACTGTTCAACTCACCCATCCTTCGGGGAAGATAGTCAATGTCTTGACCCGAATAGCTAAGCAACAGTTATATTCTCTTAACGCCAACCCTTTGCCAGACCTTGAGGACGTTCCGGTAGTCCGTGACTTTCCGGATGTCTTCCCAGAGGAATTGCTAGGTGTTCCACCCGACAGGGATGTTGAGTTCGTAATAGACCTCATTCCAGGAACCGTCCCGATTGCTAGAAGACCCTATAAGATGGCACCACTAGAACTAGCCGAGCTTAAGAAACAACTCGATGAGTCCTTGAAAAAGGGTTTCATCCGACCTAGTTCATCTCCTTGGGCTTGCCCCGTCCTCTTCGTCAAGAAGAAGGATGGTACGGACCGGATGGTTGTAGATTATCGACCGGTTAACTTGGTCACAATTAAGAACAAGTATCCGCTCCCCAGGATCAATGACCTGTATGATTAGCTCGCTGGATCCTCAGTCTTCTCTAAAATGGATTTGAGGTTGGGCTACCATCAAATCAAAATCAGGAACGGGGACATTCCGAAAATGGCCTTTGTTACTCGTTATGGCCAATACGAGTACACCGTCATGTCCTTCGGTTTAACCAACGCTCCAGCCACCTTTTCTCGGTTAATGAACTCAATTTTCATGGAGTATTTGGATAAATTCGTCGTGGTTTACCTCGATGATATACTCATCTACTCCAAGAACGAGGAAGAACATGCCGAACATCTAAGGCTAGTGTTGAAGAAACTTCGAGAGCATCGCCTTTATGCCAAATTTTCTAAATGTGAATTTTGGTTGTCAGAAGTGACCTACCTGGGTCATGTAATATCTGGTAAAGGTATTGCTGTTAACCCTGAGCGAGTTCAAGCCGTCCTTAATTGGACTCCACCTGAATCGGTCAAGCAAGTTCGGAGTTTCCTTGGCCTAGCGAGCTATTGTCATCGCTTTGTCGAGAACTTCTCCAAAGTTGCTAAACCTCTAACCGAACTCCTCAAGAAAGATAAAAAGTTCGAATGGACACCACAATGTGAGCACAGCTTTCAGGAACTGAAAAGACGCCTGACATCTGCTCCCGTACTGGTACTGCCAGATTTCTCTAAGGACTTTGTTATCTACTGCGACGCCTCGCGACAAGGACTAGGCTGTATTCTCATGCAAGATCGACACGTAATTGCTTATGCTTCACGGCAATTGCACCCACATGAGGAGAATTATCCTACTCATGATCTAGAGCTTGCAGCTGTAGTCTATGCACTTAAAACCTGGCGACATTACCTCCTCGGTAATCGTTGCGAGATTTACACTGATCACCAAAGTCTGAAGTACATCTTCACCCAACCAGATTTGAATCTCAGGCAAAGACGTTGGGTCGAGTTGATCACGGATTTCGACTTAGGAATAACTTACATCCCAGGGAAAGCCAATGTCATGGCTGATGCGCTAAGTCGTAAATCTTATTGCAACAATCTGATGTTGCAACAAAGTCAACCACTTCTCCATGAGGAATTTCAGAAACTTAACCTTCACATCGTTCCTCAAGGATTCCTTTCCACCTTGGTGGCGAAACCTACCCTTACGGATCAGATCATCAAAGCACAGAAGGTAGATCCGGGAATTTCCCGCATCAAGAGAAACATCCAGAAAGGAGTTGCGAATTGTTTCTCCATTAATGATCAAGGGGTCGTATACTTCGGGAATCGGCTAGTGGTTCCCAAGGTGCGAAACCTGAGGCGATTGATCCTTAAGGAAGCTCATGAATCTCCACTCACTATTCATCCCGGTAGCACTAAGATGTATCAGGACCTACGCCAGAGGTTCTGGTGGACTAGGATGAAGAGAGAAATTGCTCAGTATATTGCTAATTGCGACGTCTGCCGTCGTGTAAAATCAGAGCATCAACGGCCTGCTGGCACCCTTCAACCCCTAGCTATTCCTGAATGGAAATGGGATAAAATTAGTATGGACTTCATCACCGGTTTTCCCAGGACCAAGAGAGGGGATAATGCTATCTTCGTCGTTATCGATCGTCTTTCCAAAGTGGCCCATTTCCTACCTGTTCGTGAGAGTATAACTGCTAGTCAGTTAGCAGACCTGTACATCTCCCGAATAGTGCCTCTCCATGGTGTTCCGTTGGAAATTAACTCGGATCGAGGAAGTCTTTTCACCTCTCGATTTTGGGAAAGTTTCCAAAATGCTATGGGAACCCGCCTTTCCTTTAGCACCGCTTTTCACCCTCAATCAAGTGGTCAAGTAGAACGCGTCAACCAGATTCTAGAAGACATGCTTCGAGCTTCTGTTATCTCATTCGGAATGGATTGGGAGAAATGCCTTCCATTTGCCGAATTCGCTTATAACAACAGCTATCAGTCTAGCTTGGGTAAAGCCCCTTTTGAAGTTCTCTATGGACGACGGTGTCGAACACCCCTCAATTGGTCAGAAACCGGGGAAAGACAATTCTTTGGCCCGGATATGATCCAGGAGGCAGAAGAGCAAGTTCGCATCGTTCATGAAAAGTTGAAAACAACCCAATCTCGTCAAAAGAGTCAATATGACCGAAAACATAGGGCTATGATGTTTGAGGTTGACGAGAAGGCTTACCTTCGGGTTACTCCTCTGAAGGGAACCCATCGTTTCGGTATCAAAGGCAAATTGGCTCCTCGTTACATTGGACCTTTTCGTATTCTCGCTAAACGAGGAGAAGTTGCCTACCAATTGGAACTACCTCCGCATCTCTCCAGAGTCCACGATGTCTTCCACGTTTCTCAACTCAGGCGTTGCTTCTCGGATCCTATCCGTGGAGTGGACCACGAAACGCTTGATCTCCAAGATAATCTCACATATCGAGAGTACCCCGTTCGTATTCTCGATCAGGCCGAGCGTATCACTCGACGACATAATATCAAGTTTCTCAAGGTTCAATGGTCGCACCATTCTGAGAAGGAAGCAACCTGGGAAAGGGAAGATCGTCTTCGACTTGAGTATCCCGCCTTCTTTCCGGAGGAACCCAAATCTCGGGACGAGATTCTTTTGAGTGGGGGTGAGTTGTCACACCCTAGCTAGTTATGCATCAGAGTGTTGCATCATGTCTATTTTTTTCATCAGAAACTTGAAATGGGGATGACAGAACCCCCAGCCCCCTCTGAAACCAACTAGGGTTTACTAAAAACTTTTTCAATGAACCTGAAATGCCCTTCTAAAATGTCCATCATTTTTGTCTTGGTTCAGAACCTCTGCCAAAAGTGATGCACAATTTCCTAGGTCATCTTAGGGTCTTTGAATTAAATCATAAATATTTGAATTTGGGCATTTAAAATTATATAAAATATTTCAAATGCTCAAATATCTCCAAACTAAAATGTTTCATGTTGGAATTAATCCAACTATGGACCAGCAGCAGTTTGGTGATTTTAGGAGTTACCTAAGTATTTTTAATAACTCAACAAAGTTGCAAAAAAATAGAAAAAGAAAATAACAGGAAACTTACCTGGCGCCCAGCACCCGGCCCACCTGCCGGCCCAGCCCAGCGCCGCGCCAGCGAGCTGCTTGCCGGCCAGGCAGGCAGGCAGGTGCTCGACGGCGGCACCGCAGCACGCCACGCAGCTGCGCGTCGCCCTGCTTCCCCCTCTCGCCGCCTAGCTGGCCTGGATGAACTCCACGTCGAGCCGTGAAGCCCCAGGACACCTCCATTCGCCCCCAGCTCCTCTCCCTCGCGCTCCCACGCCATGACCGACGCCACCGTCGCCGCTCCGCCGCCGTAGGCGTGCTCTCCGTCATCGCCACGCCGCGCCACCGTGTCCAGAAGCTCCGTCACCCTCCTCTCCTTCGAGCTAGCCGAGCCCCGAGCGGTCGCGTGCCCCGAAGCCGCCGCATCAACCTCGACCGAACCGCCGTCGCCGGAGATCCCCTTCGCCATCGCCGCCGCACCAGCTCGTCCCCGACCACGCCGTCCGTTCCATCAAGACCGCAGTGAGCTGGGCTAACTTCCCCTCCTTCTCTTTCTTGCTCTCGTGCACCACAGCGAGCACACAGAGCTCACCCGCACTCGCCACCGCGGACCACGTCGCTGACGTGCCTCCGGCTAACCACCGGCCACCTCACGGTGTCCATCGCACTCACCACGCTGCGTTGGACCCAACCGTGCACTCCCTGCACCTCACCGCACACCCTAGCCCGAGTTCGCTTTCACCCGAACTCCGGTGGCCGCCAAAGTCGCCGCCGACGCCAACTCCGGCCACCCCGACCCCAACGGACTCCGCCAAGAGCCGCGGCTCGTCCTCAGCTCCACTCCGATGGCCTCCGCGCCCCTTTTGGTGGCCGGAACGGCCAAAACCACTTCCGCCGCCGCGTCGGGCTCGCCGGCGGCTAAACGCCGGTGCAGTCGACCTGCTTTTGACCACGGGTGGGCCCTGGTTGACTCCGTTGAGTCGCTGACAGGTGGGGCCCAGCCCTGTTAACTAAATAGGTTTAGTTTTAATTAAACTCTAACTAAACTAATGACCCTGACACCCTGGACCCACTGTCAGGTTTGACCTGGACGTCTCCGTTGACCCTGACGTCATTCTGACGCACGGCTGACGCAATAAATTAATTTCTGGATTTATTCTAATATAGGAAATTCCAGAATATAGCTTAAACTTCAAAAATTCATAACTTTTAATCTGTAACTCCAAATCAAACAAGTTATATATGAAAAATGATCAGAAAAATCCAATCTATCCATCTGTACTGTTTCCATGCATGATTAAACAAGTTAACTTGATGTTTAATGCAGAACAAGATAAAACACTTTAAAGGGCCATGTATGAGTTTGAAATTTGAATCTTTGGTTCAAATTGGTTCAAACCCTTCTGGTCTTAGTTGCATTAGCCCAACACACTCATATTGCCATGTTTCATGCATGCATCATATTGTCGCACATTGTTTGGTGATGGCTGCGTATCGGTGTTCTTTGCGGCAGGTTCTGCCTCCGAGGAGTACCGTGATTACCCTAGCGAAGAACCATATCAGTGCATCGACCCATCAGGCAAGCAACCAACCGTTTGATCATATCGATACAATCCCATGTTCTCGCTCTTGCTCTCTTTTACTGCATTAAGACAACGCATTTCAAACTGCTGTGTGCTTCAGTAGTTGAACCCATTTCCTCTGCATGACCTGTCATTGCCACAGTAACTAGATGAAACCCACTAGCATGTGTAGGAGTTGTTTGAGCCATATGTATGTGTTGTTCCTACCTTGCTATGCCTGCTATGCTTAGAGTCGTGTCAGGTCTGGTTCATCTGGGTGATGGGCTAGAGTGAAATGTTCATGTCAGTATGGGAGTGGTGTGTTGAACACGATTTGGTAAAGGTATCGATGAGAGGCCATGTAGGAGTACATGGTGGGTTGTTTCATTGAGGCCGTCCTTAAGCACTGAGATCTGTATGTGTGATTTAAGATTCAGCTACTACCATGCATTGGGCCCGAAACCAATGGACCCTCTCGGCTTCTTATTCACCCTAGTCTTCTGTCCAGGAGTTGCAAGTAGTTTCTGGTGTTTGTAGCCTACTGGAGGCCGTGGACAGCGCTGACCGTAGGGGTGGGCTGTGATGCGGTAGGTACGTGGCCGGGTGTACCGGATGCCCGTTTGGTATCTCGGGAACCCTGTTCACATCGTTTGGGGCTGTGAGCGAAACTTCGGCCGGATCTCCTCATGGATGGAACCCAAATAGGCGATAAACCTGGACTAGAGACTTAGGTGTTTAGGTAGGTCGTGGCTGACACCCGCGTTGGGCTTCCGCTTGAAGGTTGTCGAGTACATGTCGTGTAAACGGCGATAAGTGGTGAAAGCGTGTATGAAGAAGTACACCCCTGCAGGGTTATCATGATCTATTCGAATAGCCGCGTCCGCGGTAAAGGACTACTTGGTTGCCTATACAGTTCATAGACAAGTAAATGGAAACTACTAAAAGCCTCAAGATAAGCGTGAGTGCCGAGGATGGCTCTTCCGTAGGAAGACGGAGGTGGATCCTCGGTAGTGTATTGAGTGGTGAGTAGTGGACTCGTGTGCGCAAAACCATTTCAAGTTGGAGTCTCGTAGGATAGCTTAGCCAAGAGTCAAAGCTGGCTTGCTGCAATAACTCCACCACCCTTCTTGATAATGTGCATGTATGTAGGATCTGATGTAAGTCTTTCTGAGTACCTTTGTACTCATGTTGCTATAATTTACATTTTTACAGAAGACGCTGCAACCCCTTCTGATGGGTTCTTCGTAGACGTTGACATCAATGAGTAGGCTAAGGCCCAGGTGGTGATCTGAGCTTGTGAAGGACCACGTAGTATAGCTAGGCTTTCCAAGCCTCTTTTATTTTACTAGTTGTCTGTACTCAGACATGTTACTTCCGCTGCTGGTTTTTATGACTGTATGACTTGAATGCTGGGTCGTGTGACCCGTACTTGTGTGTATGCTATGTATGGCTCTCTGAGCCTTTAACTAAAGTACTTGTGTCATAGAGTCATGTTGTGATGCCTTGTTGTATTTGCACATATCGAGCATATTGTGTGTATGATTGAAATGCTTGGTATGTGTGGGATCTGACTATCTAGTTGTTTATCTTTAGTAGCCTCTCTTACCGGGAAATGTCTCCTAGTGATTCCACTGAGCCATGGTAGCTTGCTACTGCTCCGGAACACTTGGCTGGCCGGCATGTGTCCTTCTTCGTTCCTGTGTCTGTCCCTTCGGGGAAATGTCACGCATTGAGTACCGGAGTCCTGTTAGCCCGCTACAGCCCGGTTTACCGGAGTCCTGCTAGCCCAGTGCTACAGCCCGGAACTTACTTGCTGATGACCGACACGTTCGATGCTGGGTCATGGATGCCTGTCCCTGTAAGTCTGTGCCACTTTGGGTTTACAACTAGCCATGTCAGCCCGGGCTCCTTTTCATATGGATGCTAGCGAAACTATCATATACGTGTGCCAAAAGGCGCAAACGGTCCCGGGCAAAGGTAGGGCGACACCCGTGGGGATACCGTGCGTGAGGCCGCAAAGTGATATGATGTGTTACCGGCTAGATCGATGTGACATTGAGTCGGGGTCCTGACATTCCCGCACAATTTCTTGGTGAGTTGGAAGCAGCTCATGGTGAAAGTTGGGGCTGATTGGAGCCAAGATTTAACCAACACCTCTCTAGCTTTCTTTGACAAACCCTGTCCTTTCCATCCAGTAACCTTACCCTTAGCACTTTCTTTCACGTATTTGAATGTTCCTTCCTTTGAGCTACCCACCACCGTAGGGAGCCCCAGATATTTTTCGCTCAACGCTTCTGATTGAATTCCAATAACCTCCGTAAGATGTTCTTTGTGTGTGTCCGAACTCCCTTTTCTGAAGAAAATTGAAGACTTCTGTAGATTCACTTTCTGACCGGAAGCCACCTCATAAGCCTGCAAAATACCCTTGAGCGTGTCGAAATTACTTCGAGAGCCTTCAAGGAACACAATACTGTCATCTGCGAACAAAAGATGGGTTACCGTGGGGCCAGTGCTCCCAAACGATACCCCCTTGAGATCACCAGCCTGTTGCGCCTGTTTTAAGAGCGCTAAAAAACCCTCCACACAAAAAAGGAACAGATACGGCGACAAGGGGTCCCCCTGACGAAGTCCCCTTGACGGCAAAAAAAGGTGAGAGATCCCTCCATTAAGCTTCACAGAGAATCGGGCTGAAGTGACGCAACGCATGATCATTCTAACCCAAGCATCAGCAAAACCAAACTTCATCATCATCCTCTCCAAAAAGGACCAATCAACCCGGTCGTACGCCTTCATCATGTTTAACTTTACAGCACATAATGGTCTTTTCCGTGTCCTCTTCCTTATAGCATGGACGCACTCGTACGCAACCAAAATATTATCGGTGATTAGCCTCCCGGGCACGAACGCGCTTTGCTCCTCTGAGATCATTACAGGGAGGATCACCTTGAGCCGGTTAGCTAGCACTTTTGTAGCAATCTTGTACAAGACATTACATAAACTGATCGGTCTAAACTGTGCCATCAACTCCGGTGAGTTGACCTTGGGAATCATGACAATGACCGTATCATTAAACGTCTCCGGTGTTGCTGCCCCACACAGAAAGTTTTTCACCGCAGAGCACACGTCGTTTTTTAGCAACGACCAGTGTCGTTGATAAAACATCGCCGGGAAGCCGTCCGGTCCAGGCGCTTTGGTTGGCCCCATTTGGAACAAAGCCCTCTCAATTTCAGTGTCTGATATCTCCGCTATCAACTTCGTATTCATCTCCGGTGACACAAGATTTTCTATGTGTTGTAGCAGTCTGTCCTCCTCCCTCGACCCCTCTGAAGTGAAGAGATGAGCATAGAACTTGGTTGCCACTTCCCTCATCTCGTCATTTGATGTGCACCGCGTCCCGTCCTCCTTGAGCAAAGCTTTAACCGTGTTCTTCCTTCTTCTGTGTGTTGCACGATTTTGGACATCTCAAACGCTGCTGATTTGTGAAAAGATTGCAATCTAACGGATGATTTCATCCATCGTCCTTAATCCTGATAGCACTGCTTTTTTAGTAGCAGGCCCACGGCGTCAGCGACTCAGCGTCCCATTCCGCGGTTTGCGTAGGATTCCGCGTGAACCCTATATCTCCCTTATTGCGAGACCTATTAATTCTAGAAAAATGTTTGAAAACATTCGGATAATTATCTTACTTCTGTACAGTATAAGCCACGCCCGGCAACGTCCGATCCCACGCATATCGTGTGGCGTGGAACGCTTCTGTGTCTTCCCAGGCAAAGGTAGCCCACCTTCGTGAGCTCGTAACATGTACTAGCATGCAGCGTCCTGCGAATGTATTTTTTTATGATCCTTTTTACAGCTGTAATTTTTTTTGTTGAGAATCTTTTTACAGCTGTACTTGACACGCAATGCTTTATTTAACACAGTATAATTGGAGTCGCTCACATACAAGAATATACACTCATTCACATGAACGCATGCACGCACACCCTCACTACTGGAATTTTCGTATACGCCGGGTGTCGGCGTCTTCGGCGAGAGCCAAAACACGGGCACTCGGCAAAGTAAGATAGGCCGAGAGACCTACTTGGCAAAGGAAGTAAATCGGCAAATACATGATGTTGCCGACAGTATTGCTCGGCAAACAGAGTACACTCACACTCAGCAAAGGCACTATTTGCCGAGGGCCATCTGGTCACACTCGGCAAAGTATTGCCACGTGGCGCATTCGGCGGCAACTAACGGCACGGTGACGGTTGTAACTCTTTGCCGATTTAGTCCCATGCCACCTCGCCTATCGACTAGCAAAAATACCTGTTTAGATAGTTCAATAGTCCAACCGCCTGTGGTATTCTAAGAATGGATGCCGACATCTTTTCAAATTTATGATCCACACTGTTACCGAGAGGGGCTCTCGGTAAGGGAGAAGTTTCCGAGAGTGGCTCTCGGTAATATTAAGGCCATCATCAAAGTTTAGTCCCACCTAGCCTAGAGACAAGCAACAAAACCTGTTTATATAGTGGGATAGTCCAGATGCAGTAAGCTTCGGTATTCATTACACTATTGTTAAAGGAGATGGACTATCACTTTGAATGTTCACCTGTCTGAGTATATAACATTCAAAGTGATAGGCCATCTTCTTAATGGTGGATGCCGGCATTTTTTAATTAACGGTGTCATCACAGGGCCCTGTAAGTCTATGAGCTAACATCTGGGTACCGAGAGGGAACTTGTCCGGTTTGTGCAGTAAGTGTTGGTCCTGTTTCTCCGTTGGCCTCAAAACTTCTCATGCTCTAAGAGGGGGCAACGCATAGCACGTGCCACGGCCTCGCATGTTTCGGGCACACATGCAATATTCGACAAATTTAGTGCTCTGCTAGGGTTTCATCGCCGGGAATTGCATATCAGCAAGGCAACACATGAAATCATGCCGGGTAGCGCCATGGGGAATCATTTGTGATGTCCTTGTGGCATGCCTAGGCCTTTCACACACGAGGGAGGGGCATGCCCTGCCACCGGGTTACCGAAAGTACCTCGCATTCCTGATCCAACCGTTGAAATCCTCGGAAAATTGTACGATGGTAGGATTGCTCGGGATCTGGCACGGTGTCATCACATGGCCTCTATAGGGTGTGGTAAAAGTTTGGACGCGTTTCGAGTAAGCCTCCCCTGAGGTCGCGTGTAAACCGCACCGCCTACGAGCTAACATCTGGGTATCGAGAGGGAACTTGTCCGGTTTGTGCAGGAAGTGCCGGTCCTGTTTCTTCGTTGGCCTCGAAACTTCTCATGCTCTAAGAGGGGGAACCGCATGGCACGTGCCACGGCCTCACATTTTTCGAGCACACATGCAATATTCGACAAAGTTAGTGCTCTGCTAGGGTTTCATCGCCGGGAATTGCATATCAGCAAGGCTTTCGAGCACACATGCAATATTCGACAAAGTTAGTGCTCTGCTAGGGTTTCATCGCCGGGAATTGCATATCAGCAAGGCGACACATGAAATCATGCCGGGTAGCGCCATGGGGATCATTTGTGATGTCCTTGTGGCATGCCTAGGCCTTGCACACATGAGGGAGGGGCATGCCCTGCCATCGGGTTACGGGAAGTATCTCGGTGTCATTCCTGATCCAACCGTTGAAATCCTCAGAAAATCGTACGATGGTAGCATTGCTCGGGATCTAGCACGGTGTCATCACAGGGCCTCTGTAGGGTGTGGTAAAAGTTTGGACGCGTTTCGAGCAAGCCTCCCCTGAGGTCGCGTGTAAACCGCACCGCCTATGAGCTAACATCTGGGTATCGAGAGGGAACGTGTCCGGTTTGTGCAGGAAGTGCTGGTCATGTTTCTTCATTGGCCTTGAAATTCTCATTTTCTAAGAGGGGGAACTGCATGGCATGTGCCACGACCTCACATTTTTCGGGCACGCGTGCAATATTTGACAAATTTATTGCCCTACTAGGGTTTCATCGCTGGGAATTGCAGGTCAGCAAGGCGGCACATGAAATCATTCTGGGTAGCGGCATGGGGAATCATTTGTGATATCCTTGTGGCATGCCTAGGCCTTGCACAGATGAGGGAGGGGCATGTCCTGCCACCGGGTTACCGAAATTACCTCGGTGTCATTCATGATGCAACCGTTGAAATCCTCGGAAAATCGTACGATGGTAGGATTTCTCGGGATCTGGCACGATGTCATCACAGGGCCTCTATAGGGTGTGGTAAAAGTTTGGACGCGTTTTGAGTAAGCCTCCCTTGAGGCCACGTGTAAACCGCACTGCCTACGAGCTAACATCTGGGTATCGAGAGGGAACGTGTCTGGTTTGTGTACGAAGTCCTGGTCCTATTTCTCCATTGGCCTCGAAACTTCTTGTGCTCTAAGAGGGGGAAACCGCATGGCACGTGCCACGGCCTCACATTTTTCGGGCACGCGAGCAATATTTGACAAATTTATTGCTCTGCTAGGGTTTCATCGCCAGGAATTGCAGATCAGCAAGGCGGCACATGAAATCATGCCGGGTAGCGGCATGGGGAATCATTTGTGATGTCCTTGTGGAATGCGTAGGCGGACGAGGGAGGAGTGTCATTTCCGATTGCTGCTCTCGGTATGTTTGCCATTTCCGAATGTGTAAAACCTAGATCTAGGTCCCGTACCTTTACCGAGAGCCGCACCGACAGACTCTCTCTTTCTCACCCCCCCGTGGTCTCTTCTCTCTCTTTTCTCACCGGCACCCCCCACACCCCACCGGCGCCCCCTCCCTGCGGCCGGCGCCCTTCGCACCGGCACCCCCCGACCCACCGGCGCCCCCAACCCCGCTGCCAACCCCCTAACCCTGCCGGCACCACCTCCCCCTCTCGGTGAGCTTCATCCCCCCTCCCTATCTTGTATTTATGCATGAGTGTATGTATGGATGCGTGGATTTTTATATGGATACAAGGATTGATGGATGCATGGATGCATGGATGTATATATGTATGTATTAATTCATGGATTGATGCATGAATTCATGCATGGACTTTTTTGTAGTAAATTATTTTTGTAGTTTTTGTTATGTATCAATATATATGGATCTATGTATGTATGCATGAATGCATAGATGGATGCAAAGAAGTATGGATGAATGTAGATAATTGCTAATTTTTTGTATAGATAATTGTTGATGCATCTAATAGTTCTTGTTGTTTGTATAGATGCTATGGAGGTCACCTCGATGATATTTGACAGATGCCGATTGTTGTCGTTGGGGGTCGCGCTTCCTCTGTTCCTCCTTTGTGATCTTTTCATAGTAGGAGGATCAGAGGAAGAGCGACCATCACAGACAGTCGATGAGTGTTGGATTTGGATGAAGAAAATCGACTTTTGATGATGGCGGTCAATCTTGGGCGAGTTCTTATTGTGATATACATTTGTCACGCACGATGGACTCGCCCAACTTGACCATCATCGAAAGTCAAAATATCCGTGAGATAGTGTCCACCATATATACCACCACCAGAGAGAGTTCCACCATATATACGTGAGAGAGATGAGAGTTGTTCTTGGAGAAAAAATTTCGACTTTTGACGATGGCGGTTGATCTGTGCGAGTTCATCCTATGATATACATTTTTGACGCACGATGGACTCACCCAGCTTGGCCATCACCGAAAGTCGAATTATCCGTGAGATAGTGTCCACCATATATACCACCACGAGAGAGGGTTCCACCATATATATATGTGAGAGAGATGAGAGTTGTTCTTGGAGAAAGAGATTCGACTTTTGACGATCGATCTACGCGAGTTCGTCCTGTGATATACATTTTTCACGCACGATGGACTCGCCCAGCTCGACCATCACCGAAAGTCGAAATATCTGTAAGATAGTGTCCATCATGATTAATTTGCTTAGAAATAATTGTGGGAGTCCTATACTAGGGGGTCCTCGGGCATCCGGACTATTGGATGTGGGCCGGACTGATGGGCCGTCGAGATACAAGACGGAAGATCTCCTCTCGTGTCCGGTAGGGACTCCTGTACGCGTGGATGGC
The DNA here is from genome assembly GCA_963921465.1 of Triticum timopheevii. NCBI lineage: Eukaryota > Viridiplantae > Streptophyta > Magnoliopsida > Poales > Poaceae > Triticum > Triticum timopheevii. Next base: position 439,276,168 of record OY997262.1, read on the forward strand.
AAGTATAGGTGTCCGGATATATTATTCCTTTTTGTAAAACCAACTTTATACAACCCTAAGCCCCTTCGGTATCTATATAAACCGGAGGGTAGATCAGAGGCAGGATCACAACATTGCTAGGCTAGCCAATCTAGGGTTAGCCAACTCGATCTCGTGGTAGATCAACTCTTGTAACCCCTATACCCTCAAATATAATCAAGCAGGAGTAGGGTTTTACCTCCATTAAGAGGGCCCGAACCTGGGTAAACACTCTGTCCTTTGTTCATAGTTACCTTTGGTCCTCAGACATACAACTTGGCCCCCACTACCCGAAATCGTCCGGTTTTGACACCGACATTGGTGCTTTTATTGAGAGCTCCGATGTATCGTCGGTAGAAGGATCGATGTCTCACCTCTTCATCAACAACGATGTTGTGTCCAGAGTAACCTTTCTCCCTGGATAGGTCTTTGTGTTCGGTGGCTTTGTGCTTCGTGCCAACTCGATCGACCGCCTCGAGCATGTCGACAGTTACGCCCCCGGCCACCAGATCAGGTTTGGAAACCTGAATTATGTTGTTGAGATCCGAGGAGATCTGGTCTTTGATGGGTTCGCGGCCTCGGCTGCTACTTTGTACCCCCTCCAAGAAGACTCTTCGGGTCCCTTGTTAGATCCTACTATGGGGTCAACACTCATACCTACCCCGGCCTTAGATCCGGGGTGGGTCTCATTGTCCGAAGACGGGAGCGTGAGCCTCGCCGGACCTCTTCCCTTCGTGGAATCCCCGACCAAATACCCAGATGCAATCTTAGACTTAGCTCTGGGCAACCACCCCAAATTGTCGAGGTCTACGCTCATGGGATCCGATCAGGTGTCCCATGCCGAGCTCAGCCCTGCGGATCCACAGTTTCCGGTCCTACTCCCGCTCCTAGACAAAACATTGGGATTGATGCAGGCTCTCTCCTTCACCAGAGTTTTTCTCCGAACTGTAGCCAGCTCAGGCAGGAAGCTGAGAGCCAGGAATTTTACACCCCACCTACCACCCACTTAGTAGCCACTGTCGAGGACTTAACCGGCATGCTGGACTACGCGTCCGAAGGCATCAACGATATGGATGACGATGAAGACGCCGAACCAAGCCATGTCCCACCCATCATAGGGCATTGGACAGTCACCTCAAGTTATGACATATACATGGTGGACACTCCCGATAAAAAGGACGACGAGGAAAATCAGAACCCTGATGAGGACAAACCCGTCGATAAACCACCAAAGCGCCGACGTCAAGGACGCCGCTCACGATCACGTCGGGCGAAGGACAGTAATACCAGCACCGGAGACAATGAGACTCCGGACGATGCCGAAGATCCCGTATACCCCGTCGAGCCCATGTCTACACAAGACGAGAGGTAAGAAGGTGAACATAGTCCCAAACATGCTGATCACGAAGATTCGGAGGACAACAACTATATGCCAGAATCCAAAGAGGAGGTCGGCCTCGGCGATGAAGATTTTATCATCCCAGAGGAACCCCTCGAACAAGAACGCTTCAAGCGGCAGCTCATTTCTACAACCTGGAGCCTAAAAAAGAAATAGCAGCAGCTCAAAGCCAAAGAAGGTACGCTAAATGAAAGGTGGACTAAGGTGCTGGCCACTGAGGAATACGGCCACGAGCGACTTGTCAAAAGCACCCATCAGGGTGCGGTGTTCCTCCATGATGGACGCACATTGCAGTGCCTCCTGTAGAGTGTCAGCAGCCTTCGGAATGACAAAGGCCGCCGACAGAGCTCCCCCTCCTGCCCCTTCTTTCAAAGGGGGATATTGGTCCGAACCTGGAGCCGTACTGGTCTCCGGGACGGTGTTCGACGAGGGCGCGAATGGTTGAGGCCCCCACCCTCGATGGTCATGGGGGTCGCCGTGCCCTGCTCTACAGCGCCGGAAGTGTTGTCCTTAGGCGCCTTCAGCGCCCAAGTCCGGCCAGGAGATGGCCTTTGGGACGACACCTCGGTGTCCTCCATGGCAGGGGGAGAATGGGCGCGAGATGGCCCGTCACTCTCTGCCTCTCCAGGTGCTAGAGAGTTTCCCTCTGAAGAGGAGGGAATCGGGATCTCGCGCGGAGTGCTAAAAAGCATAAAAAGATTGTGTATGACAGAGGCAGATTAAAGCGATAATTGAACGAGTAAGTTTCAGACACATATGTTTCGGCCAGGGGCTTCTTCAGCGTCGCCCCCTCCAGGTACTCGGAGGCTGTCCTCTTTCCCCTCCTTGTCTTGAGGGGGGAGTCGCTCTCCACTTCCTCTTCCTCCTCCTCCTGCTCTTCCTCCTCTTCGTCCTCGTCTTCCTTGTGGGAGGTGACATGCTCGTTCACTCCGGACATAGCTTCCGTAGGACCTTTGCGGCTGGGCCCGTCCTTGGTCCCCTTGCTCTTCTTCTTGGCCTTCTTCTATGACGCCTTATAAGGCACCGGGACCAGCATCTCCTCCAGCTCAGGAGTGACTGGGTCTTCATGAAATGGAGCCGGACTCTTGATCCACTCTGACTTCTTAGTCCAGCCCTGTAACAAAAAGACGGGCGGATGAGTTTGGTATAGATCAAATATATATATATATATATATATATATATATATATATATATATATATATGTATGTATATATATCTGTGTGTGTGTGTGTGAAAGGATCGAGAAGAGGTGTCTAGTGGGGGGTTGATTAGACACTAAGTGCCAATAGTTGCACTTTTCAATTTCTTTAAGTTTAAGTGGAGTTTTGGCACAAGTTTAACAATCACAATACATAACAAGCAAGCATGCAAAGAGTATATGAGCAGCGAAAAGTAAAGCATGCAACTTGAAAGAATGTAAAGGGATGGGATTGGAGTGTGCAAACGCAATTGGAGACACGGATGTTTTTGTCGTGGTTCCGATAGGTGGTGCTATCATACATCCATGTTGATGGAGACTTCAACCCACGAAGGGTAACGGCTGCGTGAGTTCACGGAGGGCTCCACCCACGAAGGTCCACGAAGAAGCAACCTTGTCTATCCCACCATGGCCGTCGCCCACGAAGGACTTGCCTCACTAGCGGTAGATCTTCACGAAGTAGGCGATCTCCTTGCCCATACAAACTCCTTGGTTCAACTCCACAATCTTGTCAGAGGCTCCCAAGTGACACCTAGCCAATCTAGGAGACACCACTCTCCAAGAAGTAACAAATGGTGTGTTGATGATGAACTCCTTGCTCTTGTGCTTCAAATGATAGTCTCCCCAACACTCAACTCTCTCTCACAGGATTTGGATTTGGTGGAAAGAAGACTTGAGTGGAAAGCAACCTGGGGAAGGCTAGAGATCAAGATTCATATGGTAGGAATGGAATATCTTGGCCTCAACACAAGTGTAGGTGGTTCTCTCTTAGAAAATGTAAGTTGGAAGTGTAGGTTCGTTTTGATGGCTCTCTTCACGAATGAAGAGGAGGTGGAGGGGTGTATATAGCCTCCACACAAAATCTAACCGTTACACAAAACTTGCCAATCTCGGTGGACCGAATTGAGAAACACGGTCGGACCGATTCAGCAAATCTAGTAATTGTTAGGATTTTCGGTGGGACCTACATGCAAATCGGTAGGACCGATATGGTTAGGGTTAGGGCATAACGTAATCTCGGTGAGACCGATTACACAAACTCGGTGGGACCGATTTTGGTAGTAAGCTAACCAGAGAGTTGGCCAGGTAAACTCGGTGGGACCGATTCGCTCATCTCGGTGAGACCAAAATGTTATGAAAAGGAGATAGAGAATTTGCATTGTAATCTCGGTAGGACCGATTACTCAAACTCGGTGAGACCGATTTTGGTAATGGACATACACAGAGAGATTACAATCCCATCTCGGTGAGACCGAGATCCCTATCGGTGAGACCAATTTGCCTAGGGTTTGTGGCACTGGCTATGACATCTGAACTCGGTGGCGCTGGATGGAAAGAATTGGCGGGGCCGAGTTTGACTTTTGGTTTGGGTCATATGTGGATGTGAGAAGGTAGTTGAGGGCTTTGGAGCATATCACTAAGCACTTTGAGCAAGCAAGCCATTAAGCAACACCTCATCCCCTCTTGATAGTATTGGCTTTTCCTATAGACTTAATGTGATCTTGGACCACTAAATAGAAAATGTAGAGTCTTGTTCCTGGATCTTGAGCCAATCCTTTGTCCTTTACATCTTGAAGGGGTTCCACATCCTCTAGTCCATGCCACTTTATTGTTGAACTTATCTGAAACATACTATCTAAAAGTGTTAGTCTAACAAGAGATATGTTGACATTAATTACCAAAATCACCCATGGAGCACTTGTGCTTTCAATCTCCCCCTTTTTGGTAATTGATGACAACATACATCAAAGCTTTAGATAAAGATATAGAGAATAACAAGTAAAGCTTTGGACAGACATGTAACATGCATAGGCCCCCCCTACATGTATGCAATCATGTGAATATGGAATATAGAAACATGTGAATGCATAACCATGACAGAGTAGGCAATGTGTTACATGTATCTTGGCTATATGCATCAGAGCAAGAGATGCGAATATGGGAAATTTACCTTCATGCTCATGAGTCCTTCTTGCAAACAGTATGTACTCAGCAAGAATTCGTCATACACATGACTGTGATTCATATACTTACCTTGTGGTCTAGAGTTGGCTTAGGATGGAATGAACCTGTGAAAATAAGATTAGATAACACAGATACACCTACTGGCAAGAGCAAACAAAATAAACCACAAGAGTACCAAGACTGGGATGACATGTAGAGTGAGTACTAAGTATCACATTGGATATAGACATGTCCCCAAAGGTAAAGATGTGCAATGAATTCAAGGATTTCCTTCCCTTAGATGTCTTGCTCCCCCTGAATCTAGCATGGGATACTGGGAGAAGATAGGGAACAAAAAATCAGAGCTCAAAGAAACAAATGAACAGAGCTAATTCAAATAAGCACATATGAACATGTCTTTCCCCTCTAGAAGACATGTAACATCTCTCCTCTTGAACACCAAACATATGGGATCTTTGAAAGATTACTCTCTCCTTGAGTAATCTCTCCCCCTAGAGATATGATTAAGCTTTGATGTGATCTCTCTCTCCCCCTTTGACATCAATTTCCAAGAAGGGTCTTCTGGAATTTGTCTTGAATGGGTTTGGTCCTTGAGTCACAGAACAAAGCAACAAGTGAAATGTGATGCTGGTAGAGGACAAGATTCATTGAGTGGAGCAGGATCAAAAGTAATGCATGAACAAGTGGCAAAATGTCTTTCCTGTAGTGAAATCGGTGGCACCGAGTTTTTTGCTTCAGTTGCACCGAAAGGATTCGGTTAAACCAAAAACAACAGACCGGTGTGACCGAGTTCATCACAGAGAAAACACTTGTCACCTCAGCTCACTAGACACGTAAGATCTCACAAGGATTTGCAAGGATTTAAATGAAGGATTTGCAATGAATTGGATGCATGGAATGCAGAACAGAAAATAAAAGAGAAGAAACTTAAAAGAAATCTAGGTGAAGTTTTTTTTGAAGAGGGAAACAAATGTGCATGAGACAAATGCAAGAGCACAGAAAAGAACACAAGAGAACTTCATCTAGAATTGGTCGGCGACAAAGTCACCTATGTTAGAGTATATTGACTTAGGAGTCAAGTGAGATCACTTGATCATAGGTCATACTAATAGTTTAAGCTCAAAATGGGGTTACCATTTTTTGTTTAAGCATTTTGATGTATTCACATCTTATTGAGGTGCTTTGGCTCATGTCTTGGAGTAAAGCTTCTCTAAGATGGAATAACATACCTTGGGTGGTGGTGTTGATAGCGATCATGTAGTTGAACTTGTGTGGGTTGCTCAAGGTTTATGTAGCTCATCAAGAGTTGGGAGCACCACTTTGGAATTTGAGTTGATCTACCTACATGTGTTAGTTTTTGCAAGGAAGAGCACTTGTGTATCAAAAATGACAACCATGAAACAACATAGAATTTGTCAAAGGATATGTGTGAATGGTTTCGTGCTTCCTTGTCTTCAACCACCATTGTGTAGAGACTTGGTGATGTAGAGATTGCTCAAGATGTGAGTGAGTTGCAATCTCATAGAATTAGACTCAACCAAGTACCTATGAGGGTTAGATAACATACAGGGTGCAAACGTATCCAAGACATAAGATCATCAAAAGAGAAATATCAAGGATTAGTCATAGGCTCATGCCTTGAATGTATCCAAATGGAGTTCCTACTCCAAGTTTGAAGCATCAATGATGTTCAATTCACCTCTCAACCTGCAAAACACTTTCTCATCAAGTGGTTTAGTGAAAATATCCGCTAATTGTTTTTCTGTGCGAACATGCTTACGATTAATGTCCCCTTTGGCAACATGATCTCGAATGAAATGATGACGAACTTCAATATGCTTAGTTCAAGAATGTTGCACAGGATTGTGAGCAATCTTGATCACACTTTCATTGTCACAAAGTAATGGAACATGTTTCACATATATACCATAATCTTTAAGAGTTTGGGTCATCCAAAGTAATTGAGCACAACATGAACCAGCGGCAATGTATTCCGCTTCGGTGGTGGATAAGGATACCGAGTTTTGTTTCTTGGAAGACCAAGATACAAGAGATCTACGAAGAAATTGACAAGTACCCGAAGTGGACTTTCTATCAACCTTGTCACCGGCATAGTCCGAGTCGGCGTAGCCAACAAGATCGAAAGAGGCCCTCTTTGGATACCAAATGCCAATGTTTGGTGTATGGATTAAGTATCTCACTATCCTTTTCACGGCCTCAAGATGACATTCTTTAGGAGCAGCTTGATATCGTGCACACATGCACACACTTAGCATAATATCGGGACGTGAAGCACATAGATATAACAATGAACCAATCATAGAGCGATAGAACTTTTGATCAACCGGTTCACCATCTTTGGTCAAATCAAGATGTCCACTAGTAGGCATGGGTGTAGTCATACCTTTGCATTCTTGCATATTGAACTTCTTGAATAAGTCCTTGGTGTACTTCATTTGAGAGACAAAGGTACCTTCCTTAGTTTGCTTGATTTGCAAAGCAAGAAAGAATTTGAGTTCACACATCATAGACATCTCAAACTTCTCCGACATTAGCTTTCCAAACTTTTCACTAAAATGAGGGTTAGTCGATCCAAATATAATATCACCGACATAAATTTGGCACACAAATAGTTCTCCATTAACCCTTTTAGCAAAAAGAGTAGAATCTATTTTTCCAATTTCAAAGCCTTTTTCAATAAGAAACTTGGTAAAGCATTTATACCAAGCTCTAGGAGCTTGTTTAACTCCATAAAGAGCTTTGTGAAGTTTGTAAACATGATTATGTTTCTTAGGATTTACAAAGCCTGGAGGTTGCTTAACATAGACTTCCTACTCTATTTCACCATTTAAAAAGGCACTTTTAACGTCCATTTGGTACAAGGTGATATCATGGTGATTAGCATAGGCAAGTAAAATGCGAATGGACTCAAGTCTAGCAACGGGAGCATATGTCTCACCATAGTCCATACCTTCGACTTGTGTGTAGCCTTGGGCGACGAGACGTGCTTTGTTGCGAACTACTTGTCCATCTTCATCTTGCTTGTTGCGAAACACCCATTTGGTACCGATGATGTTGTGGTTGTTGTCGGGCTTCTCAACCAATGTCAAAACTTGATTTCTCTCAAAGTTGTATAGCTATTCATGCATGGCATTTATCCAATCCGGATCTTCCAATGCTTCTTCAACCTTCATAGGTTCAATGCTAGAGATGAATGAATAGTGTTCACAAAAGTTAGCTAAACGAGTTTTTGAGCGAGTGATTCTCCCGGTTTGGATGTCATTGTAGATTTGCTCAACTGGATGGTCTTTAGCAATTCTTGCTCGAACTCGTGAAAGCTTTTGCTTGGGTCTTGGTTGAACATCTTCTTCATCTTGTTCTTCTTCTTGGCCTTCTTCATTGTTGGCATTGTCGTTCTCTTGTCGTGGTGGAGAAGGAGGTTGTGGACGTTCTTGGTGTACTTCCTCGTTTTCTTCATCTTGGTGTGTCCAACTTGTGGATGCTTCCGTATCAACTCTTGGTTCACCTTGTCGTGAGGTAGAAGCTTCCACTTGGACGGACGAGGTACTCTCCTTCACCTCCGTTGGACGAATCTTGCCAATAGACAAGTCTTGGATTGCTTCCGAGGGGTCTTTGTCTCCTACATTGTCGGGGCGTCTCTCTGTGGCCACGAGCACCTATGGGGCAGGGGGCCCCTTCTAGTCCGGCAAGGGAGCGGAGGGCGTGCGCAGAGCAGATCGAGGTCGGGCGCGCGGGGGAAACGGGCGATTTTTTTACCCAGCTTCGGAGCTCTCCAGAGAGATAAAACTCCTACTGCTGCTTTGTGTTTGTATTTGATCTTGCTCGAGAGTGCGAGCGTATGGCGGTGTTGGATGTGTCGAATGAACCGAACCCCCTCTACGTGCGCATGGGCCTCCCTTTTATAGTCTGAAGGGGGCACCCACAGGTGGCAGCGTAGGAAGAGGGGGTAAAAGGGTAAAAACGCAGGTTGGTACAACAGTGACCAACAGTGTCCCCTACCTAACTCTGACGGCAGGGGACAAGGGCATTTAATGCCCGTCTGGTCGTCCCAACAGTGCAAAGAAACGACCGTTAAGTGCGCCATCGGTTGCCACGATGGCCTCTTTGTCAGCTCCGCTTGCCACCTTGCTCCGCATGGCCGCGCAGCGCCTCGCCACGTGTTCCTGGGACGACCCTGGGGTGACACGTTGCTGGATGTGCTGGAGTTTGGGCGTAGGGTGGCAGCCTTGCCGCGGCAAGCGCCTTGCCGCGGCCCTTCTCTTGTTGCGCCGGCAAGCTTGCCGGCCGCCGGGTCTTGCCGGGACGCGCGGGGCGTCGCGGCAAGTCTTCTGGAAGCGCCTTGGTTGGCCTTCCCGGCAAGCTCCTCTTGCCGGGGCCTTTGTCTTCTCAGTTGATACTTTGTTCTTGAATGGCAGTAACAGGAAATGACGGAGGGTCTTGGCGGGCGCCCGGCAAGCCTCGCCGCGGGGCGCTGCGACTGTCCGTGCACGAGTTCGGGGTACTAAGGTACCCCCTACTTTAGTACACCGACAGGAGCCCTCGGGCCTGGGCCATACACGGTGCCGAGCGCTGTTGGGCCAGGCCCAAAACAGTGCACGGGCATGCGCGGCCTGGGTCCACGCACAATCGGACTCCGTGTCCACCACGTCCTCTCGCAACGGCACGCGTCGATTGCGGCGTCGTGGGGAGAGAACGTGGTCAATACTTAACTCCAGGAAATGCGTAACGTTCGCATCCCCTGTTTATAAGCAGAGGAAACGGGGTCGTTCCCCCACTTTCGCCACTTGCAGTTCCTTCCTCCGAAAGCTCCGCCGCTCCCCTCCGCTTCCCAAGTCGAAAGAGAGCTGTGCTCCGCCGCCCTTCGCCGCCGCCGCCGTCGTTGCCTTCGCCTTCCCCCGCTGCTTCCGCCATGGCTCCGAAGGCCGGGAAGGCTACGAAGGCTGCGAAGGCTTCAAAGGCCGCGAAGTCGGCCGAGGCGCTGGAGCTCGAGAGGCTGCGCAAGAAGCACGTGCTTTTCCTCCCTGAGCTCACCCCGGAGGCGCTGCGGGCGGAGTTCTACCTCTTCTGGTCGACGGAGACGCGGGCGCACCCGCGCACGCCGGTGCTTTCCGCGGAGGCCTCCAAATCGAAGAAGTGCCCCAGAGGGTACTACTTCTTCCCTGTGTTCTTCTATTGCGGGCTCTGCCCACCTTTTTCCGATTTCTTTTGCGACATCATGAACACCTACGGGTTCCATCTGCTTGATTTCACCCCCAACGCTGTTCTGACAATGGCGGTTTTCGCACACCTCTGCGAGAACTTCATTGGTATCCTCCCCAATGTTGCTCTTTTTCGTCATTATTTCTCCCCTCGGGCCGAGAAAGGGGAGCCACTGGCTGGCGGGATCGCCTGGACCTCCCGGATGGGCATGAAGGAGGTGTACTTGACGGGCGAGCTCCGCAGTAAGTGGGACGAGTGGAGGGCGGAGTGGTGCTGGATCTGTGATGCCGACCCGCCGCCGTTCACCAAGCTGCGCCAGGCCCGGGTGGTGCGTGGCAACGACTGGAGCGCTCTGTCGCCGGACGACGCCAAGCTGGCGATCGCCACCACCCGAATCCTCCGGCTCAGGCATGCCGGACTCACAACAGGGGCGGTTGGCGCGGATTTCCTTCGCCGTCGTATCGCCCCTCTGCAGGCGAGGGGGAGGCCCGCCTGGCTGTTTAGTGGCCCGACGGATTTCATGAGGCTGCGCCCAGGCCTCAACTTCAACTTCACGGTCATGGAGCTTGACGCGATGCTGAGGGAGATGTTCAAGCATGACGCCAATCATCTAGAGTGGTTCCAGTTGCCGCAGGGTGTCATCCCCTTGTGCAACAACTCCCAGCGCGATTGCATCTGCACAATGATGCCAGAGTGCGACTCGAACGGGATAAGTGCCAATTGGATAGAGCCCGCTGCCGAGGTCGCGCAGCAATTCTTCGATGACTTGTCGGAGGTGGCAGTCAATTCCGACGAGCAGAAGCTCCTCACCCGTGCCACCACTGCCGACGAGCTGCGTATATTGCTAGCAGGGCCGAAGAGGCGGCGGCAGCCGCTGCTGCGGGCGAGTTTGGTTTCACGTTGGCGGAGGCGGACGCAGCTGAGGCGGCAAGCCTTGCCGCCCGGCAAGATCTTGCCGGAGAGGGTGACGGTGAAGGGGAGGCCGCAGCCGAAGCGAGCGAGCCCGCCGGGGGCGTGAGCGGCCAGCCGTCTTCGAGCAACTTGCCGCCGACGGAGCCCTCAGCGCAGCCCCAATTCCGACCGAGAAGGCGTCTCCGTCGAGTTGGAGAGTTGGCAGAGGCGCAGGCCGACCAGCAGCCGCGGCGCCGTGGGACGCGCTCCACCGCGGCAAGTTCCATCGCCGCAGGAGGGTCCCAGGCCGCGCCGGCAACTGAGGCGGGGTCTTCCCGGGCCGCCACGCCTGACCCGGCCGCAGCCCTCGGCAAGCGCCAGAGGGAGCCTACTCCTCCGCCATGCCGCGCAGAGAGGGTACCGGAGTTTGACCTCTCCGCGCTGAGCTCCGATGACGATGAAGAGGAGGAGGATGAAGAGGAGTAAGGCTTTCTCCGTACTGTACTTGTCTTTATTTGATCCTTGTTGTTGTTTGCCTTGTATCTAATCTGCTTCTCTCCCAATCCCTGTCCCGTCCCAGGACTTTGGCGGAGAGGGCGGCGAAGAGGGCCAAGGTCCCCGTGGTTAACATCGAGGACGATCCTGCTGCGGTGGCAGAAGATACGTCCGAGACCACTTTGACGGACCCTGTCCCTTCCCCTCGCAGCAGCTCCCAGCACAGCCCCCAGCGTAAGTGCATTGGTTTGCTTTCTGCTGTGGGGCGCGTATGGGTGCTTCTTCTTCTGCTAATATCTTGATTGCTGATCCTTTTGTATACAGGAGCGGAACAGGCCCACCAGGAGCGGTCGGAGGCCGACCCGGAGGTGTCGTCGGCTTCGACTACGCCACCAAGGGCCGATTCCCCGATATGGGAGCCCTCTCCGGCAAGGAAGGGATCTCCGGCAAGGGGCGGAACCAGTGAGCCCCCAGTGGTGGAGCCCACGATCACGGAGCCCAGCGCAGGTGACCCTCCTCATCGGGGACTCTCCCTTGGGTTCTGCTGACTTTCTTTTTCTTCCTTTTGGGTATTTGCTTGACTTTCTCTTCCTCTCCCTGTCTTCAGATCCTCCCCTTGGGGACCCGATGGAAGCTGAGGCCACCGGCGAGGAGGGCGTGCGCGGCAACACTGGGGATGTCGCCGCTGATGAGGAAGAGGCCGGCGCGGAGGAGCCCGCCGGCGAAGAGGCCGCCAAGGCCGCTGGCACTGGGGCTGGCGAGGGGTCCGGCGATCGTACTGACGACCCGGAGGATGCAGGAGCGGGAGGCGCTGCACCGACTGCCGACCCCTCCGCCGCTGACGCAGCGCTGGGCTCCGAGGAGCCCCAGCCAGGCGCTTACTTGAAAGCCGGCGAGGGCGTATATATCAAGCTCCCCTAGGCATCGAGCTCCAGGGCGCCGGTTGAAGGAGAGGAGTTTGACGGGGAAGTACTTGCCTCTGCCGGGCTGGCAGTGGTCGACAGGCCAAGCAGCAGCAGTGGCGAGTTCGAGGAGGAGCAACTGCTCCGAAAGCTGGTGTCACTCTACCGCGCCCGGCAAGCGAAGCTTGAGTCCCGGGAAGCGCTTGTCGCCCAGGCGGGAGTCGATATAGAGAAACACGCGCAAGAGCTCGAGAGCCGCAACCAGGAGGCCCTCCGGTCCATTGCCGAGGAGAGGGCGCAGCTCGACGAGGTGAAGAAGGCGTTCATCCTGGAGAAGGCCGAAGCCGAGGAGCAGTAGAGGCTCGCCACCGAGGAGCTGTCTAAGTGAGATGGTGAGCTGATACAGAAGAAGGCGTACTTGGACAGCCATGACGAGGAGCTCGCCGTCCGGGAACAATCACTTGGCGGGCCACTCAAGGAGGCGAAGGACGCCGCCGCGGCTGCTGAAGCCGCCAGGAAGGAGTTAGAGGAGAAGGTGACGTGGCTGGAGGCAGACGCGACAAGGAAGAACGAAGAGCTTGCCGCACTCCAGCGCGATCGCGAGAAGGACGCACGCGCCCACGGCGATCTGCAAGTTCAGCTCTCCGAGAAGATCAAGGAGCTAAACGCCGCCAACGACTCGAGCGCTGATCTAGAGCTGAAATTGGCCACCTTGACGGAGACGCTGGACGCCGCCAAGAAGCGAGAAGATATCCTGAGGAAAGACCTCAAGGGCAACGAGGAGCTGCTGACGAGGGCCGCCGAGACCCAGGACACCTTCAAGACCACGGTGGAGCTCTGGATGGAGGCCCTTTGTCGGTGTACTAAAGTAGGGGGGTACCTTAGTACCCCGAACTTGTGCACGGGCAGTCGCGGCAACCCGCGGCAGGGATTGCCGGGCGTCCGCCAAGATCCTCCGCGGCTACTTTGATGCCATCCAAGAACGGAGTACTCAAGCTAAAGCCCCCGGCAAGAGGAGCTTGCCGGGAAGGCCAGCCAAGTCCCCGGCAAGAAGAGCTTGCCGGGAAGAAGATAAAGGCCCCGGCAAGAGGAGCTTTCCGGGAAGGCCGACCAAGGCACCTCCAGAAGACTTGCTGCGGCGCTCCGCGCATCCCGGCAAGGTCCGACGACCGGCAAGCTTGCCGGCATGACAAGTGGAGGACCGCGGCAAGGCACTTGCCGCGGCAAGATTGCCAACCAAACTCCAGCACATCCGGCGACGTGTCAGCACAAGGCCGTCCCAAAGGCACGTGGCGAGGCACTACACAGCCATGCGGAGCGAGGTGGCAAGCGGAGCTGACAGAAACGCCATCGTGGCAACCGGTGGCTCACTTGACGATCGCCTCCTTGCACTGTTGGGGCGACCGGACGGGCATTAAATGCCCTTGTCCCCTGCCGCCAGAGTTAGGTAGGGGACACTGTTGGTCACTGTTGTACCAACCTGCATTTTTACCCTTTTACCCCCTCTTCCTACGCTGCCACCTGTTGGTGCCCCCTTTAGACTAAAAAAGGGAGGCCCATGCGCACGTAGAAAGGGTTCGGTTCATCTTGGTACACAGGACTAGGGTTCGGTTCATCTTGGTACACAGGACCAGGGATAGGTTTTAGGGTTCATCAGAGGACACAGGATCAAGGTCCGGTCCAACAGACACACCACACTACCGTGCGCTCGTATTCGAGCAAGATCAAATAACAACACAAAGCAGCAGTAGGAGTTTTATCTCTCCGGAGAGCTCCGAAGCTGGGTAAAAGGATCGCCCGCTGTCTCTCTCAGCCACCGCGCGCCCGGGACCTCGATCCGCTCTGCGCGCGGCCTCCGCCCCCCTCTCCGAACCAGGAAAGGGGCACCCCGTGCCCCATAGGTGCCCGGCGGTCACGGAAGTAGACCGTGCCCCCGCCGCGACATCTTTGGCGCGCCAGGCAGGGGTCGCGTCGAGGTCGTGAGCATCCGATCCGGTCTCCGCACACGCTGCATCAACGCCTTCATCGACATGCCACCGAAGAAGAAGCCTTCGGAGGTAGCCGCTCCGTCTGCATCGGTTCTGCCACCACCGCCGGAGCAAACGGGCGGTGGAGTGGGCGCCGGCGGAGTAGCGGGCGCCGACGGTGGGACTCACGTCGTCACCAGATCCAAAAACAAGGTCCCGCAAGCGTCGGCGACCATGCATACACCGCACCCTTCCCAGGAGGTGCAAGGTCGACAACGCCCCGGTGCTCCTAACTTCGTGCTCGCGTTGGAGCAAGGCCAAGCTGGCGGGTCGCGAGAAACTCGAGGTCAGCATGCATGCCCGCATGCTGGCGCGAGCGAGGTACGGTCGCCAGGGCGGGGTGATGCACCTCCCAATCCAGTTGGGAGTCCGAGCACATCCCGCTCCTCGCGCCGCTCGTCGCCGCCACCACCCAAGACAGCAGAGGAAGCGCTGGCCCGAGCCCAGCTGCTCCTAGACTACCCTCCGGCGCCGCACAAGATCGACGACTGGAGGATGACCATATACAGCCTCATCGCCTTCGCCAACGGCGACAAGCCCCGGCAACCGAGTGCATCGAGGCCCCGGCAAGGCGTCCAAGCGCGAGCCGACGCCGACAAGACCGCTGGGGGAGCCACCTCCGTGCACTCCCAGCCCCGAAGGCCAAGATCACCGGCTCGTCGGACCAACCCCGACGGCGACTCCACCGCGTCGTCGGACCCGCGGACTCGACGCGACCAGCGCCACATTCTCCAAGAACGGCGACACGAAGACGCTCGCACTCGCATCGAGCGCAGAAGGGAAACGCGACGTCAATCTGACCAGCGTGCTGGGCCCACTGCGACATGCATGCACTAGGGGAACCAGGCGACTTGCCGTACGCGGCAGGTTGCCCTGCGTTCACCCGCGAGCTGCGGCAAGTCCAGTGGCCCAAAACCAAGAACTTCAAGCCAGATGTGCCCGAGAAGTACGATGGTAGGATAGATCCATCGGAGTTCCTCAACATCTACACCATCGCGGTGCAGGCTGCCGAAGGGCGCGATGAGAAGATCCTCGCCAACTACTTCCCACTGGTACTCAAGCCCAATGTCAGATCTTGGCTCATGCACTTGCCGGACGGTTCCATCTCTTCATGGGCTGACCTGTGTCATCAGTTTGTCGGCGCCTTCACGGGCGGCCACAAGCCTCATGGCCAGGAGAGTGACCTCCACTTGCTCGTCCAGAAGGAGGGGGAGCCCCTGCGCAAGTACATACAGAGATTCAGCCAGGTGCAACGCAACATCCCAGACGTCCACCCTGCCGCGGTTATCAGCGCCTTTCATCAGAACGTGCGTAACCGCAGAATGAGGGAGGAGATGGCGATGTGCAAGATCAGAGACGTCAGCGAGCTCTATGCTCTGGCCGACAAGTGTGCACGGGCTGAAGAGGGGAGGAAAATCCGGGAGAGGTTGCGGGAGCAGAAGGATCTGACAGTGACGATACCGCCCCGGCAAGGAAGAACCGGAGACGGAGCAACAGGAAGAGAAAGGCTAAGGATGTGCTAGCTGTTGAGCACTCCGGCAACGGAGGCGGCTCCGACAAGGCCAAGGCCGATGACTCTGGCGAGGCTGTGGTAGCCGCCGACAAGAAGGATGGCTCTGGCAAGCGGTATTGCAAGATCCACCGCACCAAAGGCCACGATCTCCAAACCTGCAAAAAAGTCGAAGAGATGGCGGAGCTGCAGAAAGCAGAGTACGAGCGCCGCGATAAGGAGAGAGCCCAGGGAAGTGGCGGAGGATCCGGCAAGAAACTTCCCGCCCGGGGAGGACACCGCGGCAAGCCCAAGCCGCGGCAAGGAGACAGGCCTCCCCGCGGCCGCGACAAGGACGAAGATGAAGATGAGATGGAGGAAGATGAGACCGATGACCAAGAATTCCAGAAGGCGACAGAGGTGCTGTGCATCAACGGCGGCGCCTCTCTGCACGCCTCGCACCGCCAACTCAAGCAGTGGGTGCGAGAGGTGAACGCAACGGAGCCATCCGTCGAGGCGCGCAGGCCTCTGAAATGGTCCGGCACGCCCATCATTTTCGATGTAGAAGACCACCCTGATCGCATCACTGCGGTCGGGTGCTTGCCGATGTTGGTCTCACCAACAATCCGCAACCTCAAGGTCACGAAGATGTTGGTTGACGGCGGGGCCGGCCTGAACCTGATTTCCTCCACAGTGCTCAAGAAGCTCCAGATCCCTGACAGCGAGCTCGAAGAGACTGGTACCTTTCAAGGGATAAATCCGGGAAGGAGCAAGCCCAAGGGGAAGATCACATTGCCAGTGACATTTGGCAGTGAGCTGAATTTCAGGACAGAGAGAGTCACCTTCGATGTTGCTGATATCCCATTACCCTACAATGGGATACTCGGCCGACCAGCGCTTGCCAAGTTCATGGCAGCCTCTCACTACGCATACAACGTGCTCAAGATGCCTGGCCCGATGAGTGTCATTTCTGTCCAAGGTGACAAGAGGGATGCACTCATCTGCGCCGACAAGATTTACCGGGAAGCAGCAGCCGCAGCAGAGCGCGAGCCACTTGCCGCTGAAGCTCCCCGGGGGAAGGAGAAGCTCAAGTCCGGCAAGTGCAGCCCTGATGCCCACTCCGGCAAGCGCACCTCCTCGGAGTGTTGCGCTGCCGTCGAGAGCGCACAATCGAGCTCCACCGGCAAGTGCAAGAAAGCAAAGGCAAATCCGCCAAAGATCAAGCCCGGCAAGAACAGCTCTGGTATCTGCTCCGGCAAGCACGCCTCCCCGGAGTGCCGCGCTGCCGTCGAGGATGCGCCATCGAGCTCCGCTAGCCAGTAGGGCGAAGAAAGCGTCCGGCTTTAAGCTTTTGGATTGTACTCCCAGAGAATCCATACCTTGTACGAAGAACCTGCGCGCAGAAGGGTCGAATCGTGGCTAAGTTGCGCCCTTGATCCGTTTCGAGTCCGCTCAACAACGAAAGCGCGCCGCAACTAGCCCGACGAGTTCTTCTTGCCGGAAGCAACACCGCCAACGGGCTGCTGATGTCCCGCACTCAGCAAGTGTGTTTACACCGGCAGGTTCCCTGAAAGCGGAGGGGGGGGGGGTGAAACGTACAAGGGAAGGAGTCAAGGGAGGAGCGCGGCTTCGCCGGACCACGAAAGACAGAAAAGCTAAGTCACCCGAGCTCGAGCGCATAGCTCTTTTCTTTAGTTTTGAGCGCTTATGTTATGTTCCTCGTACGTTCATCCCTTGTACGTAAAACCTGTGCGCTGAGGAGCCAACTCATGGTTAAGTTGCGCCCTTGCTTTGTTTCCGAGTCCGCTCAACAATGCAAGCGCGCTGCAACTGGCCCGAGAAGGTTTCTTGCCGGGTACAACACCGCCAGCAGGCTGCTGACGTTCCGCACTCAGCAAGTGTGTTAGCACCGGCAAGTTCCCTAGAAGCGTAGGGCAAAAACGTACAAGGGGTATAATGAAATCGAGGATGTAACGTAGCAAGCCTTGCCATGGGACGTCCTTTGTATGAGAAACTTGGGCACAGAGGAGCTAACTCGTGGTTAAGTTGTGCCCTTGCTTTCTTTTCGAGTCCGCTCAACAATGCAAGTGCGCTGCAACTGGCCCGAGGAGGTTTCTTGCCAGGTACAACACCGCCAGCAGGCTGCTGACGTTCCGCACTCAGCAAGTGTGTTAGCACCGGCAAGTTCCCTAGAAGCGTAGAGTGTAAACATGCAAAGGGTGAAACATGGCACCGCATTGCCCAACTTGAGATTACGTTGCAAAGAATAACTTATTTCAGCGCTGTCTTAGTTATTTTTGTGACTGTAATAACAGCGACAAGGAGAAACCAGAAGGGCGCACTGGCAAAGAGGCCCCGGCAAGCCGATTTCACTGGGGGCTGCGGCCGCCAAGATCCCTACACGGCAAGTCAGGGTCCCCGGGGGCTACAACGCTGGGGCAAGGACAGAGCAAGGCGCACCAACGCCTAGGTCCCGGCGGAGCCAAAGTTGCCGGGGGCTGCAAATATCAAAATTCACCCCCGGCAAGCCAGAGTCGCCGGGGGCTGCAATACCAGATAAGTTTTCCATCCCTCGTCATGCATCCTCTTGTGGGCTGGGGAAAGCGAGGCCGCATCTCTGAACGATCATGCCTTGTGCGAAAAGAACCTGTGCGCGGAGGAACCGACTCGTAGCTAGTCGCGCACCGACTGTTGCTTCGAGTCCGCTCGACAATTTAGGTGAACTGCGGCTAGCCCAACGACAAGGTTTCTTGTCGGCCGCGACACCGCCGGCAGGGAACCAACTCGTAGCTAGTTGCCTTACTGTCGTTTCGAGTCCGCTCAACGACTTAAGTAAGCCGCGACTAGATCTACGACAAGGTTTCCTGTCGGTTGCAGTTTCGTTGCCGACGTTCCGCACTCGGCGCTCACGGCAAGGTGCCCGCGCCGGCAAGTTCCCTAAAAGCGTAGGGTGAAAACGTACAAGGCACGCAATCAAGTAAAATACTTAATCCGGCATGCTTTCCCCTCTTTTCATTAAAAAACATCCCAATTTAGTGTGAGTCCATGGAGGATGAAAAACATGATAGAGAGGATTACAAGCCTTAAATACAGCTAAGGCCCGAAGGCTTACAAATTAAAAGATAAGGTGCCCGTAATCCCTCTCCTGTTTTCTCTTCAGGAGGTAGGTCAAGGAGGCCCCGGCAAGAGAAGCTTGCCGGGGAGGGCAAAAGAAACGCCTAGGTGAGCTCAGGGGAGAAGAGCACCTGCTTTTTACGCAGCACCTCGAGCTCCAGTGCCTCGGCCGACTTCGCGGCCTCGCGGCCTTCGCAGCCTTCGCAGCCCTCCCGGCCTTCGGAGCCATGGCGGGGGCAGCGGGGGAAGGCGAAAGCAACGGCGACGGCGGCGGTGACGGGCGGCGGGACGCTGTTTCGTCCTCGATTCAGGAGATAGAGGAGGGCGTCGGGGCTTTCGGAGGAAGGAACCGCAAGTGGCGAAAGTGGGGGAGCGACTCCGCTCCCTCCGCTTATAAATAGGGGATGCGAACGTTGCGCATCCCCTGGAATTAAGTATTAACCACGTCTCCCACGACGCCGCAACCGACGCGTGCCGTTGCGGGAGGACGCGGTGGAAGCGGAGTCTGATTTTGTGTGGACCCAGGCCACGCGTGCCCGTGCACTGTTTTGGGCCTGGCCCAACAACGCTCGGCACCGTGTATGGCCCAGGCCCAGGGGCTACTGTCGGTGTACTAAAGTAGGGGGGTACCTTAGTACCCCGAACTTGTGCACGGGCAATCGCGGTAACCCGCGGCAGGGCTTGCCGGGCGTCCGCCAAGATCCTCCGCGGCTACTTTGATGCCATCCAAGAACGGAGTACTCAAGCTAAAGCCCCCGGCAAGAGGAGCTTGCCGGAAAGGCCAGCCAAGGCCCCGGCAAGAAGAGCTTGCCGGGAAGAAGATAAAGGCCCCGGCAAGAGGAGCTTTCCGGGAAGGCCGACCAAGGCACCACCAGAAGACTTGCCGCGGCGCCCCGCGCGTCCCGGCAAGGTCCGACGGCCGGCAAGCTTGCCGGCACGACAAGTGGAGGACCGCGGCAAGGCACTTGCCGCGGCAAGATTGCCAACCAAACTCCAGCACATCCGGCGACGTGTCAGCACAAGGCCGTCCCAAAGGCACGTGGCGAGGCACTACACAGCCATGCGGAGCGAGGTGGCAAGCGGAGCTGACAGAAACGCCATCGTGGCAACCGGTGGCTCACTTGACGATCGCCTCCTTGCACTGTTGGGGCGACCGGACGGGCATTAAATGCCCTTGTCCCCTGCCGCCAGAGTTAGGTAGGGGACACTGTTGGTCACTGTTACACCAACCTGCGTTTTTACCTTTCTACCCCCTCTTCTTACGCTGCCACCTGTTGGTGCCCCCTTTAGACTATAAAAGGGAGGCCCATGCGCACGTAGAAAGGGTTCGGTTCATCTTGGTACACAGGACTAGGGTTCGGTTCATCTTGGTACACAGGAGTAGGGATAGGTTTTAGGGTTCATCAGAGGACACAGGATCAAGGTCCGGTCCAACACACACACACACCACACCACCGTGCGCTCGTATTCGAGCAAGATCAAATAACAACACAAAGCAGCAGTAGGAGTTTTATCTCTCCGGAGAGCTCCGAAGCTGGGTAAAAGGATCGCCCGCTGTCTCTCTCACCCACCGCGCGCCCGGGATCTCGATCCGCTCTGCGCGCGGCCTCCGCCCCCCTCTCCGAACCAGGAAAGGGGCACCCCGTGCCCCATAGGTGCCCGGCGGTCACGGAAGTAGACCGTGCCCCCGCCGCGACAGCCTCGTCAACATCGCCGCGCTCATTGACGAGGAGTTGGCGGAGCTGAACTTGACGGGCTTCGGGTACTCTTCTGAGGAGAATCTCCAGCCCAGCGCCAAGCTCACGCTTTTCTTCAAGGATGTGGTGACGGCTCTCCGGCAGCTCCGGGAAAGGATCCTGAAGCAGCTGGCCGACGAGTCGCGCGCGATCTGTGCCGGGGTCTTGGAGAAGGTGTTGGTGAAGGTCCTCTTCCGCAACCTGGGCATCGACCTCTCCCGCGTCACCAAGAAGCCGCCGGAGGGTGCTGATCTTGAGGAGCTCAGGGCCATCGTCGCGCCCATCGTGGACAAGGTGAACGAGGTCAGGAGGGTCGACGGTGGGCGCGCGGATTAGGCCGCCCTTCTTCTCCCTTTTTCTTGCTGCTGCCGTTTTGGTTACGAGAACAATTTAGTCAGTGCCACAATAAGTTACCTTTGTAATATAACTTTATCCTGGGTACTGCTTGCTATGTTATTTCCTTTACTCTGTTATATCCCTTGTATGCTTTTACTCTACGCTTTGAGGGGACTTGCCGGTGCAAGCACACTTGCTGAGTGCGGAACATCAGCAGCCTGCTGGCGGTGCGGCCCCCGGCAAGAAATCTCGTCGGGCTAGTTGCAGCGCGCTTTCATTGTTGAGCGGACTCGAAAACAAATCAAGGGTGTAACTTAGCCACGAGTCGGTTCCTCCGCGCACGAGTTTTCCATACAAAGGACGCACATTCAAGGAATATAACTTAATTTTTTTTAAAACTGACTATGCTCAAACTTTGGCAACTTAGCTTTTCTGTTGTCTGCGTCCCGGCAAGGCTAGATTCCTTTGAACGACGCCTGGTCCACACCTTCATCTTCTCCCCCCCCCCCCGGTGAACTTGTGGGCGGAGGAATCTTCTTTTTGAGAAGAAAAAAGAGAAAATAATGATATGGAACCCTAAGGTTCTTTATTGCTTACCGGGGGTAAGTGCTGCACAAAGTGTCAGATATACATGCAAGAAAAAGAAAGATGCATTGAACTTGACAGGATGTGCGGGGCACATAAACTTTATTTACGCACGGGAGCTGCGCCCGGCTTTGTACAAAGGGTTACATGCAACAGTGGCAAGGCTTGTACAAAAGGTGGTTGCTGGAACGGGGCCCGGCAACCGCGCCTCATGGGTAAAACTTGCGAAGATGCTCAATGTTCCAGGAGTTGCTCACCGGAATGCCATCTTCGGTCTCAAGGCGGACGGCGCCGGGCCTAGTGACTCATTTCACCCGATAAGGGCCTTCCCACTTCGGCGTCAACTTGTTGGAATTCTTGGCGGATTGAACGCGCCGAAGAACAAGGTCACCTTCCTCGAAGCTTTTGGCATTAACTTTGCGGCTATGATAGCGGCGCAAAGCTTGTTGGTAGCGAGTAGCTCGCACAGCAGCCTGAAGACGTTCCTCCTCGAGGAGCAGCGCGTCATCTTGTCGCAGCCGCTCTTGCTCAAACTCATCATAAGCGAGCACTCGTGGCGATCCGTATACGAGTTCCGTGGGGAGAACTGCTTCTGCTCCATAGACAAGAGCAAAAGGTGTCTGGCCAGTGGCTCGATTTGGTGTCGTCCTGATCGACCAAAGAACCACCGGCAACTACTCGATCCAATTTTTTCCGCACTTGTGCAGCCTGTCGAAAGTTCTGGTCTTGAGCCCACGCAACACTTCAGCGTTTGCCCTCTCCGCTTGACCGTTGCTTCTCGGGTGAGCAACAGAAGCGAAGCAGATCTTGGTGCCAAGATCTTGGACGTATTGCATGAAGGTGTGGCTCGTAAATTGTGTGCCATTGTCGGTGATGATCCTGTTAGGGATTCCGAAATGGCAAACAATCGACCTGAAGAACTTGACTGCTGACTGTGCTGTCACCTTCCTCACTGGTTCCACTTCCGGCCACTTTATGAACTTGTCGATTGCAACGTACAAGTACTCAAAGCCCCCGACAGCTCGGGGAAAGGGGCCGAGGATGTCGAGCCCCCAGACTGAAAATGGCCAGGATAAAGGGATCGTTTGGAGAGCTTGAGCTGGCTGATGAATCTGTTTGGAATGGAACTGGCACGCTTCACACTTGGTTACTTGTGCAGTTGCATCCTGGAGGACTGTCGGCCATAAGAAACCTTGCCGGAAAGCCTTGCCGGCAAGTGCTCTTGCGCCAATGTGGTGTCCACATATGCCTCCATGTATCTCCGCCAACAGCTTTTGTCCATCTTCCCGGGAAATGCATTTCAATTTCACTCCGTTGAATCTTTTTCTGTACAGAATGTCATCGACAAACTGGTACATACTTGATTGCCGAGCTACTCTTTCTGCTTCTTCTTGTTCCTCGGGAAGTTCTCCTGTCTGAAGGAAATGGACTATCGGCTGTGCCCAGGCTGGAGCTCGTGGCTCGACAGCGAGGACTAAAGGTGCAAAGGCCGCTGCAGGAACATCCGCTTCGACGGCAAGGATCGGGGGCCCTGCCGGAGTGTGATGTTCCGCGGCAAGCGTGTCGGGACACAGCTTGTCGGGAGCGTCAGCTTCAACGATGCAAGCCCATGGGCTTGTCGGAGCACACTGCTCCTCAGCTCTTTCTGTGTTGAGCCTGGGAACCTTCTTGGCGCCGGCTTTGGGGAGCTCTGCCAGAAAGTAGTCGCCAGCAGGCAATTTTCTCTTCTTACTCTGTCCAGTTGATGGTGTGACGGATGGTTGAGTCAGCTTGAGCACAAAAATCCCTAGTTCCACAGGCAACTTGAGTGCGGCACATTTTGATAGGCCATCTGCAATGTTGTTCTGAGCTCTTGGAACATGCTCCATTTGCAGGCCATCAAAATGCTCCTCTAGCTTCCTCACTTCATCAATGTATGCTTCCATCAACGGACTCTGGTAATCTTTGTTGACTTGGCGGATGACAAGTTGTGAGTCACCCCTGACAATAAGTTTCTTAATCCCAAACTCTGCTGCTATCCTGAGTCCGGCAAGCAGGCCCTCATACTCTGCGGTATTATTTGTTGCTTGCTCCTTGGGAAAGTGCATTTGGACCACATACATGAGGTGTTCTCCGGTGGGGGCGACAAGTAATACGCCCGCACCGGCGCCTTGCAGCGAGAAGGCACCATCAAAGTACATGATCCATTCCTTGCTAACTTCCTTGACGGGGATGCTCTTCTCTGGAGTTTCTTCATCCGGTGTTGGCGTCCATTCTGCTATAAATTCTGCCAAAGCCCGGCTCTGAATGGTTGAAGTACTTTCAAACTTGAGGCCAAAGCTCGACAATTCCAGTGCCCACTCGACAATCCTGCCCGTTGCTTCTGGATTCTGCAGTATCCTCTTCAGCGGAAAGCGAGTGACAACCGTTATCTCATGTGCTTGAAAGTAGTGGCGCAGCTTTCTTGAGGCCATGTGTAGGCCGAAAAGCAACTTCTGCACACCAGAGTACCTTGATCTAGCTCCTTGTAAAAGGGAACTGACAAAGTAAACTGGGCGCTGCACCTTTCTCTTCTGTTTCTCTTCTGGTAACTGCACAGATTCATCCTTGGCAGAGCCAGAACTTGTCGGGTCAGGGCTTGCCGGGCCAGAGCTTGTCGGAGAAGCCCCCTGCTTGTTGCTGGACTCGTTTGCCGTGGCCGCTGGCTCATCATCTGCCTCCCTCTCCGCCACTAACGCAGCACTAACCACTTGATTGGTTGCGGCCAAGTATAGTAGCAACTTCTCTTGTGGCTTAGGCGCGACAAGTGTTGGAGTGGAGGACAAATATTTCTTCAAGTCCTGCAGCGCAGCCTCCGCTTCCGGAGTCCATTTCATGGGAACTGCCTTTTTCAAGATTTTGAAAAATGGCAGGGCGCATTCAGCGGATTTGGAAATGAATCTACTGAGAGCAGCAACGCAGCCGGCAAGTTTTCGCACGTCCTTGACTCGCTTTGGTGCTTCGATTTGCTCAATGGCCTTGATCTTGTCGGGATTGGCTTCAATCCCCCTCTGAGACACGAAGAACCCGAGAAGCTTGCCGGAAGGAACTCCAAACACGAACTTCTCGGGGTTCAACTTGAGATTGACCTTGCGCAGATTTGCAAAAGTCTCATCCAAATCTTGGATCAGGGTCTCCTTGTCTTTGCTCTTGACCACTATGTCATCCATGTAAGCTTCTACATTTCTGTGCAGCTGTGGCTCAAAAGCATGGCTGACTACTCTTGCAAATGTCGAACCAGCATTCTTTAGCCCGAAAGGCATCCGTACGAAGCAGTACGTGCCACATGGAGTAATGAATGCGGTTTTCTCTTCGTCCTCTTCTGCCATGAAGATCTGATGATATCCTGAGTACGCATCAAGGAATGAAAGTAGATCGCATCCCGCCGTGGAGTCGACAATCTGGTCGATGCGCGGCAAGGGAAACGGATCCTTGGGACAAGCTTTATTGACATCAGTGAAGTCAATACAAAGCCTCCACTTCCCGTTTGCCTTGCGCACGACCACTGGATGGGCCAACCACATAGGATGGAGCACTCCTCGGACCAGGCCTGCTGCTTCCAACTTCTTGATCTCTTCTGCAATGAACTCTTGTCTCTCCACTGCTTGTTTTCTGACTTTCTGCTTGACGGGCCGCGCGTGAGGGCAGACGGCAAGGTGGTGCTCAATCACTTCCCTGGGAACACCGGGGATGTCAGATGGCTGCCATGCAAACAAATCGACATTCGCCCGCAGGAAAGCGACGAGCGCGCTTTCCTATTTAGGATAAAGCGTGGCACTGATGGTGAAGGTACCACCAGTGCCGTCCTCCTTCGCGGCCACTTTCTTTGTCTCTGGTGAAGCTGCCTTCGCCCTCTTGCACTTGCCGGTGGACCTCGATGGTGCGTCCTCGACGGCAGCGCAGCACTCCGGGGAGATGCGCTTGCCGGAGTGGGTACCAGAGCTGTTTTTGCCAGACTTGGCCTCCTTCTTCCCCCGGGGAGCTTCAGCGGCAAGTGGCTCGCGCCCTGCTGCGACTGCTGCTTCCCGGTAGATCTTGTTGGTGCAAATAAGTGCATCCTTTTTGTCGCCTTGGACAGAAATGACACTTATCGGACCGGGCATCTTGAGCACATTGTAGGCGTAGTGAGAGGCTGCCATGAACTTGGCGAGCGCTGGTCGGCCGAGTATCCCATTGTAGGGTAATGGGATATCAGCAACATCAAACGTGACCCTCTCTGTCCTGAAGTTCAGCTCGCTGCCAAATGTCACTGGTAGTGTGATCTTCCCCTTCGGCTTGCTCCTTCCCGGATTTATCCCTTGAAAGGTACCAGTTTCTTCGAGCTCGCTGTCGGGGATCTGGAGCTTCTTGAGCACTGCGGAGGAGATCAGGTTCAAGCCGGCCCCGCCGTCAACCAACATCTTTGTGACCTTGAGGTTGCGGATTGTTGGTGAAACCAACATCGGCAAGCACCCGACTGCAGTGATGCGGTCAGGGTGATCCTCAACATCGAAGATGATGGGCGTGCTGGACCACTTCAGAGGCTTGCGTGACTCGACGGACGGCTCTGCTGCGTTTACTTCTCGCACCCACTGCTTGAGTTGGCGGTGCGAGGTGTGCAGAGAGGCACCGCCGTCGATGCACAACACCTCCGTTGCCTTCTGAAACTCTTGGTCATCAGTCTCATCTTCCTCCATCTCATCATCCTCATCTTCATCTTCGTCCTTGTCGCGGCCACGGGGAGGCCTGTCTCCTTGCCGCGGCTTGGCCTTGCCGCGGTGCCCTCCCTAGGCGGGAAGCTTCTTGCCGGATCCTCCGCCACCTCCCTGGGCTCTCTCCTTGTCGCGGCGCTCGTACTCAGCCTTCTGTAGCTCCGCCATCTGCTCGACTTTCTTGCAGGTTTGGAGATCATGGCCCTTGGTGCGGTGGATCTTGCAATACCGCTTGCCGGAGCCATCCTGCTTGTCGGCGGCTACCACGGCCTCGCCGGGGTCATCAGCTTTGGCCTTGTCGGAGCCGCCTCGACAGCTAGCACATCCTTAGCCTTTCTTTTCCTGTTGTTCCGCCTCCGGTTCTTCCTTGCCGGGGCGGCATCCTCACTGTCAGATCCTTCTGCTCCTGCAATCTCTCCGGGGATTTTCCTCCCCTCCTCAGCCTGTGCACACTTGTCGGCCAGGGCATAAAGCTCGCTGACATCCCTGATCTTGCACATTGCCATCTCCTCCCTCATCCTGTGGTTACGCACGTTCTGGTGGAACGCGCTGATGACCGCGGCAGGGTGGACGTCTGGAATGTTGTGCTGCACCTGGCTGAATCTCTGTATGTACTTGCGCAGGGGCTCTCCCTCCTTCTGGACGAGCAGATGCAGATCGCTCTCCTGGCCATGGGGTTTGTGGCCGCCTGTGAAGGCGCCGACAAACTGATGACACAGGTCTGCCCATGAAGAGATGGAGCCGTCCGGCAAGTGCATGAGCCAAGATCTGACGTTGGGCTTGAGCACCAGCGGGAAGTAATTGGCGAGGATCTTCTCATCGTGCCCTCCGGCAGCCTGCACCGCGATGGTGTAGATGCTGAGGAACTTCGATGGATGTATCCTGCCATCTTACTTCTCGGGCACGTCTGGCTTGAAGTTCTTGGTTTTGGGCCACTGGACTTGCCGCAGCTCACGGGTGAACGCAGGGCAGCCTGCCGCGTACGGCAAGTCGCCTGGTTCCCCCGGTGCATGCATATCGACAGTGGGCCCAACGCGCTAGTCAGATTGACGTCACGTTTGCCTTCGGTGCTCGATGCGAGTGCGAGCGTCTTCGTGCCGCCGTTCTTGGAGAACGTGGCGTTGATCGCGGCGGGTTCGCGGGTCCGACGACGCGGTCGAGTCGGCGTCGGGGTTGGCCCGGCGAGTCGGCGATCTTGGCCTTCGGGGCTGGGAGTGCACGGAGGCGGCACCCCCAGCGGTCTTGTCAGCGTCGGCTTGCGCCTGGGCGCCTTGCCGGGGCTTCGATGCACTCGGTTGCCGGGGCTTGTCACCGTTAGCGAAGCCGATGAGGCTGTAAATGGTCATCCTCCAGTCGTCAATCTTGTGTGGCGCCGGAGGGTAATCTAGAAGCAGCTGGGCTCGGGCCAGCGCTTCCTCTGCTGTCTTGGGTGGCGGTGGTGACGAGCGGCGCGAGGAGCGGGATGTGCTCGGACTCCCAACGGGATTGGAAGGAGCAACACCCCGTCCAGGCGACCGCACCTCACTTGCGCCAGCATGCTGGCGTGCACGCTGGTCCCGAACGTCCCGCGACCCACCAGCTTGGCCTTGCTCCAACGCGAGCACGGTGCTAGGAGCACCGGGGCGCTGTCGACCTTGCACCTCCTGAGAAGGGTGTGGTGTCTGCACGGTTGCCGACGCTTGCGGGGCCTTGTTCTTGGATCTGGTGATGACAGGAGTCCCACCGTCGGCGCCCGCTCCTCCGCCGGCGTCCACTCCACCGCCCGTTTGCTCCGGCGCTGGTGGTAGAATCGATGTAGACGGAGCGGCCACCTCCGAAGCCTTCTTCTTCGGTGGCATGTCGATGGAGACGTTGATGTAGCGCGCGCGGAGACCGGATCAGATGCTCACGACCTCGACGCACCCCTACCTAGCGCGCCAAAGATGTCGGGGCGTCTCTCTGTGGCCACGAGCACCTATGGGGCAGGGGGCCCCTTCTAGTCCGGCAAGGGAGCGGAGGGCGTGCGTAGAGCAAATCGAGGTCGGGCGCGCGGGGGAAACGGGCGATTTTTTTACCCAGCTTCGGAGCTCTCCGGAGAGATAAAACTCCTACTGCTGCTTTGTGTTTGTATTTGATCTTGCTCGAGAGTGCGAGCGTATGGCGGTGTTGGATGTGTCGAATGAACCGAACCCCCTCTACGTGCGCATGGGCCTCCCTTTTATAGTCTGAAGGGGGCACCCACAGGTGGCAGCGTAGGAAGAGGGGGTAAAAGGGTAAAAACGCAGGTTGGTACAACAGTGACCAACAGTGTCCCCTACCTAACTCTGACGGCAAGGGACAAGGGCATTTAATGCCCGTCTGTTCGTCCCAACAGTGCAAAGAAACGACCGTTAAGTGTGCCATCGGTTGCCACGATGGCCTCTTTGTCAGCTCCGCTTGCCACCTCGCTCCGCATGGCCGCACAGCGCCTCGCCACGTGTTCCTGGGATGGCCCTGGGGTGACACGTTGCTGGATGTGCTGGAGTTTGGGCGTAGGGTGGCAGCCTTGCCGCGGCAAGCGCCTTGCCGCGGCCCTTCTCTTGTTGCGCCGGCAAGCTTGCCGGCCGCCGGGTCTTGCCGGGACGCGCGGGGCGTCGCGGAAAGTCTTCTGGAAGCGCCTTGGTTGGCCTTCCCGGCAAGCTCCTCTTGCCGGGGCCTTTGTCTTCTCAGTTGATACTTTGTTCTTGAATGGCAGTAACAGGAAATGACGGAGGGTCTTGGCGGGCGCCCGGCAAGCCTCGCCGTGGGGCGCTGCGACTGTCCGTGCACGAGTTCGGAGTACTAAGGTACCCCCTACTTTAGTACACCGACATACATCAATTGGTAGTTGCTCTACTTGCGAGCCGTTAGATTCATCAAACTTCACATCTACCGTCTCTTCAACCTTTCGGGTGAAATTATTGTAGACACGGCAAGTGTGAGAGTTTGAGCCATAACCAAGTAGGAAACCTTCATGAGACTTAGGTGCAAATTTAGAGCGACAATGCTTATCAAGAATTTAGCACTTTGAGCCGAATACTCGAAAGGATCCAACTTGTGGTTTGTTACCGATGAGGAGCTCGTATGCCGTCTTGCCGAGTAACTTGTGAAGATACAAGCGATTTGTTGCATGACAAGCTATCTCAACCGTTTCTACCCAAAAGTTCTTCGGCATCTTGTACTTATCAAGCATCGTCATTGCCATTTCGATGGGCGTCCGGTTCTTCCTCTTAACAACACCATTTTGTTGAGGTGTATACGTAGCCGAGAACTCATGTGAAATCCCTTCTTCGTCAAGAAAGGTGTCCACATTTGCGTTCTGGAACTCCGTTCCGTTGTCGCTACGAACCTTCTTGATCTTCACTTCAAATTGATTTTGGGCCTTCCTAGCGAAGTTTTTGAAGATCTTTTGGATCTGCGATTTATCATCTAGAAAGAACACCCATGTAAATCTTGAAAAATCATCAACTATAACTAGACCGAAAGAATTTCCACCGAGACTTTTGTAGGCATTGGGACCAAAAAGATCCATGTGAAGTATCTCGAGTGGCCTCCTTGTGGTCATGATGTTCTTCACGGGATTCCTCCCTCCAACTTGTTTACCTGCCTGACAAGCGCTGCAAAGTCTATCCTTATCAAATATGACATCGTTAACACCAAGGATATGATTTCCTTTAATAAGCTTGTCAAGATTGCTCATGCCAACATGACCTAATCGTCCTTGCCATAACCAACCTTTAGAAGATTTAGCAATAAAGCAAGTTCTAGGTTGAGCCTTTTTTAGTGAAATCAACAATGTATAGATCACCTCTACGTATACCGGTAAAGACCATTTTATGATTATCTCTATGAAACACTTGGCAATCTACTTCAGTAAATAGGACATTGAAACCGAAATCAGCAAGTCTAGATACTGAAAGTAAGTTGTAGCCAAGAGATCCAACGAGCATGACATTTTGTATGGAGCTATCATGTGATATGGCCACCTTACCAAGGCCAACTACCTTACCCTTTGAGTTGTC
Organism: Triticum timopheevii; assembly: GCA_963921465.1. NCBI lineage: Eukaryota > Viridiplantae > Streptophyta > Magnoliopsida > Poales > Poaceae > Triticum > Triticum timopheevii. Next base: position 439,306,272 of record OY997262.1, read on the forward strand.
ACCGAAAGTGACATTCTTTCGAGGACCATCATTTTTAGCAAGCTCAGGAAACATATGTTTATCTCCTGTCATGTGATCGGTACACCCACTATCAAGACCCATTCCTTTCCTCCTACCATATATCCCCAAAGATTTGCCATAAGACCAAAGTGTCTCATTGCATCATCAAGATCAAAGTCACTACCATCATCCTCATCATAGTATCCATGTTCAACATTGTCATGTGGTGGATCAAATCCTAGAGAGGGTGATTTGTTAAATTGAGTTTGACAATGATCTCCTTTATGAATTCTAGTAGCTTCGGAAATAATATCGCTAATGATTCCAACATTCCCTTTGGCATGCATAAGATTTGTAAGCTCAAATAGACAATCACCAAACATAGGATCATTGGAATTCATCTTACTCAAGGCAATAGACTTATGGAGAATTTCATCTAGATTTTTCAAGGAATAATTCGTAAATCGTTCCTCAAGAAATTTCCATATAGTGTAGGCACACTCTAGAGTAGGCAAGCTTCCAATCAAGTTCCTAGGCAAGCCTCTAGTGATAAGATTAATAGTTCTAAGATTTCTAATCATGTCAATTGACTCATCAAGGGTGGGATGCATAGGATCAACATGAGGTGCACAAGGGCTAGCAATGTACTTGTTCAAATGATATTGATGGAAAATCACAAGCATCTCATTTTTCCACTCATGGAAATACTCTCCATCAAGTATAGGTACTCTATGTCTAAGACTCCCCAAAGTAGACTCATACATCTTCCTCTAATGGTGTTTAAACCAAAGTAATGGAGACCAAAGCTCTGATACCAATTAAAAGGATCGAGAAGAGGTTTCTAGAGGGGGGGGGTGATTAGACACTAAGTGCCAAAAGTTGCAGTTTTTAATTTCTTTAAGTTGGAGTTTTGGCACAAGTTTAACAACCACAATACATAACAAGCAAGCATGCAAAGAGTATATGAGCAGCAGAAAGTAAAGCATGCAACTTGCAAGAATGTAGAGGGATGGGATTGGAGTGTGCAAACGCAATTGGAGACACGGATGTTTTTGTCGTGGTTCCGATAGGTGGTGCTATCATACATCCACGTGGATGGAGACTTCAACCCACGAAGGGTAACGGCTGTGCAAGTCCACGGGGGGCTCCACCCATGAAGGGTCCACAAAGAAGCAACCTTGTCTATCCCACCATGGTCGTCGCCCACGAAGGACTTGCCTCACTAGTGGGATCTTCACGAAGTAGGCGATCTCCTTGCCCATACAAACTCCTTGGTTCAACTCCACAATCTTGTCGGAGGCTCCCAAGTGACACCTAGCCAATCTAGGAGACACCACTCTCCAAGAAGTAACAAATGGTGTGTTGATGATGAACTCCTTGCTCTTGTGCTTCAAATGATAATCTCCCCAACACTCAACTCTCTCTCACAAGATTTGGATTTGGTGGAAAGAAGATTTGAGTGGAAAGAAACTTGGGGAAGGCTAGAGATCAAGATTCATATGGTAGGAATGGAATATCTTGGCCTCAACACAAGTGTAGGTGGTTCGCTCTCAGAAAATGTAAGTTGGAAGTGTAGGTTTGTTCTGATGGCTCTCTTCACGAATGAAGAGGAGGTGGAGGGGTATATATAGCCTCCACACAAAATCTAACCGTTACACACAACTTGCCAATCTTGGTGGGACCGAATTGAGAAACTCGGTTGGACCGATTCAGCAAATCTAGTGATCGTTAGGATTTTTGGTGGGACCTACATGCAACTCTCTAGGACCGATATGGTTAGGGTTAGGGCATAACGTAATCTCGGTGAGACCGATTACACAAACTCGGTGGGACCGATTTTGGTAATAAGCTAACCAGAGAGTTGGCCATGTAAACTCGGTGGGACCGATTCGCTCATCTCGGTGAGACCGAAATGTTACAAAAAGGAGACAAAGAGTTTGCATTGTAATCTCGGTAGGACCGATTACTCAAACTCGGTGAGACCGATTTTGGTAATGGACATACACAGAGAGATTACAATCCCATCTCGGTGAGATCGAGATCCCTATCGGTGAGACCGATTTGCCTAGGGTTTGTGGTAGTGTCTATGACATCTGAACTCGGTGGCGCCGGATGGAAAGAATCGGTGGGGCCGAGTTTGACTTTTGGTTTGGGTCATATGTGGATGTGAGAAGGTAGTTGAGGGCTTTGGAGCATATCACTAAGCACCTTGAGCAAGCAAGCCATTAAGCAACACCTCATCCCCTCTTGATAGTATTGGCTTTTCCTATAGACTCAATGTGATCTTGGACCACTAAAATAGAAAATGTAGAGTCTTGTTCTTGGAGCTTGAGCCAATCCTTTGTCCTTTGCATATTGAAGGGGTTCCACATCCTCTAGTCCATGCCACTTTATTGTTGAACTTATCTGAAACATACTAGGTAAAAGTGTTAGTCCAACAACAGATATGTTGACATTAATTAGCAAAATCACCGAGGGAGCACTTGTGCTTTCAATATGAACTAGGTATGTCTTTGTAAATATCAAATACTTACCGGAGAGGCTGGATTCGTGGCGGAAAGGCCGACATCTTCAGTCTCCATGGGCCAGTTCTTCTGCGCCTTGAAGAGCAACTTCCACATTCCCTAGTGCGTGGTGCCGAGGAAGTGCTGTAGAGTCCGTGGCTCCTCCGGCTTGAAATCCCACATGGGGGAAGCCCGATGTCGGCAGGGGAGGATGCGGTGGAAGAGCATAATTTGAACCACGTTGGTTAGACGAACGTTCTTCCCCAGCACATTGGTAATGCGCATTTGCAGCTCCTGCACCTCTGGCTGGGACCCCAGTCGTGGCCCTTCGCGGTCCAGGAGACGATCCTCATGGGGGGTCCGGATCTAAACTCTGGAATCGCCGCCCACTTAGAGCGGCGCGGCTTAGTGATATAGAACCACTCCTGTTGCCAGATCTTGACAATCTCCGCAAAGGCCCCCTTGGGCCGTGGCACAGGTCGACCCATGACGAAATAGAGTTCTTCGGAAGATGCATCGGCCAACACCTTACATTGGACTTGAGGGAAACAAGAAGTAGTTGGCGAACACCTTCTCATCTCTTCCTCGATAGCCTGAACAACGATGGTGTAGATGCTCAGGAACTTTGCCGGGTTCAGCCTCCCGTCCAGGCCAACGACCCATGGGTGAAGACAGGTGAAGAGGAGACGTGTGTGTCGTCGGGCAATGCCACGGCAACCTCCTCCGAGCCGGCGAGCGTGACTGCCCCGACAACGACGAGCCCACTCAGATGTTGGTGGGCCCTTTCCCTCCAAGTTTGGTTGCCCTGCCTTCACCCATGAGCTACGGCAAGTCTGTTGGCCATTCATTCGCACATTCAAGCCAGAGACACCTAAGAAGTACGACGGGACGTGCTTGAGGATCAGAAGAGGCCATCAAGACGTCATCAGGGTCTTGATTTGGTCACGCCCGTGCCGTCTGCCGTGGCGGGGACTATACCATGGGGACGGCTCCCTCTATACGGGCAGCAGCATGGGCCGTTGCCATTGCTTGGGGAGGTCACGGTGGGGCAGCTCGTCGTGAGCCCTCGGCTTCGGCGAAACCGAGCAGACTTTGGATGGGCATCCATCTGCTCGGCCGCAGGTGGAAACCTCAGCAGCACTTGAGCTCACGCCATGGCCTTCGAGGTTGTGCTTGGCATAGATGATGATGAAGTCAATCGCACTGTTGCTCGACTCCTAGTGGATCAAGCGGCAGCAGCACTGCTCCCCCGCTGTTGTGGTGCAACCACCTGGGCAGCAGGGTGGTGAGGCAGAGGCGCTCGAGGGCCATTAGCTCCGGTGCGCGTGTTAACTCGGTCGACCCACCCTGGGGAAAGTGCACGCGCAGTAGTCGCGTGCGCCTGCGATGAGGACGGTCGGAGGGCCGTGGTTTGCCCCACACCGAGCGCCATCACTGTGGCTGTGCCCGTCGGCGAGCGGAGTGCAGCCGTCGAGGTGTCGCTGATGTTGCTTTCCTCTGATATCTTTTGCTCTTTCATCGGCCGCGGGGGGATGGTGGTGGTGCCGCCTACTCCGACCACATCCCTAGCGGTGTCCACGCCCTTGCGCGTCTCCGCGCCCCCGCGCGACGTTGGAGGCCACGGGTAGCGGAGCCTTCGAGGTGGATGGATGAGCCAAAGAAGCTGATTTATTCTTGTGCGCCATGGTTGATGGCGCCATCGAAGATGCAGATGGCGATGAAGATGACGCGCTACTTACATCTTCAAGTTCCCGCAAGCGATCCCCCTACCTAGCGCGCCAAAGATGTTGCCGAAAACCATGGCCACCTATGGTACCAGGACGACCTCTTGCTGGTTTGGCAAGGGGGAGTCGCGTTGCACAAAGAGCAGACTAATGTGGCGCGGCATGGCAGAGATCACACGAGCAGTTTTACCCAGGTTTGGGCCGCCGTGAGGCGTAAAAAGCAACTCATGCTTGGAAAGATGGTGGTGGTGAGTAGTACACTTTTTTTGACTATAAACAATAGGGTAAAACCACACTGCAATTTTTATATTATAGAGCAAAGAAACAAGTAATCTTACAGGCTTGAGGTAAGCCTACAGAAAGAAAGAAAAAAAGAGAACTAAAAACTAGAAACTAGAACTAGAAAAAGGGTGAGAGACAAAAAGGAAAAGAAAATAAGAAAGAAATAGTCTAAGAAGAAAAAAGAAAATTACAGCAGGGCCTCAAGCCAGGTGAGTAGTACACTTGCCCGACAGGGGTTGCTTCGGGGCCGCAGCAACTACGTGCATACGGGGGTGCGAGTGGTCTAGCTTTCCAACCTCACGAACCCCTTCTACGGTTGCCATGGGCCTCCTTTTATAGGTTAAGGGGTCACCACAGTCGCATTTTAGTCGTTAGACACTGATATGATAGCAAATAGTGCTATCATACCTAACTCTGCAGGCTGTCAGTGTGCATTTAATGCACCGCTTAGCGTCATGTCGTTGGTTGCCCGACAGGGCTTGCCGGACTAATTTGCCAGCTCCACGCCTGCTCGCTTGACACGTCACTAGACGGGTGTCATCTGTGGGTTTCCTTGGTAGGAAGTGGCCGCCATGTGGCGAATGGTTACCACTTAATCATCCTGCGTGTTGACACCGCACTAATCGACAACGTGGTCGTGGTGGAGTACTCGGTGAGGTAATCTGGTCTCTACGATTCCTGGCAGGCCCTGCCGGGACGCCTTGGTCCTCACCTTCTGGGTGTGGCATCGCCCCTTGCCGGGCTCTCCTGCCCGACAAGGGAGGCTTATCTTTCGGTGATATATAGCTCTTTTGATTTTCTTTCGACCTGCTGGTTGATGTTTTGAATCTCTTGGTCTCTTGTTCACGTTGTTCTGATGATTCAATCCTGATCTTGTGCATGTGAACAGTCAGGGTAACAGTCCCTGGGTCTGTTGTACTGATAGGGCAACATAGCGCCGGGGGTTGCGGGGCGGCGGGATGATGCGGTGGGGGAGGGTGCGGGGCACGATGGAGCGCGGTGGGGTGGCGGGGTGGTGCGGCGTGGGCGACGGGGCGACAACGTGGTGTGGCGGGAGGGGGGTGGGTATGGGGCGCGACGGGGTGGTGGGGCTTGATGGGGTGGCGCGGTGCGACGGGGGCGACGTGGCGGCAGGGTGGTGCGGGACGCGGCGGGGGCGACGGGGCGGCGGCGATGCGGGCGTGGGCAAAGAGAGGGGAGAGAGAGAGAGGGTGTGGGGCGGGGAGAGAGAGGGAGGGGGTTACCGTTAGTTTGGATGGGCCAACCTCTTTGCCATCTGCTAGAGGATAGCAAAGAATCTTAGTCGTCCGCTAGCAGACGACAAAGATGTTGGGGGTGGGCTGTTATAACGTTCCCCTAAATGTACCCCACCCAACCTCTTTGCCGTCTGCTAGCGGACGACAAAGAATTGGCTGATGGAAAATTGCACCTTTGCCATCCACCAGTTCTTTTCCGTCCACTTTTTGTGAGCTGGCGGCAAAGACCTTTATCATCCGCAAGTTAGCGGCAAAGAACTGACAGACGGCAAATTCTCTGATTCCAGTAGTGATACTTGTAGAGCATCTTTATGATCACCTAGTTACATTGTCGTTTGATAGCACACAAGGTATTCCTCCGGTATCCGGGAGTTGCATAATCTCATAGTCGAAGGAATATGTATTAGACATGAAGAACGTAATAGCAATAAACTGAAGGATCAATATGCTAAGCTAATAGATGGGTCTTGTCCATCACATCATTCTCCTAATGATGTGATACCGTTACCAAATGACAACACATGTCTATGGTTAGGAAACATTAACCATCTTTGATCAACGAGCTAGTCTAGTAGATGCTTACTAAGGACATGGTATTTGTTTATGTATTCACACATGTATTTAAGTTTTCGATCAATACAATTCTAGCATGAATAATAAACCCTTATCATAAATAAGGAAATATAAAATAACAACTTTATTATTGCCTCTAGGGCATATTTCCTTCAGTATTAGCAATAATACTGAAGATGTATTCGAGACGATGTATTAGAGATTATATTCGATGATGCATATTATCTGGATTATTCGAGATGTATTAGTGATATTATTCTAGATGCCTATTATCTACTATGATTCAGCTTTTCCTTATTAATTGCATTCTTTGAATACCAAATTTTTTATCTTTATTTTGGGTTAGTTAAGCTATGCATGATACCAGAAGAGACGGAGAAGAGACCATGTTCGACATCATACGGTCCCTGAACCCAGTCAGTGAACCTGAAGATGACGGCTCACAATATCTGAACAACTCTGGTGAGGGTATGATATTTTACGAAGATGAACGAATAGATGAAGGCCACAACAATGATGACAAAGGAAATATTCTTCAAATAACAAGTCCGGCGAGGTATATTTATATAAGGTATCTGGTGATCATTATATGTATATATTAACGAATTGATCTTTCTTCTTTTAGCCCTCCAGCTCGAGCAAATCTTCTACAAGCAGGGCAGTACGAGGCCCGGCCAAAAGGTTGCAGGCTGGCGTAAAGTACAACATCGATGCCATCAAACCAAATGCCGAACCGCTTGAACCTTAGAAGAATGCAGACAAGTTTACGCTTCAATGTCGAGTTATTGTCAGGGACCAAATCCTGATCTCCATTCAAGAATGGAATAAGTGAGCAAAGCGAGATGAAGGAGCAAAAGATCTACTTTGCGAATCGCTCATCTCACATTTCACCCTACTAGATCATTTGACAGATGCAGAACGGGAGAAAGTTAGGAAGAGTGCTCTTAAGAAGATTGTGATTGCATTCTACAACCACAAGAAAAAAAAATATGAAACAAGTACAAAGCAGGCGGAAAGAAGACTCCAACATTCAAGGGAGAACTGGAGAAGGCAAGAGATCACTGGGAATCTTTCGTCAAGTTCAAGGAATCGGTAGAAGCTTAGGAACAGTCTAGAATAAACAAGATTAATGCTGCGAAAAAGAAGTGGCACCATACTCTGGGGCCAGGTGGCTACCAGGTCACCCGGCCTAAACGTGATCTAGCTGAGGAACAGATGATTGCTACAAGGGTCACTCCAGTAACATTGAGTCGGCTCGACAGGTGCAGGACTTGATATTATGCGCATGGGGGGGGGGGGAAGTTGGACCCAGAGATAGGGCTGGTTATCGAGCAGGCAAGTCTTAAAGAAGCCTCCAGCGCTTTACTTGTTGAAATACAAGAGGCTCGAATGGGGGCGTTCAAGCCCGAGAGAGAGAACGACGAGCTTACGCGTACCCTAAGGAATCCTGAACACCCGGGATGAACATGAGGCAAAGGCGTTGTTCCATTGTATGATGGGTTTGCAGATTGGAATGCCACTTACAGAAGCCATGCGAGAAAGAAGCACCAGGAGGAGGAGAAGAGGAAGCTGGAGGAGGAGTAGAGGAAAGAGGAAGCATTCCACCTTCAACTGGTAGAATCAAAGCACATGGAGTTCGAACGCGCTTTCATATGACACCAGGAGCAGATCGACTCACTTAGCCAGGAAAGGGCGTCTCCGCAGTGGCAACAGCAAGCAGATCCAGCATTGGATAGCACCATCCCATCTTTGCCGAGAAGCAGCATGGGTTCCACCCCGGCTGATGATGCACTGCTAACTAGATACCCCATGGATGATATCAAACGTGCGACACCTTGTGAGCTACACATAAAAGTGAAGAAGATATCCATGGCGGATGGTTATGCTTTAACAAAGTCCCCTGAAGCAACCTTACATGGAAATAAGATTCCAGCTAGCTAACCTTCTGTAGGGGTGGATGAAGTAATGTCGGGATATGATGGGCTAATGCTTGACAATCATGGAGGTGACGATGAGCACACACTGGGAGAGGCCATACGTCATATCATTCTATGGAGAAAGGATTGCATCGTCTTTCCAAGGCCACCGACTCCTCCTCCAAGTCCGCTGCCTCAGCCGGCTCCTCCTCCAGGTCCTCCATGTCAGCCAAATCCACTGCCCCACCCCGGAATGGAGCGCGACGCTACTCAGCCGTCGCACCAGTCTACTCCACCGCCCAACCCCAAGACGGAGCGCGACGCTAGTCCGCCACCGCGTCAGCCGACTCCACCACTCCACCCTAAGACGGAGCCCATCAGCATTCCGCTATATAGATCTCGAGCCCGTTAGTCTTCTCCAAAGAGGAAGAGAGCGCCAAGCAAGAAAGCCTCTCCTCCTGCCATAAATAAGTTGGCTTATGGGATGACTATCAAGGAAAACATCGCTGAAGTGGCTGCCCAAGTGAAGGCCCGTTTTGAACCGAAACCGCCCCCGCCGCCAAAGGAAAAAAATACCTGAGTAAGTCATACAACACTTTATTGATAATGATCAACGGCTGTGAAGAGAATGAACTCGGAGTATGAGCGCTCTATTAAGAAGTTATATCATGCACAAAATAAAGGAGTTGATCAGCTCGAGCTCGAGCCAAGTAGGTAAAAAATGCAGAAAAACTGTTCCCCAGCTGGGAGAATAGGCAGTGCAATCGATGCCCCTGCTCATTGTACAACCACATGTGAGTACCGCCGATCAGCTGGTAATAACCAACAATCATAGTAGGATGGCTAAAGAGGCCGGTGTCACTGTTTATCAACTCCTAGAGATCGAGCCTATCTCCAGGATTCAAGATGATGAAGTAGCATGGAAATATGTCCCCGGCCAACCTCTGGTCAAGATGAGGAGATCCCGCTTCTATCAATGAGAATGTACAAATTGCATGAGTGGTACCTGAGAGAAGTAAAGAATGGGCGAGAGGCCCTCATGGTGAAAGTCAAGGCAGACCATTACTTCCATGAAAAAGATTTGTGGGTTGAGTTTCAAGAAATGTTTCAGTTATTCAATCAAGACGCACTCAACAAATCCCTCGTTAGTTGGTATTTTCTGTAAGTGATTTCTTTCTGTAATTTAAGCCTCTAGCTAGATGTGCTCATTCATTACCTATAATTATCCTCACTATATTCTTTTCTGAGGTATTATGAAGAATGAAGATTTATGAAATGAAAAGAGATGGATGCTATGACATTGGGTTCATTGACCCAAATACCTTTAATGAAGAGACATGGTCACGTCACAAAAATGACATAGAGAAAAGCTTGCTATAGTTTTTGATGCGACTAAATACCCAACTAGAAATACTACTTCCTTACAACTTCAGGTGAGTGTTACTGTCTTGTACTACAAATTCTGGTTTGCTCACTAGATGTTAATAAGTGTAGTTGATGAGTTATGCACATGCACGCTTAATTATACAAACATGTGCGTATGCCGTTTCCACTGGATCCTGTTAATCATTGAAGTTGACGAGGGAAAAGTTCACGTACTTGACTCACTACTTAAAGAAACTAAAGAATACTCAATCGTGAAGGGGATGCTCGACAGGTAATTTCAATCATTATCGCACTATGTCGGCCTCTGTAGTTCATTTCCTGATATCAACTAATTAATAAGTCCTTTATTCATTTTCTTTGCCGGCGGGCAGGGTTTGGTAAAAGTTCATGAAACAGGTTCAAGGCCAATGTACACAAGAGCTGAAATGGGCGCGACCCAAGGTAATTAAGTAGTACTAGCTATGTCTATGCATCTCTTTAATTCTATTATATCAATACCATTATCATGCTTGATTAATTATTATCTGAATGAATTCTATTCTCGTAAAGTGCATGAGACAGGCATCGACGAATAATTTATGTGCATACTACGTTTGTGAGAACATTCGCTTTATGACCGAAAGCAGGAGAAAAGATGCAAGAAATCTTTTGGTACATAAACACAATTCACAATTCTTTTTATCATGATCTAATGTATACACACACAACTAATATATTCATATTGATCTCCTTTTTTAATAAAGATGCAAGAGATGCGGGATAAGCTCCAACCAGAGGACCGCATACGAGCACTTCAAGAGGAGATTGCATGATTTTTGCTTGACCAGGTCATAGGTCCTAATTGCAAGTCCATCCTCGACTCGTAACTGGGCCCATAGTTTGTTGTTATCCCAGCTGCAAGTCCACACTCGTCTCGCAACTGGGATGTGTTTTGTTTTTCATTTTAGTTGGAAGTACACCCTCAACGCGCAACTCGTACCACAGTTTTATATACTTGTCTCTTATAAGTCCACCCTCAACTCACAACTAGGACCATATTTTGTATTATCCCAGTTGCAAGCCCACAGTTGACTCGCAACTGGGCTTGTGTTTTTGTCTTTCATCCTAGTTGCAAGTGCATCCTTGACTCGCAAATGTGAACATAATTTGTTTTATCATAGTTGCTAGTCAACCGTTGATTCACAGCTGGTCTCATAGTTTGTAGTTGTCCCAGTTGTAAGTCCATCCTCAACTCGTAACTCACCTTGTAGTTCTCCCACCCACCCCTTGACTCACACCCAAGCTTGTGCTTGCAACTTGCCCCGATCCCTAGTTCCATGTCCAACCCCAACATGTAAATCCACCTGAACCAGTTGCATGTCCAAACCAAACACGCAACTCATGCCCGACATAATTGCATGTCCACTCTTGGCACGCAACTCATCCCCAACCCGGTACCCCTATGTAGCTTTATTGTTTTTTTCAAATACATGCCTACTTTGGTAATACACACTACATATTTTTCTGTATACACGGTGAACATTTTTACACACATTCAACATTTTTTTAAATACATGATGGATATTTTTTTCAAATATAGGCCCAAGAATTTTTTGAATACATGATAAACATTTTTCATTCTGCTACTGTACATTTTTCTAAATGGTATGAAACTTTTTTTAAAAAATGTGCGAACATTTTATTTACACTGCATAAAAAAAATTCTAGAAAATCTCGTTTGTTTTTTCAACACCTGAAGTTTCTTTTAAAAATTGTCATGAACATTCTTTGAATGTTAAGATTATTTTCCATTTTATATAATATATTATTTAAACATCACAGAACATTCTTTTAAACTGCATGAACATTTTTATAATGTCAATTTTTTAAACAATTCAAAGAATTTTTTTATTGAAAATTTATTATCAAATTAAAATATAATATATTTATTCTTGTTTTCCAAAAAAATTAGAATCTTCAAAATTGTCCACACTATAAAAATTGTTCTGCGATCTTAAAAAATTATCCATGTCTTCAAAATTTGTTTGCGAAGAAATTGTTCGGAATACCAAATTTTGTTCTTACTTTAAAAAAAAAATCAGTATTATAAAGTTTATTCAAATTTGAAAAATACTTTCCAATTTTTTTGACTTTTTAAAATATATTCGACAGTATAAAAATCAGAATCTATAGAAAAGGTTTCAAAAGAATCAAACATGTCCACTAATCTGGACGTTGTGTTGTGTTCTTATAGCGTTCCCGTCTACTTTATGTTAGTAGCATGCATTGGTTGGAGTCGTTGTAGCTCCCGTTGCCCTGCACGTGGTCTTGAGTTCAATTCCTACATAACGAATTGGGTTAGTACTTTTCTTTGCAGTCCAGTCGAAAGAAAAACAAATAAAATGTCATAATAAAAACAAATAAGATGTCACAATTTAGTATCTCACATCTAGATGTTATACAGACAGACCCATAAATAAAACGACTGATTCTAAAAAAAGAACTGAGTATATTTCGGTTTGGTATTCTCTTTTTCCTTTTAACGAGGCAAAAGATTTTCTATTTTCATTTTTTTTGTGCATCGCCATTTTCATTATTTAAGAGAGAAGGTATAGAGGTTTAGGACAAAGGCCGACATTGCAACAATCACTCTCGCGGTACAATATTACTCAGGTGCTTCGCTCCCACAAGGCTCCAAAGTAAGGCCTCCTCTTTCATTCTAGCAATGGTGACTCCAACCGGGATAGCGGTATTGCTGAAGATCTACGCATTTCTCTACTTCCACTGCTCCCAGGAGATGAGCAACATCTGCTAAGCAAGCGGCCTACGTCATTGGGCTTTCTTGAGCGCATTGTGGTTCCACCATTCCTGTAGAGAGGTCGCAGCCCCCATGGGATGGATGTCACGAAGACCAAGCCAATCTTTGATCATACCCCAGACTCAAACCGTATTTGCATTGGAAGAGGAGGTGAGCCGCCATCCCTTGGACCTGCTTACAAAGGGGGCAAAGGTTAGAGTTTGTCCACCCACGACGCTGAAGCCTGTTAACCGTCCAAATCTTATTTAGTACCGCAAGCCACGTGAAAAATTTGCATTTTGGTGGTGCTCAACTCTTCCATATGACTAGAATCATGCTCGTGTCGGATGGCCTAAGAACTGAGCTGTGTAGGCGGACTTAGCGGAGTAATTTCCATCATTAGAGAGTTTCCAGTAGATAGCATCAGGTGTGTTGGCATCCAGGTGGGTCTGGGTGAGTCTTTCCCATAAGGAGACCTCAGAGAGGTGATCCATGGAAATGTCGTGGAGAATGTCCACTTGGGAAATCCAGTTGTTGTTGTGTTGTGCCTTTTGAACTAAACATTTTTTTCTTCTTCGACAAGGCATATAACTTTGGAGCAAGATCCTTGGGTCTCACACAATCTAGCCAAGATAAGATCTAGAACTTGGCAAACATCCCATTTCCGAGTTGTACCTTAGCTGTTGTGATGAAAAAATCACGATCCTTGGTGTCACAAGGGGTACCCAATTCAACCCAAGGCTTATCTGGATTTTGCCATCGAACAAAGCCAACGTATACGTAGGGCATTGGCAAACTTGTCTAGATTGAGAATTCTGAGTCCTCCATTAAGCTTGAACTTACAAACTTGCTCTAAATTTATCTTGCATTTTCCACTAGAAACCTTGTCACAACCTGCCTAAATGAAAGCGCGCCTAAGGGAATCAATCTTCTACTTCACCTCCACCGGCAAATCAAAGACCGACATGTAGTATATGGCAATTGTCGTGCAGACCATCTTGACCAAAAAACACGACCCGCTGAGGTGACATGCTTCCCAATCCAGGAGGGAGTTGGCTCGTGATTTTGCCTTCCGCAACAAACTAGTGGCACCTGAGGCGCCCTGTATTCATATCAAATACAAGTTACAGATAGGATTTGACAATCCTTAACATATAAATTCCCTAGATTTGCAAGCCTAGGATAGTGATCTCCTGTTCATGTATGTTGGGCACCAGAAGAAACCATTTCTTGGCTCAGAGGATAATTATCTCTATAAGAAGTAGATGCACAATTGTGAGCATGTACAGTTAGTTCCCTAGGAATATGGAAGACTTGAGCTTGAATATTGGCTATTGCAGCAAAGTAATTTGGAAGAAAGCTTCTAACTTGCCAATGCCTAGGCACTTGAAGAAGGTTCCTTGATGCCGTTGCTCGAGCTAGTATGAGATTGGCCACTAGAAAAGTAATTTGGTTATTAGTGATGCGAGAAGCAATTTTCGCAGCAACCTGTACAACTGTAGCCATAGCACATAATGGAGATTCTATACTCTTGCCAGCTGTAGAGATTAAGATAATTGTTTATTCTTGTTTTTGGAGTTAGTAGTGTTCTTCCATGCATCGTCAGTATAAACGTTGCAACCTATAATCCAATCATCTGTTTTTAAAGAAGATCCCTTCTTTTGTTTGTATGCAGATTCTGCCCCTGCTTCCTGCATTGTTTCAGCTGATGAACTGGCAATACATGCATAGGAACGTAAATCTTGGTTCTTTATTATTGCCTGCATAGCTGGGGATACCTACATAGGGGAGTTGGAATTTCTTGCCAAATATGGACACTTCGCCATGGCTTGTTGGTCCATGCATAGTTAATGATTTAAATTTGTGCACTAGCCCGTGCAAGCAACGATAGAAAATCATGAGCTGGCAAACGAAAAACCGCATCCCACCATTTAGTGAAACATGTACGGGCAACGAGGCCCAGTCGATACTAAGTGGACAAAGATACACCATTCATTTTTTTGGACTGTGTGTTTCCAAGACTACCGAAAGGAAACCAAAACATAACTAGGTAAATGAAATTTGCGCGGACCATAAATATCACGCGAACGGCAGGAACCTAGAAATCCAAAATACCTGTTTTTCTCTGGCTCATTTGCGAGAAAGAAGAAAAGCGAGACAACTAAGAGACTTGAGTGTTATTTTACACTCAGAGACTGAGAGTTGTGAGGATTATATTTGTGCTGATGTGGGGTGCTCTAACTAAAGATAGAGATAGGGTAACTTTGTGCAATTTTGCTCGTGTTAACGTGTAAGGCATGCAATTGGAGTATACGATTGCAAAAGTATGTGAAACATGAACACACGAATACGGATCGGTGATGGTCTGTTAGTGGCATGACTTCCTTTGTGATGGGGAGATGATAAAACAACGGGAGGGCTTTTAGGTTGCCATAGGATGGTTGCCTAGTTGAAAAGCGCCTCACAATGATTCAAGATTTTTTTCCCATACATTTTGTGTTATTCATCTTCTTAACATGGTGCTTGTGAGATTTGCTTTTGGAAAATAAATCATTGGCAATATGCTTTCTTGGCAAGTGTTTGCGCAATCGTGTCACATGCAAGTGTGTATATTTGGAAGATCTTTAAGGAATAAATAAGTGAGTCAAAATAGATTGGAAAATATCTGACATGCATATGGTTATCATGTGCGATCCCAACTTTTTTTGGACAACAGATGGCACCTGAGGCACCCTGTATTGATATCAAATACAAGTTACATATAAGATTTGGCAATCCTTAACAAATAAATTCCCTAGATTTGCAAGCCTAGAATAGTGATCTCCTGTTCATGTATGTTGTGCAATAGAAGAAACTATTTCTTGGCTCAGAGGATAATTATCACTATAAGAAGGAGATGCGCAATTGTGAGCCTGCACAGTAAGTTCCATAGGAATATGGAAGACCTGAGCTTGAATGTTGGGTGTTGCAGCAAAGTAATTTGGAAGCTGGCTTCTAATTTGCCAATGCCCAGGCAATTGAAGAAGGTTCCTTGACGCCGTTGCTCGAGCTAGTATCATATTGTCCACTAGAAAAATGATTTGGTTATTAGCGATGCGAGAAGCAATTTCTGCAGCAACCTGTTCAAATACAAGTTACAGATAGGATTGGGCAATCCTTAACATATGAATTACCTAGATTTGCAAGCCTAGGATAGTGATCTCCCGTTCATCTATGTTGTGCACTAGAAGAAACCATTTCTTGGCTCGGAGGATAATTATCTCTATAAGAAGTAGATGCACAATTGTGAGCCTGTACAGTAAGCTCCCTATTAATATGGAAGACCTGAGCTTGGATGTTCGTTGTTGCAGCAAAGTAATTTGGAAGCTGGCTTTTAATTTGCCAATGCCCAGGCACTTGAGGAAGGTTCCTTGATGACGTTGCCCGAGCGACTATTAGATTGTCCACTAGAAAAGTACTTTGGTTATTAGCAATGCGAGAAGCAATTTCCGGAGCAACCTATACAGTTGTAGCCTTAGCACGTAATGGTGATTCTACACTCTTGCAGTTGTAGAGATTAAGATAACTGTTTCTTCTTCATTCTCGCCAGTCTGAATGTAAATTCCTATTCCTATTTTCCTTGAGTTGTTTCTAGAGTCAGTAGTGTTCTTCCATGTAGCGTCAATATAAACCTTGCAACCTATAATCCAATCATCTATTTTTAAAGAATATCCATTCTTTTGTTTGTATGCATATTCTACCCCTGCTTCCTGCATTGTTTCAGCTGATGAACTAGCAATATGCATTGAAACCTAAATCTTGGCTCTTTATTATTGCCCCCACAGTTGGGCATATCTACATAGGGGAGTTGGAATTTCTTACCAAATATGGATCCTTCGCCATGGTTTTTTGGTCCATGTGTAGTTAATCATTTAAATATTAGCACTAGCTCATGCACGCAACGATAAAAATCATGAGCCGCAAACGAAAAACCGCATCCCACCATGTAGTGAAACAGATATGGGCAACGAGGACCAGTCGATATTAAGTGCACAAAGATATACTATTCATTTTTTTTGGACTCTGTGTTTCCAAGACTATTGAAAGGAAACAAAAACATAATTAGCTAAAGGAACTCTGCGCGGACCATAAATATCACACGAACGGAGGAAACCTACAAATCTAAAATACCTGTCTTTATCTGTTCATTTGCGAGAGAGAAGAAAAGCGAGAGAACTCAGAGACTTGATTGTTCGGTTACGCTCAGAGATTTTGAGTTGTGAGGATTATATTTGTGCCAATGTGGGGTGGTCTGACGGAAGATACATAAAGGTATTTATAGAATCACCGAGCATGTTATTTATGGTACATATTTAAATCGTACTCATCAGAAAAAATAATCTACATTTACTCAAATCTCCACTATTACACTGTTAAAAAAATGTCTGCTATTGTTGTTTGGTAGTACTGCTCATTGGTTTTCTAAAGAAAAAGTGGAAATGTGTGTCACACTTAATATGTGCAATTCTAATGTGCATGTCACACATAGAGGTGGATTAAAAATGTTTTCAAGTTTTTATTTTTGTTTTCCTCTTTATTGTTTCTTCATATTGATAAAATGTTGCATATGAGATTTTATTTAGAAAGAAACAATTGAATAAACGCAATCGTTTCACACATAAGAGTGTATCTTTGGAAAAAATTGAACGAACAAATATATGAATGACAGTAAATTTTATGTTCACAAAGAATATATGTCGGTTAATTACGGTAAATTCTACATATCCTTTTATCTTAGTGCCTTCATGTTGATTTTTGTTCGAGATGTGCGTCAGCAGGGTCATGACAAGCATCTGAAGGTAAGTTTCCTTTGCAAAGAAAGAGGAGAACAACCAACATGCACTCACAATTTTGTTGCTCAATTCACCATTGTAAAAAATGGTTAGGGTTGTATCTTGCAAATGAATGATGTGGATTTCAATTGTCGCGCTATATTTGTCTGTTACCTTTTATATTGTAAGTTTATAAAATGAAAATGAAAATATTACTGGAATTCTTCATTTGTAGAACCATCACACGGGCATGTTACACGTGTCATCGGTGCTCGTTGGTTTCCATCTTTAATTAGGTGGCTACTGTTCTTTTATTTTGACCAACTAGGAAGGGGTTCTCTTCAGATAGAGATAGGGTTACTTTGTGCAATTGTGCTTGTGTTAATGCGTACCTAAGCATCCAATTAGAGTATACCATTGCAACAACATGTGAAACCTGAACACACGAATACAAACTGGTGATGATCTATTATTGGCATGACTTCCTTCGTGAAGGGGGCTAATAAAACCATGGGAGGGCCTTTGGGTTGCCCCATGACGATTGCCTGGTTGAAAAGCGCCTCACAGCTATTCGAGATTTTTCTCTCAAACATTTTGCTTTAATCATCTTCTTAAAATGGTGCTTGTGGGAATTGCTTTTGGAAAATAAATCATTGGCAATATGCTTTCTTGGCAAGTATTTGCACAATCTGGCACGCGCAAGTGCGTATCTTTGGAAGATATTTAAGGAATAAATAAGTGAGTCAAATAGAATTTATGTAGAAAATATCCTTTTATCTTAGTGCCTTCATGGTGATTTTTTCTCGACATGTGCGTCACGATTTTGTTGCGCAATTCACAATTATGAAAAATGGGTAGGGCTGTATCTTGCAAATGAATGATTTGGATTTCAATTGTCGCGCTATATTTGCTTGTTACCTTTTATATTGTAAGTTTATAAAATTAAAATGAAAATATTATTGGAATTCTTCATTTGTAGAACCGTGCATTAAACGGGCATGTTACATGTGTCATCAGTGCTTGTCGGTTTCCATCTTTTATTAGGTGGCTACCATTCTTATATTTTGACCAACTAGGACGGGGTTCTCTTGAGATAGAGATAGGGTTAATTTGTGCAATTGTGCTCGTGTTAACGTGTAAGGCATGGAATTAGAGTATAGCATTGCAAAAGTATGTGAAACATGAACACACGAAAACAAATTGGTGATGGTCTGTTAGTGGCATGACTTCCGCATGATGGGGGCTGACAAAACCACGGGAGGGCCTTTGGGTTGCCATATGGTGGTTGCCTAGTTGAAAAGCGGCTCACAGCTATTCCAGATTTTTTCCATACATTCTGCTTTAATCATCTTCTTAAAATGGTTCTTGTGGGATTTGCTTTTGGAAAATTAATCTTTGGAAATATGCTTTCTTGGCAAGTGTTTGCGCAATCGTGGCACTCACAAGTGCGTATCTTTGGAAGATCTTTAAGGAATGAATAAGTGACTTAAAATAGATTGGAAAATATCTAACGTGCATATGGTTTTCACTTGCGATGCCCAACTGTTTTTGGACAACTATTGGGACCTGAGGCGCCCTGTATTCATATCAAATATAGGTTATGGATAGGATTTGGCAATCATTAACTTATAAATCCCCTAGATTTGCAAGCCTAGGATAGTGATCTCCCGTTCATCTATGTTGTGCACTACAAGAAACCATTTCTTAGCTCAGAGGATAATTATCTCTATAAGAAGTAGATGCACAATTGTGAGCTTGTACAATAAGTTCCCTAGGAATATGGAAGACCTGAGGTTGAATGTTGGCCTTTGCATCAAAGTAATTTGGAAGATGGCTTCTAATTTTCCAATGCCCAGGCACTTGAAGAAGGTTCCTTAAAGTTGTTGCCCAAGCGTGTATTAGATTGTCCATTAGAAAAGTACTTTGGATATTAGCGATGCGAGAAGCAATTTCCACAGCAACATGTACAGCTGTAGCGTTAGCACGTAATGGAGATTCAACACTCTTGCCAGATGTAGAGACTAAGATAACTGTTTCTTCTTTGTTCTCACCATTCTGAATGTAAATTCCTATTCCTACTTACCTTGAGTTATTTCTGGAGTCAGTAGTGTTCTTCCACACAGCGTTAGTATAAACCTTGCAACCTATATTTCAATGATCTGTTTTAAAGAAGATCCCTTCTTTTGTTTGTATCCAGATTCTGCACCTACTTCCGGCATTGTTTCAGCTGATGAACTAGCAATACATGCATAGTAACCTAAATCCATGGTTTGTTGGTCCATGCATAGTTAATGATTTAAATTTATGCACTAGCCCATGCACGCAACAATAGAAAATCATGAGCCGGCAAATGAAAAACTGCATCCCACCATGCAGTGAAGTACGTATCGGCAACGAGGACCAGTCGATAGTAAGTGGATGAAGATACGCCATTCATTTTTTTAAACTGTGTTTCCAAGACTATTGAAATGAAACAAAAACATAATTAGCTAAATGAACTTTGCGCGGACCATAAATATCACGCAAACGGAGGGAATCTACAAATCCAAAATACCTGTCTTTATCTGGCTCATTTGTGAGAGAGAAGAAAAGCGAGAGAACTCAGAGACTTGATTGTTCTTTTATGCTCAGAGACCGAGAGTTGTGAGGACTATATTTGTGCCGATGTGGGGCGCTCTGACTGAAGATACACACATGTATTTATAGAATCACCGAGCATGTTAGTTATGGTACATATTTAATTCATTCTTATCAAACTAAAATCTACAATTAATCACATCTCCACTATTACACTGTTCAAAAAATGTCTACTATTGTCGTTTCGTAGTACTGCTCATTGGTTTACTCAAAAAAGTGGAAAATGTGTGTCACACTTAATAGGTGCATTGCTAATGTGCGTGTCACACATAGAGGTGCACTAAAAATGTTTTCAAGTTTTTATTTTTGTTTTCCTCTTTATTGTTTCTTCATATTCTTAAAATGTTGCATATGAGATTTTATTTAGAAAGAAACATTGAATAAACACAATCATGTCACACATTAGAGTGTATCTTTGGAAAAAATTGAAGGAACAAATATACGAATGACGGTAAATTTTATGTTCAAAAAGAATGTATGTCGGTTAATTATGGTAAATATATAAATTCTACATATCCTTTAATCGTAGTTCCTTCATGTTGATTTTTGGTCGAGATGTGCGTCAGTAGGGTCGTGATGAGCATCTGCAGGTAACTTTCCTTTGCAAAGGAAGAGGAGAACAACCAACATGCACTCACGATTTTGTTGTGCAATTCACAATTATAAAAAATGGGTAGGGCTATATCTTGCAAACGAATGATATGGATTTCAATTCTCACGCTATATTTGTCTGTTACCTTTTATATTGTAAGTTTATAAAATTAAAATGAAAATATTATTGAAATTCTTCATTTGTAGAATCGTGCATCACACGAGCATGTTAGATGTGGCATTAGTGCTCCTTGGTATACATCTTTATTTAGGTGGTTACCATTCTTATATTTTGACCAACTAGGAAGGGGTTCTCTTCAGATAGAGAAGAGTTACTTTGTGCAATTGTGCTCGTGTTAACGTGTAAGGCTTGCAATTAGAGTATACCATTGCAAAAGTATGTGAAACATGAACACGCGAATACGTATTGGAGATGGTTTGATAGTGGCATGACTTCCTTTGTGATGGGGCCTGATAAAACCACGGGAGGGCCTTTGGGTTGCCAAATGACGGTTGCCTAGTTCTGAATTGCCTCACAGCCATTCCAGATTTTTTCCCATACATTTTGCTTTAATCATATTCTTAAAATGGTTCTTGTGGGATTTGCTTTGTAAAATAAATGATTGCACAATATGCTTTCTTGGTAACTGTTTGTGCAATCGTGGCACGCACAAGTGTGTATCTTTTGAAGATCTTTAAGGAATGAATAAGTGAGTCAATATAGATTGGAAAATATCTAACGTGCATACTGTTATCACGTCCGATACCCTACTTTTTTTGGACAACTGTTGGCACCTGAGGCACCCCGTATTCATATCAAATACAAGTTACGGATAGGATTTGGCAATACTTAACATATAAATTCCCTAGATTTGCAAGACTAGGATAGTGATCTCTCGTTCATCTATGTTGTGCACTAGAAGAAACTATTTCTTGGCTCAGAGGAAAACTATTTCTATAAGAAGTAGATGCACAATTGTGAGCCTGTACAATAGGTTCCCTAGGAATATGGAAAACCTGAGCTTGAATGTTGGTTATTGCAGCAAAGTAATTTGGAAGCTGGCTTCTTATTTGCCAATGTCCAGGCACTTGAAGAAGGTTCCTTGATGCCGCTTCCCGAGCGAGTATTAGATTGTCCACTAAAAAGTGATTTGGTTATTAGCGATGCGAGAAGCAATTTCTGCAACAGCCTGTACATCTGTAGCCTTAGCACGTAATGGAGATTCTACACTCTTGCCAGTTGTAGAGATTAAGATAACTGTTTCTTCTTCGTTCTCACTAGTCAGAATGTAAATTTCTATTCCTATTTTCCTTGGGTTATTTCTAGAGTCACTAGTGTTCTTCTGCAGCGTCAGTATAAACCTTGCAACCTATAATCCAATCATCTGTTTTTAAAGAAGATCTCTTCTTTTGTTTGTACGCAGATTCTGCACCTGCTTCTGGCATCGTTCTAGCTGATGAACTGGCAATACATGCATGGAAACCTAAATCTTGGCTCTTTATTATTGCCTGCATAGGTGGGCATACCTACATAGGGGAGTTGGAATTTATTGCCAAATATGGACGCTTCGCCATGGGTTGTTGGTCCATGCATAGATAATCATTTAAATTTGTGCACTAGCTCATGGAGGCAATGATAGAAAATCATGAGCCGGCAAATGAAAAACCGCATCCCACCATGTAGTGAAACAGATATGGGCAACGAGGACCAGTCAATATTAAGTGGACAAAGATACACCATTCATTTTTTTTGGACTGTGTATTTTTTTAGACTGTGTGTTTCCAAGACTATTGAAAGGAAACAAAAACATAATTAGCTAAATGAACTTTGCACGGACCATAAATATCACGTGAACGGAGGGAACCTACTAATCCAAAATACATGTCCTTATCTGTCTCATTTGCGAGAGAGAAGAAAAGCGAGACAACTGAGAGACTTGAGTGTTCTTTTACCCTCAATGACTGAGAGTTGTGAGGATTATATTTGTGCCGATGTGGGGTGCTCGGACTGAAGATACACACGAATTGCTGAGCATATTATTTATGGTACATATTTAATTTGTAATTATCAAAATAAAATCTAAATTTACTCACATCTCCACTCTTACATTGTTAAATAAAATGTCTGCTATTGTCGTTTGGTAGTACTGCTCATTGGTTTTCTTAAAAAATGTGGAAATTGTGTGTCACACTCAATAGATGCATTGCTAATGTGCGTGTCAGACATAGAGGTGCACTAAAAATGTTTTCAAGTTTTTATTTTTGTTTTCCTCTTTATTGTTTCTTCATATTCTTAAGATGTTGCATATGCGATTCAATTTAGAACGAAATATTGTATAAACGCAATCGTGTCACACATAACAGTGTATCTTTGGAAAAAAATTGATGGAACAAATAAATGAATGACAGTAAAATTTTTGTTCACAAAGAATGTATGCCGGTTAATTACGGTAAATATATAAATTCTAAATATCCTTTTATCTTAGTGCGTTCATGTTGAATTTTGCTCGAGATGTGCGTCAGCAGGGTCGTGACGACCATCTGAAGGTAACTTTCCTTTGCAAAGCAATAGGAGAACAACAAACATGCACTCACCATTTTGTTGCGCAATTCACAATTTTAAAAAATGGGTAGGGCTGTATCTTGAAAATGAGTGATGTGGATTTCAATTGTCGTGCTATATTTGTCTATTATCTTTTATATTGAAGTTTATAAAATTAAAATGAAAATATTATTGGAATTCTTCATTTGTAGGACCATGCATCACACGGGTGATAACCCACAAGTATAGGGGACCGCGATAGCTTTCAAGGGTAGAGTATTCAATCCAAATTTATTGATTCGACACAAGGGGAGCCAAAGAATATTCTTGAGTATTAGCAGTTGAGTTGTCAATTCAACCACACCTGGATAACTTAGTATCTGCAGCAAAGTGTTTAGTAGCAAAAGTGGTATGATAATAATAGTAACGGTAGCAAAAGTAAAGATAGATGTTTTTGGGTTTTTGTAGTAGTTGTAACAGTAACAACGGAAAAGTAAATAAGCGAAGAACGATATGTGAAAAGCTCGTAGGCAATGGATCAGTGATGGATAATTATGCCGGATGCGATTCCTCATGCAATAGTAATAACATAGGGTGATATAGAGCTAGCTCCAATTCATCAATGTAATGTAGGCATGTATTCCGTAAATAGTCATACGTGATTATGGAAAAGAACTTGCATGACATCTTTTGTCCTACCCTCCCGTGTTTAGCGGGGTCCTTACGGAAACTAAGGGATATTAAGACATCCTTTTAATAGAGAACCGGACCAAAGCATTAACACATAGTGAATACATGAACTCCTCAAACTACGGTCATCACCGAGAAGTATCCCGATTATTGTCACTTCGGGGTTGTCGGATCATAACACATAATTGGTGACTATAGACTTGCAAGATAGGATCAAGAACACACATATATTCATGAAAACATAATAGGTTCAGATCTGAAATCATGACACTCGGGCCCTAGTGACAAGCATTAAGCATAGCAAAGTCATAGCAACATCAATCTCAGAACATAGTGCATACTAGGGATCAAACCCTAACAAAACTAACTTGATTACATGGTAAAGCTCATCCAACCCATCACCGTCCAGCAAGCCTATGATGGAATTACTCACGCACGGCGGTGAGCATCAGGAAATTGGTGATGGAGGATGGTTGATGATGACGATGGCGATGAATCCCCCTCTCCGGAGCCCCGAACGGACTCCAGATTAGCCCTCCTGAGAGAGATTAGGGCTTGGCGGCGGCTCCGTGTCGTGAAACACGATGAAACTTTCTCCTTGATTTTTTTCTCCCCGAGACGGTATATATGGAGTTCGAGTTGAGGTCGGAGGAGGTCCAGGGGGCTCACGAGATAGGAGGGCGCGCCCTAGGGGGGGCGCGCCCCCTGTCTCGTGGACAGCCCGTGGGCGCCCTGGCCTTGATTCTTTCGCCAAAAATTGTTATTAATTCTGAAAAGTGCCTCCATGGATTTCCACGACATTCCGAGAACTTTTGTTTTCTACACATAAAACAACATCATGGCAGTTCTGCTGAAAACAGTGTCATTCCGGGTTAGTTTCATTCAAATCATGCAAGTTAGAGTCGAAAACAAGGGCAAAAGTATTTTGAAAAGTAGATACGTTGGAGACGTATCAACTCCCCCAAGCTTAAACCTTTGCTTGTCCTCAAGCAATTCAGTTGATAAACTGAAAGTGATAAAGAGAAACTTTTACAAACTCTGTTTGCTCTTGTTGTTGTAAACATGAAAAGCCAGCATTCAAGTTTCAGCAAATATTATGAACTAACCGTACTCACAATAACAAATAGGTCTCACAATTACTCATATCGATAGCATAATCAGCTAGCGAGTCATAATAATAAAACTCTGATGACAATACTTTCTCAAAATAATCATAACATTATATAACAAAATGGTATCTCGCTAGCCCTTTCTGAGACCGCAGAACATAAATGCAGAGCACCTTTAAAGATCAAGGACTGACTAAATATTGTAATTCATGGTAAAAGAGATCCAGTCAAGTCATACCCAATATAAACCAATAATAATGAATGCAAATGACAGTGTGCTCTCCAGCAGGTGCTTTTTAATAAGAAGGGTGATGACTCAACATAAAAGTAAATAGATAGGCCCTTCGCAGAGAAAGCAGGGATTTGTAGAGGTGCCAGAGCTCGATTTAAAATAGAGATTGAATAACATTTTGAGTGGCATACTTTCGCTGTCAACGCAACAACTATGAGATGGCTGTATCTTCCATACTACATGCATTATAGGAAGTTCCCAAAAAGAATGGTAAAGGTTTATACTCCCCCAACCACCAACAAGCATCAATCCATGGCTTGCTCGAAACAACGAGTGCCTCCAACATACAATAGCCCTGGGGGAGTTTTATTTAATTATTTTGATTATTTTGATCTTTTTGGATCATGGGACTGGGCATCCCGGTTACCGGCCCTTTCTCGTGAATGAGGAGCGGAGTCCACTCCTCTTGAGAATAACCCACATAGCTTGGAAGATATAGGAAGCCCTAGTTGAAACATGAGCTGCTCGAGCAAACAAAATAGAATTTCATTTGAAGGTTTGGAGTTTGGCATATACAAATTTACTTGGAACGGCAGGTAAATACCGCATATAGGAAGGTATGGTGGACTCATATGGGACAACTTTGGGGTTTAAGGAGTTTGGATGCACAAGCAGTATTCCCGCTTAGTACAGGTGAAGGCTAGCAAAAGACCGGGAAGCGACCAACTGAGAGAGCGACAACAGTCGTAAGCATGCATTAAAATTAATTCACACCGGATACAAGCATGAGTAGGATATAATCCACCATGAACATAAATATCATGAAGGCTATGTTGATTTGATTCAACTACATGCATGAACATGTGCCAAGTCGAGTCACTTAATACATTCAAAGGAGGATACCATCCCATCATACCACATCATAAACATTCTAATAGCATGTTGGCACGTAAGGTAAACCATTATAACTCATAGCTAATCAAGCATGGCACAAGCAACTATAATCTCTGAATGTCATTGCAAATATGTTTACTTCATAATAGCTGACTCAGGAACGATGAATCATCATATTTACAAAAACAAAAGAGGTCGAGTTCATACCAGCTTTTCTCATCCCAATAAGTCCATCATAAATCATCATTATTGCCTTCACTTGCACGACCGAACGATGTGTATAATAATAAGAGTGCATGTGCATTGGACTAAGATGGAATTTGCAAGCATTCAACGCAAGAGAGAAGACAAGTAATATGGGCTCTAAGTTCAATAATCAATCATGCATATAAGAGCCACAAAGCATTTTCAGTATGGTCTTCTCGACCCCCAAAAGAAAGAAAAGAAAATAAAACTATTTACACGGGAAAGCTCCCAACAAGTAAAAGAAGAACGAGAAATCTTTTTGGGTTTTCACTTTAATTTCTACTACAAGCAGGGAAATTAAACTAACTATTTTTTTGGTTTTTCTTAAGGTTTAACAAACACACAAGAAGAAAGCTAGAAAAAGAAATTTAAACTAACAAGGATAATACAATGAAAGAGTATGAGCACCGACGACTAGTGTGTGAACATGAATGTAAAGTCGGTGAGAAATACGTACTCCCCCAAGCTTAGGCTTTTGGCCTAAGTTGGTCTAATACCAGTGACAGCCTAGCTGATATCCACAAGTGAAACTGGGGTAGTACTGAGATGAAGAGGCAACCGCCTCCTGAGCAGCAGCGTGTTGGCGAGCTGCCTCCATTCCCCTCTCATATTCAGTGGCTTCTTCCCTCGTGACAACATATCTTCCTTTTGTCTGATAGTCAAAAAGGTATGGAGCAGGAAGAGTAACAGGGACTACGTTGCGTCTGTTATAGGTTAGTCGATAATGGAGGAATTTTTCATTCCTCTCAAGAAAATGATGGTCAAACATAGCTTCCTTATCCAAATAAATAGGAGGTACAATCATATCCCCCTCTCGTGGAGCTATATTAAGAAAATTAGCCACACGGGTTGCATAAATTCCTCCAAAGAAATCTCCCCCTTTATTATTATTATGCAACCTACGTGCAACTATTTGAAGGAAATATGCCCTAGAGGCAATAATAAAGTGTGAATATATAGACAAACAGAGTGTCACTAGTATGCCTCTACTTGACTAGCTTGTTAATCAAAGATGGTTATGTTTCCTAACCATGAACAAGGAGTTGTTATTTGACTAACAAGGTCACATCATTAGTTGAATGATCTGATTGACATGACCCATTCCGTTAGCTTAGCACCCGATCGTTTAGTATGTTGCTACTGCTTCCTTCACGACTTATACATGTTCCTATGACTATGAGATTATGCAACTCCCGTTTACCGGAGGAACACTTTGTGTGCTACCAAACGTCACAACGTAACTGGGTGATTATAAAGGTGCTCTATAGGTGTCTCCGAAGGTACTTGTTGGGTTGGCGTATTTCGAGATTAGGATTTGTCACTCCGAATGTCGGAGAGGTATCTCTGGGCCCTCTCGGTAATACACATCACTTAAGCCTTGCAAGCACTTCAACTAATGAGTTAGTTGCGAGATGATGTATTACGGAACGAGTAAAGAGACTTGCCGGTAACGAGATTGAACTAGGTATTGGATACCGACGATCGAATCTCGGGCAAGTAACATACCGATGACAAAGGGAACAACGTATGTTGTTGTGCGGTTTGACCGATAAAGATATTCGTAGAATATGTAGGAACCAATATGGGCATCCAGGTCCCGCTATTGGTTATTGACCGGAGACGTGTCTCGGTCATGTCTACATTGTTCTCGAACCATAGGGTCCGCACGCTTAAGGTTTCGATGACAATTATATTATGAGTTTATGTATTTTGATGTACCGAAGGTTGTTCGGAGTCCCGGATGTGATCACGGACATGACGAGGAGTCTCGAAATGGTCGAGATATAAAGATTGATATATTGGAGGGATATATTTGGACACCGGAAAGGTTCCGGATGAGATTGGGATTATACCGGAGTTCCGGGAGGTTACCGGAACCCCCCGGTAAGTATATGGGCCTTATTGGGCCTTAGTGGAAGGGAGGGAAAATGAGCAAGGGAGGGGGCGCGCCCCCCCAAGCCCAATCTGAATTGGGAGGGGGGCCGGCCCCCCCCTTTCCTTCTCTCCTCCCCCCTCTTCCTTCCCTCTCCTACTCCTAATAGGAAAGGGGGGCCAAACCTACTTGGAGTAGGTTTGCCCCCCCTAGGGCGCGCCTCCCCCTTGGGCCGGCCTCCTCCTCCCTCCCTCCTTTATATACGGGGGTGGGGGGCACCCCATAGACACACAAGTTGATCATTGAGATCGTTCCTTAGCCGTGTGCGGTGCCCCCCTCCACGATATTACACCTCGGTCATATTGTAGCGGTGCTTAGGCGAAGCCCTGCGATAGAAGAACATCAAGATCGTCACCACGCTGTCGTGCTGACGGAACTCCTCCCCGTGCCTCTGCTGGATCGGAGTTCGGGGTGCGTAATCGAGCTGTACGTGTGTCAAGAACTCGGAGGTGCCGGAGTAACGGTGCTTGGATTGGTTGGACCGGGAGGACGTACGACTACTTCCTCTATGTTGCGTCAACGCTTCCGCTTCGGTCTACGAGGGTACGTAGACAACACTCTCCCCTCTCGTTGCTATATCATCACCATGATCTTGCGTGTGCATAGGATTTTTTTTTTGAAATTACTACGTTCCCCAACAGTGGCATCCGAGACTAGGTTTTATGGTTTGATGTTATATGCACGAGTAGAACACAAGTGAGTTGTGGGCGATATAAGTCATACTGCTTACCAGCATATCATACTTTGGTTCGGCGGTATTGTTGGATGAAGCGGCCCGGACCGACATTACGCGTACGCTTACGCGAGACTAGTTTTACCGCCGTGCTTTGCACACAGGTGACTAGCGGGTGTCAGTTTCTCCAACTTTAGTTGAACCGAGTGTGGCTACGCCCGGTCCTTGCGAAGGTTAAAACATCATCAACTTGACAAACTATCGTTGTGGTTTTGATGCGTAGGTGAGATTGGTTCTTGCTTAAGCCCGTAGCAGCCACGTAAAATTGCAACAACAAAGTAGAGGACGTCTAACTTGTTTTTGCAGGGCATGTTGTGATGTGATATGGCCAAGACATGATGCTATATTTTATTGTATGAGATGATCATGTTTTGTAACCGAAGTTATCGGCAACTGGTAGGAGCCATATGGTTGTCGCTTTATTGTATGAAATGCAAACGCCCTGTAATTGCTTTACTTTATCACTAAGCGGTAGCGATAGTCGTAGAAGCAATAGATGGCGTAAACGACAACGATGCTACGATGGAGATCAAGGTGTCGCGCCGGTGATGATGGTGATCATGATGGTGCTTCGGAGATGGAGATCACAAGCACAAGATGATGATGGCCATATCATATCACTTATATTGATTGCATGTGATGTTTATCCTTTATGCATCTTATCTTGCTTTGATTGACGGTAGCATTTTAAGATGATCTCTCACTAAAAATTATCAAGAAGTGTTCTCCCTGAGTATGCACCGTTGCCAAAGTTCGTCGTGCCCAGACACCACGTGATGATCGGGTGTGATAAGCTCTACATCCATCTACAACGGGTGCAAGCCAGTTTTGCACACGCAGAATACTCAGGTTAAACTTGACGAGCCTAGCATATGCAGATATGGCCTCGGAACACGGAGACCGAAAGGTCAAGCGTGAATCATATAGTAGATATGATCAACATAAGATGTTCACCATTGAAAACTACACCATCTCACGTGATGATCGGTTATGGTTTAGTTGATTTGGGTCACATGATCACTTAGATGACTAGAGAGATGTCTGTCTAAGTGGGAGTTCTTAAGTAATATGATTAATTGAACTTAAATTTATCATGAACTTAGTACCTGATAGTATCTTGCTTGTCTATGTTGATTGTAGATAGATGGCCCGTGTTGTTGTTCCATTGAATTTTAATGCGTTCCTTGAGAAAGCTAAGTTGAAAGATGATGGTAGCAACTACGCGGACTGGGTCCGTAACTTGAGGATTATCCTCATTGCTGCACAGAAAAATTACGTCCTTGAAGCACCGCTGGGTGCCAGGCCTGCTGCTGATGCAACTGACAACGTTAAGAACGTCTGGCAGAGCAAAGCTGATGACTACTCGATAGTTCAATGTGCCATGCTTTACAGCTTAGAACCGGGACTTCAACGACGTTTTGAACGTCATGGAGCATATGAGATGTTCCAGGAGTTGAAGTTAATATTCCAGAAGAATGCCCGGATTGAGAGATACGAAGTCTCCAATAAGTTCTATAGCTGCAAGATGGAGGAGAATAGTTCTGTTAGTGAGCACATACTCAAGATGTTTGGGTATTGTAATCACTTGATTCAACTGGGAGTTACTCTTCCGGATGATAGCGTCATTGATAGAATTCTCCAATCACTTCCACCAAGCTACAAGAGCTTCGTGATGAACTATAATATGCAAGGGATGGATAAGACGATTCCCGAGATCTTCGCAATGCTAAAGGCTGCGGAGGTAGAAATCAAGAAGGAGCATCAAGTGTTGATGGTCAACAAGACCACTAGTTTCAAGAAGAAGGGCAAAGGTAAGAAGAAGGGGAACTTCAAGAAGAACAGCAAACAAGTTGCTGCTCAAGAGAAGAAACCCAAGTCTGGACCTAAGCCTGAAACTGAGTGCTTCTACTGCAAGCAGATTGGTCACTGGAAGCGGAACTGCCCCAAGTATTTGGCGGATAACAAGGATGGAAAGGTGAACAAAGGTATATGTGATATACATGTTATTGATGTGTACCTTACTAGAGCTCGCAGTAGCACCTGGGTATTTGATACTGGTTCTGTTGCTAATATTTGCAACTCGAAACAGGGACTACGGATTAAGCGAACACTGGCACAGGACGAGGTAACGATGCGCGTGGGAAATGGTTCCAAAGTCGATGTGATCGCGGTTGGCACGCTACCTCTACATCTACCTTCGGGATTAGTATTAGACCTAAATAATTGTTATTTGGTGCCAGCGTTGAGCATGAACATTATATCTGGATCTTGTTTGATGCGAGATGGTTATTCATTTAAATCAGAGAATAATGGTTGTTCTATTTATATGAGTAATATCTTTTATGGTCATGTACCCTTGAAGAGTGGTCTATTTTTGATGAATCTCGATAGTAGTGATACACATATTCATAGTGTTGAAGCCAAAAGATGCAGAGTTGATAATGATAGTGCAACTTATTTGTGGCACTGCCGTTTAGGTCATATCGGTGTAAAGCACATGAAGAAATTCCATACTGATGGTCTTTTGGAACCACTTGATTATGAATCACTTGGTACTTGCAAACCGTGCCTCATGGGCAAGATGACCAAAACGCCGTTCTCCGGTACTATGGAGAGAGCAACAGACTTGTTGGAAATCATACATATAGATGTATGTGGTCCGATGAATGTTGAGGCTCGTGGCGGATATCGTTATTTTCTCACCTTCACAGATGATTTAAGTAGATATGGGTATATCTACTTAATGAAGCATAAGTCTGAAACATTTGAAAAGTTCAAAGAATTTCAGAGTGAAGTTGAAAATCATCGTAACAAGAAAATAAAATTTCTACGATCTGATCGTGGAGGAGAATATTTGAGTTATGAGTTTGGTCTACACTTAAAACAATGTGGAATACTTTCGCAACTCACGCCACCCGGAACACCACAACGTAATGGTGTGTCCGAACGTCGTAATCGTACTTTACTTGATATGGTGCAATCTATGATGTCTCTTACAGATTTACCGCTATCGTTTTGGGGTTATGCTTTAGGGACGGCCACATTCACGTTAAATAGGGCACCGTCAAAATCCGTTGAGACGACACCTTATGAACTATGGTTTGGCAAGAAACCAAAGTTGTCGTTTCTTAAAGTTTGGGGCTGCGATGCTTATGTGAAAAAGCTTCAACCTGATAAGCTCGAACCCAAATCGGAGAAATGTGTCTTCATAGGATACCCAAAGGAGACAGTTGGGTACACCTTCTATCACAGATCCGAAGGCAAGACATTCGTTGCTAAGAATGGATCCTTTCTAGAGAAGGAGTTTCTCTCGAAATAAGTGAGTGGGAGGAAAGTAGAACTTGATGAGGTAACTGTACCTACTCCCTTGTTGGAAAATAATACGTCACAGGAACCAGTTTCTGTGACGTCAAAACTAACTAGTGAGGAAGTTAATGATGATGATCATAGAACTTCAGATCAAGTTAATACAGAACTTCGTAGGTCAAACAGAGTAAGATCCGCACCAGAGTGGTACAGTAATCCTATTCTGGAAGTCATGCTACTAGATCATGATGAACCTACGAACTATGAAGAAGCGATGGTGAGCCCAGATTCCGCAAAATGGCTTGAAGCCATGAAATCTGAGATGGGATCCATGTATGAGAACAAAGTATGGACTTTGGTTGACTTGCCCGATGGTCGGCAAGCAATTGAGAATAAATGGATCTTCAAGAAGAAGACTGACACTGACGGTAATGTTACTATCTACAAAGCTCGACTTGTTGCAAAAGGTTTTCGACAAGTTCAAGGGGTTGACTACGATGAGACCTTCTCACCCGTAGCGATGCTTAAGTCTGTCCGAATCATGTTAGCAATTGCCGCATTTTATGATTATGAAATTTGGCAAATGGATGTAAAAACTACATTCCTGAATGGATTTCTGGAGGAAGAGTTGTATATGATGCAACCAGAAGGTTTTATCGATCCAAAGGGGGCTAACAAAGTGTGCAAGCTCCAGCGAACCATTTATGGACTGGTGCAAGCCTCTCAGAGTTGGAATAAACGTTTTGATAGTGTGATCAAAGCATTTGGTTTTATACAGACTTTTGGAGAAGCCTGTATTTACAAGAAAGTGAGTGGGAGCTCTGTAGCATTTCTAATATTATATGTGGATGACATATTATTGATTGGAAATGATATAGAATTTCTGGATAGCATAAAGGGATACTTGAATAAAAGTTTTTCAATGAAAGACCTCGGTGAAGCTGCTTACATATTGGGCATTAAGATCTATAGAGATAGATCAAGACGCTTAATTGGACTTTCACAAAGCACATACCTTGACAAAGTTTTGAAGAAGTTCAAAATGGATCAAGCAAAGAAAGGGTTCTTGCCTGTATTGCAAGGTGTGAAGTTGAGTAAGACTCAAAGCCGGACCACTGCAGAAGATAGAGAGAAAATGAAAAGTGTTCCCTATGCTTCAGCCATAGGCTCTATCATGTATGCAATGCTGTGTACCATACCTGATGTGTGCCTTGCTATAAGTCTAGCAGGGAGGTACCAAAGTAATCCAGGAGTGGATCACTGGACAGCGGTCAAGAACATCCTGAAATACTTGAAAAGGACTAAGGATATGTTTCTCGTATATGGAGGTGACAAAGAGCTCATCATAAATGGTTACGTTGATGCAAGCTTTGACACTGATCCGGACGATTCTAAATCGCAAACCGGATACGTATTTACATTAACGGTGGAGCTGTCAGTTGGTGCAGTTCAAAGCAAAGCGTCGTGGCGGGATCTACATGTGAAGCGGAATACATAGCTGCTTCGGAAGCAGCCAATGAAGGAGTCTGGATGAAGGAGTTCATATCCGATCTAGGTGTCATACCTAGTGCATCGGGTCCAATGAAAATCTTTTGTGACAATACTGGAGTGATTGCCTTAGCGAAGGAATCTAGATTTCACAAGAGAACCAAACACATCAAGAGACGCTTCAATTCCATCCGGGATCTAGTCCAGGTGGGAGACATAGAGATTTGCAAGATACATACGGATCTGAATGTTGCAGACCCGTTGACTAAGCCTCTTCCACGAGCAAAACAAGATCAACACCAAGACTCCATGGGTGTTAGAATCATTACTATGTAATCTAGATTATTGACTCTAGTGCAAGTGGGAGACTGAAGGAAATATGCCCTAGAGGCCATAATAAAGTTATTATTTATTTCCTTATATCATGATAAATGTTTATTATTCATGCTAGAATTGTATTAACCGGAAACATAATACATGTGTGAATATATAGACAAACAGAGTGTCACTAGTATGCCTCTACTTGACTAGCTTGTTAATCAAAGATGGTTATGTTTCCTAACCATGAACAAGGAGTTGTTATTTGATTAACAAGGTCACATCATTAGTTGAATGATCTGATTGACATGACCCATTCCGTTAGCTTAGCACCCGATCGTTTAGTATGTTGCTACTGCTTCCTTGATGACTTATACATGTTCCTATGACTATGAGATTACGCAACTCCCGTTTACCGGAGGAACACTTTGTGTGGTACCAAACGTCACAACGTAACTGGGTGATTATAAAGGTGCTCTACAGGTGTCTCCGAAGGTACTTGTTGGGTTGGCGTATTTCGAGATTAGGATTTGTCACTCCGAATGTCGGAGAGGTATCTCTGGGCCCTCTCGGTAATACACATCACTTAAGCCTTGCAAGCACTTCAACTAATGAGTTAGTTGCGAGATGATGTATTACAGAACGAGTAAAGAGACTTGTCGGTAACGAGATTGAACTAGGTATTGGATACCGACGATCGAATCTCGGGCAAGTAACATACTGATGACAAAGGGAACAACGTATGTTGTTGTGCGGTTTGACCGATAAAGATCTTCATAGAATATGTAGGAACCAATATGGGCATCCAGGTCCCGCTATTGGTTATTGACCGGAGACGTGTCTCGGTCATGTCTACATTGTTCTCGAACCATAGGGTCCGCACGCTTAAGGTTTCGACGACAGTTATATTATGAGTTTATGTATTTTGATGTACCGAAGGTTGTTTGGAGTCCCGGATGTGATCACGGACATGACGAGGAGTCTCGAAATGGTCGAGACATAAAGATTGATATATTGGACGGATATATTTGGACACCGGAAAGGTTCCGGATGAGATTGGGATTATACCGGAGTTCCGTGAGGTTACCGGAACCCCCCGGTAAGTATATGGGCCTTATTGGGCCTTAGTGGAAGGGAGGGAGAAGGAGCAAGGGAGGGGGCGCCCCCCCCCAAGCCCAATCCGAATTGGGAGGGGGGCCGCCCCCCCCCTTCCTTCTCTCCTCCCCCCTCTTCCTTCCCTCTCCTACTCCTAATAGGAAAGGGGGGCCAAACCTACTTGGAGTAGGTTTGCCCCCCCTAGGGCGCGCCTCCCCCTTGGGCCGGCCTCCTCCTCCCTCCCTCCTTTATATACGGGGGTGGGGGGCACCCCATAGACACACAAGTTGATCATTGAGATTGTTCCTTAGCCGTGTGCGGTGCCCCCCTCCACGATATTACACCTCGGTCATATTGTAGCGGTGCTTAGGCGAAGCCCCGCGACAGGAGAACATCAAGATCGTCACCACGCCGTCGTGCTGATGGAACTCCTCCCCGTGCCTCTGCTGGATCGGAGTTCGGGGTGCGTCATCGAGCTATACGTGTGTCAAGAACTCGGAGGTGCCGGAGTAACGGTGCTTGGATCGGTTGGACCGGGAGGACGTACGACTACTTCCTCTACGTTGCGTCAACGCTTCCGCTTCGGTCTACGAGGGTACGTAGACAACACTCTCCCCTCTCGTTGCTATATCATCACCATGATCTTGCGTGTGCGTAGGAATTTTTTTTGAAATTACTACGTTCCCCAACACTATTGCCCCCAAGTTATAACCTCTATAACCTGACACAGCACTCTTTAGGACATAAAGATCAGGGGCACACATGTGACATACTTCGTCCTTACCGTTAATGCATCTACCAATAAAGAGAGCAAAGTAATGTATAGCAGGAAAATGAATGCTCCCTATGGTAGCTTGTGTTACGTCCCTAGATTCTCCCACAGTAATACTAGCAAGAAAATTTCTAACTTCAGATTTGGGAGGATCATTAATATTACCCCACTGCGGGAGTTTGCAAGCAGTTGTAAAATCCTCTAAATCCATGGTATAAGATGTATGATAAATATCAAACATAACACTAGGAGAATTACGCGAAGAAATATATTCGAACCTCCGCACAAAGGAATCAGTCAATTGATAATATTGAGGACACTTATCTTGTAAGAAGTCCTCCAACTCGGCATTACGCACATACGCGTCAAATTCCTCCTTGAAGCCTTCTTCGACCATAAAATCATCGGATGGCCACTCGCAAGCCCGTACATTTGTGTCCCTTGGCAAATTAACATCTTGTTCACGTATAGCAATCCTGGGCCCTTTCTTTGCCGAGGAACCACCTTGGTACATTCTTCTAAGCATATTTCTTTTTCTGAAAATTTCTGAAATTTTAGTAACTTCAAAATAAAAGTGGATAAAACTAAACAAGATTGATAGCAACTACTCCTAGAAGTGCCTAGAGCCTATATCATGCATTGGAATTGCTTGGGACCTCAAAAATTTAACATGCAAGCTCAAGAACATGGTCACCTATGCAACAAAAATTTGCAATGAATAAAGCAAT
The DNA here is from genome assembly GCA_963921465.1 of Triticum timopheevii. NCBI lineage: Eukaryota > Viridiplantae > Streptophyta > Magnoliopsida > Poales > Poaceae > Triticum > Triticum timopheevii. Next base: position 439,342,814 of record OY997262.1, read on the forward strand.
AGAACAAAAACTAATTGGACCAATGGAGGAGTCACATACCAAGCAACAATCTCCCAAAGCAGTTTTGCGAATGCAGCTTTGAGCTAAGAGATTGAAAATCGTAGCAAAACGAGCTAGAACTCGGGCTTGAGCTGGATGGGGATTTTTTTGGGTAGAAGATGAAGTGTGTGGGTGCTGGCATAAGTGGAGGGGAGCCACCAGGGGCCCGCGAGACAGGGGGGCGCGCCCTACAGGGGGGCGGGGGCGCCCTCCTCTATCGTGGCCTGGTGCTTGGCCCTCCTGCAGTGTTTTCAGTGCCTAAAATCCTCAAATATTTCAGAAAAAATCATACTTAATTTGCAGGGCATTTGGAGCACTTTTATTTTTGGACTATTTTTTAATGCATGGATAATTCAGAAAACAGACAGATAATATTATTTTTGCTTTATTTAATCTAAATAATAGAATGTAAAAAGAGGGTACAGAAGGTTGTGCCTTCTAGTTTCATCCATCTCGTGATCATCTAAATGAATCCACTAACAAGGTTGATCAAGTCTTGTTAACAAACTCATTCCGAATAACACGAAATCGGAGAAATTTTAAATAACACTAAGTTACCTCAACGGGGATATGGAAATCCCCAACAATAAGAATATCATACTTTTTCTTGACAGTAGGGAGAGGAAATTCAAAACCTCCAAAAATGATAGTTGGAACTTTTTCAATAGAATTGATGCTATGAACTTGAGATTGTTTCCTCGGAAAGTGTACCGTATGCTCATTACCATTAACATGAAAAGTGGCATTGCCTTTGTTGCAATTAATAACAGCCCCTGCAGTGTTGAGAAAAGGTCTACCAAGGATAATAGACATACCATCGTCCTCGGGAATATCAAGAATAACAAAGTCTGTTAAGATAGTGACATTTGCAACCACAATAGGCACATCCTCACAAATACCGATAAATATAGCAGTTGAGTTATCAGCCATTTGCAAAGATATTTCAGTAGGTGTCAACTTATTTAATTCAAGTCTACGATATAAAGAGAGAGGCATAACACTAACACCGGCTCCAAGATCACATAAAGAAGTTCTAACATAATTTCTTTTAATAGAGCATGGTATAGTTGGTACACCCGGATCTCCAAGTTTCTTTGGTATTCCACCCTTAAAAGTGTAATTAGCAAGCATGGTGGAAATTTCATCTTCCGGTATCTTTCTTTTATTTGTGATGATATCCTTCATATATTTAGCATAAGGATTTACTTTAAGCATATCAGTTAAGCGCATACATAAGAAAATAGGTCTATTCTTTTCAGCAAAGCACTCAAAATCCTCATCATCCTTTGACTTGGATGGTTTAGGAGGAAAAGGCATGGGTTTCTGAACACATGGTTCTCTTCCTTTACCGTGCTTCCTAGCAACAAAATCTCTCTTGTCATAACGTTGATTCTTTGATGGTGGGTTATCAAGATCAACAGCAGGTTCAATCTCTACATCATTGTTTTTGCTAGGTTGAGCATCAACATGAACATTATCATTAACATTATCACTAGGTTCATGTTCATCACCTGATTGTGTTTCAGCATCAGAAATAGAAATATCATTGGGATTCTCATGTGTGTCTACAGTAGGTTCATTAGAAGCATGCAAAGTCCTATCGTCTTTCTTTTTCTTCTTCTTAGAAGAACTAGGTGCCTCTAAATTATTTCTCTGAGAATCTTGCTCGATTCTCTTAGGGTGGACTTCCGGATACAAAGGTTCCTGAGTCATTCTACCAGTTCTAGTAGCCACTCTAACCGCAAAGTCATTTTTATTATTCAATTCATCAAGCAAATCATTTTGAGCTTTAAGTACTTGCTCAGCTTGATTAGCAACCATAGAAGCATATTTGCTAACGCGGTGAAGTTCATCTTTAACTCTAGCAAGATTATCACCTACGCGTCCTATCTCAAAAGCATTATTCTTTAACTCTCTACCAACATAAGCATTAAAACTTTCTTGTCTAGCCATAAAGTCATCAAATTCATCTAAGCATGGGCTATGAAATTTAGTAGAGGGTGTTTCCACTTTATCATATCTATAGAGAGAATTTACCTTCACTACCTATGTCGGGTTATCAAGACAATGTGGTTCTTCAGGCGGTATATTTAGACCATGTATTTCTTCAATAGGAGGTAAATTCTTAACATCTTTAGCTTTAATACCTTTTCCTTTCATTGATTTCTTTGCCTCTTGCATATCATCAGGACTGAGAAATAAAACACCTCTCTTCTTTGGAGTGGGTTTAGGAATAGGCTCAGGAGTTGGCTCAATTGGTTCAGGAATTACTTCAGGAACTGGCTCGGGAAGAGTCCAATTATTTTCATTAGTTAACATATTATTCAATAGTATTTCAACTTCGTCGACTGTTCTTTCCCTGAAAACACAACCAGCACAACTATCCAAGTAGTCCTTGGAAGCATCGGTTAGTCCATTATAAAAGATATCAAGTATTTCATTTTTCTTAAGAGGATGATTAGGCAAAGCATTAAGTGACCAAAGAAGCATCCCCCAAGCTTGTGGGAGACTCTCTTCTTTGATTTGCACAAAATTATATATTTCACGCAAGGCAGCTTGTTTCTTATGAGCAGGGAAATATTTAGCACAGAAGTAATAAATCATATCCTGGGGACTACGCACACAACCAGGAGCAAGATAATTATACCAAGTCTTAGCATCACCCTTTAATGAGAATGTAAATATCTTTAGGATATATAAATAGCGAGACTTCTCATCATGAGTAAATAGGGTGGCTATATCATTCAACTTGGTAAGATGTGCCACAACAGTTTCAGATTCAAGGCCATAAAAAGGATCAGATTCAACTAAAGTAATAATATCAGGATCAACAGGGAATTCATAATCCTTATCAGTAACACAGATAGGTGAAGTAGCAAAAGCAGGATCGGGTTTCATTCTAGCATTAAGAGACTGCTGCTTCCATTTAGCTAATAATTTCTTAAGATCATTTCTATCATTGCAAGCAAGAATTTCGATAGCAGCTTTTTCATTCATAACATAACCCTTAGGAACAACAGGTAAAACATAATCATTGGGGGGGCCTTCATCATCACTATCATCAGTAATAGGATCTTCAGTAATTTCATTCCCCATAAATCTAGCAAGTTGTTCATCAAGAAATTCACCTAATGGCAAAGAAGTATCACACACGGAAGTAGTTTCATCATGCATAGCAGAAGTTGCATCATCAATGACATGCGACATATCAAAATTCATATCAGTAGTAGGTTCAGGGGTCACAAGCTTACTAATAACAGAAGGAGAATCTAGTGCAAGGCTAGATGGCAGTTCCTTACCTCCCCTCGTAGTTGAGGGCAAAATAGTAGTTCGATCGTCTTTCAAGTTTTCATAGTGATCAACAGATATAAATCCCAAGTGACTCAGAGAATAGATCTATGCTCCCCGGCAATGGCGCCAGAAATTAGTCTTGATAACCCACAAGTATAGGGGATCGCGACAGCTTTCGACGGTAGAGTATTCAACCCAAATTTATTTATTCGACACAAGGGGACCCAAAGAATATTCTTGAGTATTAGCAGTTGAGTTGTCAATTCAACCACACCTGGATAACTTAGTATCTGCAGCAAAGTGTTTAGTAGCAAAAGTGGTATGATAATAATAGTAACGGTAGAAAAAGTAAAGATAGATGTTTTTGGGTTTTTGTAGTAGTTGTAACAGTAACAACGGAAAAGTAAATAAGCAAAGAACAATATGTGAAAGGCTCGTAGGCAATGGATCAGTGATGGATAATTATGCCGGATGCGATTCCTCATGCAATAGTTATAACATAGGGTGATATAGAACTAGCTCCAATTCATCAATGTAATGTAGGCATGTATTCCGTAAATAGTCATACGTGCTTATGGAAAAGAACTTGCATGCCATCTTTTGTCCTACCCTCCCGTGTTCAGCGGGGTCCTTACAAAAACTAAGGGATATTAAGGCCTCCTTTTAATAGAGAACCGGACCAAAGCATTAACACATAGTGAATACATGAGCTCCTCAAACTACGGTCATCACCGAGAAGTATCCCTATTATTATCACTTCGGGGTTGTCAGATCATAACACATAATAGGTGACTATAGACTTGCAAGATAGGACCAAGAACACACATATATTCATGAAAACATAATAGGTTCAGATCTGAAATCATGGCACTCGGGCCCTAGTGACAAGCATTAAGCATAGCAAAGTCATAGCAACACCAATCTCAGAACATAGTGGATACTAGGGATCAAACCCTAACAAAACTAACTTGATTACATGGTAAATCTCATCCAACCCATCACCGTCCAGCAAGCCTACGATGGAATTACTCACGCACGGTGGTGAGCATCATAAAATTGGAGATGGAGGATGGTTGATGATGACGACGACGACGAATCCCCCTCTCCGGAGCCCCGAACGGACTCCATATCAGCCCTCCCGAGAGAGATTAGGGCTTGGCGGCGGCTCTGTGTCGTGAAATGTGATGAAACTTTCTCCTTGATTTTTTTCTCCCCGAGACAGTATATATGGAGTTGGAGTTGAGGTCGGAGGAGGTCCAGGGGGCCCACGAGATAGGAGGGCGCACCCTAGGGGGGCACCCCCTATCTCGTGGATAGCCCGTGGGCCCCCTGTCCTTGATTCTTTCACCAAAAATTCTTATTAATTCTGAAAAGTGCCTCCATGGATTTCCAGGACATTCCGAGAAATTTTCTTTTCTACACATTAAACAACATCATGGCAGTTCTGCTAAAAACAGCATCAGTCCGGGTTAGTTTCATTCAAATCATGCAAGTTATAGTCCAAAACAAGGGCAAAAGTGTTTGGAAAAGTAGATACGTTGGAGACGTATCAACGGGCATGTTACATGTGTCATCAGTGCTCGTCGGTTTCCATCTTTACTTAGGTGGCTATCGTTCTTATATTTTGTCCAACTAGGAAGGGTTCTCTTCAGATAGAGATAGGGTTACTTTGTGCAATTGTGCTCGTGTTAACGTGTAAGGCATGCAATTAGAGTATACCATTGCAAAATTATGTGAAACATGAACACATGAATACAAAATGGTGATGGTATGTTAGTTGCATGACTTCCTTCGTGATGGGGCCTGATAAAACCATGGGAGGGCCTTTGAGTTACCATATGACGATTGCCTAGTTGAAAATCGCCTCACAGCTATTCCAGATTTTTCCCATACATTTTGTTTTAATCATCTTTCTAAAATGGTTCTTGTGGGATTTGCTTTTGGAAAATAAATCATTGGCAATATGCTTTCTTGGCCAGTGTTTGTGCAATCATGGCACGCGCAGGTGCGTATCTTTGGAAGATCTTTAAGGAATGAATAAGTGAGTAAAAATAGATTGGAAAATATCTGACATGCATACGGTTATCACGTGCGATGCCCAACTTTTTTTGCACAAGTGTTAGCACCTGAGGCGCCCTGTATTCATATCAAATACAAGTTACGATAGGATTTGGCAATCCCTCACATATAAATTCCCTAGATTTGCAAGCCTAGGATAGTGATCTCCCATTCATATTTGTTGTACACTAGAAGAAACCATTTCTTGGCTTAGAGGATAATTATCTCTATAAGAAGTAGATGCACAATTGTGAGCCTATACAGTAAGTTCCCTAGGAATATGGAAGACTTGAGCTTGAATTTTGGCTGTTGTAGCAAAGTAATTTGGAAGCTGGCTTCTAATTTGCCAATGCCCACACACTTGAAGAAGGTTCCTTGACGCCATTGCCCGAGCGAGTATTAGATTGTCCACTAGAAAAGTACTTTGGTTATTAGCAATGCGAGAAGCAATTTCTGCAGCAACCTATACAGCTGTATCCTTAGCACGTAATGGTGATTCTACACTCTTGCCAGTTGTAGAGATAAAGATAACTGTTTCTTTTTCATTCTCTCTAGTCTGAATGTAAATTCCTATTCCTATTTTCCTTGAGTTGTTTCTAGAGTCAGTAGTGTTCTTCCATGCAGCATCAATATAAACCTTGCAACCTATAATCTATTAATCTATTTATAAAGAATATCCATTCTTTTGTTTGTATGCAGATTCTGCCCCTGCTTCTTACATCGTTTCAGCTGATGAACTAGCACTAGTAGAAAACAGGGCTAACGTTCGGGCCTGGCCAGCCCATTAGTCCCAGCTTTTCAAGAACCTGGACCCATGGGGGGTATTAGACCCGGTTCGTGAGCCCAGGGGGCCGGCCGGGGCCTCGTGGACACTTGTCCCGGTTCGTACGGAACCATTTGTCCCGGTTCAAGCAACGAACCGGGACCAATGGTCCTCGCTCCTGGCCCCCAACCATTGGTCTCGGTTCATGGCTTGAACCGGGACAGAAGGGGGGGGGGCTTTATTCCCGGTTCATGCCACGAACCGGGAGAAATAACTTGCCTATATATACCCACCGCCACGGCAGAGAACTCAAGAGTGCTCTGTTTTGTCAAGCCGGCGAGGGGAGGGCATTTGGGTTCTCTAGGTCACCTCCTATGCACATGTGGTGTTCGATGAAATGCCCGAGCCACACTAGTTAAGCTTTCTCCTCTCGAAACTCGACCTCCAAGCTCCATTTTCAACAAGATTTGTCTAGATTTAGTGGTCCGTCACACCCCATCCCCGCCTCGTCTTCACCGCCGTTGATCGCCCGTGCCGATCTCGTCGCCGGCACCACCGTGGTGAGCTTCTTGTTCTTATCTTCTTTCTGAAAGAAAAAACTCTGACTTAAGATAGATACTTGTCTAATTTTCTTACTTTTATTATTCCTTTTTATTATATAGTGCGATGGTTTTGGTATCCGCCCCCATCGACCCTCGTCCTGTCTATGATTCAGATGTGGTATATATTATCTTTTCATAACTATTTGGTTCATTTATTGTTTATGGAAATTATGCCGACCAATGTGACATAGATTTTATTTATCTAGGAGGATGTTGAACCGGAAATTCCAACCGACCCTATTGTCGAGAGGTTAAATTTAGTTGAAGAAGAAAAAAATTACTTGAAGGAAAAAATAAGAAAAATTGAGGAGGAGAAGATGATATTGGAGTTGCATGTTGCGGATGTCGTCGATGATCACAAGATCAAGATGGATGCAGTGCGGTTGAAGATTAAAAAGTTTAGAAAATATGCCATTCATACCGAGGCTTGGTATCATTATGCAGTTGGATCAGTTGTTACCTTGGTTGCGATTATGATCGCATTTGTTGTTGCATTGAAATGTTTTACATAGTTTTGATGTATGGTTTAATTAGATGCTTTGGAGAGCTATATGTTTTTCAATGAGAACTATGTATGTACTTTGGTTTTAATGCTCTGGAGAACTATGTACTCTGGTTTCAGAATTCATTTGAAATACTTTTCAACTTCATGGTCTTATAGCTCAAAATAATCAATAAATGCATGAAAAATAACAAATGTAGTAAGAAAGGGTTGTAAATTGATGATGTGGCTTTGAATGGTGCATTTTGAACACAGAAAAACAATGGAGTTCAAATAAGTTAAAAAAATGAAATCCCTTTGTAACAGACGAGTTTTCGTATGAAACCCTGATACTTCAAAAGAGATTGTCCGTTTTGTACACGAAGTGCATCCAGTTTTTGTTGTAACCCTCTCTACTTTCTCGCACATGCTATGTGGATGAAATGATGATACCATGCCAACTTGGAACCTTTTCAGAGTTCATTTCAAATGCTTTTCAATTTCATGGTCTTATAGCTCAAAATAATCAGTAAATGCATGAAAAATAACAAATGTAGTCAGAAAGGGTTGTAAATTGGTGATGTGGCTTTGAATGGTGCATTTTGAACAGACAAAAACAATGGAGTTCAAATAAGTTAAAAAAATGAAATCCCTTTGTAACAGACGAGTTTCCGTATGAAACCCTGATACTTCGAAAGAGATTGTCCATTTTGTACACGAAGTGCATCTAGTTTTGTCGTAACCCTCTCTACTTTCTCACACATGCTATGTGGGTGAAATGATGATACCATACCAACTTGGAACCTTTTTAGAGTTCATTCCAAATGCTTTTCAATTTCATGGTCTTATAGCTCAAAATAATCAGTAAATGCATGAAAAATAACAAATGTAGTAAGAAAGGGTTGTAAATTGATGATGTGGCTTTGAATGGTGCATTTTGAACACATAAAAACAATGGAGTTCAAATAAGTTCAAAAAAATGAAATCCCTTTGTAACAGACAAGTTTCCGTATGAAACCCTGATACTTCAAAAGGGATTGTCCGTTTTGTACACGAAGTGCATCCAGTTTTTGCCGTAACCCTCTATACTTTCTCGCACATGCTATGTGGGTGAAATGATGATACCATGCCAACTTGGAACCTTTTCAGAGTTCATTTCAAATGCTTTTCAATTTCATGGTCTTATAGCTGAAAATAATAAGTAAATGCATGAAAAATAACAAATGTAGCCAGAAAGGGTTGTAAATTGATGATGTGGCTTTGAATGGTGCATTTTGAACACAGAAAAACAATGGAGTTCAAATAAGTTCAAAAAAAATGAAATCCCTTTGTAACAGACGAGTTTCTGTATGAAAGCCTGATACTTCGAAGGAGATTGTTTGTTTTGTACACGAAGTGCATCCAGTTTTTGCCGTAAGCCTCTGTACTTTCTTGCACATGCTATGTGGGTGAAATGATGATACCATGCCAACTTGGAACCTTTTCAGAGTTCATTTCAAATGCTTTTCAATTTCATGGTCTTATAGCTCAAAATAATCAGTAAATGCATGAAAAATAACAAATGAAGTCAGAAACAAAATAAAATAAAATAAATTGAGGCAACCTCTGGTATTTATGAAACTAAAATTATCAAAGTATTTTCTGTGCAAAACATTATAAGCAACCTCTAGTATTATTCAAACTAATATATATATTTAACTGATGCAACTAAAATTATCAAATTATTTTCTGCTCAAAATCATTAAAATCAAAAAGAATTTTCATAAAGAACTTTTTTTGTTAGAAACTTTAATAACAAAAAGAATTATCATAAAATAAAATTAATAAGTAATTACAAACAAAATAAATAAGTATTTTGTTGTAAGTAGAAACAAAACAAAATAAATAATAGCAAAAAGAGAACAAAAAAACTGGAAAAAATAAAAATTTTGCCACCAACTGGGCCACCACGGTTTGAATATGACTAGAAACCCATCCATGGGCGAGGATTCAGGCCCGCAGTAGGTCCAGAAGGCCCAACAAGCATAGAATTAGCAAGTAGGCCCGTAAGCCTGTAGTGGAGAGGAGCTTGAGAGGGGTGCGGCAGTGGGGCTTATAAACCAGTGCGCTCCTCTCTCAACTAGCGAGGTGGGACTAAACTTTGGCGGCGACACGGGCAGCACAGTGGCCTTTGGTCCCGGTTGGTAGCACCAACCGGGACTAAAGGGGGTGCATTGGTACCGGTTTGTGGCACCAACCGGTACCAATGCCCACCCTTTAGTTTCGGTTGGTGCCATCAACCGGGACCAAAGCCCTCTGCTTCCCGCCCTTTGGGCTGCTGAAAAGAGGCCTTTGGTCCCGGTTGGTGGCACCAACCGGGACTAAAGGGGGTGCATTAGTCCCGGTTGGTTCCACCAATCGGGACTAAAGGCTTTGCTATATAAGCAGCACTTAGCAGTTTCAACCAAATCCCCCACTTCTCCCCCGACGCCCCCTGCTCCTCCTCGTCACCGTCACCGCCCGACGCCCCTACTCCACCTTACCGTCGCCGCCGCCACCGATGCTGTCAGGATGCTCGCCTTTGCTGTCGCTGCCGACACCGACGCCGTCAGGCTGCTCGCCTTCGTCGTCGCCGCCGCCCCCTGTGAGCACAGCCTGCTCCCGCGCCCCTCCCGTCCCACGCCGCCGCCCCTGCCCTGTGCGGACACCGCGCGCCACCCTTGTCCTGCGCGGCCGCCGCGCCGCCGCCCCTGCCCTGCGCTAGCGCCGCGCGCCGCCCCTGCCCTGCATCATAGCATTTTTTGTATTTTTTTGTGTATATGTGTTTGTATGTGTATATATGTGTGTACATGTTCATAGTATTTTTTTTCATAAATGTATTTTTTGTCAATTTAAGTATGTTTCGTCAATTTGTGTATATGTTCATATATATATATTATTTTAGCTTAGTTTAGTACTAAGATTAGGAAAATTTTAGATGTGTAATTATATGTATTCATAAAAATATGTTCATATATATAGATTATTTATATGTGTAGTTAATTTATATGATTAGGAAAATGTAGAGTGAAAACGAAAACAAACATATAAGAAAAAATGAAGGAAAAAATGAAGAAGGAAAAGAAAACCGCCCGGCTCGGCCACCACCGCATTTTCATAAAGTGTTTCCACCGCATTTACATGAGGGGGGACGTTGGAGAAAAATAAGAAGAGGAAGAAGAAGAAAAAAAAGAGGAGGAGAAGAAGGAATAGAGGAGTGGAAGACTTTTTTCTTCTAGTCCTCTATTCCTTCTTCTTCTCCTCTTTTTTTTCTTCTTCTTTCGACCAGAACTCTCGAGGACACCCAAACCCTAGAGAAAAAAACGATGTTGGTCTCCTACCCCCTCCCGCCGTGCCCCTACCCGACAAACTGTGTCGAGGCCACCCAAATTTACCAAGTTAAAAGAGCATTGTCGCCGAGGCCACCCCAAACCCTTGAAGCGTTGTGTCAAGGCCACCCCAAACCCTTGAAGCGTTGTCGAGGCCACCCCAAACCCTTGAAGCGTTGTCGAGGCCAACCCAAACTCTAGAGAAGCGGCGTCAAGGCCACTAATATGATTCCTTGTTGTGATTAGCTAGCTAGTTCTACATTTGCCACTAATATATATATCCATCTGTCATGTTTGAATAATAATTGACATGTTGTAAATATTTGCAGAAACTATGGATCATCCCCGAGACGAAGCAACAGAAGTGATGTTGGGGGACATAATCGCACAAGGAAGTGATGTCGTTGCGTCGTTTCTCAACGACACCGATGGTCAGGAAGGACGGGGTAGTGAAGAAGGCTATGATTATGATGGCTCCGGTGACCCATTAATGCCGGTACAAGAAGAGGGCTATGTTCATGATGGCTCTGGTGACCCAATGGAGGTACAAGGAGACTGTGATGACGGCTCCGGTGATCGAACCGAGTCCGGCCAGGTATATATATATATATTAGTTAAGCCCGTGCTGACTAGTTAATTGATGCATTCAATGTTTTCATATGTACACATATTAATTAACCCTCGTCTTTCTTATTTCCTCTAGCCCTCCGGATCGAGCTCAACTTTGGTAAAGAAACGAGGCCCGAAGAAAAAGTTGCGCTCAGATGAAAGGTTTGAGATCACAGCAATCGCGCGCGATGGCAAGCCGATTGAACCCATCCAGACAAGGGATGCATTTCGTGCTCAGTGCGGGGTTCTTGTGAGGGACAAGATCCCGATCAGTATCCAGCAATGGTTAAAGTCTAAGAAGGAAGACCCTGAGGTGTCTTATGTCTCTGATATGCAGAAAGAAGATCTTTGGACAATGCTTAAGGCAAATTTCACCCTACCGCCAGAGGAGGATCCGGAGAAGCCAGTTAAAGAGCAATTGATCAAGTCTCATGCTCTTAAGAAGATGGTAGAGCTATTCAGGAGGTGGAAGAATGAGCTGAAAATGTTTGTCGACAAAGAAAAGACACCAGAATTCATCGGAAAGTATGAGAAGATCAGAGATCAATGGCCCGCATTTGTGGCCCACAAGACATCAGAAAAGAGTAAGAGTATGTCAGCGACAAACAAGATTAATGCTGCGAAGAAGAAGCATCACCATCGCACGGGGTCAGGTGGTTACCTCAAAGCCCGACCTTTGTGGGACAAGGCTGAGAATGACCTGATTGCTAAAGGGGTCGAACCAGAGACATTGAACTGGCCAGACCATTGCCGAACTTGGTTCTTTGGGGTTGGCGGAACCTTGGACGCTGTATCAGGGAAGTGCGTTTGGACGGAAGAGCAACTGCAAATACCTGTCACGAGGCTTAAGGAGTATATCGAGAAAGCGCATCAAGGGATGTTCGTTCCAGACAGAGAGAATGACGAGCTCACAATGGTCCTCGGGAATCCTGAGCACCCTGGACAGACACGATGCACGCCAGGCTCCATTTCGTGGAAGGCTAGCTTCCGGACGTAGGGTGTTACAAAACCCAGTAGAGGAGGAAGAAAGTGGAGCATAGCCAACTGCAGGCGCTGCACGAAAGGGTACAAGGGCTAGAGGAACGAGAAGCAGATCGCAGCAAACGACCTGCCGAAGCTTCCCCTGAAGCTACCCCGCAATCTGAGCGGAGAAGCAGCATGGCTTCCACCGAGCAGACTCAGCAGCTGGAGCCTGTCTTCACAGCTCCTGCTAGCTACCCCGTGGATGCTATCACGGAGTCTCAACATTGCCACCTTATGATGCGATGGATGGCATTGAAAGTCAAGGCAGTTGTTGGCTCTGTTATACCTAATGAACCTGGCTCACCCTACCACGGCCAGCCGATTCCAGAAGGATATGCTAGGGTGATGGTGGATCAAATAACGGATGGATTTGAGGACCTTCAGCTTGACCACCCTATGGGTGAAGGGGAGATTCGGCTGGGTTCTTCTCTGAAGACTCCATGCCTATGGCGGAAGGAGCTCATCAACCTTCCAAACTGGACGCCTCCGCCTCCTCGTCCTCCTCCGTCCAATAATTCTTTCTTCCCACATTGCATGGGTATGTCGAATGGTTAATCTGGTAAGATGGTGCATCCTTGATATGTTATATGAGGACGTGTAGTTAGACTAGTTGTAGCCAAACACATCACACTGGCTTTTACTGTATAGTTCACGCGAGTACTTTTGGCATATCGAGATCTAAGCAATCTACAATAGGATGAAAAGACTGGCATCCTTCACATTATTGGCGAACTCAGTTCATAGAAACAAGCCATTCAACCATTTTGTGGGTAAATCAAAGCGCCACTGGAATATTTTTCACTATCCAATCATACACGCAAAAAGGGGCGACGCCACCATAGGGGCTGATATGGGCGGCCGCCTCAGGTGGCTGGAAAGTGTGCACCTAGTTTGAGTCGTCCAAGTTGGCCCACACTAGTTTTGTTAGTCCCAACGCACGAGCAGGCAATGTAAAAAATGAAGAAAAATGTTTCAATTTGGATGGGCCAATAACATAAGTGCAAGGCAGGCCCTATAGCAGGCTCGCGGCCCAAACGAGCGCCTCCCATATCGATCGACAGCAGGAAAAATCCCAATTCATTCGCTCCAGCCTCTAGTCTGGTTTGCTCCTAACCTAGCCGCCGCTGGACAGACCAACACAGCACTTCCTCGCGCCCTCGTGGCTGGGCGGTCGCCGGGCTTCAAGCGAATGGAAGGACAAGAAGATGAAGATCCAACCATGGGTGTAGCCTGCGTGGGAGGCAGCGGTGGCAGCACGGGCATGGAATCGAGCTTGCGCAAATGGACAGTTGCAGCTTGCAAGAGTAGCATGCACAACGAGCAGGTACATCACATTCCTGATTACATCTAATTCAACTCTTCAATTTCTGGCCAATAGTTAAACCTGACGGTGTTGTAAAACTGCTTGTATGTAGGGAATCTATGAGAAAATGAAACCAATTTCTACTTATTTTATAACTCCCCCATTCAATACTAAACTGACTGAATCTGATGTATCTAATCAAGTTTCCGGTGCAAACATACAAGTTCATGTTGTTCTTGAGCCTGAAGTGTCTAATGAACAGACTGCTAATGAAGGATTTGATGCAAACATTTTACGTGCTCCTGGTGATGAACATATAGTGTCTAATGAGGGATCTAATGCAAGCATTTTGCAAGCTCATTGAAGGATTTAGTGTCTAATGATGATCTACTATGTTGAGAGAGACACAGATTTGCAGGCATTGATGACAAGCAAATTATAGTGCATTTTCATAGCTTGAGGAAACGTCAAGGCCATCTACCAGAAAGTCCCCGTATCATGACAACATAGCATAAGTACTTTTCTAATTTGTTGTTTGAAACTATTGGCATACTTGTGCAGGATAGATATATTGATATGCAGTTTGCACACCGGTTATACGTGCAATTACACTTCAATATTTTCAGCCAGAGAACGAATAATTAAAGCAGGTACAGACCATGTTTGTAGTCCTTCTACACCATGTTGCATTTTGTGTTTTTTGGTGTTTGCATCATTTAGTGTTTAAAATCTGAACTACTTTGGATCATTAGCTGGTTTTTCAAAGTGCATGTAGCTTCACATTTCTCAAGTTATGTTGATTTCCGGAGTGCAAGTGCCTTCGTATTTTTTAAGTTAAATGTTCGCCCCTGGTAACTTGAATTCGTGGATCATCCACTGCACACAAATCATACATGAATGCCAGTACGAATTAAATGAGATGCATGTACTTACGCTAGCTCGTTGTACATGCTCACTGCAGCTCTGCTTGCACTTGGGATGTTCCATGTACAAGTCCATGTTACCACTTGCTTGGACGTGTAGGCCTTGTGCTCCTTGCATCCCCCTCTGCATTTTTAACACGGCGAATGGTTGATCAAATAAGAGGAATCGACCTTGATGTTGTACCGGAGGACAGATACTTACAAGGTTATACGGGTGTGCAGGATGTGTACCAGATCCCGTAGCGCCATCATGCTTCGCTAAAAAATGGATTTGCTTGTTTCAGATGATATCTCCAGAAGAAATAAGAGTTAAAGTCAGAGTTGCATAGGCGTGTAAGCTAAGAGAGCAGTGAAAGGATATCCAAACATCATCGAAACAGTGCACAAGGGAGTGATGTGTGGATACCTAGTTCGGGCCGGCGTTTGGGCATGCTCACCTAGCTAGAGTGCGGGTCACTTCAGAGCCGTTGAGGGTGATGCGCTGGCGTTGGCTGGCCGCGCACGGATGCAGATCTTGAGTGGCAGCGGAATGCTACGATGCGGTGGACGAGACCGTTGGTGAAGCCCCAACGGCCTAGGGGGGCGGAGGTGCGACGATGTGCTCGGTGAAGTAGCCCGGTGAGCTGGGAGACAGCGTCGGTGAAGCGCACCTGATGCGGTGGAAATCGGTGTCTGTGTGGCACGTCGGTTGCAGCGGCTGATGTTGTCGGTGGACCACCCGGTGCGGTGGACGAGGGCGTAGATGAGGTAGCTTCGGTGCGGTGGTGAAGCGCGACCGTCGTCTTCAACACCATCGTTCGGCACAGAGGTGGGGAATGGTGGGGAAAGAGACGAGACGAGGGGCGATTCGAGGGATGGCGGTGAATTAGGGATTTGAGCAATCTGGGCGCGGAAGGGGACGGTGGAGAAGAGAGATTTTGCAGGGCTGGAATTGGGGCCGCCAGATATTTCAATCCGAAACATGGAAGCGCGACCTTATATTTTCATCGTCCTTTTTTGCGGGTGGAGGGGGATGGGTGGCTGGGTGCTACACGTCCATCCGACACACGTGACCACCCCGACAGGACTATGCTTCGGTGCCTTAAGGCACCTGCCTTTGTGTCCATGACATGTGGGCCCAACAGGTGGATGGCCCACATATCAGTCACCCAAGGGCAGTTGCCTTTAAGGCACCGAAGCAACGTCCACCCCGACACAACCCTGGTCTGCCTGGTGCGCCTACATTTGAGAATGCAAACGAATCCTCTTTCATTTGCAAGAAAATCTGTATGTATTAACATGCCCATGTTTTCCTTGCAATAATTAGTCGTTCGAAATGAGATACTCCATCCGTTCACTTTTGTAAGTCGTTTCAGACAAATTAAAATGAACTGTTTTGCACATTGTCTGAAATGTCTTCAAGGTCTTATAAATGTGAACAGAGGGAGTACTATAAATTAATTAATGAGGAGTTATTTGAAAAAAAAATCAAAATGGTACCCACGCTAATGTGTATTAGAGTGTGTCACATAATTAGTTATTTGAATTAGAGTGTGTGTCACATAGTTAGTTATTTGAATTAGAGTGTGTGTCACGTAGCGATCTCCAATTCTAACATGGATTTCGCATTTCACTGTATCCACGCTACTTTTTTAATACAAATTCATATGTATATGATGAACACCATGGTAGTGAGAAATTTTTTGGATGGATTCGAACATATGACCTACAAAATAGCACAACAAATTGAGTCAATGTCAACTTTTCGAAACTTAGTATGGCACGAATTCGAAATAATTACCCGTATGCATGGTCATCGGTTCAAATCTTACAATGCACACCGAATTGAAACATCGATATTATGTCTCATACTATGTACATTCAAATGTTGTTTTTAGCCCCCCCCCCCCCCCCCCCGCACAAACGCTATATACTTCCTGTATCGGTCAATCTTCCTCTCCTAACCACCTTAGGAAGCTATCAGTTTCCAACACATGTTCATTCTTTCTCTAGATGTTTCAATCTCAAAGTCTCTCAACTACACAACCCCTTTTTCCACTCTGTTACCAAATGTATTTACCTCACACACCCGCCATTGCACCCCATGTCGAGCTCTCTCTCTCTCCCCCCTCTCCCTCTCACCCTCTCGCGCTAAATACATGCATTTCCTATCTAGCCCCCCCAACCTCTCGTGTGCACGCATGCACGTTGTATATCTAGGTCACTCCCTCGAGACTGTCTCATTCTTTCTTCCGCACGGCGGGCCACACTCACTCAATCTCGCTCTCTTTATCTGAGTCTCGTTTAACCTCGTTTTCTTTCACACACAAATGATATATCTCCTTGTTCGGGCCTCGATCGACACACTCTATACTCTCTCACGCAGATTGTCTATCTAGGTCAGTCCATCCAAGCCGCCGCCACTCTTTCGACCTCATGGTGGGCCACGCTCACTCAATCTCTCTCTCTCTCTCTCTCTCTCTCTCTCTCTCTCTCTCTTTCTATCTCTCTCTCTCCGTATGTCTCGATTGACCTCGCTCTTTCTCGGACAAAAATGATATATCACCATGTTTGAGCCCAATTCGACCTATTCACATTGTATACTCTCTCACGCACATCGTCTATCTAGGTCACTCTCTCCAACCCCGTCTCACTCTTTCGATCGCACGGCGACCCTATGTGATCGGTTGACCTTGCTTCCTCCCACGCACAAAATATATCTACACGTCTGTGACTGGATCATCTCTCAAGCTCTATCTTACAGCCCTCATCCTTGCCAAAAGCTCAATTAGACAATATCTCTCCGGAGCATATATATTTGTTCAATGAATGTCGGACCACACTCACTTTGTCTTTCTATCTATATGTCTCTCGATTGATCTCGCTTTCTTACACCGTATCTTCCACGCGTTGAAGCTACTACCTCTCCATCCCTCGCAAAGACGGAGCTATTTACATTGCGAGGGGCACTCCAACCTTGTATTAATTTGTGTAGGCATTTATTTCGATCGGTTTAGATTATATTTTCGTAGCATTCGGCCGACAACTACTCCAAACACCGTTGCAACCCACGCAACTCCCCTAGTTGATTTCCCTCTGGCTCAGTCATCGCTCTCTCGCACGTCCTTTCTCGCCTTCAACGTCATACCATGGTATTATTGAAAAAACTATGTTGTTCTCTTTAATTATTATAAATAATCTACAAAACTACACACCGATAGTCCACTTGGAATGGAACAAATTTCGACCCACAAATTAAAGTGCTACAAACTACACACCGAGGGGCCCACATGTCATGAAACAAATTTGGACCCATATACAAATTAAAAATAAAGGACGAGGATCGAACATGCGACCGGGCCTTCAAGCCGCACGTCAGTAGGCAACATACGTAGAATAGCAATGTTTGTTGTACCCCCTTTGTTCACATAATGTTTTTTATATTACCACAACCTAATTAATGGATAACATGTAATATTATTTTTAGTACTATTCGCCTTCACTTATTGGTGGGTTCCATGTGTGCTCTCTCTCTCCTCCCCTTCTGCGTTTAGACGCATGGGCAAACAGGAAGAACTCGCGGGCGATGTTGCCGTTGACCATATTTGGACGCGTTCACAAGTCACGGCACCAGTTTCACGTACTAGCAACACTAGTCAGTGTGTACGTGCAATGCACGTTAATTTGGAAATATATTAAGTGCATGCGGATATTAACTACTAGGATATTATTTGTGTGTTGTCATGTGATTATCACTATTTTTGGCATGAAATTAACTGCACGCTGAACATGTTGAGCGCTCGACATTGAAGCAGTCTAGGTCGTTGGATGACAAGGAATACATGTGGCTTGATGACGTTTTATATTTAATTTGATACGAGTGTAGCAGAACATTCAATCGATCAAACCATACATTTCGTTCAGTCTGACTCCGACTTTAAATTATACGATGATCGATATAAAATAAATGGAAATGATAAACGTTCTGATTTTAAGCATGGCAATCCGAACATTTTTCATGGAAAATTTAGATTACGCAGCGGCGGCGGGGGCGTCTCGCGGTGGGAAGCGGCTCCTCTGCCGTGCTCTGTGTGTCGTCGGGCCACTGACCGACGGCGACGGCGGCGTCTTGCGTCATTGTTGGCGTACTCCTGGACGTTGGCCTAGCTTCAAGGAATGCCAAAATGTTCTGGACTTTGGAGCGAGTCAACTGGCGAAAGGAGGCGACTGGCTTTGGTGCAAGGAAGTGGTCGACGGCGGCCATCCATGCGACTGAGGGGGGCACTAGCACCCGCGCGTGGACATGCGCTGTCAACGGCACGGCGGAGACATTCTTGTGCACGGGCACCGGCACGGGCGCCCACGTCAGTGCACGCACAGGCACATGCGCTGGCAGGTGCACGGGCACCGGCATGGGCGTGCGCGTCAGTGCACGCGCAGGCGCATGCGCTGGCAGGTGCACGGGCACGTGAAAGTCGGCGGGGACCTCGTGGAACCCCGTGGCATCAAGCTCGGCGACAATGTGCGGCTCCCAGCCCATCAATTCCACGGGGATGGGCGCTGGCGCAGTCGGGGCGACGGGAGCCGGAACAGGAGCGGGGACAGGCGCGGCATCTTCCCTCAAGGCCAGTTCAAGCTCGTCCCAAAGTGCCTTATGTTCTTGAGACTCCGGCTGGGTGTCTTCCTCATGAAACTGGAACACTAAGGGCAGACCATCGTGATGCGGCATGGCGTACGTTTAGGTCAGGCTAGTTGGAGGTAGACGACAGGAGAATCGGAGAGGAAGAGAGAGGATTGTAGCGATACCGGGTAGTGCGGGGTTGATTTTAAATTGCGGCGCCGGTGACATTAAAGGTGGGAGCAGTTGGGACGACGGTGGGCGGCGGAGACTGGTCAAAGGGCTCGCCTCCCGGTGAGTCTGCACAGCGGTCTGCTCGCATGCCTCCCTGACAGCCGGCACAGCGATCTGCTCGCACGCCTCCCGTCGACTCACACGCTTGCTGGGATGGCACCTACGGATGAGAAGCGGGGACTCGTGGCGGCACGTAAACGCCCACGGTTTCAATAGTGAAAGTGTTCGCCTTAACGTGACATGTCTTTGTTCCAAAATACCTTGGCTCTTCATTTGTGCAACTTGTCATAAGCAGCTTTCTCGAATTGAAGAAAAAACTTACGAAGTAATATTTGTGCCATATCACGTGACCATGCTCAGTTTCAAGACTTTATGCTCACTTTTGGATTTTCTGAAATTTAAGATCCGGGATTCAAAACAATACTATCATAACCTGCATCATGCAATAAATTTTCAAGCCGTACATCTGTCCTGTTGTATTTCTTAAGAAATGATTTGGTCAAACATTTTGCTTAGTTAGACTTTAGACAAGTTATATATGCAGAGTAAAAGGATAATCCCTCCATACCAGTGCATTGCCTGATATATTAACTCAAGTACTAGGCACGAACAAACGGGCTCAATTTTGTGCTCATCCCGGTGTAGTAGTAGTAGTACTAGGCAATGCAGTTGACGGGTGACCTTGACGAGCGGCGACCGAGGGAATTGAACCATGCTCGGCACGGTAGGTAACGGTGTCTAGTTACTAAAGCATCCCTCCGTTGTTCATCGGTAGTCATTATGGACTGAGGATATGAGGGGAATTTCCTAGTGCTGGAATTCTGGCCGCCAGATATTTCGACTTGAAACGCCGAGGCTCGACTGGTTGGGGTTTCCTAATGTGCGTACCACGCACGCCACCGAAGGACACGAGCCCGGTTTTTTTAGGATCTACATGAGCCAAGGTCTGGCTGGTACGCCGTTGGGTCCTACCATTCGAGAATACGAAAGGAACCTTTTAAATTGCCGAACGAATCTATGTGTATTACAATACCCATATTTTCCTTGCAAATACTAATCTCAACGTGGTAATTGATTCACGACTTGTTGAATTAGAGCAATGTTGGAAAAAGCGGTAGGCGTAAGCAAGGCGGTCGACCTTTGCCTTGTGCCTAGGCGGTGCCTAAGCGCCCTAGGTGCGACCTAGGCGGTAATATAGTTTTTACTCGTAGTGTAATTATGATTACTATATGGGTGTTGATATTTGTTTAGGGCATATAAATAAGTTAATTACTATCTACTACCATTGGAATATAACCCGTTTGGCATATCTGTGCAGTATGTGGCATGATTTCTTGCTTGGGTAGGCAATTCCTTGCTTACTGTGCCTAGATCTCCATTTATGCCCTAGGCGAGGCGTTTGGCTATTGCCTAGCGCCTAGGCGTGCCTAAGCGCCTCCTAGGCACTGCCTCTTCCAACAGAGAATTAGAGTGAGTTTTTGATATAGTGATCTCAACGTGGATTTCACATTTCATGGTATCCCTAGTAAGTTTTCCAATGCAAATTCAAATTTAAAAGATGAACAATATGGAGGTGAGAAAACTTTGTATGTATCAAGCATATGACCACACACACACACACACACGAACACAACAACAATCCAATAAGTATAGTGCATCTATTTTTCCAAACCATGCATGTATGACACGAATTCAAAAATACTCCTTCTATTCCTAAATATTAGTCTTTTAGAGAGTTCAACAAGTGACTACATACGGAGCAAAATGAATGAATCTAGACTCTAAAATATGTCTATATACATCCGTATGTGCCAGTCCATTTGAAGCCTCTAAAAAGACTAATATTTAGGAACGAAGGGAGTAAAATGTAAGACATCCATGGTCCTCAGTTCAATATTTAAAATGAACATGAAACTGAAACATGAGTATTAAGTCTAGTACTACAGTACATGCAAATGTTGTGTTTAGGCGGAGCTATGATTGTCGGGGTTCAACCCCTTGACCTTAGATAAAATTGTGGAGCTCTATTTAGGGTTGTTTAGATTATATTTGTCCCCACCCTCCCAACCACTGATTGGTTGTGCACGCCCCACCCCTCCTCCCCGGGAGAATATCATGTGCCCCCATACCTTAGATGCTATATGCCGATACGAGTTGCTTGGAGCTTGTAGATCTGAGATATAGCAGCTCACATGATGTGTCTTAATTTTTTTGCAGGAAACCTTGATGAGTTTGAGAATTGCAAACAATTTGTACAAAAACTACTTAGATGCCCTTTGATCCCATATCCAACGACCTCAAAGCTCGTATCATCGTAGCATCTAAGATGAAGGAGGACATCATATTCTCCTGTATGTAAGAATATCATGTGCTACCACAGCTTAGATGCTTTGGTGATACAAGATCTTCGGAGGCGTTGGATTTGTGACCCAACACCTCCTCGGTGGTTCGAATGTTTTCTTGCATAAAAGCCCCAAAAGAGTTTGGCCACTGCTTAGAAGCACAAAGACTGCTCAGATGCCATTGGATCTCAGATCAAACGACCTCCAAGCGCGAATCATCATAGCATCCAAGCTGCGATAGCACCTTATGTTTTCTCGCACGGGAGAGTATGAGGTGCTCCCGCACCGTAGATTCTATGGTGATACGAGTTCACTGAGATCTAACAGCCCATAGTAGGAGGTTTGAATGTTTTTGCAATATACGGCTGATAGAGTTTGGGAAGCGCACAGAAAGTACAAGTACTATGAATGTGCCATCTGATCACTGATCATACGACCTAGATGCTCATATCACCGTAGCGGGTAATTAAGCTACGGGGAGCACCTAATATGAGCACCGGGGAGCCATTGGATTGAAGATGCAGCGGCACACACGAGGCCTGAATGTTTTATTTGCAAAAAAAAACTTTGGAGAGTTTGGAAATTGCGCATAATTACAAAGACTACTCCCAAGCCATTGGATCTCACTTCAAACGGTGTAAAAACTCGTATCACCATAGTATCTAAGCTATGGGGTGGATGTGATATTCTATGCCGCTGTCATTTCTGTTCATAAACTTGCAAAATACGTGTAACTCGTGCCGTTACTTGTCTAAGCGCGCAAAGTGTTTGTTCAAAAAAAACCATCCTACACTGAAATATCGGAACAACACATGGGGGTCCCACTTGTAATTAATCAAATTTGGACCTAAAACTAACAAATCTGAAAGACGAGATTCGAACTGGCAACCTGGACTACAAAGCGTAAGTCGATAGCCTGAAAGAACGAACGGTTGTTGGCTTTGTCCCATAACTTGATTTTATACAGTACTTGTGTTGAGTAGAGTAGAGGGAGTGCCTCGTCAACACATGCATGACCGTTGTCTCACTTACTGGTGGGTCCCAGGTCTGCGATCTCAATCTCTCTTCTCTCCATCGTCTAACCTTTGCACGGGCACACACGAAGAGTGGCGCTAGCTTGCCGTGGTGTTATTACAACTAAAAAAAGCTTGGAAAATAGAAGAATCTCCTAGAACAAGAGACGTTGTGGCTGGTCGAGATGGAGCTAACCACATCTATCCTCCGTGCCATGTTTGCATGATGAAGCTGTGTGGCTAGTGGGGTGTTTTCGACCGACTAGCTGGGTCCCGAGGTCGAACCATAGGTACTACGTCTGATATAGTATATTTTTACACACACATTTTTCCTCCGTGCCGAGACGTGGCACACCCTACCGCGCGGTTTCGGGGTCCTCCCGGGTGGTGCACGCATATATTCTTCCTGACGTGGGACGCCCTACCGCGCGTTTTCTGGGTCCTCCTCGGTCATAGCGTCGAAGCAAGTAAATGAGTCGTCAAATCACGAAAGACCACCTTTCCTGCCGAGTACATCAGTGAAGCACGGTGGCTAGCTAGTTGGGCTAGTTCGACCGGTTAACTAGGCCGCCACCACATTTGTTTTTTCACCCCTTTTTTTATCTACTTGCCGGCAGATAAATTTAAATATCCACCGCAGCGTTGCTCTGGTGTTTGGGTGCGGCAGGATTTTTAATTTTTTGATTGATGGGAGTAGGTGCAACAGGATTTTTAATTTTTTGATTAAGGGGAGCAGGCGCGGCAGCAATTAGGCACGATGACTCCGCCTGTAAAAACCCAGTGCTCCCTGATGTGAGAAGTCGTCGACTGGTGTTTTACCGTGGTGAAAACCAAAAGATTCCCCGCTCCTCGGCTGGCTCCCTCCGCCTTCCCGTAGATTGCATTGCCTTTCAGCCGTTTTGCCCACTTTGGTTCCTCTCCCCATTGCTTCTACCTGGTGCCATGGCGGCACAGCAGATCACGGAGTCCAAGGTGGGGCGCCTGACACAGGAGCTCCATGCCAAGGATGCGGAGCTCAGGGCCAAGGACGTGGAGCTCCGTGAGCTCAAGGGGGAGAGGAGTGCCATGCTCCTCCGTTATGTGCGGGAGTTCACAGAGCTTCAAAAGCGGCAGGCGTCCACCACAAAGATGCTTGAGGCGTCGGCGGCTTTGCTGCAGAAAGCAGGAGATATGATAGGCCGTCAGGGGAGCCGACTGGAGCGCGAGTGGGCCGATCGTGATGAGGTCCAGGATCGCCTCAGCCACTTGGTGAACCAAGTTGCAATGCACGTGTTGCAGCTGCGCGATGCCCACCGTCGTGCCAGCGCGATGATGCCGCCGTCGGGCTAAACCCGTTCGACCACCCGGTCGACTTCAACGAGCTGCGGCTTCCTGACCTAGTCTCCTTCTTCACCTATATCTCCGAGGAGCTGAGCCGTCTCCGTGCGATGGTGGGGGCTGAGCTGGACAAGGAGGGGTTGCGGGCTGCCGTCGCCGTTGCCGGGCGAATCCTTTTAGGGCTCCGTCACCGGAATCCATTCGTGCCATTGGACGCCATCTTTGACGAGCTGGCTCCCGTCGACCGGGAGCGGCCTCTGCGGGCGGTTGCACCCTGCATCACCAAAGTCATGTGCCTCGAGAAGTAGAGGGACTTTGGTGGTGTTTAGGCGCCCTCTGCATGGGCATGTCCATGTCTCGGTGCAACATGACCGTTGGATCAAACTCAGACGATGTAGATCAGTCACTGTAGCACAAAGCGTGTGGGTGTGTTTGGTTGCATTCTCATCCCAATATAGTTGTTTCCTCTTCGTGTATTTTTGTCAACCTACTAGTGTGGACTCATGCACCCTTCATGCACTCTGCCAAACACCCAAAAGTGGGTCGAGAAGGGAACTTTTGCTCCCATCCCGTGCACCCTTCATACACCCTGTCTAATACTATTCATGCTTCATATGGTTAATGTTTCATGGAGTATTGTAGCACCGTACTATCCGTGCGCTGTGGACCTAGTTCTGTTAACATTGATCCACCGTTCGTTCTTGACCGGACAGTCGAAAAAGCGGTACTATGTTACATATAGGACTAGTTGACATGCACACAACATCATTTGTTATCGTCATATCTTACTACACTAGCAACAAGATTGTGTAGTACTGACGTATGAACCACTGCACATGCCTAGTACTAGGAGCGCTGTGTATGTTCAAGTGGCTGCCATGTTTCGCACTCTTCCGCCGTAAGAGTGGAAACGCTTGCTGTAATCATTTTTTTCTTCAGAATGAAAAACAATGGAGACGCTCTACCATGCGGATCCTCCTCCAGCCATGCACTAAATTACTCACTTTCGCCAACGTGTGGGACAGCCAACACCTGGGTCCACCAGCCATGCACTAAATTACTCCGTAGTAGAGTGACGGTCGACTACCCCGATCGAACCGCCGCATTAATGCCCAATGAGCCATCAAATCACAAAACCCCCTCCTTTCCAGCAGTAAGTTGGACGGATGAAGCAACCATCATTTCACTCTTCTCTCTCAGCTTCCTCTCTTGAATAAAACCCCCACTCGCTTCGCTTCTCCCTCATCTCGTTCCTCCTTTCACTCTTCTCTCTCAGCTTCCTCTCTTGGATGGATGCCGGAGAACCGGCCGACGTGATGTCTATGGCTCTGGCCAAAACCATCGACGCTCATGGTACGAAGAAGCACAAGCACGCCGCCGAGACTACCGCAGACAAGCTCAAAACCATCGCCCTGTCCAAGCCCCCCTCTCTGGGATCCCTCATTAAGCAAGTCCAAGTAATGTCTCTTGTTGACGATCTTTTTCTCGATCTTGATCGTGTTTTTTCATCTAACACGCAGTACTAGTACTGGTAGTACAACTTTCTGGGTGATCTTGCATGTGATTTTAGTGTGCCAAATGACGGTTCTAAATTCCTCTTTTGACCAAAACATGCGAGAGGTTGACACTTATTTCTTATAGATTACTTTCAACTACTCCCTCTATCCCAAATTTCTTGTCTTTGATTTGTCTATATACAGACGTATCTAATACTAAAATGTGACTTGATACATCTGTATCTAGACAAATCTAAGACAAGAATTTTGGGACGGAGGGAGTACTTTATGAACATCAATACTACCTTTTAAGAGGGTATATTTGCCTCAGTAACTTGTGTTATGGATATTACATGTAATCCCTCTGGTCTCATGCCTTTGAAGACATGTTCTAGTGTCTTTGTTCACTCATTTATGTGCGTATATGTAGTCATATATGGAATATAATATCGAAAATCATCTTATATTTCTGAACGGAGGTAGTAATAAAATATGGTTTCTGTTTGAATTAGAACCAGGTCCGCGGTGGAGATGAAGTTCTCAAAGTCATGCCATGTGAACTGAAAGACCTGATGATGAGTTCTACTGCTGAACTATCCAGCTGCTGTGTCTTTTTCTCCACGTTGTCAGGCGTGTTCTCGAGGCTTTACTTGACCACAACAATTTCCTGGCTTTGCCTTCGATTACGAAGGGTGTGGTTCTTGTAAAGCTTCCCAACAAATCTGATGCGGCATGTCTTCATCGTCATGTTTATGAGTGGAAAGACCACTCTGTTAGGTTCTCCAATGTTGACAAGATGGTAATGGTGCATGTAGACATCTCACACGAAGTCCATGGCCTAGTCAGTTATGCGGGGTTCATCCCGTAGGTCGGTGGAAAGAAATAGTCTGCAGAGTTTAGTTAGTGAAACTTTGCTTGTCTGTAGTAAGTACTATTGTTTAGTACTTGATTTGTGTTTGTGAACCCTGTATTGTTTATTAGTACTGCCGCTTTTGGTGTGTGGTCAGTCCTGAGAACGGTCTATGTTAATGTCTGTCCACTCAATTTAGTCTGTACATTTTGAAGTAACCAGATCATATTTTTTGTGAGGATGGTTTATCAATTATGGTTACACTCCAATATCTGTATGCATTGCAGGGTTTATCGCACCCACCAGGATGTCCAGTCCCATGGATGTTCGGTCCATACGATTTGTCACGACCTTTGGACTCTCGTGCTTGTGGGAGTAGGCGGGGCCCCTGCATGCCATGCGTAGTTGGACGATCAATCTTTTGTTTAGTACTTCAACATAGTGATTTCCTGGTAAGGATTCAATCGTGTCACATCAAGTAAATCTTATTGATTTACTGTCTAAATCTTATTGATTTAATGTCATGTTTTCTTTCTTTTCCCGCAATTTTACGATGCAGGTTTTGCCATGTGACATTCATCACAGAATAAACCGTTTGGTTTGCTCTACGATGGCTATTTTTGCAGGTTTCACTTCTTATGTCGTGTCAGTAACAAAGGCACTATCCATCACTTGTATTACTGCAAAAATTGGATCAGTCTGTTGTCTGAGTACAAGCTGAATCCCTATGATGAACTGCAGTTTGGTTTAACAAAAACGCCACAATTAGTCCTTCTCGCATTTAAAAGAAATGAAGAAAAAAACTGGATCACGGTCACGGATCCTAGTCAAGTTAGAAAGCTGATCATAGCAGACCAGACACGATCGCCGCTGTCTCGCATAGATCAAGCACCGGCAGTTGCTCTAGCACTGACAGCGGTAGCAGCTCAGTCTGATCTAGCTGAGGATTGGGCACCGACCGTGTCAGCGGATTAGTCTGATCTACCGGAGGATCGGGCATCGACACCTGCACCTGCTCCGACACCGGTACCAGCTCTACAAGGAGCGCCATCTCCGGCAGCAGCAGCGACTTCGGCACCTGCACCAACACTTGCACTTGCATCTGCTTCGGCCCGTGCAGTTGCACCGGCAATAGACTAGGCTGCAGTTCGCACTTCATATACCAAAGTCCTTACAAAAACCGACATGTCCACCTTCTTGGTAAGCATTGGCCGCCCAAGTGCTTCGTTCTTTTTTCTTTCCATGTTGTTTCACATGATTCACTGTGTTGATCTAACTGTTTGGGTATGTCTTGTTTGCAAACACAGAATTCCTAGAGCAATGAGGGAGTCGTTCAACAATCCGGGCGACCGCGGCCAAGTTTCTCTTACCATGCGCAGCGTTGGTGTGAATGAACCTGCTCAGTATACCGTAAGTACAAAGAATGGTCGCATGATGATTGATACTAAAGGATGGTCAAGGTTCAAATCTAAATCATATCTTGCGGTAGGGGATGATGTCAAAATCAAACTTTCTCGGCAAGGAGAGCTGGTCCAAATAAACTTTGAAATTCTTCAGTAGCAGCACGCAACTGCCGAGCTGATCTATCCTCCGAGAGATTTTGATGTAATAATCTGGCATGGTGAAACAAGTGTCCTGTGTGTATAAGTAGTATGACAGTATTATTTATCACATGGTATATCGTTGATAGAATTGCAACTCTGATTGCTGGTTAGGACCTGTTGTTTGATTTCATTCCAACAGTTGCCGTGCTTTATTCAATTTTGTGTATTCACCTTGCGATAGCATCTAAAACCAGCGCCGTACCGATCGCTTGCAATATGAAAAGTGCTGAGGTAGAACACATGGGCCACCAAACATGCAGGGTCGGCGTGCGGCCCAAAGTCCAGAACCGTGAGCCTATCTGAGTATTATATTCTCAGCTGAACCCCCATAAAAAAACTAAACCCTCATAATGCCCGTGCATTGCAGAGGGAGTATATTTCTCGCAAGGTGAGCCTGTGATATAAAAGATTTGTATATTTCTTTACAGAGGGAGTATCTCTCTGTCAAAAATATATTTATGTGTAACTAGTTACTCCTGTCTTTCTACTTCCTTTCGCTGATATGTGGGGCAACCGGCAACGGGGTCCACGTGCTATATGCACAAATAAGAGTGCACAACTTCACGGCAGACACACCCCAGTCGTAGCGCCGCAGTAATGCCCAATGAGCCGTCAAATCACAACGCCCCCTTTCCAGCTTTAGCAATAAGCTGGACGGACGAAGCGGCAATATTTCACTGGGCCTGAATCCCCTTCTCCCTCGTCTGCTTGTTCAGAGAAAACCCCCACTCGGCGATTGCATAGGGTTTTCTCATGGAGAACCATGTACGAATTCTTCATCCATCCCCGATAAATCCAAGTCCCTTGGTCACAAGTAATCCTAGGATGGCAGCCGCCGTCGTTGATGCATTTTTCTTCGTACTGAATCTAGTGTGTTTCAGTTGCAGTGCCCAAAGTGCGAGTACCCTATAGATTTCTGCGCCCTCGGTGAGACGCCACACTTGTTCCTTCTCATCCTAACACAACATTTTGAAACGCGCACATTATGTTCCTAGAATCCTCTTTTCTACCCGGGAGGGTGGTTTTTTTTGAACATGCTGTGTTCTCATATTATTTTTCCTGCAGTGTATTATTTGCTCTGCCAGAACACAAGTACTCAAGATGGTCGGCCTTACCATAACTGAATACACTAGTTTAATGGTCACAGTGAAGACAAGCCATGGATATTACTTCCGAGTTGGGTTCATGAACCAAGAAGATTGCTGCTTTTCTGTGGCCGAACTTGGATAAACTTTCTCAAGTGTTACGGACTGAAAGCTGGCGCACGAATGTTGATGGAAATAGCAGAACCTGGTCTCATCTTCACTGCAATCTTCCACCCCGATGTCGTTCCAATTGTTCATCCATGTTAGTTTTGTATCTGGTTCTTGCTTGTTGCCTCGATTACTTCTTAATCCATCTATTTCTGTCTAACTAATCACAATTTAACTTTAGAAGTAGCAACAAATCTCTCACGAAGATGCTACTTCTAACTAATATTTTCTTATAATTGGTGGCACGTGTAGGTTTTTTCAGAGTTAAGCAGTCTGCTCGTTTGTCGGAGTAATGGGCGACGGGTACCCCGAAGACGGCAAAACAATTATTCAAGACATCGGAGCTAGCAAAGCCCCTCAGTCCGACTGCCCAGCCGGTCCTGCCGGCTCTCCGTCCGACTGCCCTGCCCGGCCGGCTGCCGGCTGCCGACTGCGCCAACCAGTCGGTTGCCGACTGTGCCAACCAGCCAGCTGCCGACTGCAGCCCGACCCGACATCGACAAGACACCGACGAGACGGATGTACCCGAGCACTGTTCACGTGTCACCCCAGCCATCATGTAAAGTGACACTTGTCCCTGGGCACTATTTATGAAGTGACCCAGGGGACAAGTGTGACACCCACACCATGCCCTCATGTCCACTACCTTAGCTTAGGTAGTAAGCTACCACATGCCTATATAAGGCACCCATCCATCCATCCACCAGAGAGATAGCCACGCCACATGCACTTGGCCGGCCACAAGGCCACTCACGCATGCATGCTAAGGCACATGCAGCCACTAGCTCATATGCATATATACCAAGTCAGATGCCTATGGCACTGACTCCAGATACAGCTCCAGGAGCACTTTGTACTGCCCGATGTACACCCCAGATATATACTCAGATATGCAGGAGTAGGGGTATTATCTCTCCGGAGAGCCCCGAACCTGGGTAAACTACCGCGTGCTATTCGCATACCCGCTCCCGGGCCTATCAGCAGCAGTCTTGCCCTCACACGAAGCCACCTTGTGGCATATGTCGTCTTGCACCCCCCGTGAGAATACCACGACATTTGGCACCCACCATGGGGTGGTACTATGCTATCGCGCTGCTGCTGGTTTCACTGTCCGGGCGGGACCATCTTCGTCTTCACCGCCGCGGCGTCGCCCCGTCTCTCCGATAGCGCTCGGGGGCTCAACTTCGACCCTCCCCCAGAGCGGTCGCGCGGGACGGTGCGTCCTCATCGTCGGCCTTGCCGCCTTCGTCATCATCACCGTTGCGACGCCGGCTGTCCGCGCGCGCGCTGCGTGCGAGGCTTCGTTTCGGTCGACCGTGGCTATCCACGCGCGGCTTGCATCTGCTCCCCCCTCGCTGCGCCTTGCTCTTGCCATATACTCCATCTATGTAAGCTAGCTAGCTGCTAAGTCAAACAGTCAAACCATTGGCCATACACTAGCAAACTACCCCATACAGAACCCAGATGCAAACCCAGATATTAGCCGTATAATGCCCAGATAATGGCCGGACACTGCCTGTACACGACGCATACTCCGTCTGTCTCCATGGGCCGCTGCTCAGCCTTGCCTGCACTCTTCTTCGCCCCGCGTCCGGCCTCGTGGTGCCGCTCCAGCCGCGCGCTGTTTCGCCCTGGCTCCCCCGCGCGCCCGCCGGCTGGCCGCCCTCGCGCCGTGCCTGCATCCGCGCCGGCCGGTCGCCTCCCTCTGCCGCCGCGCCGTCGTGCGCGGTCCTCCACAGCGCCTCGCCCCCGCCAGCTCCGCCTGTTGGCTGTTGCGACTTTCCCGGCCGCTTGCCGCGTGCTCGCCGGCTCCTGCGCGCGTTCGCCGGCTGGCGCCTACACCGCGTGCCCGTTGGCCGGCTCTCTTGCTCCCGGCCCCGGCCATCTCCGCCTCCAGGCCGGCCCTTACGCGCGACCGCTACTGTGCCTCCATCTCTGCCTGCGCGGCTCCACCCCGCCTGGGCTCTCCGCGGGCGCCGTCCCTCCACACTGGCCCGGCCGCGTCCCCGCACCCTCCAGTGTCGCCGGGTCCGCTTCGCTGAGCCGGCCGCGGCCCCGGGCCGGCTCCCGCCCCTCGCGTCCGTCCGGCTCGCTCGTCCTGCCTTCCGTCTTCGCCAAGAGGGCGCAAGAGGCCGACTTCGCCCCCGCGCCGGCTGCCCAGCTCCCGAACGTAGACTGGTCCGCTCCGGCTCCCTCGCTCCCTCCGAGTCCCAGCCGCCGGCTCGCCCGTGAACCCGGCCTGCTCCCTGCCGGCTTCGCCCTCGCTGGTTCCCCGGCATCCCGGCGACCTGGCCGCCGCGCCGGCTCCTCCACCCGGTGCCGCCTCCCCTGGCCGGCTCCGCCACCCAGCCGCCGACTCCCGACCCCGGGAAGGCCGGTTCTCGCGCGCCCTGGCCGGCTTCCACCGCCGGGCCGCGACTTTTTCCGTCAACACGGCGACCTGGCCGTCGCGCCGGCTCCTCTGCCCGCGACCCAGCCTGCCGGCTTCGCCCGCGCCGGCTCCTCCGCCCGCGACCCGGCCTGCCGGCTTCACCCCCGCCCACCGGCTTCCCCAGCCAACTGGTGCCGCGCGCGGCCCGGCCGGCTCCCACGCTGGCCGACTCCCCGGCCACCCGGCCGGCCCGGCTGCCTGCCGGCTGCGCGCCCCTGCGCTGCCCTCCGCTGCTCGGCAGCTGCGGCCGGCTGCTCGTGCTGCTAGGGGCCGACTGCGCATCTGACTGAAAGAAATAGTCCGACTGCTGGAAAAAGTGGAGCCGGTTGCTTCTGCTAAAAAAAGAGAGAAGGAAAAGGGTGCGGTGCCGACTTAGAGAGCGGATCGAAAAGAAAAAGAAAGGGCCGGCTGCCCGTGATCCGGCTAAAAAGCCAAGGGCCGACTGCCTACGGCCGGCTAAAAAAAAGAGGAAGAGGCATCCAGCCGGCTGCTCAGTGCAGATGGAAAAAGAGCCGCTTGCCCAATGGCCGGCTGGAACAGAAAGACAAGGCCAGCTTGATGAGATAAGGTGGAGGCCGGCTGCGCGTGTACGGGCTGGCTAGAAAAGTCAAGGCCAGCTCCTCATCTAAGAAAGAAAAAAGAAATAAGGGTCCGGCTTCCCGCGTGGAGTCGGACAGAAAGAGAGAAGAGAAAAGAGGGAGGTCGGCCGGGTCAGCGCAGTACGCCGGCTGTGAAAAAAAAAGAGTCAAGCCGGCCCAAAGAAAAAAAAGAGGGGCCGGGTGGAGACGTGAAGAAGCAAAAGAAAGAAAGAGAAGAGATCGGCTAGAAAAGAAGTGGCCGAGTGCCCACAGCCGGCAAAAAGAAGGAGAGAGAGAGAGAGAGAGAGAGAGAGAGAGAGAGAGAGGACGCGAGCCGGCTGCTCGTTTCCAGAAGTCCGACTACCCAGCCGGATGGAAAAGAAATATGCGTCCGGCTGCCCGCAGCTGGACAAAGAGAAGGGGAAAAAAGACAAAGTAGTTGCCGAGAGATCCGGCCCGACTGCTCAGTAGTCGGCCCAGATCTCTTGGGCTACACCCGGCGGGTGCGCTGACGCGCCCCCGCGAGGAAGAAGACAAAGTAGTTGCCGTTAGATCTGGCCCGGCTGCTCAGCAGTCGGCCGAGATCTCGGGGGGCTACACACGGCGGGTGCGC
The DNA here is from genome assembly GCA_963921465.1 of Triticum timopheevii. Lineage (NCBI taxonomy): Eukaryota > Viridiplantae > Streptophyta > Magnoliopsida > Poales > Poaceae > Triticum > Triticum timopheevii. The sequence continues at coordinate 439,375,581 of OY997262.1, forward strand.
TGACGCACCCCCGCGAGGAAGAAGACAAAGTAGTTGCCGGGAGATCCGGCCCGACTGCTCAGCAGTCGGCCCAGATCTCGGGGGCTACACCCGGCGGGTGCGCTGACGCGCCCTTGCGAGGAAGAAGACAAAGTAGTTGCCGAGAGATCCGGCCCGGCTGCTCAGCAGTCGGCCCAGATCTCGGGGGCTACACCCAGCGGGTGCGCTGACGCGCCCCAGCAAAGAAGAAGACAAAGTAGTCGCCGGGAGATCCGGCCCGACTGCTCAGCAGTCGGCCCGGATCTCAGGGGCTACACCCAGTGGGTGCGCTGCCGCGCCCCCACGGAAGATTGCAAACAAGAGAAGAGTTTTGTCCGGCTCCCAGCAGCCGGCAGAAGAGAAAGGGCGTTGCAAGACGCCTCGCCGCCTGGCTGGTCGAGCCTGACCGGCCGGGACCCCCCTTCGAGCACCCGGAGGCTCGAAGACTACACCCAGCGGGTGCGCTGGCGTGCTCAGCAAGCGTTGAGCCGCGCCGGCTGTCTTCGGCAAACTCCGCCTCGGCTACGCGAAAACCAATGTGAGCTCCTCACCCGCATATTTTTTGCACCACGCAAGCACGGATAACCCCGAGCGATGCTCGGGGGCTGTCTCCGCATTTTATCGCAGTTGCATAACTGTTCGCCCCGGTGCCAGCCAAAGTTGGCCCGGGGGCTGGCCGCTTGGCTTGAGACGTTAGTTCCCGCAGACGACTTAGTATCGTGCGCGGTACCAAAGGCCCACTCTTAGTCACAGACCGCAGAGCGGCTGTCCGACTAGCAAGAGTGAACGCTGGAGGCCACCCACGCGAAAAACGTCCGGGAAGAAAAACGCTTCGGGCGACCCGACCGTTTCCTTTACAAGTATCTACTCGGTTGAATCTGCTCCCAGACTCTGAGTACTGTACACTCCGCTTCGCGTCCCACTCTCAGCCACAGACCGCAGAGCGGCTGTCCGGCGAGCAAGAGCAGAAGCCAAAAAGCGAAGGGAACACGAAAAAGATTTAGGGGGCTCGGACGAAACCGAGTCGGCACCCTCCGCATAAAACTTGCAATGCTAAAAGCTAACACATGATATATCTGTGTGGACTAACTTTCTCTTTTTTATGATCATTTCCATGAACACTCGCCAAAAAACCTCCGCCCAACTATGCCAAGTTGCCCGGAGGCTTGGGGGCTACTGTCGGAGTAATGGGCGAGGGGTACCCCGAAGACGACAAGACAATTATTCAAGACATCGGGGCTAGCAAAGCCCCTCAGTCCGACTGCCCGGCCTGTCCTGCCGGCTCCCCGTCCAACTGCCCTGCCCGGCCGGCTGCCGGCTGCCGACTGCGCCAACCAGTCAGTTGCCGACTGCGCCAACCAGCCGGCTGCCGACTGCAGCCCGACCCGACATCGATGAGACACCGACGAGACGGATGTACCCGAGCACTGTTCACGTGTCACCCCAGCCATCATGTACAGTGACACTTGTCCCTGGGCACTATTTATGAAGTGACCCAGGGGACAAGTGTGACACCCACACCATGCCCTCATGTCCACTACCTTAGCTTAGGTAGTAAGCTACCACATGCCTATATAAGGCACCCATCCATCCATCCACCAGAGAGATAGCCACGCCACATGCACTTGGCCGGCCACAAGGCCACTCACGCATGCATGCTAAGGCACATGCAGCCACTAGCTCATATGCATATATACCAAGTCAGATGCCTATGGCACTGACTCTAGATACAGCTCCAGGAGCACTTTGTACTGCCCGATGTACACCCCAGATATATACTCAGATATGCAGGAGTAGGGGTATTATCTCTCCGGAGAGCCCCGAACCTGGGTAAACTACCGCATGCTATTCGCATACCCGCTCCCGGGCCTATCAGCAGCAGTCTTGCCCTCACACGAAGCCACCTTGTGGCATATGTCGTATTGCACCCCTCGTGAGAATACCACGACATCGTTTGTTACTCTATAATAACTCGGCTATTACTAATGGCACTGAAGTTGACTGGATCGACATCCACAAGTTCCTACACTTTATTGATCATCTTGAGGTCCTTGTGGGGCGTTTCAATGGTGGAAGGCGACGTGGGATATGTGTGTCACTGCTGCACTCATTGAACAGGTCCAACTGTGTCGAGAAACTTATGGTACGAGCTGTTTTATGTTATATATTTTGTTCATAAACTATTGCTTATACACAGTTTTATAGCTGTGGTCTTCTTGAAATAGGAACTGCCGAGTTCTATTGTTCCTATACAGATGCCTGACCATGGTCGGGTCAGTCTTGCGCTTGGTCACAACATGATGTTTATGTCGACCTACTCAATTCCCCTTGGAGGTGAAAAGATACTTATTCACGGGTTGTCTCAAATAATGAAGGCCCGTCCATCTTGGAGAATAGGACATAAGATTATGTTCATGCTTTTCCATGGCTCTAAAGCGAATATCCTGTTTATTGACCACGTTCTGAGATGAAGCCGCTTTCAGAAGGTTGTGGATGCGCGGGGTGGCGCCTAGGCCTTGTCCTGGGGCTTGGCGGCCTCACCCTTGGTTAACTGTAGGCAAAGTAGCAATGTTCGAGGCGTGCTTTGTACGGTTGAACCTGTATAAGTACTCATACTGCTTTCAGCTTTGGCTGTTAAGTGACGCTGCTGGTTTCAGTTAAGGTTGTTAAGTACTCCTGCTGCTTTTACAGTCTGTCATGTTTCTTCAGTCCTGTCTTCCTCTAGCCACTAAAACCAAACCAGCACCGGCGGGACCGCCTACTTCGGCCTCCCACGGCTGGCTGCGCCTCAGCACATGTATCGCCGCCCCACCATCTCCTAAATCGTTAACACCGACGTCCTCCGTGCGCTTTGGTGCGCTCGCCGCGGCGCCGCCCTCTCGCGTTGTCAACATGGTCAACAAAAACAGGAATCGGTAGAAGTACGTGGAGAGGATGACAGTAGGGGCCCACCACGTCAGCGTAGGGAAAAATAAAATGCTTCCTCCTAGTGTTTTTCTGACATCTGGGACCCACAACATTGTGAGCGTATATAGTCAATAGGCAAGATAACAACACAAGATCGGCTGACACCTGGGACGTAGCTACTCGAGCAGTATTTTTTTTGTTTGGTATTGTTGAGACGGAGCAGGATTTGAACTGGGCTGTGGCCCGTCTAGCCCAGGCTTATATTTTATGTTCACCATGTGACCAGCCCAGCTATTTTTTCTTTATGAAAATGAGCCCAGTTTATTTTTTCTGAAGAATACCCAATCCAGGCCTACTTATTTTTCTACGCCATGATGGGCTGCAACTCTTTCAAGACGCATGCAAATCTTGAAAGTAATATGAAATGGGTTGTAAATATAAAAACAGATGACAAATTGGCAATTACTTTATAATTTCTGATTTTTTGCACATTTTCAAATTCCTATTTCACTTGGCATTAACCTAATTTAAATATATCTTCAAAGTACTTTAAATCTGGCTCGACATTTCGGTATTAAAAATAGTTTGGAATGCACAGAAATATGCGAAATTGGCCCTGGCCAACAAAAAAACGACTGCAATAAATTGCATAAGAAGTTACCATGAGCTATATATAAATTATTAAAAAAAGAGGGAGCGGTCTGACTTGTGGGCCTGTTTAGTTGACGCGTTTGCAAGATTTTTTTTAGTTATTATATACGTCAACAAACGATTCTAGCAGACGTAACCGTTGGACGTCAATCCAACAGCCATCGTGTTTCTTCAATCTCTGGTCTTCTTGCTCCAGCCGCCAAAGCAGCGCCGGCGGGACCGCCTGCTCCCGCCTCCCGTGGCCGGCTGTGCTGCCGCGTAGGCCTCAGCGCCCCTACTACTCCCACCGCTGGCCAGGGCATCCCTCTACTCACCCACACCACCTGTTATTCTACGGCGACGACAGCCTCACACCGCACCCAAACCGGTGAACCCTCGTACTCCTCTCCGCGAGGGCTTCCACTACCGCGTCTTCCCTGGCTCCGCGTCGTCCCCTTCCTAGGCCTGGCCATCGTCCACCGCCATGGTTCTCTCGACGCGGCGTGGTCAATGTGGTCAACAACCGACTTCCATCGGAAGAGTAATGTACGTGGAGAGGCTGACAGCTGGGTCCACGGCAGCCGCAAGGAAGTGCCTCCTTATTACGTGGAAAATAACTATTCCTCCACCTGACAGCAGGGACCCACCGGACGGGCCACCAGTATTTTGCGAAAAAAATGTTTCACCCTGACTGCTGGGACCCATAGGACGGGCCACCGTATTTCGCAAAAAAAAAAACGTTCCCCCCGCTGTCAGCTCGGACCCACCGGAAGTGCCTCCTTATTACGCACAAAAAATGAATACCCCCTGCTACCTGGGACCCACCTTGGTGGGAGGCTGACTTGTGGGCCTACTAAGTTGACTGGGTTGGAGGCCTTTGTCAACTTTAGTCAATATATGAACGATTCTAGCTCCAGTGACCGTACAATGTCCATCCAACGGCCGTAGTGCTTCTGCAACCTCTGGTCTTCTTGCTCCAGCCGCCCAAAGCAGCGCCGGTCGTTCCGCCTGCTCCTGCCGCCCGTGGCCAGCTGTGATGCCGCGGAGGCCTCACCGCCCCTACTACTCCCACCGCTGGCCAGGCCATCCATCTACGCACCCACACCCCCTGTTATTCTGTGGCGACGGCAGCCTCACACCGCAGCCGAACGAGTGAACCCTCATACTCCTCTACGCGTGGGCATCCATTGCCACGTCTTCCCCGGCTCCGTGTCGTCCCCTTCCTAGGCCTCGCCGTCATCCACCGCCCTGGTGCTTTCGGCGCGGCGTGGTCAACATGGTCAAGGAATTGCTTCCATCGGAGATGGACTGTACATGGAGAGGCTGACAGCTGGGTCCACGACCGCAGCAAGGAAGTGCCTCCTCATTACGCGCAAAATAATTATTCCTCCACCTGACAACGGGGACCCACCAGACGGGTCCCCGTATGTCACGAAAAAAATGTTTCCCCCTATCTGTTGGGACCCACCAGCTACATCTTCGCACGCAAGGAAGTGCATCCGAAAAAAAAACAATTTGCCCCCCTGACTGCTGGGACCCACCAACTACATCTTTGCACGCAAGGAAGTGCGTCCAGGCACAAAAGAAAAACGATTCACCCCCCTGACTGCTGGGACCCACCAGCTACATCTTCGCACGCAAGGAAGTGCGTGACAGTCGGGACCCAGCTGGTCGAAGCGTACGTAGCGTTGCCATTCTAGTCGCGAGCGTGTACGTACATATATACTGGTCGATGTAGAGGTGCGCACGTGTCGTAGTAGAGGCGCGTACGTGTTGTAGTAGAGGCGCGCACGTAGCATGTACATGTACGTACAGCAGTCAGGGTGCAAGAAAGAAAATACGGCCACGTACGTACATACGGGCGGGGTCTCGAACGCCTACTCGCGCTTACGTACGGCCAGGGCTAGTGTACATGGCTGGGTCGAAATGGAGAAACAACGTCATCGTCGTGTTCATTGGGAGCCAACCGGCTGGGTCGGAATGGAATGCATGGTCGTGTTCATCGGGAGGGCTTGGATGGAACAGGCGATGGAAACGAGGCCTGGCGTACCGCACAACGGAGGAAACGGACCTCCTACATTTGGAACGGGGTCCTGTTGATCGGGAGGGGTCTGGCCTACCGCAAAACGGAGGAAACGGACCTCCTACGGTTGAAACGGGGGTCTTGTTGATCGGGAGGGGTGTGGCATACCGCAAAACGGAGGAAACGGACCTCCTACGGTCGAAACGGGGGTCTTGTTGATCGGGAGGGGTGTGGCATACCGCAAAACGGATGAAACGGACTTGTGTTGGAGCGCTATGGTAGAAACGGGGGTCCTGTTCATCGGGAGGGTGTGTTGCATACCGCAAAACGGGACTCCATGGGATACTGTTCATCTCCACCGTCCACCTCCTCCAGCCTCCACGGGCTACCGTCGACCTCCTCCAGCCTCCACGGGCTCATGTTCATCCAGCCTCCAACGCGCGCTACTCCACTGGCTACTGTTCAACCACCCCTCCACCGTCTACTGTTCATCCAGCCCTCCACCGTCTACTGTTCATCTAGCCCTCCACACCACGGGGTCCTTTTCAACCACCCCTCCACGGGCACCCCTCCACCGTCTACTGTTCATCCAGCCCTCCACACCACAGGGTCCTGTTCATCCAGAGGCAACACCACCACTCACTGTTCATCCACCCCCCGCAACGCTCACTATTCATACAATCGATCGGCTTCAGTTAGCAGTAGTAGCGAAGGAATTGCTCGATCGGGTTCAGTTAACAGCCACCGATCGATCGCTCGGGTTCAGTAATGCGTAGCCTGTAGTGCAATAGCTCGGGTTCAGTTAGAGCCCACGCCTCGCTCGGGTTCAGTTAGAGCCAACGCCTTGCACACACGCACGTACGTGTACGAGAGAAACGTGCATCGCTTGGCCCCCGACCTCCCACCGTAACCGGCAACTCCCCGAACTTTTCCTCTCCCTCGCTTCTACCACGGTTTTTTCCGTCATGGACGGCCCAAAGAATGTCATGCAGCTGCGTCTCCGGCCCGCCCAGGATGAAAAGCCCATTTTCTGTCATGATTTTTTGTCATAGAAGTAGGAGCCCACCACATCTATGATGATACCGGGTTTTGTCACAATTATCGTCATAGAAGTGTCATATGTATGACAGAAAAAAATTCTTTCGGCCCAAAATGTCACGGATGTGTCTTTTTTTGTAGTGCTCTCGTGGGGTTCTGGAGTGGGGATGATCTGCCCTTCATCCGGGAGCCGGTGCATGATGTTTGTGGCTAAGTATCCGGCCTCGCGAAGATTCGTAATGTCCTCCTCCATAACAGAGGAGGCCATCCAGTTGCCCCCCGCTCCGGACATGATTGGAATGGCTTTACGGAGAAGGTGAGAACTTTGGCGCTGGAGCTCGAGAGTGCGAGAATGGACGAGCAAAGGAGGAAGAAGGCGTGGGTGAAAAAGGGGAATCCTTATCACTTTATAAAGGTGGTAGAAACTATGTACCTCCCCTCTTGCCCGTTAAAATCGCTTATTCCCCAAGCACCACGGTTGATGGCGTGGTTGGGTTACCCACACCCGTATTGATGAGAATCTCGCAATAAGGGGGTACGATCTCTGCTTCGACAAGACGTGCCAAGGAAACCGCCTTGCAATATGTGCAGTAGCTGGTTGTGAAAAACGGTTCGAATAATGACCGGGCCATGGCGTGATGTCATGCTACGAAAAGTTGTCAGCAGATTAGATTTGTGAAATATTGTTCTCTCTACAGTGGTATGTGGAATTTGTTTTGCAGAGCCGGACACGATTCTCGTGCTCAAAATCTTCTATGGAGTATTCGGAGGAGGAACCCGCCTTGCAATGCCGAAGACAATCTGCGCGCCGAACTCATCGTCATTGAAGCCCGGTTCAGGGGCTACTGAGGGAGTCCTCGATTAGGGGGTATCCGGACAGCCGGACTATATACTTTGGCCGGATTGTTGGACTATGAAGATACAAGATTGAAGACTTCGTCCCATGTCCGGATGGGACTCTCCTTTGCATGGAAGGCAAGCTTGGCGATTCGGATATGTAGATCTCCTTCTCTGTAACCAACTTTGTGTAACCCTAGCCCCTTCCAGTGTCTATATAAACCGGAGGGTTTAGTCCGTAGGACGAAAACAATCATAATCATAGGCTAGCTTCTAGGTTTTGCCTCTATGATCTCGTGGTAGATCAACTCTTGTAATACTCATATCATCAAGATCAATCAAGCAGGAAGTAGGGTATTACCTCCATCGAGATGGCCCGAACCTGGGTAAACATCGTGTCCCCAGCCTCCTGTTACCATTAGCCTTAGACGCACAGTTCAGAACCCCCTACCCGAGATCCGTCAGTTTTGACACCGACATCGGTCCATCACGTCACGTCCCCGTCTTCACCGCCGTCGATCGCCCGCACCGATCTCGTCGCCGGCACCACCGTGGTGAGCCTCTTGTTCTTATATTCTTTCTGAAAGGAAAAAATTCTTACCTATATGTTTAGATAGACACTTTTATAATTTTCTTACTTTTATTATTGCTTCTTATTATATAGTGCAATGGTTTTGGTATCCGCCCCCATCGGCCCTCGTCCTGTCTATGATTCAGATGTGGTATGTATTATCTTTATAACTATTTGGTTCATTTATTGTTTATGACAATTATGCCGACCAACGTGACATAGATTTTATTTATCTAGGAGGTATGTGAACCGAAAATTCCAACCGACCCTATTGTCGAGAGGTTAAATTTAGTTGAAGAAGAAAACAGTTTCTTGAAGGAAAAAATAAAAAAATTGAGGAGAAGATGAAATTGGAGTTGCATGTTGTGGATTTCGTCGATGATCACAAGATCAAGATGGATGCAATGCGCTTGAAGATTAGAAAGATTAGAAAATATGCCATTCATACCGAGGCTTGGTATCATTATGCCATTGGATCAATTGTTACCTTGGTTGCGATTATGATCGCATTTGTTTTCGCATTGAAATGTTTTACATAGTTTCAATGTATGGTTTAATTAATTAGATGCTCTGGAGAGCTATATGTTGATAAATGAGAATTATGTATGTACTTTGGTTTTAATGTGATGATGAACTTCTGTTAATTTGGTCACTTAATTATCTGTTCATGACGTTCTGTAATGGTTTTTGACACACTTAATTATATATAATGCACGCAGATGAACCGGCAATGCATGTACGGTGATAGACACACCTCCGAGTACATTAAGGGCGTGCATAATTTTCTCGAAGTGGCTGAGGCAAACAAGCGAAGAAGAAGAGGACGATGACAACTACGTGCCTCCTGAATACGGTGATGCTGCAATGGGGGAAGCTGTTGAAGATCAAGAGGAACCAGACGATGTGCCCGATGATGATCTCCACCGGGTCATTGTTGATGCAACGAGACAATGCGAAAGTCAAAAGGAGAAGCTCAAGTTCGATCGCATGTTAGAGGATCACAAAAAAGGTTTGTACCCCAATTGCGAAGATGGCAACACAAAGATTGATACCATACTGGAATTACTGCAGTGGAAGGCAGAGAATGGTGTGCCTAACAAAGGATTTGAGAAGCTACTGAAAATATTGAAGAAGAAGCTTCCAAAGGATAACGAATTGCCCGACAGTACGTATGCAGCCAAGAAGGTTCTGTGCCCTCTAGGATTGGAGGTGGAGAAGATACATGCATGCCCTAATGACTGCATCCTGTACCATCGTGCGTACGAGGATTTGAACGCATGCCTGGTATGCAGTGCATTGCGGTATAAGATCAGACAAGATGACCCTAGTGATGTTGACGGCGAGCGCCCCCGGAAGAGGGTTCCTGCCAAGGTGATGTGGTATGCTCCTATAATACCATGGTTGAAACGCCTGTTAAGAAACAAAGAGCATGCCAAGTTGATACGATGGCATAGGGAGGACCATAAGAAAGACGAGAAGTTGAGAGCACCCGCTGACGGGTCGCAGTGGAGAAAAATCGAGAGAACATACTGGGAGGAGTTTGTAGGTGACACAAGGAACATATGGTTTGGCTTAAGCGCGGATGGCATTAATCCTTTTGGGGAGAAGAGCAGCAATCACAGCACCCGGCCCGTGACTCTGTGTATCTATAACCTTCCTCCTTGGCTGTGCATGAAGTGGAGGTTCATTATGATGACAGTTCTCATCCAAGGCCCTAAGCAACCCGGCAACGACATTTATGTGTACCTAAGGCCATTAGTTGAAGAACTTTTACAGCTGTGGGGTGGAAATGGTGTACGTGCATGGGATGAGCACAAACAAGAGGAATTTGTCCTGCATGCGTTGCTATTTGTCACCATCAATGATTGGCCTACTCTTAGCAACCTTTTAGGACAGACAAACAAGGGATACCACGCATGCACGCATTGTTTAGATGACACCGAAAGTATATACCTGGACAAATGCAGGAAGAATGTGTACCTGGGGCATCATCGATTCCTTCCGACCAACCATCAATGTCGAAAGAAAGGCAAGCATGTCAAAGGTGAGGCAGATCACCGGAACAAGCCCGCCATGCGTACCGGTGATCACGTACTTGCTATGGTCAATGATTTAAAAGTAATCTTCAGAAAGGGTCTCAGCGGACTACCTGTTCCGAATGACGCTGAGGGATGCGCACCCATGTGGAAGAAGAAATCTATATTTTGGGACCTACCCTATTGGAAAGACCTAGAGAACCGCTCTTCAATCAACGTGATGCACATGACGAGGAACCTTTGCGTGAACCTGCTAGGCTTCTTGGGCGTGTATGGGAAGACCAAAGATAAACCGGAGGCACGGAAGGACCTGCAACATTTGCATGAAAAAGACGGCATGCCTCCAAAGCAGTATGAAGGTCCTGCCAGCTACGCTCTTACCAAAGAAGAGAAGGAAATCTTCTTTCAATGCCTACTCAGTATGAAGGTCCCGTCTGGCTACTCGTCGAATATAAAGGGAATAATAAATATGGCAGAGAAAAAGTTCCAGAACCTAAAGTCTCATGACTGCCACGTGATTATGACGCAACTGCTTCCAGTTGCATTGAGGGGGCTTCTATCGAAAAATGTTCGATTAGCCATTGTGAAGCTATGTTCATTCCTCAATGCAATCTCTCAGAAGGTGATTGATCCAGAAATCCTACCAAGGTTAAGGAGTGATGTGGCACAATGTCTTGTCAGTTTTGAGCTGGTGTTCCCACCATCCTTCTTCAATATCATGACGTACGTCCTAGTTCATCTAGTCGACGACATTGTCGTTCTGGGCCCTGTATTTCTACACAATATGTTCCCCTTTGAGAGGTTCATGGGAGTTGAGGGAGTCCTGGACTAGGGGGTGTCCGGATAGCCGGACTATCATCGTCAGTCGGACTCCAAGACTATGAAGATACAAGATTGAAGACTTCGTCCGGTGTCCGGATGGGACTTTCCTTGGCGTGGAAGGCAAGCTTGGCGATACGGATATATAGATCTCCTACCATTGTAACCGACTCTGTGTAACCCTAGCCCTCTCCGGTGTCTATATAAACCGGAGGGTTTTAGTCCGTAGGCTACACAACCATTACAACAATCATACCATAGGCTAGCTTCTAGGGTTTAGCCTCCTTGATCTCGTGGTAGATCCACTCTTGTACTACCCATATCATCAATATCAATCAAGCAGGAGTAGGGTTTTACCTCCATCAAGAGGGCCCGAACCTTGGTAAAAACATCGTGTCCCTTGTCTGCTGTTACCATCCGCCTAGACGCACAGTTCGGGACCTCCTACCCGAGATCCGCCGGTTTTGACACCGACATTGGTGCTTTCATTGAGAGTTCCTCTGTGTCGTCACTGATAGGAAGGATGCCTCTTCCTGTCTTCAAAGACGGTATCTTTGCCAAAGGAGCCTTGGCCGCCGGCCAAACTATCCGGCTGGGTGGTTTTCTCATGACCGCCTATTCAGCCACCGCTTCAACAATGACCTCTCGGGTCATCAAAAGCAATCTTCACGTCAACTCAGAATTCGCCGAGCAGCTGGATCAAATAGAGCTCTCGTCCGTAAACGAGCTCTTGGATCGCATCGCCGCCCTGGGAGTCGCTACAGACTACAATCAGATTGGGCTTAAAACCGATCTGAGAGAGATTAAATCTCCCCAGGTTACCCACCACGTTGCGGTGGTAGAGGAACAACGCGGCGACTCTTCTCCTGTATTGAAAATTAGTCATGTCCGGGCTTCCGAACCCTCCATGCTGGATTTCCGTGGAGGGACGGACTTCGATCAAGCATTGAACCTAAAGTCAGGCATTGGACCAGACTCGTTGGACAACGTCCAACAATCCAAGCTTCCACATTCGGAATCTTCTCGGCCCTTGTGCCTCGAGATGGGTAGGATTCCGGACTCAATTCCACCCACCCACCCAGACATATGTGATCTATCTCAAATCCGGCAAGAGCCCGCTGAAATAGTACATCATTAATGGGCCAGATTCCTCCTGGTTATGGACAGGACAAAGGACTGCCGAGAGGAAAACACAATCTCAATTTTCTGCAATAATTGCACGGACGAGGGAATCCTGAACGCCGTCAGTCGCCGTGAAATTACACGCTTCGCCGACCTGGCATCCATAGTACGAAAGTACTGTGCGATGGAGAGTTTCCGGAAAACCGAAACTAAGTTTTGGGACAATCCAGCCCCGAATACAACACTAGTTCGTAACAAAAGGGTGCATCACACTCAGGCACCAGGTACAAAAACAAAAAAGCAAAAACCCCATAAAGGGCACAGAACCGTACTGGAGGGATGGCTCAGCGGACCCTGTAAAATTCACAGTACAGAAGGCGCCACCCCAACACATAGCCTTCGAGCATGTTGGATATTGCGGCAGGTGGCCAAAAGTGGCGAGGAGCTTTTAGCCCCGGAAAACCACTCCAACAGTACCAGTACGGTGTCAATAGTCTTCGAGACTTTCGCATCAAATAATATGCGAAAACAAACAATCCGCAGCCTCGCCGAAGTCTACCAAGTAGCAACAACAAATCCATGGAGCGACACGGCCATCACCTTCAACACCAGCGACGAACCCAAATTTCGAACAGCCCGAGCACCAACCGCATTGGTCCTCAGTCCAATAGTGGACGGCTTTCATCTTACCAAGGTGCTCATGGATGGCGGCAGCGGACTAAACCTCATCTACGAGGAAACTCTTCAAAAAATGGAAATAGACTGGAGCCGCATTGAGCGAAGCAGCACAACCTTTAGAGGAATAATCCCTAGCCGAGAAGCGCGCTGCACAGGAAAAATCACACTTGACGTGGTGTTCGGCTCGCCGGACAATTACAGGTTCGAAGAGGTCACATTCCAAGTGGCCCCGTTCAGTAGCGGATATCACGCTATATTAGGACGAGAGGCATTCAAATTTTTTCAAGCCATACCCCATTACGGGTACATGAAGCTTAAGATGCCTGGGCCCGACGGAATAATCACTCTCGCTAGTGATCCGGACATAGCACTCCGCGCCGAAAACAAGACAGCCGCATTAGCCCTGGAGGCACCATCCGAAGCCCTAGCGGCAGAAGAACTCACTTCGCTGCACTCTACGGTGAATAGGGACGATGTGATACTCGATAAGAGATCCAAGTCCACCTCCTTTAAACCAGCGGATGAAATAGTCAAATTCCAGGTCCATCCAACGGACCCAACAAAGACGGCCTCCATCGGGGCACAGTGGAACCTGGTGTAGATGCCGCACTGCGAGAATTCCTTCGGGAAAATTGGGACATCTTTGCCTGGCACCCTTCAGATATGCCAGGAATCCCACGTAGATTGGCAGAACACAGCCTAAACATCCTAAAAGGATTCAAGCCAGTCAAACAGGCTCTTCGGCAATTTTCCGAACCCAAAAGACAGGCAATGGGAGAAGAGCTAGCCAAACTACTGGAAGCCGGATTCATCAGAGATATCAAACATCCGGACCGGCTAGCAAACCTGGTAATGGTACCAAAGAAGGACAAATCCTGGCGCCTATGCGTCGATTTTAAAGACCTCAACAAGGCCTGCCCACAGGATCCCTTCCCCCTTCCTCGCATCGACCAAATAATCGATGCTACTGTAGGGCACGATTCATTGTGCTTGCTTGACGCATACTCCGGCTACCATCAAATCAAAATGGCAGAAGCGGACCAAGCCGCAACGGCATTCATTACTCCATATGGACCATTCTGCTTCAACACGATGCCCTTCGGACTCAAAAACACCGGCACAACATATCAGCGCATGATTCAGACATGTTTGGCTACCCAGATCGGCAAAACAGTAGAGGCATACGTAGACGACGTAGTCGTCAAAACCAAACATGTCGAGACTCTAGTAGACGATTTGAGGCGCACATTCGACAACCTCCGAGCATATGACATTAAGCTGAATCCGGAAAAATGCGTTTTCGGCGTACCAGCCGGAAAGCTCCTAGGCTTCATTGTATCCGGTAGAGGAATTGAAGCAAACCGAGCCAAGATCCGAGCTCTGTCACAGCTGGATATTCCAAAAGACCTCAAACAAATACAAAAACTGACCGGATGCGTGGCGGCTCTAAGCCGCTTTATCTCCCGTTTGGGAGAAAAGGCATTGCCCCTCTATCGCCTCCTCAGGCGCACCGAACACTTCGAGTGGACGGATGCTGCCACTGCCGGACTCGAAGAAATAAAAGCCATATTGGGAACAAATCCGGTCCTGGCTGCGCCTAACCTGGGCGAACCAATGTTGTTATACATCGCAGCAACACATCAAGTTGTAAGCGCGGTACTCGTCATCGAACGAGAAACAGAAGGGCATAAATTCCCTCTTCAAAAACCAGTGTACTACGTATCGACTGTCTTAACTCCTTGCAAGTCCCGTTACCCGCACTATCAAAAGATAGCATATGCGGTGTTCATGGCATCCCGGAAGCTCCGACACTACTTTCAAGAGTGTTCGATAATAGTGGCCTCCGAAGTGCCCCTCAACGACATTATAAACAACCGCGACGCGACGGGTAGGATTGCAAAATGGGCCATTGAGCTCTTACCATTTGATATAACTTACAAACCTAGGCGAGCCATAAAGTCGCAAGTCTTGGCTGACTTTATCGCTGATAGGACTGAAGCCGAACCCCCTAAAGAGTACAGCACATACTCCAATTGGATTATGCACTTCGACAGCTCCAAAATGTTGCCCGACTTGGGGGCTGGCGTCGTATTGACGTCCCCAACCGGGGACACAGTCCAATACGTACTTCAGATAATGTACATGGACTCCAACAATGCAGCCGAATACGAGGCCCTCCTACATGGCCTCCGGATGGCAATCTCCATGGGCATTCAACGCCTAGAGGTGCGCGGGGATTCAAACCTTGCAATATCCCAAGTAAATGGAGACTTTGACGCCAAGGGTCCGAAAATGGCAGCCTATTGTAACGCTGTCCTAAAAATGTCAGCTCGGTTCGAAGGACTTGAATTCCACCATGTAGCCCGGGATAATAACCAAGCAGCCGACGTATTGGCACGCATCAGCGCGAAACGCGACTCTGTCCCCCCAAACATCTTCCTGGAACGGCTCTTTAAGCCATCCGTACTATGGGAAGAGGAGTCTGGAAATAACAACCCGGAAGCAGCCGCACCACCCAACACAGAACAATCTGACATAATCGGCGACTCAGCCGATGGAATAACACCTTCAGCCCACGAAATAATGGCAGTAATTGCCCCGTGGACAGAGCCATTCCTAGCCTACTTACTTAGGCAGGAACTTCCCGAAGAACAAAATGAGGCCTGCTGCATAGTTCGGCGATCTAAAGCCTACAAGGTCCACGAGGGAGAACTCTATAAGAAAAGCACAACCGGAGTCCTTCAAAGGTGTATCTCCGAAGAGGAAGGGCGAAACCTTCTGGCTGAAATTCACGCTGGACTAGGCGGACACCACGCGCAGCTCGGGCCTTTGTAGGCAAGGCATTCCGTACAGGATTTTATTGGCCGACGGCCTGGGCAGATGCTCAGGACTTAGTCCAAAGATGCGTCGGTTGTCAGCTCTTTGCTAATCAGAGCCATATGCCACCCACCGCCCACAATACTATACCCATCACCTGGCCGTTCGCGGTCTGGGGGCTTGACATGGTTGGACCCCTTAAAGGGGGAACCCACAAGCAAAAGTACCTATTGGTCATGGTGGACAAATTCACCAAATGGATAGAGGCCAAGCCAGTTAAAACGGCAGAGTCCGGACCAGTGATAGACTTCATATCCGGGGTAGTACACCGTTATGGCGTCCCCCATAGCATCATTACCGATAACGGCACGAACTTCAGGGCCGACGAGGTTAAATTATGGTGCAAAAATATGGGCATTAAGCTCGATTACGCTTCAGTCCATCATCCTCAAACCAACGGTCAAGTGGAACGAGCAAATGGTCTAATAATGAGCGGCATCAAACCCAGACTTGTGCGGTCCCTTACGGAATCCAACACGCAATGGGTAGAGGAGCTTGACTCCGTACTCTGGGGGCTGCGGACAACGCCCAACCGTACTACCGGATTCACACCATTTTTTATGGTATACGGCGCAGAGGCAGTTTTGCCCTGCGACATCATTCGTGACTCACCTCGAGTGCGCATGTACGAAGAAAGAGAAGCCGAGCTGGATCGGCAGGACAGCTTGGACGCATTGGAGGAAGAACGCGATGTCGCCAAGGCTCGTTCCGCATTCTATCAGCAGCAGGCTCGCAGATATCAAAGCAGAGAAGTACGGGCTAAGATTTACAATGTTGGCGAACTAGTTCTACGCCTGCTGGACAAGAAAAAGGACAAGCTCAAGCCCAAATGGGAGGGCCCCTTCATTATCGATCAAGTCCTGACCGACGGAGCGTACCATCTGCGAAATGCATCGGACAACCGACTCGAGCCGAACCCATGGAACGCAGCCCGTCTCCGAAGATTCTACGCCTAGCGCCGGACTAAGAGTTTGTCTCGTTCCCCCGTCCAAATTTTTACACTTCAGCTGTCTTTCGTTTCTCTCTTTTCTCTCACCCTTTTCATAAAAGCCCTTAAAGGCCCACTTGCGCATTGTTCGCACACACTTGATGTGCTATCCACACTCATTATACCTGGGGGCTTCTTTACCAGAAGCTTACTTATAAGGGCTTCATGCCCAGCACATGTGTCAAACTTCCACATGTACCTTTTATTCACCATTATATGCATCGATATGACTTAAGTTTTGGCCAAGCTGGGTTGCCTGGCTCCTGTGCTTACCCCTACGTTCCCGATTGTTCGGCTAGGAGGTAAAGGGAGCACCTCTGCGATTGTTACTGCCGGGTCAGCTGGATGTGTACCTCAGACTGGGTGAAGCCGAAAGCTAGCGTTCTTAAGGGAATATTCGGTCGGTGACTTGAAAGATGATTTTTTACCTATTACTTTATCTGCCCCCAGATGTTTTCCTGCTCTTTTCGCAGTCCGGACATGCACTTTAGGGCATGCCTCCCAGGGAAAGGAACCCTTAACGGAACTATTCTCCCTGGAAGATGTTTCTTACTAACCATGTAATATAACATAACTAGTTGGGCACTTGTCTGATAAAGCACTAATGACCCCTACACCTGGTCTCCATGCATGCCCCGGTTGTTTCTTAACCTAGAAGGTATTCGGACACACTCCAAACTCTAGGGTCCCGAGGTTGAAGCGAAAAGGTCGGCAAAGACAAACGATCTACAATCCGGCTAGAAGGCATTTTACATGTCATTTTAAATACATTGTCAAATCGACTGACTGTACTCCTCCTCAATCCCGTCTAATAGGCTGTCTAATTTACAGTCCCGTTGGGAATATTTAGCGGCCAACTCTACTTGGCCGTACACTAAGCTCACAGGGATCTCCTTCCCATCGGGCCCCACAGGTCCGACCTCGGCCATGTGGTTGGGATCCGCCTTCTTGTACCGCGTCTTCACCATGGCCCAGGCCTCCCTGGCACCTTGGCGGCAGGCCGATATCTTCCATAAACAGAAGTGCTGCCCGCTCCCTGAAGCTTCTCCGCAAGCTCACCAAGGCCCTCGGGTAGGGAGAGGGACGGCCATAAAACCTGGACGACGCCGCTCATCACCTGCCGAACTCATTGGAGCAGTTGCACCAGCTCGGGAAGTTCATCACCCGTTGATACGGGCATCTCCTCCGCAGGGCGACCTGTGAGCAGACCTACAGACATATTTCTGTCAATTGACTTCCTCGCCGAAGTCTTCTTTTCAAAGGAGTTCGCTCAAGCTCTTACTATAGATGCCGCGACGAAGCCACTGATTCTCCTTCACAGAGCCAGACAGCTCGGCCTGAACACCTTTCAGCTCCTCTCCAAGCTGGGCGTGGGCATCCTGGAGTTTATTCCTTTCCTGCTGCACCTTCGTAAGCACCCTCTCGCCGGCCTTCAGCTGGCGCAGTAGTTGTTGCTTGTCCGGATCCAGTCCGGCAACATCTGCAATATCATTGTCAGACTTACACGCACGCCGCACACCGCTTATCTTTTTAAAATAATGTGTTACCAGGAGGGGTCTCTGTGTTTCTTCCTGCGGCAGCGAGTGCGGCCTCAAGTTGGGCCTTGCACTCTTGTAGCTGCTGGGATAGTTGGGTATTCTTCTCTGTAAGATCCTGCATTTCAAATGATCCTTAAATCAGTTACTCTAACTACTTTAAGTCTCGGGGGCTATTGGCATATACAACTATTAAAATCTCTTACCCGTATGTCTTTTACATACCGCTCCGTGGCTCTGGTCAAACCATCTTGAGCAGCACGGAGGTGCGCGTCCCCCGCGTTAAAGGCATTCAACGCCTCAGGGGAGAAGCACGCGTCACGAAAAACTGTCCGGCGACGCCTATGGTTCATGGCGCTCTCCACCTCAGACCTGGTGGCGGACAGTCTGTCGGCATCCTCCGTTGGAGGAGTATCCGGCTCGCGCCTTGCGCTCGCCTCCCCCTCCAGACCAGGTGTTGGAGCCTGGCTGGCAGAGGCTTGGTTGGCAACCTCTCCGCCCGCAGTCTGGTGAGCACTCTTTCTCCTGCAAAAGTCATGAGCATTCAAACACCTCGTAGGAACTTTGTCCTAAAGGATGGTCGCAAGCTATACTGTTGCGGTGACGTTTCGATTTGCACCGCACCCCTCTTCCGCCTGCGGGGCCGGACTGACCCCTGTGGGTCAGCCGCCGCGGGTTCGGCTTCCCGCCTTGAAGGTACCCCCTGCGAGACACCATTGTATACGGTGGACAGAAATGCGCAAGGACGAAATAATGGTGTGAGGACTTCAGTCACAATCACCTGGGGAGCCGGAGATAGGCCGGGGTAGTCAGCCGTAATGGCGACTAGAGCATTATCCATGTTGAGTTGGTGAAACACCCCGTCAATTAGCTCCACCTTTATGTTCGGATCCTCTTCGGAGGACGGATCAAGGGATCTTTCTGGATCCTGGGGTTGTGGTGCCAGACTATGTATGCTCTCCACAGTCCGGCGCAGTTCCTGCGTCAAAACCATGAAGTAAGGTACTTAACTTTGAAAGCGCGGGTCGGATAAATGAACATCCGCTTACCCAGCTCCGAGGGTTGTTCATCGAGAACCCATTCAATGGGCTCGTCTGGAGGAAGTCCTCCTTCTCCCCCTTGTACAGGCCGGACAGAATCTTCACCAGATCTTCGGCCTACCCCGGCCCTTGGCGGCCATGACGAGTGGCATCATTCTCCCCGTTGAAATCCCACATGGGGTGGCCCCTGTATTGCAGCGGCTGCACCCCCCGCATAATGCACGTGGCCATGACTCCAATCATGGTCAATCCGGAATGGGCTAGTAACCTTATCCGGCCCATCAAATAATGGACGCTCTTGTCTTCCTCCAGCTGAGGGCTCCGCGGGCGCCAACTCAGGCGTTTCTTCAGAGGAGCATTGCTGAACTCCGGAAGGCCGATCCGAACAGGGTCTGGCAGTGGAGCGTCTTCTACATAAAACCATTCTGATGGCCAGTCTTCGGACGCCTTCTTAGGGGTTCCGGATGGGTATCCGGTCCCGGCGATGCAACATATTTCGGCACCGCCCACTTGATATATTGACCCCTTGTGAGAGCGGGTACGAGGCAGAATAACCTCTTCCACAGCGCAAAGTGGGGCTCGATGCCCAGGAATAGCTCGCAAAGAGCTACGAAACCCATGATATGCAGAATAGAGACGGGCGTAAGGTGATGGAGCTGGAGTCTGTAGAACTCCAGAAGCCCGCGGAGGAACGAATGTGCAGGAAATCCAAGCCCCCTTATCAGATAGGGGACGAAGCATACCCGGTCCCCGTTGTTGGGACTAGGGGTGGCCTCCGCTTGCTTCCCTCCTTTGTAGGTGGCCAGCCCGGCTCGAATCGGGACCATAAAGGCCAGAGGAAGGTATCCCTCCGCTTGGAGCGTCACCAGCTCGTTGTGTGGGACAGAACATCACCTCCAATCTCCTAGCAGAGAGCTGGGAGCGCGGGAGGAGGAGCTGCGTCGATGGTCCATGATAGAATGGATTTTTGGTCGGAAGCGCTCCGATGAATACTCGCGGAAGGAAAATGATGTGATTTGGATCTGGATTCTTGCCTCTCTTATAGGCAGATTGTTTGCGCAGCTAGGGGGTAAAACATAAAGGATACCCTGGCTTTTCGCATTCGTGCGACACGTGGAAGAAGGCCATTTATTGGGCGTGGAATCCAGGGAGCGCAACATTTATAAAAGAGCCGGACACTATCCGGCAAGCACATGGAATTTGAAGGACAACCCGCCTTGCAACGCCAAAGACTATATATGCGCTAGACTCGACGTCATTGAAGCCTGGTTCGGGGGCTACTGAGGGAGTCCTGGACTAGGGGGTGTCCGGATAGACGGACTATCATCATCAGCCGGACTCCAAGACTATGAAGATACAAGATTGAAGACTTCGTCCGGTGTCCGGATGGGACTTTCCTTGGCGTGGAAGGCAAGCTTGGCGATACGGATATATAGATCTCCTACCATTGTAACCGACTCTGTGTAACCCTAGCCCTCTCCGGTGTCTATATAAACCGGAGGGTTTTAGTCCGTAGGCTACACAACCATTACAGCAATCATACCATAGGCTAGCTTCTAGGGTTTAGCCTCCTTGATCTCATGGTAGATCCACTCTTGTACTACCCATATCATCAATATCAATCAAGAAGGAGTAGGGTTTTACCTCCATCGAGAGGGCCCGAACCTGGGTAAAAACATTGTGTCCCTTGTCTCCTGTTACCATCCGCCTAGACGCACAGTTCGGGACCCCCTACCCGAGATCCGCCGGTTTTGACACCAGCAGGAGTCCTAAAGAAATATGTCCATAACCGCGCTACGCCAGAAGGAAGCATCTCCATGGGTCATCAAACTGAGGATGTCATTGGGTTTTGTGTTGACTTCATTCCTGACCTTAAGAAGATAGGTCTCCCTCAATCGCAGTATGAGGGAGACTGGGTGGAAAAGGCACGCTAGGAGGGGACTCAATAATATGTAGGGACGGGCATTCTTGGTCTCAAGCACACTACACGGTTCTACAAAATTCTACCTTGGTGAGCCCGTATGTCGATGAACACAAGAGCATTCTGCGCTCCAAACACCCGGACCAGTGTGACGACTGGATTACTTGTGAACACATCAAGAGTTTTGGCAGTTGGTTCCAAACATGTCTCAGGTGTAACAACACTGTTTCTGATGACTTGTACTCGTTAGCGAAGGAACCATCTTCGAGTGTAATGACTTACAAATGGTACGAGATAAATGGGAATACATTTTACACGATTGCCCAAGATCAAAAGAGCACCAACCACAATAGTGGTGTCTGTTTTGATGCAGCAACAAAGAGGGGAAAGGACACATATTATGGTTACATAGTGGACATATGGGAACTTAACTATGGATATGATATTAAGGTCCCTTTGTTTAAGTGCAAATGGGTCAATTTGTCAGGAGGCAGGGTACAGGTAGACCCACAGTACGGAATGACAACAGTGGATCTGAACAATCTGGGGCACACAGGCGAGCCATTCGTCCTAGCCAATGATGTGGCACAGGTTTTCTATGCGAGGACATGTCTACCAAACCGAGAAAAAGAAAAGATAAGGAAGCGGATGCATCATAAGATGAGCCAAAGTGCCACATAGTTCTTTCAGGAAAAAGAGACATCATGGGATTGGAGGGCAAGACAGACGTGTCTGAAGATTATGAAAAGTTTCATGAAATTCCTCCCTTCAAAGTAAAGGCTGATCCAAGCAACCTGTTAAACGATGAAGATTATCCATGGTTACAGCGCAATAAGCAAAGGACACAAGTGAAGAAAAAGTGAAGACTTTGTATCAACAACTATTATGATGATGCCTTTGATCTAGAATATCGTTGCAGTTACATTTGAACAAATGAAATCCCTTTGTAGCAGATGAGTTTTTGTCCGAAACCCTGATACTTCCAAAGAGATTGTCTATTTTGTACACGAAGCGCATCCAGTTTTTGTCGTAAGCCTCTCAACTTTTTAGCACATGCTATGTGGGTGAAATGATGATACCATGCCAACTTTCAACCTTTTCAGAGTTCATTTGTAGTGCTTTTCAAATTAAGGGTCATTTAACTAAAAGAATGAACAAATAGCAAAAAGAATGAACTAACAAAAAAAAGAATGATCTAATAATAATGAATTAAATATTCTGTTATGATCAACTAAAACAAAACTATAATATCTTTCAATAGCAAAAAGAATCAACTAAAAAGCTTTTAGAAAACTCCAATAGCAAAAGGAATCAACTCAAAAACTTTTATAAACCACTAGTATTATTGAAACTAAAATTATATAAAATTTATGCAACCAAAATTACCAAAGTATTTTCTGTTCAAAGCATTAAAGCAAAAAGAATTTTCATAAAGAATTTTTTTAGAAACTTTAATTGCAAAAAGAATTATCATAACGAATTTTTTGTTAGAAATTAAAATAACAAAATCTATTTTTGAATATAATGATAAAACACAGTGATATTAAATAGTTGGAAAAAGAATCACTCAAAAATCTATCTTTATAGTAAAGTTATTCAAGAACGAGTGATTCACACAAATTTTATAAAATTCAAATTTAAACAATTCAAATTGGAAAACAAAAGGCACTAACAAAAAGTTTATATTTTTTATCACCTAAAAGCAAAAAGAAATAAAAAATAAAGAAAAAACAACACAAAATAAATAATGCAAAGAACAAAACAAAAAACTGGAAAAAATAAAAAAATGCCACTTACTGGGCCACCACGGCCTGAATACGACTAGAAACATAGCTAATTGGGCCAGGATTCAGGCCCGTAGAAGGCCCAGCAGGCCCACAGGCATAACAGTGTCTGTTTAGGCCCATAGGCCTGCAGTTCTGAGGAGTTCAAGAGGGAAGAGGCAACAGGGCTTATAAATAGCTGCGGGGCGCTCTCAACTAGCGAGGTGGGACAAAACTCCCGCCACCAAACCGTTGTGCAAGGCCATTGGTCCCGGTTGGTGGTACCAACCGGGACTAAAGGGGGGCTTTGGTCCCGGTTGGTGACACCAACCGGTACTAATGCCCTCCTTTAGTCCCGGTTGGTGCCACCAACCGGGACCAAAGGCCCCCTGCTTGTCCTGGTTGGTGGCACCAAAAGGGGCTAAAGGGGGGCATTGGTACCGGTTGGTGCCACCAATCGGGACCAAAGGGTTTGGTATATAAGAAGGACTGGTGAAAATTTTCAGTTCATCTCGCAGTTGCCTCCCGACGCCGCGCCAAACACCATGACGCCGCCAGGCTGCCGGACTATGCCCTCGCCGTCGCCGATGCCCTCACCCGCGCCTTCGCCCTTGCCGCACGCCGTCCTCATTGCCGACCTCAAGCCCGCCGTCCTCGTCGCTGGCGCGCCCTCGGCCGCGCCCTCGTCGCTGCCGACACCCTCTGTCCCGACGCGCCCCTGCCCGCCCCGACGCCACCAGTCGTCCTCGTCGCCGACGCCCTCTGCCCCAACGCGGCCCTGCCCGCCCCGACGCGCTCCTGCCCGCCACCGACGCCCTCTGCCCCGCCGTGTGCCCCCTGCCCCAATGCCTCCCTCTGCGAGCACCGCGCCCCTGCCCCTGCCACCGCCGCCTCGTTGTGGATTTTTTATATGTGCTTTTTTAGATGTTCATATATGTATGTATTTTTAGATGTTTTTAGATGTTCATATATGTATGTATGTATGTATGTATGTATGTATGTATTTTTTAGATATATGTAGGTTTTAGATGTATTTTTTGTATGCATGTATGTACTTTTTATATGTATGGAAAAGAGGAAGAAGGAAGAAAAAGAAGGAGAGGAAAAAGGAAAATAAGAAGAGGAAGAAGGAGAAGAAGAATAGAAGAAGAAGAAGAGAGGAAGAAGAGGAGAGAAAAAATAAGAAGAGGAAGAAGAAGGAAAAAAAGAGGAGAAGAAGAAGGAATAAAGGAGAAGAAGAAAAATACTATAGGAGAAGAAGAAAAATAGTTTTTTTTCTTCTTCTCCTCTTTTTTTTTCTTCTATTTTTTTTCTTCTCCTCTATTTTTTCTTCTTCTTCCTCTTCTTATTTTTTATCGGGAACGAGGGTGTCGGGAACTAGGGTGTCGGAAACTAGAGTAGAGGGTGTCGGGTCACCGAGGGGTCGATGGTCATATAGGGGTTGAGGGTTGCCGAGGGGTCTATGTTTGCCACTATTAATATATCCATTTCTCATGTTTGTATATTAATTGCCATGTTGTAATATTTGCAGAAACTATAGATCATCAAAGAGACTTCGAACAAGAAGAGATATTGTGGCACATTATCCATGGCGGAGGTGATGTCTTGTTGTTTCTCAACGACCTCGAAGAAGGTCTATAAGGAGAGGAAGGAGGCGGTGATCAAACAATGGAGGATGTCGGGGATATACCCCGCGGCGTAACCCGGCCGGAAGTATAACCCGGCCGGACTGGACGACTCACTGGTAACCCGCCCGGAGCTTGGCGATTCACGGGTAACCCGCCCGATCTTGGCGGTTCATTAGTAACCCGGCGGGCGGGTCAAATGGATGACGAGGCCCAAGACCCAGAAGGTCGGTTCACGTTTAATGGTGGGCTGCTTTATGAAGAAAGCGTAAGGACTATTCTCCTACAAAGGAAGCAAGACTAGGACTCCACTTGTAATAGAGTAATCCTAATCCAACTAGGTCTAGTGATGTAACCCGCCCCTTCAACTTATATAAGGAGGGGCAGGTCTCCCCAAGAGGGACAGACAAGGAGAGACAATCTTAGGGTTAGACTTAACTGTGAGATCCGGTTTACGGCGACTCTCTCGTGATGATAATGAGACCTAGCCACAAACATCATGTAGGGTTGTTACCGGATGATGTTTCCCGGGGCCCGAAGCTGTCTAAATTTTTGTCTTGTGTTGCGTTTCCTTGATTCCGCTCAACCCCTCTCAAGCTACCGAATAGATGCGTTGGCCTCACGACTAAGTCCTCACACTAGGACATCTGACGTGTTAATTTCACGATAGTTGGCGTCCACCGTAGAGCCAGGCACCAGGTGGTGTTGAGTTCTTGGAGGGATCACTCCTAGGGATCGAGGGGCTCGCAATTTTCGGATGAAAAAAGCTGGTTTGAAAGGATTTGCATCAGCGCCAAGTTCATCAGTCCGGATTTGAAGATTTGTGAGATTTAAGGTTCAAAAAAAAATTAGGGATGCGTGCGTGGCTCCACGCAACCTGGCGACCCGTCCGGGTCGATTTCCGTTGCGCTGTTCTACGAAGTCGCTGAGGCCGATCGGAGACAAAATTTGCTGCAACCCCGCGTGGCACAGTCAAAGAAACACAGCCACGTTTTACCATCCACGGACAAGCACCCAGGATCTCCCCAAAGGAATTATCCATAGTTTATTACGTGAAGACTGGGTCAACTCCAAGGAAACATCAGGTATTACTTTAACTAGTACTAGTGATGAATACTAGTACCAGGACGTGGAGCAATTGGTAGGATTGGTTCGACTTTTCAATTATCAAAAGAAGAATAGCACTTTCAAAAAGAAAATCGCGATTTGGAGGAGGACACGGACGTGAGCCAATGG
The DNA here is from genome assembly GCA_963921465.1 of Triticum timopheevii. NCBI lineage: Eukaryota > Viridiplantae > Streptophyta > Magnoliopsida > Poales > Poaceae > Triticum > Triticum timopheevii. Next base: position 439,401,245 of record OY997262.1, read on the forward strand.
ATCCAACCACGACTCGGAAGCAGACGTCTCCGCGGACTCGGGCTCCGCCGTTGACTTGCAAGCTGGTTTGGACCTACGCCTCATGACCGCAAGCGGTTGCTGTCGTCACGTTTTTACTTCGTTAGCCGTAGCTGCATCAAGCCAGCCTCACCTTCACCTCCACACTGCCGTGTCGATCTACGCTGCCACTGTGCCAAGCTGGACTATAAGTCGCTTGCCGATCTACGAGAGTGTTTGTTTCCAGGGACTTATTGGTTTAGGGATTTAAAAAAGTCCCTATAAATCCCACCTAAACCAAACACAAGGGACTTATTGGGACTTATTGCGGTGATTTGGAACTTATCAAATAAGACTCTCAGGGAGGAGCTTATTGGGACTTATCCCGGGCCGGACCTACCCGCGTCGCTCCAGGCTCGTTCCCCGCACGCCGCCTGCCTCTCGGTCCAATCGCCGTCGCCGCCCCGCCTCTCGCCCCGTCGCCGCCCCGCCTCTCGCCCCGTCGCCGCCCCGTCGCCGCCCCGCCTCTCGCCCTGTCGCCGCCCCGCCTCTCGCCGCGTCCCCGCCCCGCCTCGGTTCGTTCTGCCTCGGTTCGCCGCCCCGTCGCCGCCCCACCTCGGTTCGTTCTGCCTCGATTCGTTGCAGCGGTGCCTCCAATCGCCGGACAGGCCCTCTCCTGAGCCTCGTTGCAGCGGTGCAACATGGACTTATAAGTCCCTGTAAACAAACAGGTAGGGACTCGGGACTTATAAGTCCCTGTAAACAAACAGGTAGGGACTTATGACTTATAAGTTGGTACTTAAAAAAGTCATAGGACTTATGAAACAAACAGGGCCTACATCAACCACAGCCGGGCCAAGCCGCCCACCGCTGCTCTGGTACGGTTTACAACACGGAGGGTATTATGCATTATCCAGCGCCAGCATCCGGGTTCATCCGGCAAAAAAATACCTGGAAGGCTATTAAAAAAAGGGGTGGTATTATACCACGGAGGCACATTCGGCTGTGCCACGCAGCTTCGCGGACACGCGTATCGCGGTTCGGTTTACATCAACGCGCCGGCCAACTTACCCGTCCGCGCCACCTTACACACTACTAGGAAAAGGGCTATAGATAGGATTGATACTAATGGCGCATCGTGGAAGCAGTGCGCCACTACTATATACTAATGGCGCATCAGTTGGTGATGTGCCATTAGTGTGGAAGACACAAATGGTGCACCAGAAACATGGTGCGCCACTAGTATTAATTTTTTTTCATTTTTCCATACATACTAATGGCGCATCAGGTCGAAGTGCGCCATTACTACTTCTAACTAGTAATGGCGCACCAGGCAGAGAGTGCGCCATTACTAGTTTAAACTACTAGTGGCGCACTATGACCGGGTGCTATATATATAGGAAAAATGCCCGTGCGTTGCAACGGGTATAAAGTAAATCTGAGTGTTCATGTGATATTCAAAAGTTTACCTGTCACAGTGAATAATAAGATTTTCCAATTATATTAGTTGTAAGACTCGTAAGGATCCACTTTATGAAGATCTTATTGTATTCCAAAAGCTCGTAATCTTTTTCTCTACCAATATAACCTACTTCTTCAACTCTCTCTAAAAAGAATTAATTATGTGTAATAAGTTGTTGTTATTTAAGAACCCCGTGTAAAAATAATTAAAATATCTAAACATTTGTCGATCCGGTAGATCATCGGCTACTCCTTCGATGCGAAAGTAATTGTGCATCATTCGCTTACTTGTAACAGTTTCAAATAGATCATATATTAATTCCTATATCTCGCAATCCCTATTAACATTGATTCATATTCATGCTTTCCCACTTTAAAAATATGATGGACGGAAAGTAAAGTATTTACAATGCTTACCGTTCTTTGTTGACACGTTGCCGCCAGCAGTAGGGGCACACCCCCCACGTCAACAAGACCACTTACCTGGACATTATCGTCGGGCCTCGATGGGGATCAGGATTAGGGTACGCAGAACTGCGGGATAGATGGTACAACGAAGGGTAGTGCTCCCCCTTCCTAGCAGTCGTGCTAAGCGAAACAGGACGCGAGCAAGATGCACCGTTGTCGCACTCTCTCTATTCTTCATCCCTCCGTCTCTCCACCCTGTCTCACCCATGGCATCCAGATTTGAGGAATATCTTCATGGACAGCAAGCACCGCTGAGCTTCAAATATCTTCTCCCTTAAGAAATATTTCTTTCTAATATTTTACTCACTTTTAATTATTATACTCTCTCCACTCTAAAATAAGTGTCTTAATTTTGTATTAACTATAGTACAAAGTTGTACTAAAATTATGATACTTATTTCGAAAGAAGAGCGTATATATAATGTAACAACGAACATCATCAAGTAACAATAAACAACAGCAAATAATAATCGTCGCTCTTCCGGAAAATAAAAAATTGTAATTGATGCTAGCGCGCATGCATCCAGTAGCTTCTGGCCGGTACAAGACCAATTCCATTTGTTTCATTATTAAAGAAAAGCACCGACCGGCCAGCGCCACTCCTTCTCATCCATCTGCCCATCTGCTTGCCTTATCCACATCGCCACTCCTTCTCACTCAGCGCTACTCCTCCTCTTCTCTAGCCACTATCACCCAGTGTTGCTCCTCCTCTTCTACATGTGTTGTGCCGACGATGCACTCCACTCTCCTGGAGTGCGCGCGGCCGTGGTGGCTGGCCAGAGCCAGGGCATCACCCTTATCAGTGAGGAACCCATAGACGCCATGGAAGCTCCTCTGCCATGGGTCTGATCTGGCCGTCCTGCCCCAGTCGTCGGCCCGCTCCGGATCCGGCCAGAAGCCTCGCCTCCAATCCGATTCGGACGACCCCGCCCACAGCCTCCGCCACCTGCGACACGCCCCCAGAGGTCCGGCCGATCCCGCGCCGCTCATCCTTGCTTCGTCCTCTGCTCGGCACTCACGTTTTCCGCCTCGCCCCGGCCTGCTCCAAGCCACCAACCGAAGCATGTCCATGAAGTCCAACCGGCCCTCCTCCCAGGCGCGCTCTTCGTCCGTTGCCGCGTGCTCCACCAGGCACCAGCAGCTTCGTGTTGAGCCCGTCGAACCGGCGGTGCACTCGGCGCAGCTTGGCCTGCACTCCCTGCAGGTCTAGCCACGACATCGCCGGCACGAAGTCGCTGATGTTGAACTTCCCGGTGCCGGTCAGGAGCGACACGGTCATCTCCTTGTAGCTGCTGGACTCGTCCTTGTTCCCGACCGCAGCGCCTGGGCCGATGGCCCCCCCTCTCTTCCTCTGCTCCGAAGTTGCTAGCTCGCGAGCGCCAAGGCAACCACGACCACTCTATCTTAGGGAGATCGATGGGTTCGGTTTGTTCCACTTGGGAGTTTATCCTCCTTCACATTCTGTTTCACTTTCCTTTGCTCCCTCTTCCACATTACGGAGGAAATTTCGTTCTTTTCCCTTCTCCTCGGATGAAATTTGTTCTGTTCCCTTCTCCTCTGTAGGAAATTTGTTTGGTTCCCTTTACTTGAGGTTGGGCCCGGCGACGGCGGCGCGCGGCGGAAGGCGGGGCCGGCGGCGGCGGTGGAAGGTGGGGCCCGCGGTGGCGCGCGCCGGATGGGTGGTGGCCGGCGGTTGCGGCGCGCGGCGGATGGATGGGAGGCAAGGTCGTGGGTCTCGGGTGGTTTTTTTTCTTTTCTGTTGCCCGTACCGGTTTAGGTTGACTGGATAATAGGATTGCGGGTTGATTATCAGTAAAATCAGGATGTTTTTTGTAAAAGTTGATGACGGACTACCAGAAACCCAATTTTCTTTATTATTAGGTATATATATATATATATATATATATATATATATATATATATATATATATATGTATATATTACTTTTCTGCAAAACTACTAATGGCGCACCACTAGTAACCAGAGTTACTAATGCCGCATTAGCTGTTGGTGCGTTATTAGTAACCTGGGACCCCAAAAAGATATTTTGGACAGCCTCACACCTACCCACTCACTTTCCCCACTTCATTCCCTCCACATCCTTCTCCAAGCTTTCGGCTGTCTCCTCCTCCTCACCTCATTTCCACCATAAATTCATCAAAATTAAGTGGTGAAATTACCTTTTTTTGATAGGTAAATAAGGGGAAAGCTATCTTCATGATGTAGATCTACTTTTTTTCTCCCTAGCTCGCTCCAACAACGTGCACATGCACTTTTTGTGGCCTAGCTAGATCTATATGTATGTTTGTGGTGTTGCTTGTGTTTGTGGTGTTGCATATATCTTTGTGTTTGCAGGTACCGGTATTGGAAATGCGATAGTTGCCAATATTTTGCCGAAATGTTGATTCATTTCTGTTTCGGCGAGAATTTTGGCACTATGCATTCTTTTTGGTCCTGTTTTTTAGGGAAGGTCATGCCAAATTTTTCTTGGTTCTAAAATATCGTTTTGCTCTACCCCGCAGGCGACCATGGTCCGCACGATGACCGAAGGTATCGTGAATAGGTTTTTGAGCTCCGCGAAGGCCGAGATGTTTCAAAAGAACGAGACGGAGATAAGATGTCCGTGTCGAAGATGCAAGCTGAAGAGCCTTATCGCGAACCCGGATTCCGGGCAGGTGCAGGACCACCTACTCTTGCGTGGTTTCATGGATGGCTATCGGTGGCAAGGTGATGAAGATGACTATGAAGTCGTCCATGGGGGCCGGGCAAGAAATGAGGAAGGGCAACAAGACAAGTACCACCGCGGCGAGGGCGGGCGAGAAGACGAAGAATCTCCAGGACATGATCACGGTGGTGATGCTGTACACAGTCATCATGTAGAAGATGTCGTACATGACGATGAGGAAGATCAAGACGAAGGGCATGATCATGAAGATAAAGATGCCGGAGCAGACGACGATGTAGGCTGGGTGCAGGACCCTCATATTCAAGAGCCGCTTCTCAAGCAGACGGATAACGCAAGAGCTGCCGCCCGAGAGAAAGCCAAGCTGGATCAACTGGAGATAGACGCGGTTACTCCATTGTATGAAGGATGCAGACCCGAGGATACCCGCCTAAAAGTAACGCTCATGGCTCTGGAGATGAAGGTAAAACACAAAATGACTGACGCATGCTTCGATGAGAACATTTCATTCTGGCACGAACGTCTTCCCAAGGGGAACAAGTGCCCGACCAGTTTTGAGGAGGCGAAGAAAATCATGTGTCCTCTGGATTTACCGCACGTGAAATACCATGTGTGCATGAACAATTGCATCATTTATCGGGACGAGCACGCGGAGTCTACCATATGTCCGGTGTGCAGCGTCACTCGATACAAGAAGAGGAAGAAAGCTCCTCGAAAATCGGTGTGGTATTTTCCGATCACTCCTCGCCTGTAGCGGTATTTCACGGACCCTAAGGTAGCAAAGCTCCTGCGTTGGCACGCGGATAGGGAGGAGAAGAAGCGGGAAGATGACGGAAATGATCCGGAGATAAATAAAAAAGACAAGATGCTGAGTCACCCTAAGGATGCGAGCCAGTGGCAAGCGTTGAACTGTGAATACCCAGAATTTGGGAAGCATCCAAGGAACATCGTGCTGGGTGCGAGCACCGATGGAGTCAATCCGTTTGGCAGCCAGAGAAGCACACATAGCACCTGGTCTGTGTTTGTGTGGATGTACAACCTTCCCCCCTGGTTGTGCATGAAGAGGAAGTACATTCACATGAGTATGCTAATTGAAGGGCCGAAACAACCAGGGAACGACATCAATCTGTATCTGGGGCTGCTGAAGGAGCAGCTAGACACGCTGTGGAAAACGCCAGCCAATACGTGGGACGCCGCAGAGAAATAATATTTCCCTATGAGAGCAGCATTGCTCACGACGGTGCACGACTATCTCGGTTACGGTTATCTCGCGGGGCAGGTAGTCCACGGATTTTCTGGATGCGTAAGGTGCATGGATGACACAACGTATCGCCAGCTAGATAGAGATCCTGGGTCTTCGAAAACCGTGTTCATGGGACATCGAAGGTGGCTTCGCGACGATGACCTGTGGAGGAAACGCAAGGATCTGTTCGATGGTGAAACCGAACCCCGAAAACGCCCGTGTACGAGGAGCGGCGAGGAAATAGACGAGTTGTTGAAAAATTGGAAAGACTGCCCAATGCCGGGAAAGAAGCAAAAGGCGCCAGAGCCGGGAAAAAAGCGAAAGGCGCCAGAGCCGCTGCTGAAGGTATGGAAAACGAGGTCTGTTTTTTGGGACTTGCCGTACTGGAAGATCCACCATGTGCCTCACAGCCTTGATGTCATGCATATCATGAAGAACGTGTGCGAGAGTCTGCTTGGTACCCTGCTCAACATGCCAAAGAGGACCAAAGATGGGCCGAAAGCAAGGGTAGACTTGAAATCAATGGGCATCAGGCAGGAGCTTCACGCTAATGATGATGATGATGATGATGATGATGATGATGATGATGATGATGAGGCGAAGCAGGACACAGAAAGTCATCGCAAAGGCAAAAAGGACAAGAAGACCGGAAATGACTACCCTCCCGCGTGCTTCACTCTAAGTCAGGAGGAGATCGAGCAGTTTTTCACCTGCCTCCTAGGAGTAAAACTTCCTTAAGGTTACGCGGGGAAGATAAGCAGATACATAGACCCAGTGAAGCAGAAGTTTAGTGGGATGAAGTCTCACGACTGTCACGTGCTGATGACGCAGATACTTCCAGTTGCAATCCGTGGGATCATGGACGCGCACGTCCGTGAAACGCTATTTGGCCTATGCAACTTTTTCAACGTCATCTCTCGGAAGTCAATTGGCATGAGGCAACTCAGAAGGCTACAGGAAGAGATCATGGTGATACTATGCGAGCTTGAGATGTACTTCCCGCCTGCATTCTTCAACGTTATGGTGCATCTGCTGGTCCATATCGTGGAGGATATCATCCAACTCGGGCTGACGTTCCTGCACAGCATGATGCCGTTCGAAAGGATGAATGGTGTCATCAAAGGATACGTTTGCAACATGTCACGTCCAGAGGGAAGTATAGCCAGGGGCTTTCTGACTGAAGAGTGCATCTCCTACTGCATGAATTATCTAGGCATCGAGAACCCCGTTGGTCTGCCCGTCAACAGGCACCTAGGCAGGCTCGCTGGATGGGGTCACCGTGAGGGTCGCCGCGAAATGCATGTCGACTTCGAGGGTCGACTCGCCGACTTTGAAAGAGCAAACCTAGTCGCGCTATAACACATAGACGTGGTCGATCCTTGGGTGGTAGAGCACAAAACCTTTATTGAGAAGACGTACAATGACCGAGGCCAACAGAAGAAGGACGAAGACATAATCAAAGAGCACAACTCATGTTTCACGCGTTGGTTCAAGCAGAAGCTTCTGTTGTACCCTTTACATGAGGAGTCTTCCGCGGAAGAACATATTCGCCTTGTCACAGGGCGCCGAGCACAACCTGATGACCTATGAGGCGTACGATATCAACGGCTACACATTCTACACCGAGAACAAGGACATGAAGAGCGATGGTTATCAGAACTCCGGGGTAACGATGGAATCCTACACCGGCAACGACAAGGACAGATACTACGGAAGGATCGAGGAGATCTGGGAGCTGAGCTACGCTGGAGAGAAGGTCCCGATGTTCCGTGTCAGATGGGCCAAGAGCGTCCTAAAAGAAGACCGGTATTTCACCACCATGGTTATACCCGAAGCCAAATCCAAACCGCGGGCGCAAACGTCACCGCGGAAAATGAGCCATGGGTACTGGCTTCCAAAGTGGACCAATGCTAATTCATTACCGACCCGTCAAAGCCCAGTCGTGTTGTCGTGAGGAGAGGCAAAAGGAAGATCATCGGAATGGATGGAGTTGCCAATGAGCAAGACTTCGACAAGTACGGCGACCCGAAGATCGAACATGACGACGACGATGAAGTAGCAGCACACACCACAAGAAGAAGCAGGACCACCCTACCTAAAGGACGTCCGTTCCACAGAAGAACTCCATTTGCGAAAAAGAAGGGCAAGAAGATTGTGAACAGATAGCTAGCTAAGATCGATTGTATTTAAATCGTAGTCTTAATTTCTTGATTGTATTTCATGGGCACTTTTTGATATCATGAATATTTTTAAATTTCATGGACACTTTTTGATCTCGATCTCGATCCCACCCGCACCCTCCCCCGCTAGCTCCACCGCCGCCGACGACCCACCGCAACCCTCCCCCGCTCCACCACCGCCGACGAGCACCCGCCCCCCCACACCCTCCCCCGCTCCACCGCCGCCAACGGGCACCCCCCGCACCCTCCCCCGCTCCACCGCCGCCGCCGATGATATTTTCAAGTAACAAATTTGAACATATTTTTAAAAAAATTATTACTGTTTTTATAAAAAAATATTACTGTTATTATTTAAACAAGTTTGAACATATTTAAACACAAATAAATATCAAACAGGATTTAAAATGCATAAAAAAATATTGGGGAGCCTGGGAATCAAACCCAAGACCTCCTGGTGTGTGTGCTGCGTACTGACCAGTCGTGCTAGTGGGCGGGTTCTGTTGTAGATAGGGTTAGGTGGTATATAACCTGACAAGTCGGGCTAGATTAAATTACTTATGGCGCACCCCTCGGTGGTGCGCCGTTGCTATGGATGTACTTATGGTGCACCCCTGGGTGGTGCGCCATTGCTAAGCCTCCCCCACACTAAAATCCCCAATCCCCAATCCACACTCTAATCCCTCCCCTGCCTCATCTCACCCGCCGACCACCACTTGCCCCGTGCTCGCCGTCCCCGGCCGTGCACCCGACCACCCTCCGCCGCCGACCACCTTCCTCACCGTCCCCCCTCCGCCCGCGCCCGCGCCTGCGCCCTCGCCGTCCCCCTCCCCCCGCGGCCCCGCCTGCGTCAACCTCCCTCCTGAGCGCGACAGCTAGGGTTCCTAGCCGCCGCCACCGCTGCCGGCCCGCCGCCGCGGCGCGCCCAGCCGGCTGAACCCTCCGCTGCCCCGCCTCCGGTACAGGCCCCTGCAGCAGCCGGCGAGCGCGGCCCCGACACGCCCACCCCGCCTGCCCCTGCCGTCCTCCACCACCGGTCACCTCCGCAGCAGCCGGCGAGCCAAGGACTGTGCCGTGACCCTCGCCACCACCTCCCGCCGTCTCTTCCTGCGCGTGGCCAGTGGCTGCTCTCCTTCGACCGCGGCCTGGGGTGAGCCTCTCTTCCTTGCCTCTATGCTTCTTGTCCATGTCACTGTTCCCTGTTCCTCTCTTGTTACATGGATCAATGGATGTTAGATAGATGTATGTATGTTGATGTTAGTTAGGTATATGATGCTTGATGGAGTAGATACAGTAGTAGGATCATGTGCTGCTGAAGATGAGTTGTTGTAGTAGTATCAAGTGTCATGTTGTTGTATTAGATACAGTAGTAGTATCATGTGCTGCTGAAGATGAGTAGTTGTAGGAAGATGATGCCCTAATTGAAATGACATGAATATTTGGCCTACCTTTTTTTCTTGTAGAATTTTTTTATTGACGGTATAAACGAATCAGAGACTCGCTATAGGTAGGTTCTCCTAATTAATTAGAAATGATGCATCTTGCAATTAGGGGGAATATTGCAACCTGCTGCTAAACTAGATCATGAATATGTCATTGCTTTTCAGTGAGCTCCTAAGTGTACAAGGCAGCAAGGAGCAAACGCATCATATATTATAATGTTGTGTTTGTTCTGGCTGACTTTGGGAATAGATTCAAAGACAAATAAAAAATTCAGAAAAGAATTTTCCTCTCACTACATCTCTATCCATCTGGTTTGTCGATGTTGGTTCATTAATCTTAAGCCCATCATGTTTGTTGGTTATTTGCTGTCATGTTGTTATTACTTCCATTAGGGCATCTGTTGGATCATTAACCTTTCTAACATATGCATATTTCAGGTTTCCGAGGAGGTAAAGGAAGTGAAGTTCAGACAGTGCAGCAGCAGCAACACCTCCAAGGTGAGAAATATGTTCCTATTTATCTTTTTTTGCTCAAGTTCTTCAGTACATCATATAATATAGAGAAGTGCAGATCAAGTGGTGCAATCATATACATCTGCCACTTAAGTCATCCTTCCCTTTAAGCAGAGTGATGCCTTTCGATGTCACACAATAATGTTTGTTGCAAGAACATTCTGCTCTTAGTTTTGGTTTGTTTACAAAGATCCTCCTTATATATACTGATGATGAGTCTTGTTGAAACCTTACATATGTTGGTTCCTGCTTATTTGCTCCAACGGCACAAACTTGAGCTGCTAGCATAAAAAGTGTTGCAGGCAATAGAAAGTGAGGAGCTACTGTCAAAAACTTGAGCTACTGTCAAAAAATTCAGTTAGGAACAGTTAGCATCATGTAAGAAAATGGCCATAATGTGCCTTGATAATGATGTATTTTGTCATAAAAATATATAGTGGACTGCCATGATAATGACATGGTCCTATGTTTGCAAGCTGTCATAATCTTCAGTTTACTTGACTTTTGAGCCTGCTAGTAGTTTACTTCCATCAGTTGTTTTATTGAGATGGCACATTTGCAATGTAGTTTTATATATCTTTAGCCCTTGTTTCATTAATAGCAAGTCAGTTTTGCTGCTGTTATGCCTGTATTCACTGCTGCTGCTGCTGTACTTGTGATGATGTTGTACTTGTGATGATGCTACTTGTGATCTTCTGAAATGACCCATTGGCGACTTCATTACGCGGGGATAATGATTTTGCAGGTACCCCGAGAGGCCCTTTAGATTGCCGGAATGTCGATTAATTTCCGTTCCGGCAAATTCGGGTACTGCATATGTCCTATTTTCAGCAAAGGTCATGCTGAAATTTTCCGTGAATTTTAGCATGACTTTGCTAAAAATAGGACATATGGGGTACTTGCGACTAATGCATGGGCCAGGGTATCTTAGTACTTAGTTAGTTAGGATCAACTGCCCCGCCATTCTTGCCGCATTAAACCATAGGTGGCAATAGAGCCAAGTGATTAGGCCCAACTTAGAATTCTCCTTAGCATCGGTAAACCTAGATGATAAACCCAACATAGGTGGCCCAACCTAGGGTGCCTCGGCATCGATAAACCCCAAATGATGAAAACTTAACTTAGCATTTAGGGTGCCTCGGCGTCGACAAACCCTAAATGATGAAACCTTGGCTTCTATAGGGTGCCTCGGTGTCGATGAGATACTAAATGATGTACGCTTAGGCTTTTAGGGTGCCTCGGCGTCGACAAACCCTAAATGATAAAAGCTTAGCTTTTAGGATGCCTCGGTGTTGACAAACCCTAAATGATGAGACCATGATCTTGTTCCTTGACAATAACCAACTTTTTGACCAAACTTTTTTCCTATTTGGAGCAAAACATGGCCCACAACGATGAGGCCGGTGGTTCGGGCGGCAAGCAATTCTGGGAGCTGTCCCAGGACATGGAGGAACAACCTCACCGCTATGAGGATGCCGCAGAAGACACCAATCCTGACTACACAACCCCTAGTTGCTTCGGCGATGACACCACTGATGGTGCCGCCGAGGATGCCACCACTGATGATGGCGGCGCACACACAGATGGCAGCCAATCGAAGAAGCAAAGGAAGGACCGGCGCCCGAATGCGCTCCGCACCCTCAAGGAGGAATTCACTCAAGTGGACTCCGACGGGAATCCAACAGAGCCCAAACATATAGTCAAGGGGTACGCGCTTCAGCTCAGGTGCATTCTCCGGAGCACCGTCTCGATCAACACCGATAACCTTAGGAATAAGGACCACGGGAATTTGCGCAACCTCCACTTCACGAAGCTGCACGAACGATACAAGTTCCCCGCCGAATTTGAAAACACACGCCTCTCAGGGAATAAAGTGAACAGTGCCGCCCTCATGAAGATGAGCACGGCCCTGTCTACTTGGAGAAGCGCGGTGAAGAGAATGATTGATAAAGGTGATAATTATGAGAAGATCAAGGCAAAATATCCTTTGATGAGCGAAGATGAGTACAAGGAGTTCAAGATCAAGTGCGAGAGCAGCGCAACCTCCGAATCAAGACAGTGGGGGAAAGAAATGCGGGAGTTGAACTTAGGGGAACACAAACTCGGTCCCGGCGGTTACAGAGTGGCGGAGCCTATATGGGACAAGGAGGACGCGGAGCGTGCCGAGCAAGGCCTACCGCCCCGCTTCGAGAAATACAGCGGTGACAAGCAGACCAGGAACTATGTCAGGGCCCGGTACAAGGAGGACCCGATAACAAAGGAGCTTACCACGGATCCGAAGACCAGGGCGCTTGAGCTTGTTCTGGTAAGGAATACACCCCCGCGTAATTAGCTCCATATGGTTGCACTCTAATTAATCCCCAATATTTCTAAAAGGTTCACGTTCCTTTGGCAGGACACTAAAAGCAGTAGAGCGGGGTCGTCTCAGAGCTCCCCTTTCGACACCCCTTTAAATAGGGTGTTGAACATAATGAAAAGCAAGGATAAGCTCACTAAGCCGACGTCAGCTGGTCGTGTGGCCGGCAAAGGCTTGTCCACAAAATGGGGGTCATACTAGACCGCTGGTGTGCGGAAGGAGAAAAAGGCCAGCTCGGAAAGCCAGACGCGCGAGGTTGAAGTACTCAAGGCACAAGTGGTGCGGATTCCGGAGCTTGTCCAAGAGCAAGTGGAACAACAACTGGGAACGAAGCTCAACGCCATGGTGCCTACGTTGATTCATGGGCTGACGACGTGGATTGCGGGCGGCCAACAGGGGCCTCCCCCGGTTCCCAGCTTCACGACCAGCAACTCGCACAACGCGCAGGCGGCGCCATTGGTGTCTCCGGCGGCGCCGCCATTGGTGTCTCCGGCGGAGGCGGTATTCGTGTCTCCGGCGCCGGCACGGGCATTGGAGCTTAATGCACCCGGGTGTACGCCGGCCGGCACCTCGCCAGCAAGCGCCCCCTCCGTCAGTTGCACGCCTACCGTTGGCGGTGCCTTGACATTAGTTGAGCTCGACGGCATGACGGTAACTAAGCCTCTCGGCCGATGACTTCATCTCCTTGCCTTTGACTGGGCATCCCTGACGACCTGTACATGTTTTCGCAGGGCACCCCGACGTTCCTTGCACTCTTCTGCACTTCGTGGGCGCCGAGCTGGTCGATGTCGCCAAGGGCAGATTCATTCAACCGGGCAACCGCATGTTCCACGGTAATCCGATGCCACCCACAGTGTATAGGGTTGAAGTATGGTTCGGGTGCTGCCAGGCTGCGACGAGCTGTTACCTCCCGTTTGAACCGCTGGGGCTGACGAAGAAGATGAGACGACCCTCAGCGCATGCGTAAACTGGCCCCTGCTTTGGCTGAAGAGCCAGATTCGTTTGGGGGCGGGGGACACCGACCCACAGACAAGACCGCCTGTTGTGCCGGTGCCAAGCCATTGCAAGAACGCCACAACGCTACCGGACCTGCCGGACATCCCTATGTCGGACATCCCTATGGCACAGGATCCGGACAGCCCTATGGCACAGGATCCGGACGATGATGACAACGACGACGGTACATTTACCAAAGTCGATAAGTACTTTGCCGAACATGGGTACGCTGACTAGTTCTGCGGGCCTCTTTCTCAAGAACCCAACCAAGACGACCGCAATCTAGCTGGTACGGCGGAGAAATCCAATTGCAACAGGCGTCGTTTGGCGTTCAGTTCTCAGGAGACGCCTCCAGCTCCCGCCTTCACCGAGCCTCAGATAGCTGAGGTGCAAAATATTATCTGCCCCAACATGCTCAAGAAGGCGGTCTGTGAGCAGAGCTCGGTCCCATTACAGGAGATCAAGAAGAAGGGACGGAAATGAAAGACTAACAAGGGCGCCGGTGCGAGCCAGCCGGCACCGAGTTTGATACGTGCTCAGGACGGGCCACCTTCACCTAAGGATATCTCGAGGAGGGTGCATGTGGCGGGTAGGGCGATGCTACCGCCAAATATGCTGAATGCTGCAACCGGTTGTCGGTGTACTAAAGTAGGGGTACCTTAGTACCCCGAACTTGTGCACGGGCAGTCGCAGCATCCCGCGGCAAGGCTTGCTGGGCATCCACCAAGACCCTCCGCCATCCCAATTACTGCCATTCGAGAACAAAGTGTTAACTAGGAAGACAAGGCCCCGGCAAGAGGAGCTTGCCGGGAAGGACAGGACCCCGGCAAGAGGAGCTTGCCGGGAGGGACAAAGACCCCGGCAAGAGGAGCTTGCCGGGAAGGTCAACCAAGGCACTTCTAGAAACTTGCCGCGACGCCCCGCGCGTCCCGGCAAGGCCCGGCGGGCGGCAAGCTCGCTGGCGCGATAAGACAACGGCCGCGGCAAGGCGCTTGCCGTGGCAAGGCTGCCACTCTGCACCCAAGCTCCAGCGCATCAAGCGACGTGTCACCCCAGGACTATCCCAGGAGCACGTGGCGAGGCGCTGTGCAGCCATGCGGTGCGAGGTGGCAAGCGAAGCTGACAAGGAGGCCATCGTGGCGATCGGTGGCGCCCCTAACGGTCGTTTCCTTGCACTGTTGGGGCGACCGGACGGGCATTAAATGCCCTTGTCCCCTGACGTCAGAGTTAGGTAGGGGGGCACTGTTGGTAGTAGCTGTACCAACCTACGTTTTTACTCTTTTACCCCTCTTTCTATGCTGCCACCTGTCGGTTACCCCGTTTAGCCTATAAAAGGGAGGCCCATGCGCACGTAGAAGGGGTTCCGCAGTTGGTTCATTCGACGTATTCAACACCACAACACGCTCACGCTTTTGAGCAAGAACAAATACAAACACAAAGCAGCAGTAGGAGTTTTATCTCTCTGGAGAGCTCCGAAGCTGGGTAAAAATCCCCCGCGTGCCCTCGCCTCGATCTGCTCTGCGTGCGCCCTCCGCTCCCTTGCCGGACCAGAAGGGGCCCCCTGCCCCATAGGTGCTCGTCCCCACGGTCGGCGCCACGACATCTTTGGCGCGCCAGGTAGGGGGCGTCGAGGTCGTGCGTATCTGATCCGGCGTCTGCGCGCGCTACATCAGCATCTTCATCAACATGCCACCGAAGAAGAATACTTCGGAGGTGGCCGCTCCATCTGCGACCGTCCTACCGCCACCAGAGCAAACGGGCGGTGGGGTGGACGCCGGCGGAGGAGCGGGCGCCAGCGGGGGGACTCACATCATCACCCGGTCCAAAGACAAGGCCCCGTGTCGGTGTCAAAACCGGCGGATCTCGGGTAGGGGGTCCCGAACTGTGCGTCTAGGCAGATGGTAACAAGAGACGAGGGACACGATGTTTTTACCCAGGTTCGGGCCATCTCGATGGAGGTAAAACCCTACGTCCTGATTTATTAATATTGATGATATGGGTAGTACAAGAGTAGATCTACCACGAGATCAAGGAGGCTAAACCCTAGAAGCTAGCCTATGGTATGATTGTTGAGATGTATGTTTTTCCTACGGACTAAGGCCCTCCGGTTTATATAGACACCGGAGAGGGCTAGGGCTACATAGAGTCGGTTACAATGGTAGGAGATCTACATATCCGTATTGCCAAGCTTGCCTTCCACGCCAAGGAAAGTACCATCCGGACACGAGCCGGAGTCTTCAATCTTGTATCTTCGTAGTCTTGGAGTCCGGCAGATATTGATAGTCCGGCTGTCCGGACACCCCCTAGTCCAGGACTCCCTCACCCCGCAAGGTTCAGCATCTGCACATCCACCGCACCCATCTCAAGAGGTGCAGGATCGACAACGCCACGATGCTCCTAGCACCGTACTCGCGTTGGAGCTAGGCCAAGCTGGTGGGTCGCGAGACGTTCAAGGCCAGCATGCACGCCAACATGCTGGCACGAGCGCAGTGCGGTCGCCTGGGCGAGATGCCGCTCCTTCTAACACTGTTAGAAGTTTGAGCATGTCCCGCACCTCGCGCCGCTCACCACCGCCACCCAAGACTCCAGAGGAAGCGCTGGCCCGAGCCCAGCTGCTCCTAGATTACCCTCCGGCGCCAGAAAAGATGGACGACTGGAGGGCAGCCATTTATAGCCTCATCGGCTTCGCCAACGGCGACAAGCCCCGGCAACCGAGCATATCGAAGCCCCGGCAAGACGCCCAGGCGCAAGCCGACGCCGACAAGACCGCTGGGGGTGCCACCACCGTGCACTCCCCGCCCCGAAGGCCAAGATCGCCAACTCGCCGGGCCAACCTCGACGCTGACTCCACCGCGTCGTCGGACCCGCGAGCTCGCCGTGATCAACGCCAAGTTCTCCAAGAACGACGACACGAAGATGCTCGCACTCGCATCGAGCGCAGAAGAGAAGCGCGGCGTCAATCTGACCAGCGCGCTGGGCCCACTGTCGATATGCATGCGCCAGGGGGACCAGGCGAATTGCCGTACGCGGCAGGTTGCCCTGCGTTCACCCGTGAGCTGCGGCAAGTCCAGTGGCCCAGTACCAAGAACTTCAAACCAGACGTGCCCGAGAAGTACGATGGCAGGATACATCCGTCGGAGTTCCTTAGCGTCTACACCATCGCGGTGCAGGCTGCCGGAGGACGCGACGAGAAGATCCTTGCCAACTACTTCCCGCTGGTGCTCAAGCCCAACGTCAGATCTTGGTTCATGCACTTGCCGGACGGCTCCATCTCTTCATGGGCAGACCTTTGTCATCAATTTGTCGGCGCCTTCACAGGCGGCCACAAACCCCATGGCCAGGAGAGCGATCTGCATCTGCTCGTCCAGAAGGAGGGAGAGCCCCTGCGCAAGTACATACAGAGATTCAGCCAGGTGCAGTGCAACATCCCAGACGTCCACCCTGCCGCGGTTATCAGCGCGTTCAATCAGAACATGTGTAACTGCAGGATGAGGGAGGAGATGGCGATGTGCTAGATCAGAGATGTCAGCGAGCTATATGCTCTGGCCGACAAGTGTGCACGGGCTGAGGAGGGGAGGAAAATCCCCGGAGAGACTGCAGGAGCAGAAGGATCTGACAGTGAGAATGCCGCCCCGGCAAGGAAGAACTGGAGGCGGAACAACAGAAAGAGAAAGGCTAAGGATGTGCTAGTTGTCGAGCAGTCCGGCAACGGAGGCGGCGCCGACAAGGCCAAAGCTGGTGACTCCGGCGAGGCTGTGGTAGCCGCCGACAAGCAGGATGGCTCCGGCAAGCAGTATTGCAAGATCCAACAGCACCAAGGGCCATGACCTCCAAGCCTGCAAGAAAGTTGAGCAGATGGCGGAGCTACAGAAAGCTGAGTACGAGCTCCGCGACAAGGAGAGGGCCCAGGGAGGTGGCGGAGGATCCGGCAAGAAGCTTCCCGCCCGGGGAGGGCGCCGCGGCAAGGCCAAGCCGCGGCAAGGAGATAGGCCTCCCCGTGGCCGCGACAAGGACGAAGACGAAGATGAAGATGATGAGATGGAGGAAGATGAGACTGATGACCAAGAGTTTCAGAAGGCAACGGAGGTTTTGTGCATCGACGGCGGTGCTTCTCTGCACACCTCGCACCGCTAACTCAAACGGTGGGTGTGTGAAGTGAGAGCAGCAGAACCGTCCGTCGAATCGCGCAAGCCCCTCAAGTGCTCCAGCACGCCCATCATCTTCGACGTTGAGGATCACCCTGATCGCATCACTGCGTTCGGGTGCTTGCCGATGTTGGTTTCGCCAACCATCCGCAACCTCAAGGTCACGAAGATGCTGGTTGACGGCGGGGCCGGCCTGAATCTGATCTCTTCCGCAGTGCTCAAGAAGCTCCAGATCCCCGACAGCGAGCTCGAAGAAACTGGTACCTTTCAAGGGATAAACCCGGGAAGGAGCAAGCCGAAGGGGAAGATCACACTGCCAGTGACGTTTGGCAGCGAGCTGAATTTCAGGACAGAGAGAGTCACATTTGATGTTGCTGATTTCCCATTGCACTACAATGGGATACTCGGCTGTCCGGCGCTTGCCAAGTTCATGGCAGCCTCTCACTACGCCTACAATGTGCTCAAGATGCCTGGTCCGATAAGTGTCATTTCTGTCCAAGGCGACAAGAAGGATGCACTTATCTGTACCGACAAGATCTACCGGGAAGCAGCAGCCGCAACAGAACGCAAACCACTTGCCGCTGAAGCTCCCCGGGGGAAGAAGAAGACCAAGTCCGGCAAGAGCAGCTCTGATGCCCACTCCGGCAAGCGCACCTCTTCGGAGTGCTGCGCTACCGTCGAGGACACGCCATCGAGCTCCACCGGCAAGTGCAAGAAGGCAAAGGCAGCTTCACAAGAGACTAAGTCCAGCAAGCGTAGCTCTGCTGCCCACTCCGGCAAGCGCGTCTCTTCAGAGTGCTGTGCTGCCGTCGAGGACGCACCATCGAGCTAGAGCACAGTCGTTCTTAAATTCTTAGGTTATGTTCCTTGAACGGCCGTGCCTTGTATGGAAAACCTGTGCGCGGAGGAACCGGCTCGTGGCTGAGTTGCGCCCTTACTTTGTTTCGAGTCCGCTCAACAAATGAAAGCGCGTTGCAACTAGCCCCGACAAGGTTTCTTGCCGGAGGCAGCACCGCCAGCGGGCTGCTGATGTTCCGCACTCGGCAAGTGTGTTTGCACCGGCAAGTTCCCTAAAAGCATAAGGGTAAAAACATACAAGGGATGGAATCAAGTAAAGGAGATAACATAGTAGTTGGCGTCGTTCAAAGAAGCGCAGCCTTGCCGGGACGCAGATGACAGAAAAGCTAAGTTGCCCAAGTCTGAGCACAGAGCCCAGTCAGTTTCAAATTCTTATGTTATATTCCTTGAACTGCCGTGCCTTGTATGGAAAACTTGTGCGCGGAGGAACCGGCTCGTGGCTGAGTTGCGCCCTTACTTTGTTTCGAGTCTGCTCAACAAATGAAAGTGCGCTGCAACTAGCCCGACAAGGTTTCTTGCCGGAGGCAGCACCGCCAGCGGGCTGCTGATGTTCCGCACTCAGCAAGTGTGTTTGCGCTGGCAAGTTCCCTAAAAGCGTGGGGTAGAGACATACAAGGGAAGCGACAGAATAAAGGATATAACATAGCAATAATTGCCACAGAGCGCAGTCAGTTTCAAATTTTTAAGGTTATGATTCCTTGAACGACCGTGCCTTGTATGGAAAACCTGTGCGCGGAGGAACCGGCTCGTGGCTGAGTTGCGCCCTTACTTTGTTTCGAGTCTGCTCAACAAATGAAAGTGCGCTGCAACTAGCCCGACAAGGTTTCTTGCCGGAGGCAGCACCGCCAGCAGGCTGCTGATGTTCCACACTCAGCAAGCGTGCTCACGCCGGCAAGTTCCCTCAAAGCGTAGGGTAAAAACATACAAGGCACAAAATCAAGTAAAGGAGATAACATAGCAAGCATTGCCCAGAATGAAGTTATATTACAAAAGTAACTTATTGCGGCACTGACTAATTTGTTTTCATAACTGAAATAATAGCAGAAGGGCGCACCAGCACGTGGGCCCCGGCAAGTCAATGTTGCTGGGGGCTGCAAGTACGAAGACTCATCCCCGGCAAGCCATAGTTGCCGGGGGCTGCGATATCAGATAAGTTTTTCATCCCTCATCATGCATCCTCTTATGGACTGAGGAGCGCGAAGTTATATTCCTTGAACGTCCGTGCCTTGTATGAAAAACCCATGCGCGGAGGAATCGACTCAGGGCTGAGTTGCGCCCTTGATTTGTTTCGAGTCCTCTCAACAAATGAAAGCGCGCTGCAACTAGCCCCGACAAGGTTTCTTGCCGGAGGCAGCACCGCCAATGGGCTGCTGATGTTTCGCACTCAGCAAGCGTGCTCGCACCGGCAAGTTCCCTCAAAGCGTAGGGTAAAAACATACAAGGCACAGAATCAAGTAAAGGATTTAACACAGCAAGCTTCCCCTTTTTCATTAATAAACATCCCATTCGGGTACAGTCCATAGAGGATGAAAAACATGAAAGAGAGGATTACAAGTTTTAGAAGCAGCTAAGGCCCGAAGGCTTACAAATTAAAAAGATAAGATGCCCGTAATCCCTTTCCCGTCCCCCTTTTCAGGAGATAGGTCAAGGAGGCAAGAAGGGCAAAAGGGGCAACTAGGCGAACTACGGGTGCCAGAAGACACCAAGAGAACATCCCGGGGGCCGTCCGAAGGCTGGATGGTGATGGCGGCGCCGGATGCAGGGCTCGAAGACGGGGCGGCAGGACGTCAGCACGCTGTCGAGGGCACTATGCCCTCGTACTCCGACTTGATGGCCTTGCCGCCGGCCCTCTTCCCCTTCTGCAGCCTCCCTACGCCAGCCGCCCAAGGAGACGACCCCGGGGAGTTCAAGGGGCCGGCGACCCAGATGATGGGGTCGCCGGTGGCGCACGAGGCGACGGCCGGCACCTAGTCGGGCCCGCCGCCCTCGTCGTCGCTGTCGCTCTCCTCCTCGTCACTCTCGCTCGAGGGGGAGTCTTCGCTATCGGAGGAGCTGTCCACGCAGCATCTCGCCCGAGTGCCGGAGTCCCCGAAGACCTTGACGGAGAGGAGGTCGCCCTCCATTAACTTAAAATGGAGGGTAAACCCCGCCGTCAGGCTGTGGATACGGGCGAACGTCTTCCACCCTCGATCAAGATACATCACACTAGGGGCTGGGGATAAAACGCTGACTCGCGTGCCGCTGATCCCAGAGCCCCTCATGTGCAATCTCAGCGTCTCGGGCGGGTCCGGCTCCATCGCGCTCGCAAACGGAGCTGGAAGCCAGAGGCGACGACGAGGCACCCGGCGCAGCCTGACGAAGAACTTGCAAGGGTCGTCCCCCGTATGGATCGCCGGGAGGAGAGGATCCGCCGGCGGTGGCGGAGCAGGCGCGCCGCCCCGTCCGCCTCTTCCCCGAGCGCCTCGACCTCGTCCTCGACCTCGTCCACGAACTCGCCCCCTCCCTCTCCGCCTTGGGGCTGGCTTTGCCACCACGGGCGTGGGATAGGGAGGGATGCGCTGCCTGGCGGCGACCCTCGCCGCCACCGATGAAGGGCCAGGGTTCCCTTCCTCCATGACGGATGAGAGAAAGGGGAGCAGAAGTTGAAGAAAGGAGAAGATGAGGAAGTGCGGGATTTTTGCGCTCCCCTTCCGCCCTTTTTAAGGAGCGAGGTGGGGGCTCGGCCGCCCCGCTCAGCCAATCAAGGCACGAGAAGAGCAGAAAATCGGGGCCTACCCGCTGCCCCCGCTCGTGACGGCCTAGTTCCCACTCCCACCGTCCGTGACCCCAAGCGCATGGGAGCCGCGTGGCGGGGATGCAGGGCCGAGGCGACGGATGAGGTGACCTCGCCCCACCCCGTGATCACAGGGGGAGGGTGCCTCGAAAATCACGCACGCCACCCACGCCTCCCACGACGCCGCGATTGACGCGTGCTGTTACGGGAGGACGCGGTGGATACGGAGTGGGTTTTGTGTGGACCCAGGCCGCGCATGCCCGTGCACTGTTTTGGGCCTGGCCCAACAGCGCTCGGCACCGTGTATGGCCCAGGCCCGGGGGCTCCTGTCGGTGTACTAAAGTAGGGGTAACTTAGTACCCCGAACTTGTGCACGGGCAGTCGCAGCGTCCCGCGGCAAGGCTTGCCGGGCATCCACCAAGACCCTCCGCCATCCCTATTACTGCCATTCGAGAACAAAGTGTTAAATAGGAAGAAAAGGCCCCGGCAAGAGGAGCTTGCCGGGAAGGACAGGACCCCGGCAAGAGGAGCTTGCCGGGAGGGACAAAGACCCCGGCAAGAGGAGCTTGCCGGGAAGGTCAACCAAGGCACTTCTAGAAACTTGCCGCGACGCCCTGCGCGTCCCGGCAAGGCCCAGCGAGCGGCAAGCTCGCTGGCACGATAAGACAACGGCCGCGGCAAGGCGCTCGCCGCGGCAAGGCTGCCACTCTGCACCCAAGCTCCAGCGCATCCATTGACGTGTCACCCCAGGACTATCCCAGGAGCACGTGGCGAGGCGCTGTGCAGCCATGCGGTGCGAGGTGGCAAGCGAAGATGACAAGGAGGCCATCATGGCGATCGGTGGCAACCCTAACGGTCGTTTCCTTGCACTGTTGGGGCGACCGGACGGGCATTAAATGCCCTTGTCCCCTGCCGTTAGAGTTAGGTAGGGGGGCACTGTTGGTAGTAGCTGTACCAACCTACGTTTTTACTCTTTTACCCCTCTTTCTACGCTGCCACCTGTCGGTGACCCCCTTTAGCCTATAAAAGGGAGGCCCATGTGCACGTAGAAGGGGTTCCGCAGTTGGTTCATTCGACGTATTTAACACCACAACACGCTCACGCTTTTGAGCAAGAACAAATACAAACACAAAGCAGCAGTAGGAGTTTTATCTCTCCGGAGAGCTCTGAAGCTGGGTAAAAACCCCCCGCGTGCCCTCGCCTCGATCTGCTCTGCGTGCGCCCTCCGCTCCCTTGCCGGACCAGAAGGGGCCCCCTGCCCCATAGGTGCTCGTGACCACAGAAGCCCACGACACCGGTGCTATACGGAGTCTGCACGACAGTGTTCTTTCTTTGGAGAAGCGGCGTCTCAGAGAGAGGGATGTGGCATACCCAGTTTTCGTGGCCAAGGTGCCAGAGGGCAAGGGCTTTGTGGATGGCGACATCGGGGGTACGATCCTCCTTCGATTTGATGACATCTTTTCTATGTTTAACCTTCATCCGCTGCACTACACCTTCGTTCGGCTGTTTTCGCTGAGTATGGAGATGCGGATCATTAGAGACAAGACCACGAACATCGTGCCAAGCACTTGAGCAGCGCTGGGGACCGCCAAGTTGCGATTTCACACCTTGAAGGCGTCATTCTGGCAATCCCGGATAAGGATAACTTCCTTGTGGCTTACTTTCCCGAGTAAGTCATCCGTTAACCGCCCCGTAACATATGATTTCTTAGATTTTGATCATTCTTTTTTTTCTAACATTCCGTGTTCTGTGCAGTTACACATTGCACACTCATCCTCTTAAGCCCAAAATATTCCATGTCCACGTATTTCGACCCGAACCGTAACTCCAAGATAGACTACACAAATGTCAAGAAAGTTCTTGATGATTTTCTCCCTGGCTACGCCAAATTTGGAGGCACCTTCACCAGGAATGTTCGTAAGTACGGCAAGCACATGTTCTCACACAATACGAAGTTCTGCTGCGTCAAGCAGCCGCCTGGCGGTCAGAAGGATGCCTGCTACGCCCTCCATCACATGTGGGCGATCGTAAGGGACCATCATCAACTTCTGCTACCAGATAATCTCAAAGATTGGGCCACGAACTTGTCGGCAATCCAGGACGCGGACCTCAGACAAGAATTCTTTCGCATCCAGTCGGACTTTGCGGACATCATCCATCAAAATGTCCTTCATACATCGGGGCAGTTCTTCCTCAGATATCAACCGTCCAACAATGAGATAGATGGAATGCTACAAATGTAGAGTGACAATGACCGCGATTTCATGACCATCACGACAGACGACAGCTTCATCCACGCTCCTGTCCGATGAGTCGAGTCAAAAGTAGTGATGTGTAGTTCTGAAACATTGATTGGCTCATGTTGTAATTAAACTTTAATGAATTCGTATGTCTCTTTGGTTTGGACAGTCGTTCAACTTAGATGTAATCGATGCTATTTATTAGTAGGACCATGAATCGTGCTATTAATGTCTTGCTTTTCTCTTCCGATCCTTTTGTTGCATACTTACATATTGCTTATGTATTGTCTGTTGTTTGGCTTGTGCATAGAGATGCCGTTGTATGTCGTGTACAAGGGTAAGGTTCCTTGAGTCTACGACGACATGGAGGAGTGTCGGAGACAGGTTCACCGTTTCAGCGGTAACAGTTACAAAGGGTACACTACTAGGGCGGAGGCCGAATCTAGATACGCCCGCTATCTAGCGGGAGAGAGGAGGGAGCGTTGGAGGAACCGGATGAAGACCAGTTTGATCGCGATGATGCTCATCGTGATGACCACAACTCTCTTCTATGTGATGGTAGTTTAGATGATCGATAGCGACTTGTAATGTGAAGACAAACTCGATACTCGCGGTCTTGAGACTTGTAATGTTTTATCTTTGTTCAGTCTTTTTGAATTTGGAGACTAATATGATGAATTATATTCGGAGACTAATCTTCTATTGTATTCGATGAATCTGATGTTGCTGTGTGATGCTGTCTATATTCTGTCCAATAATATATTTTGTAACCTGTGCAAAAATCAGAAAAGTTAAAAAAAAACAAATATTCATACTAATGGCGCATCACCACCAGGTGCTCCATTAGTATGCCAAAGGATACTAATGGCGCATCAACATAGCATGCGCCATTAGTATGACAAAGCACATGCTTAGGTATGGCCACCCGGGAGGCACACTAATGGCGCATGGTGTTACATACTAATGGCGCACTGCTTGGTGCGCCATTAGTAAAAAATACTAGTGGCGTGCTACTAATGGCGCACTGGTAATGCGCCATTAGTAGGCAAAACCAGTGTGCCATTAGTAGGCCTTTTCCTAGTAGTGACGACATCACAGACGACTCGCCCGTCCGCCCTCGCCACTGGTTCACGCGTCCGCACCGGTTTATAACGCGGAGGATAACTGGCTCATCTGTGCCGGCTTACAAGGTCGTGACCGATTCATCACTCCGAAGCCGCTTCTGATGCTGCGGTGGTTTTACTGTCCGCCCAAAAATCAGGTGGTATTCATCTAAATTTATGTATTAAACACTTATTATTTTTTGTCAAAGAACAATTACTTTGTCCTGTAATATTTTTACACAGGACAATTTTTATGCCATTCACGGACCCGTGTATCGCGGTCCGGGTTACATCAACGCGCCGGCCGACTCGCCCGTCCGCGCCACCTTACAACAGCACGGATGATTCGCTCGTCTGCCCTGGCCACTTGTTCATGCGTCCGCGCCAGTTTACAACGTGGAGGACAACTTGCTCGTCCGCACCGGTTTACAACGCCGCACCCGATTCATCTGTCTGCTCGCATGGCCGACTTGCCCATGATTGATTTCAGTTGCACTGTGGTGATCATAAACTCCGCTGTGGATATTTTCTGGCTAACATATCAGGGATTATTATACCGCTGAACTATTGGATAACCCATGACGGTTTATATCACGATCCAGTCCGCGTCAACTCATCAGGACCATGCGAATTACCCAATAACGCGTGCACAGGCCGCCGACCCCCGCAGTCCGGTCTACATTAACATACCTGGCCGCACCTGTCTGCATGAGCTGTTTATTCAGTATGAGCAAGTCACAGCTTGGGTAGCCCGGTTTTTCTTTCAACAAAATGGAGGCAAATTATCATATACTATCAACTGCCGTTTGCACTGGTTGGTTCAATAGGCAGGCGCACAAGTCGTCGCCACTACAGTTTGGTTAACTCTAAATCACCAGTTGGAAGGAACCATTGGCCGAGTTGCTGACACGGCTCATACGGGACCATTTATAACCCGCCATAGTCACCTCAACCTTCTGTGGATTCACATCGTGCTATCAACACCAACGATATACAAGTTATGCCGGTTTATATCACGATCAAATATGGAGAATCTCAAGCCAACTCGTCGAGTTGCCTTGAGACATGGGGGCTATAATGATACGACTCAGCAAATGTTGCAAGTTTTCAGTGCCTTTAAGAACCCCAGGACGTTGGAGGGAAAGATAACCCGGTCCCGGAGGCTACCGCCGTATTGGTGAAAATTTAAAGGCCGTCAGAAAATTTCCGGCTCAAATGAAGGATTCCGGTTCAAAATCCGGTTCAAGGGAAATCTATCTCCCACGAAGCTCTGAAGCTCTCAAATCCGGTTTAAGAATTTCCGGTTCAAAAAGAATTAATTTCCCACAAGTTCGAGTTTAAAGGCCATCAGAAAATTTCCGGCTGAAAATGAAGATTCCGATTTAAAATCCGGTTCAAGGGAAAGATGTCTCCACGAAAACTTTGATGCTCTCAAAATCCAGTTTAACATCCGGTTCAAGAAGAAATATCTCTCGCAAAGTTCGAGTTTTCAAGAAAAGTCATTTGGGGGCTTGGTCGTATTCGAACCATAGCTACACCTCTTGATCAGTGTAAGGCCACCAGGGAAATCACTTGGGGGCTTGGTCGTATTCGAACCATAGCTATACCTCTTGATCTGTGTAAGGCCAACAGGAAATCACTTAGGGGCCAAAGAGAGTGTTGCAAAAAGCAGAACTCAAACATAGGCACCCACTGAGCACAGCTCAAAATGTTACTTGGGGGCTCTTTGTGCACAGCAACAAAGAGTTTGAAAGGACCCTTGTAATAGGCTATCAAGCCACGGCTTGGAAGCCTGGTGTATTCACCTAAAACCCCGGGTTAACCTGCCTTCATCAAGTAAGCCACTCTTGTCCAGGTAATTCTGGTATGACCTGCCGAACGTTTGACAAGTCAATCTTATACAAGACCCTGAACTTGTCAAAGTTAAAATAACGGTTTGTTAATTGGAGGCCCATCTTAAAAGGCTTTATAAAATGGTTTAACTTAGTGGCCTGGCAGCCCATGAAAAGCCTTGAATTTGGGCCTGGCAGCCCTTGAAAAGCCTCGACTACAAGTTTTCATTTGCTTTTATTTGTCCAAATCTCTTCTCCTTTGATAAGGTTTTAAGTTAAACCGGCATCAATTGACCCAGCCTGACTATAAGTCATTACATCAACCCGACGTTTCTTAACCCGGCGTAGCTTTCAGTTATCAGCTGTTAGCACATAATCAATTATGAACCAGCATTTCTTAATCCGGTCTGGCATTGACTATAAGTCACGAGGATGATCATTCAGTGTTTATCATAACCCGGCATGGCTTATTATGCACCAGCACAATATGGTGGGCGTTTTCAAACACTCAAGATTTGGGTTATCACCCTTACTACAAAAATTTGGTAAACCAACGATGTGATTCAATATCACGGGTATGATATACTTCATATTTGATTATTCTTAAGTACAACCTTGGTTATAAACCCGGGTTATATGTTGGGCATTATGACCCGTCCGGCGGTAAACCGCCAGGACACTTTAAACTTGTTGTATGCAGAAACAGGTTGAATAAAGCATAATTATAAATCACTGGCGTTTATTAACCTGTCCTGGCTTTAAGACGATGAGTCGCCAGTATATAATGAGAAATTATCCGGTGTTTGTTAAATCGGCCTGGCTTGGGACTATAAGTCGCCAGTATATATTTGGATTGCGCCATTGGAATCATGCGCTCATAAATCATTGGATTATATTATTCAAATATTCAAATAGCCAACATGGCTGGATTTTATTATGGTTATCAGTAACCAGTATTATGATTAAGGTTTTCAAAGTCGCTTTAGCGCAATGGCTATTATTTTATCAATGGATATTATCTATCCTACAAATGGAAGGAGTAGTCCCGAGTCGCTGCAGGCTTACGACCCGACACTTGGGGGCTACATTATTTAAGTTGAGATTATATCAAATATGCAAGTCTCATGTTGCTGCAAGCATACACAATGACACTTGGGGGCTAATGCAAAATCATTTTTATTGGCCTTATTGAAGACCCGACTCATCACATCATAATGAGCCGGCCCTTGGGGGCTACCAATTGCTCCTGTCAACAACTCAAGGTACAAATCTTTTTATTCATTATGTTGAAGGGTCCACTACTCAGTTGGTAAAGCACAAGGCTCTTGACTTTGTGGACGTGGATTCAAGCCCCATGATGGGGGTTACATCATACAATGTTATTTTCATTGAAGTATACATCAAGTCCCTGCTCAATATTATCTTACTGAGCCGGCCCTTGGGGGCTACACATCATTGCTGAAATCTACATGATTATATTTACAAAGTCCCTGCTCATTATTGCATAAATGACCCGACCCTTGGGGGCTACACTGGTTGAAGTTTTATGAACTCAAGGCAATTACAAGTCCCAGGTTGCTGCAAGTATGACAACCCAACACTTGGGGGCTACATATATGGAGTCTTTAGTTTTTACTAGAGACTAAGATGAGCAACATGGATTTGTTCAAAGTGGCAGTAAGTATATGGAAACAAGTCTCAAATCATCACTTTGTTCTGTTCATGACTTGGGGGCTACAGATAATATGGATATAAGGGAGAAATATCTTCGAATTTTTAGTTTTGAGCTAACCAGATTGACCCGGCGTCATCAACAATCATGAACCGGAGTTGGCAATAATCATGAACCAACATTAGCCCCCAATCATGATCCGGAATTATCAATTTTTATAACCCGACGATTTTGGAAATCATAGATCGGGAAGTTTTATATTTTCAAGCCGACTGAATATCAGTTGAATATTTGAAGACCAATATTTTTGTCAAATCAGAGCATTGAAGGCCAATTCAAATGGATACTTTATTTACAAAATATCTTCTGCAAGAAAATTGATTATGAAGATGGTTATTGACTCGGATTTTTCAAAAGGAAGAAATGACAAGGACTTAAGGATGATCAAGTGCCGGTTTATAAGAGTATTTAAACCGGAGAACAAACCGCCAAATTTGTTCTTGTGTTTATGTTGCAGATCAGTTTAACATGGATAAATCCAAATTAAACTGGGGGCTAATGTCGGGGATATACCCCGCGACATAACCCGGCAGGAACTATAACCCGGCTTGTCGTGGGAAATGAACACCTATGGGGCAGGGCCCCTTTTCGGTCCGGCAGGGAGCGGAGGGCGCACGAAGAGCGGATCGAGGCGGAGCACGCAAGCGATTTTACCCAGCTTCGGAGCTCTCCGGAGAGATAATACTCCTACTGCTGCTTTGTGATTGTATTATGTTCTTGCTCTAGAGCGTGGGAGTGTTCTGGTTTCGAATGAATCGAACCCCCTCTACGTTGCGCATGGGCCTCCTTTTATAGGCTAAAGGGGTCACCGACAGGTGGCAACGCATGCAGGGGTAAAAGTGTAAAAAGTGCTGCGGTTGGTACAACTACCTCTACAGTGGATCCTACCTAACTCTGACGGCAGGGGACAAAGGCATTAAATGCCCGTCCGCGTCGCCCAAACAGTGCAGAAAAGCGACCGTTAGGGGCGCCACCATTCGCCACGATGGCCATCTCGTCATCTTCGCTCGCCACCTCGCACCGCTTGGCTGCACAGCTTCTCGCCACGTGCGCCTGGAATGGTCCTGTGGCGACACGTTGACGGATGCGCTGGAGCGTGGGCATAGAGTGGTGGCTTCGCCGCGGCAAGCGCCTTGCCGCGGTCGTTGTCTTGTCGCGCCCGGAAGCTTGTCGCTCGCCGGGTCTTGCCGGGACGCGCGGCGCGTCGCGACAAGTTCCTTGAAATGCCTTGGTTGGCCTTCCCGGCAAGCTCCTCTTGCCGGGGCCTTGTCGTTCCCGGCAAGCTCCTCTTGCCGGGGTCTTGTCTTCTTAGTTAAAACACTTTGTTCTTGAATGGCTTCAATAGGAACTACGGAGGATCTTGGTGGGCACCCGGCAAGCCTTGCCGCGTGACGCTGCGACTGCCCGTGCACAAGTTCGGGATACTAAGGTACCCCTACTTTAGTACACCGACAGGAGCCCCCGAGCCTGGGCCACACACGGTGCCGAGCGCTGTTGGGCCAGGCCCAAAACAGGGCACGGGCACACGCGGCCTAGGTCCACACCATATCTAACTCCGTATCCACCGTGCCCTCCCGTAACGGCACGCGTCGAACGCGGCGTCGTGGGAGAGATCGTGGGTGATTCTTTATTCGAAAAAAGCGTAACGTTCGCCTCCTCCTCTTTATAAGCAGGGGAAACATGGGCAGTTCCCTCACCTTCGCCACTTGCAGTTCCAGTCTCAGAAATCTCTGCCGCTCCCCTCCGCTTCCCAAAGCCGAAAGAGAGCAGCGCTCCGACCCCCGTCGCCGCCGTCGCCACCAACGCCCTCGCTCTCCTCCACCGCCTCCGCCATGGCTCTGAAGACCGGGAAGGGTGCGAAGTCGGCCGAGGCGCTGCGGCTTGAGGCGCTGCGGAAGGAGCGGGCACTTCCCCCCCCCCCCCCCGAGCTCTCCGCGAAGGAGCTGCGGGAGTGGTTCTATCTTTTCTGGTCGATGGAGATGCGAGGGCATCCGCGCACACAGGTACTTTCCACCGCCGCTTCCACTTTGAAACGGTGTCCAAAAGGATACCCCTTCTTCACACTGTTCTTCTATTGCGGGCTCTGCCCGCCCTTTTCCGATTTCTTCTGTGACATCATGAACACCTACGGGTTCCACCTCCTTGATTTCACCCCCAACGCCGTTCTGACCATGGCGGTTTTCGCACATCTCTGCGAGAACTTTGTCGGAATCCACCCAAACGTAGCCCTTTTCCGCCAGTACTTCATGCCCCGGGTCGAGAAAGGAGAGCCCTTAGCTGGCGGGATTGCCTGGATCTCGAGAGCCGGCTTGAAGGAGGTCTATCTGGAGGGGGAGCTTCGCAGCAAGTGAGAGGAGTGGAGGGCGGAATGGTGTTGGATTGTTGATGAGAACCCGCAGCCATTCACCAACTTGCGCCAGGCCCGAGTAGTGCGCGGCGGCGATTGGAGCGCCCTGGCGGCGGACAACGCTAGACTGAAGATCGCCACCACCCGGATTTTGCGGCTCAGGCTTGTCGGGCTCACTGTAGGTGTTGTTGGCACGAACTTTCTTCGCCGCCGCATCGCCCCTCTGCAGGAGAGGGGGAGACCCGCCTGGCTGTTCGGGGGTCCGGCGGATATCATGAGGCTGCGCCCTGGCCTCAACTTTAATTTCACTGTTTTGAAGTTGGATGGGACGCTCAAGGAGCTGTTCAAGCACGACCCCAATCATCCCGAGTGGTTCAGGCTGCCGCAGGGCGTCGTCCCATTGTGCAACAACTCCTCGCTCGATCGCATCCGCGCAATGATGCCAGAGTGCGACTCGCATGGGATTATCCCAACTTGGCAGGAGCCCGCCGACGACATCGTGCAGCAATTCTTTGACGACTTGGTGGAGGTGGCGGTCCGCGCCGACGAGCAGAGAAGCCTCACCCGCGACACCACCGACGACGAGATGCGGCGCATTGCCACCAGGGCGGAAGAGGCGGCGGCCGCAGCCGCCGCGGGCAAGTTTGGGTTCGCTGTGGAGGAGGCAGAGGCAGCCGAGGCGGCAAGCCTTGCCGAGCGGGAGGAGCTTGTCGGGGAGGTCGTCAGCGAGGGAGAGCCCGAAGCCGAATCGAGCGAGCCCGCCGAGGGTGCGAGTGGCCAGCCGTCTTCAAGCAACTTGCCGCAAGCGGAGCTCCCAATGCAGCCCCCAGCTCCGCCAAGAAGGCGTCTCCGCAGGACCGGAGACATAGCAGGGCGGCAGACGGGCCAACAGCCGCCGCGCCGCGGGACACGCTCCACCGCGACAAGCACCGTTGCCGCGGGAGCACCTCACGCCGCACCGGCAACTGGAGCGGGGTCTTCTCGGGCCGCCGCTTCTGATCCTACCGCAGCTCCCGCCAAGCGTCCAAGGGAGCCTACTCCTCCGCCTCGTCGTGCTGAAAGAGTACCGGACTTCGACCTCTCCGCGCTCAGCTCCGACGAGGAGGAAGAAGAGGAGGAGGAGTAAGACTTTTTTTTGTTGTACTTATGTTTCTTCAATTCTTGCTGTTTCTTGTCTTGTATCTGATCTGCTTTCTTCTGAACCTTGTTCCTTTTCAGGACTCTGGCCCAGAGAGCGGCGAAGAGGGCCAAGGTCCCCGTGGTTGTCATCGAGGACGATCCTGCTATGACAACAGAGGGCGCGTCCGAGACCACTTTGTCGGACCCGACAACATCTCCTCGAAGCAGCCCCCAGCGCAGCCCCCAGCGTAAGTACATAATTTTACTTCCCACTATCAGGCGCGCATGGGTGTTCTTTCCTTGCTGATATCTTGATTGTTGGTTTGCTTGTGTAGGAGCAGAACAGGCCCACCAGGAACAGCTAGAAGCCGCCCCTGAGGTGCTATCTGCTTCCACTACGCCGCCAAGGGATGACTCCCCGGCAAGGGAGCGCTCTCCGGCAAGGGAGAGGTCCCCGGCATGGGGCAGTTCTCCGGCAAGGGACGGGACCATTGATCCCCCGATGGTGGAGCCCATGATTACAGAGCCCAACACAGGTAATCCTTCTTGTCAGAAAACTTCCCTTGGGTTCTTCTTCTTCTGATCTTCTTTTTTGGATATTTGCTTGACTTTTTTCTCCCTCTTCCTGTCTTCAGATCCACCCTCCACGGAGCCGATGGAGACCGAGGCCACCGGCGAGGAGAACGTGCGCGACAATACTGACGAGGCCGCTGCCACCGAAGAAGAGGCCGACGCTGATGATCCTGCCGACGAAGAGGCCGCCAAGGCTGCTGGCGCAGGAGCTGGCAAGGGGTCTGGCGATGGCACTGACGACCCGGGGGCCGTAGGAGCGCAAGGCGCTACGCCAACCGCCGATCCCTCCACCGCTGACGCAGTGCCAGGCTCCGAAGAGCCCCAGCCTGGCGCCTACTTGAAGGCCGGCGACGGTGTCTTCATCAGGCTCCCCTGGGCGTCAAGCTCCAGGGCGCCGGTCGAGGGAGAAGCTTTTGACGGAGAAGTGCTCGCCTCCGCTGGGATGACAGTGGTTGACGCGCCAAGCAGCAGCAGCGGCGAGTCTGAGGAGGAGCAGCTGCTTCGGAAGCTGGTGTCGCTCTACCGCGCCCGACAAGCCAAACTGGAGTCCCGGGAAGCGCTTGTCGCGCAGGCGGGAGTGGACATTGAGAAGCATGCGGAGGAGCTCCAGAGCCGCAACCAAGAGGCCCTCCGGTCCATTGCAGAGGAGAGGGCGCAGCTTGCCGAGGCGCGGAAGGCCTTCCTCCTCGAGAAGGCTGAAGCCGAAGAGCAGCAGCGGCTTGCCGCCGAGGAGATGTCCGTGCGAGAAGGCGAGCTGACGTAGCGGAAGGTCAATTTGGACAGCTATGAGGAGGAGCTTGCCGCGCGCGAGGAGACACTTGGCGGGGCCCTCAAGGAAGCGAAGGATGCTGCTGCAGCTGTCGAGGCCGCCAAGAAGGATCTGGAGGTGAAGGTGACGCAGCTAGAAGCCACTCTCAAGGCGAAGAATGAAGAGCTTGCCGCGCTCCAGCGCGAGCGCGAGAAGGACGCCCTTGCCCATGGTGAGCTGCAGGGTCGTCTCCTTGAGAGGGGCAAAGAGCTGAGCGCCGCCAAAGATTCAAATGCTGATCTGGAGCTGAAGCTGGCCACGCTGACTGAGACGCTGGACGGCGCCAAGAAGCGGAAGGAGGACTTGAAGGGGGAGATCAAGGCCAACGAGGCGCTGCTGACGAGGGCCGCCAAAACCCAGAACACCTTCAGGGATACTGTGGAGCTCTGGACGGAGGGCCTCGTCAACATCGCCGTAGTCATCGACGAGGAGCTGACGCAGCTGGAACTGGAGGGCTTCGGGTACTCCTCCGACGAGAATCTCCAGCCCAGCGCCAAGCTCACTCTGTTCTTCAAGGGTGTGGCGACGGCCCTCCAGCAGCTCCGGGAAAGGATCATAAAGCAGCTGGCTGATGAGTCGCGCACGATCTGTGCCAGAGTTCTGGAGAAGGTGTTGGTGAAGGTGGTCTTCCGCAACCCAGGCCTCAACCTCACCAACGTCCTCAAGAAGCTGCCGGCGGGTGCTGATCTTGAAGAGCTCAGGGCCCTTGTCGCACCCATTGTGGACAAGGTGAATGAAGTCAGGAGGGTTGATGGTGGCCGCGTAGATTAGGCCGCCCGTTTTCTCCTTTTTCTTGCCGCTGCTAGACATGTTACGGGAACAAGCTATTAGAGCGCGGCAAGTTATTTTTGTAATATAACTTTATCTTGGGCAGTATTTGCTATGTTATTTCCTTTACTTGATTCCTTCCTTTGTATGCTTTTACCCTACGCTTCTAGCGAACTTGCCGGCACAGGCACCCTTGCCATGAGCGCTGAGTGCGGAACATCAGCAGCCTGCTGGCGGTGCTGCTTCCGGCAAGAAACCTTGTCGCAACTAGTCGCAGCACACTTAAGTTGTTGAGCGGACTCGAAACAAAGTAAGGGCGCAACTAGCTACGAGTTGGTTCCTCCGCGCACAGGTTTTCCATACAAAGCATGGTCGTTCAAGGAAGATAACTTAAAAAATTATTAAAACTGATTGTGCTCAAACTTTGGCAACTTAGCTTTTCTGTCGTTTTCGTCCCGGCAAGGCGATACTTTCTTGAACGACGCCTGGTCCACACCATTATCTTCTCCTCCCCCCCGGTGAACTTGTGGGCAAAGGAACCTTCTTTTTGAGAAAAAGAAAGAAGAGAAAATAAAGATATGGAGCCTTAAGGCTCGTTATTGCTTACCGGGGGCAAGCGCTGCACAAAGTGTCAGATAATACATGCAAAAAAAGCATGAAATTTGACAAGATGCGCGGAGCATATGATCTTTATTTATGCACGGGATCTGCGCCCGGCTTTGTACAAAGGGTTACATGCAACAGCGGCAAGGCTTGTACAAAAGGTGGTTGCCGGAACAGGTTCCGGCAACCGCGCCTTATGGGTAAAACTTACGAAGATGCTCAATGTTCCAGGAGTTGCTCACCAGAAAGCCATCTTCGGTCTCAAGGCGGACAGCGCCAGGCCTAGTGACTCGCTTTACCCGATAAGGGCCTTCCCACTTCGGCGTCAACTTGTTGGAATTCTTGGCGGATTGAACGCGCCGAAGAACAAGGTCGCCTTCCTCGAGACTTCTGGCATTAACTTTGCGGCTATGGTAGCGGCGCAAAGCTTGCTGGTATCGAGCAGCTCGTACAGCAGCCTAAAGACGATCTTCCTCAAGGAGCAGCGCGTCATCTTGTCGCAGCTGCTCTTGCTCAAGCTCATCATAAGCGAGCACTCGAGGCGATCCGTATACGAGTTCCGTGGGGAGAACTGCCTCCGCTCCATAGACTAGAGCGAAAGGTGTCTGGCCAGTGGCTCGATTTGGCGTCGTCCTGATCGACCAAAGAACCACCGGCAGCTCCTCAATCCAATTCTTTCCGCACTTGTGCAGCCTGTTGAAAGTCCTGGTCTTGAGCCCGCACAACACTTCAGCGTTTGCCCTCTCCGCTTGACCGTTGCTTCTCAGGTGAGCAACAGAAGCGAAGCAGACCTTGGCGCCAAGATCTTGGACGTACTGCATGAAGGTGCGGCTCGTAAATTGTGTGCCATTGTCGGTGATGATCCTGTTAGGGACTCGGAAACGGCAAACAATCGACCTGAAGAACTTGACTGCTGACTGTGCTGTCACCTTCCTCACTAGTTCCACTTCCGGCCACTTTGTGAACTTGTCGATTGCAACGTACAAGTACTCAAAGCCCCCGACAGCTCGGGGAAAAGGGCCGAGGATGTCGAGCCCCCAGACCAAAAATGGCCAGGATAAAGGGATCGTCTGGAGAGCTTGAGCTGGCTGGTGTATCTGCTTGGAGTCGAACTGGCACGCTCCACACTTGGTTACTTGTGCAGTTGCATCCTGGAGAGCTGTTGGCCAAAAGAAACCTTGCCGGAATGCTTTGCCGGCAAGTGCTCTTGCACCGGTGTGATGACCACATATGCCTCCATGTATCTCCGCCAACAGTTTCTGTCTAGCTTCCCGGGGAATGCACTTCAATTTCACTCCGTTGAATCTTCTTCTGTACAGTATGTCATCGACAAACTGGTACATACTTGATTGCCGGGCTACTCTCTCCGCTTCTTCTTGCTCTTCGGGAAGTTCTCCTGTCTGAAGGAAACGGACAATCTGCTGTGCCCATGCTGGAGCTTGCGGCTCAACAACAAGGACTAAAGGCACGTATGCTGCTGCGGGAACATCTGCTTCTACGGCAAGAACCTGCGGCTCAGCCGGAGCTTGATGTTCCCCGGCAAGCTTGCCAGAGCAAAACTTGTCGGGAGCGTCTGCTTCAACGGAGCAAACCCTAGGGCTTGTCGGAGCAGACTGCTCCTCAACACTCTTGGTGTTGATCTTGGGGACCTTCTTGGCGGCGGCTTCGGGGAGCTCTGCCGGAAAGTAGTCACCAGAAACCAACTTCCTCTTCTTGCTCTGTCCAGTTGATGGTGTTACAGATGGTTGAGTCAGCTTGAGCACAAAGATCCCAGGTTCCACATGTAACTTTAATGCAGCGCATTTTGACAAGCCATCGGCAACGTCGTTCTGGGCTCTCGGAACATGTTCCATCTGCAGGCCGTCAAAATGCTCTTCTAACTTTCTCACTTCGTCAATGTAAGCTTCCATCAACAGACTCTGATAATCTTTGTTTACTTGGCGGACGACAAGCTGCGAGTCACCCTTAACAATAAGCTTCTTGATCCCAAGGTCTGCCGCGATCCTGAGTCCGGCAAGCAAACCTTCATATTCTGCAGTATTGTTTGTCGCTTGCTCCATGGGAAAGTGCATCTGGACCACGTACTTGAGGTGCTCTCCGGTGGGTGCGACAAGTAACACGCCCGCACCGGCGCCTTGCAGCGAGAAGGCACCATCAAAGTACATGATCCATTCTTTGCTTGCTTCCTTGACGGGGATGCTCGTTTCTGGAGTTTCTTCATCAGGTGTTGGCGTCCATTCTGCTATGAATTCTGCCAATGCTCGGCTCTGGATAGTTGAAGTACTCTCAAACTTGAGGCCAAAGCTTGACAATTCCAGTGCCCGCTCGACAATCCTGCCTGTTGCTTCAGGATTCTGCAATATCCTCTTCAACGGAAAGCGAGTGACAACTGTGATCTCATGTGCTTCAAAGTAATGGCGCAGCTTTCTCGAGGCCATGAAAAGGCCGAAAAGCAATTTATGCACACCAGACTACCTTGATCTAGCCCCCTGCAGAAGGGAACTGACAAAGTAAACTGGGCACTGCACCATTTTCTTCTGCTTCTCTTCTTGCGTCTGCGCAGATCCGTCCTTGTCGGGACCAGAGCTTGTCGGGGGAGCCCCCTGCTTGTCGCTGGACGCACTTGCCGTGGCCGCTAGCTCATCATCCGCCTCCCTCTCCGCTACTAACGCAGCACTAACCATTTGATTGGTTGCCGCTAGATATACCAGCAACTTGTCTTGCGGCTTAGGTGCGACAAGTATTGGAGTGGAGGACAGGTATCTCTTCAAGTCCTGCAGCGCAGCCTCCGCTTCCTGAGTCCATTTCATTGGACCTGCCTTTTTCAATATTTTGAAAAATGGCAGGGCGCGCTCAGCAGACTTAGAGATGAACCTGCTGAGACCAGCTATGCAGCCGGCAAGCCTTCGTACATCCTTGACACGCTTTGGTGCTTCAATCTGCTCAATGGCCTTGATCTTGTCGGGGTTGGCTTCAATTCCCCGCTGAGACACAAAGAACCCGAGAAGCTTGCCGGAGGGGACTCCAAACACGCACTTCTCGGGATTAAGCTTGAGGTTGATCTTGCGCAGATTTGAAAAGGTCTCGTCCAAATCTTGGATCAGAGTTGCTCTGTCTTTGCTCTTGACCACTATGTCATCTATGTAAGCTTCTACATTTCTGTGCAACTGTGGCTCAAAAGCTTCGTGAACTACCCTTGCAAATGTTGAACCAGCATTCTTTAGCCCGAAAGGCATCCGTACAAAGCAGTACGTGCCACATGGAGTAATGAATGCAGTTTTCTCCTCATCCTCTTCTGCCATGAAGATCTGATGGTATCCTGAATATGCGTCAAGGAATGAAAGCAAATCACATCCTGCCGTGGAGTCGACAAACTGGTCAATGCGCGGCAAGGGAAACGGATCTTTGGGACAAGCTTTATTAACATCAATGAAGTCAATACAAAGCCTCCATTTTCCGTTCGCCTTGCGCACGACTACAGGATTGGCCAGCCACGTAGGATGGAGCACTCCTCTGACAAGGCCTGCTGCTTCCAACTTCTTGATCTCTTCTGCAATGAATTCTTGGCGCTCCACTGCTTGTTTTCTGACTTTCTGCTTGACAGGCCGCGCGTGAGGACAAACGGCAAGGTGGTGCTCAATTACTTTCCTGGGAACGCCGGGGATGTCAGATGGTTGCCATGCAAACACATCGACATTCTCCCGCAGGAAAGCAACGAGCGCGCTTTCCTATTTAGGATCAAGCATGGCACTGATGGTGAAGGTACCACCAGCGCCGTCCTCCTTGGCGGCCACTTTCTTGGTCTCTGGCGGAGCTTCCTTCACCTTCTTACACTTGCCGGTGGAGCTCGATGGTGCATCCTCGATGGTAGCGCAGCACTCCGAAGAGGTGCACTTGCCGGAGTGGGCATCAGAGCTCTTGCCGGACTTAGTCTTCTTCTTCCCCTTCCCGCACCCACTGTTTGAGCTGGCGGTGCGAAGTATGCAGAGAAGCACCACTGTCAACGCACAGAACCTCTGTTGCTTTCTGAAACTCCTGCTCGTCGGCCTCATCATCATCCATGTCCTCATCTTCGTCTTCATCTTCATCCTTGTCGCGGCCGCCGGGAGGCCTGTCCCCTTGCCGCTGCTTGGCCTTTCCATGGTGTCCTCCCCGGCCGGGACGCTTCTTGCCGGATCCACCAGCACCTTCCTGGGCCTTCTCCTTATCGCGTCGCTCGTATTCAGCTTTCTGCTGTTCAACAAGCTGTTCAACCTTCTTGCAGCTCTGGAGATCATGGCCCTTGGTGCGGTGGATCTTGCAGTATTGCTTGTCGGAGCCGCCCTGCTTGTCGGCAGCCGCCACAGGTTCTGCTACCTTGGCGCCACCTTCGTTGCCGGACTGCTCGACAGCTACCACATCTTTCCCTTTCCTTCTCCTATTGTTCCGCCACCGTTTTTTCTTTGCCGGGGCGGCATCCTCACTGTCGGATCCTCCTGCTCCTGTGTTCTCTCCGGGGAGTTTCCTCCCTTCTTCAGCACACGCGCACTTGTCGGCTAGGGCGTAGAGCTCACTGACGTCCCTTATCTTACACATCGCCATCTCCTCCCGCATCCTGCGGTTGCGCATGTTCTGATGGAACGCGCTGACGACCGCGGCGGGGTGGACATCTGGGATGTTGCGCTGCACTTGGCTGAATCTCTGAATGTACTTGCGCAGGGGCTCTCCCTCCTTCTGGGCGAGCAGATGAAGATCGCTCTCCTGGCCATGGGGCTTGTGGCCGCCTGTGAAGGCGCCGACAAACTGATGGCACAGATCCGCCCATGAGGAAATGGAGTTGTCCGGCAAGTGCATGAGCCAGGATCTGACATTGGGCTTGAGCACGAGTGGGAAGTAGTTGGCAAGGATCTTATCGTCTCGTCCCCCGGCAGCTTGCACCGCGATGGTGTAGATGCCGAGGAACTCCGACGGATGCAACCTGCCATCATACTTCTCCGGTACATCTGGCTTAAAGTTCTTTGTGCTGGGTCACTGGACTTGCCGCAGCTCACGAGTAAACGCAGGGCAACCTACCGCATACGGCAAGTCGCCTGGTTCCCCTGGCGCATGCATGTCAACAGCGGGCCCAGTGCGCTGATCTGACTGACGCCGCGCTTCTCTTCGACGCTCGATGCGGGTGCGAGCGTCTTCATGTTGTCGTTCTTGAAGAACTTGGCGTTGATTGCGACGAGCTCGTGGATCTGACGATGCCGTGGAGTCGGTGTCGAGGTTGACCCGGCGAGTCGGCGATCTTGGACTTCGGGGCGGGGAGTGCACGGTGGTTGCACCCCCACCAGTCTTGCCGCGGCTTCGATGTGCTCGGTTGCCGGCGAGTGTCGCCGTTGGTGAAGCCGATGAGGCTCTGAATGGTCGCCCTCCAACCGTCGTTCTTGTCCGCCGTTGGAGGGTAGTCCAGGAGCAGTTGGGCTCGGGCCAACGCTTCTTCTGGAGTCTTTGGTGGCGCTGGCGAACGGTGCGAGGAGCGGGATATGCTCGGACTTCTAACTATGTTAGAAGGAGCAGGATCCCGTCCAGGCGACCGTGTCTTGCTCGTGCCAGCAGGCTGGTGTGCGTGCTGGTCTTGAGCGTCCCGAGATCCACCAGCTCAACCTTGGTCCAACGAGCGTATGGTACTGCGAGTACCATGACGCTGTCGGTCTCGCGCCTCCTGAGATGGGCGCGGTGCGTGTACGGACGCCGAAGTTTGCGCGGCCTTGTCCTTGGACCTGGCGGCAGCTTGAGCTTCCTCGTCGGCGCCCGTTCGTCCGCCGGCGTCTACCCCACCACCTGTTTGCTCCGGTGGTGGTGGGATCGACGCGGACGGAGCAGCTACCTGCGAAGCCTTCTTCTTTGGTGGCATGTCGATGAAGATGATGAAACAGACGAAGATCTGGCTCGCGTGAACGCCGGATCGGCTTCACACAAACTCGACGCCCCCTACCTGGTGCGCCAAAGATGTCGTGGGAAACGAACACCTATGGGGCAGGGCCCCTTTTCGGTCCGGCAGGGAGCGGAGGGCGCACGAAGAGCGGATCGAGGCGGAGCACGCGAGCGATTTTACCCAGCTTTGGAGCTCTCCGGAGAGATAATACTCCTACTGCTGCTTTGTGAATGTATTATGTTCTTGCTCTAGAGCGTGGGAGTGTTCTGGTTTCGAATGAATCGAACCCCCTCCACGTTGCGCACGGGCCTCCTTTTATAGGCTAAAGGGGTCACCGACAGGTGGCAACGCATGCAGGTGTAAAAGTGTAAAAAGTGCTGCGGTTGGTACAGCTACCTCTACAGTGGATCCTACCTAACTCTGACGGCAGGGGACAAAGGCATTAAATGCCCGTCCGCGTCGCCCAAACAGTGCAGAAAAGCGACCGTTAGGGGCGCCACCGTTCGCCACGATGGCCATCTCGTCATCTTCGCTCGCCACCTCGCACCGCTTGGCTGCACAGCTTCTCGCCATGTGCGCCTGGAATGGTCCTGTGGCGACACGTTGACGGATGCGCTGGAGCATGGGCACAGAGTGGTGGCTTCGCCGCGGCAAGCGCCTTGCCGCGGTCGTTGTCTTGTCGCGCCCGGAAGCTTGTCGCTCGCCGGGTCTTGCCGGGACACGCGGCGCGTCGCGGCAAGTTCCTTGAAATGCCTTGGTTGGCCTTCCCGGCAAGCTCCTCTTGCCGGGGCCTTGTCCTTCCCGGCAAGCTCCTCTTGCCGGGTTCTTGTCTTCTCAGTTAAAACACTTTGTTCTTGAATGGCTTCAATAGGAACTACGGAGGATCTTGGCGGGCACCCGGCAAGCCTTGCCGCGGGACGCTGCGACTGCCCGTGCACAAGTTCGGGATACTAAGGTACCCCTACTTTAGTACACCGACACGGCTGGACTGTATAGCTCACTGGTAACCCGCCCGGAGCTTGGCGATTCACCGGTAACCCGCTCGATCATGGCGGTTCATTAGTAACCCGGCGGGCGGGTCAAATGGATGACGAGGCCCAAGGCCCAGAAGGCCGGTTCACGTTTAATGGTGGGCCGTTTTATGAGGAAAGCGTAAGGACTATTCTCCTACAAAGTAAGCAAGACTAGGGCTCCACTTGTAATAGAGTAATCCTAATCCAACTAGGACTATGTAACCCGCCCCTTCAACTTATATAAGGAGGGGCAGGGCTCCCCAAGAGGGACAGGCAAGGAGAGACAATCTTAGGGTTAGACATAACTGGGAGATCCGGTTTACGGCGACTCTCTCGTGATGATAATGAGACCTAGCCACAAACAGCATGTAGGGTTGTTACCGAATGATGTTTCCCGGGGCCCGAAGCTGTCTAAATCTTTGTCTTGTGTTGCGTTTCCTCGATTCCGCTCAACCCCTCTCAAGCTACCGCATAGATGCGTTGGCCTCATGACTAAGTCCTCACACTAGGACATCTGGCGTGTTAATTCCACGACAGAGGAGGAAAGTCATGATCGTGATGGTGGCTCCGGCGACCGTGATGACTGCTCAGGTGACCGAACAAAGTCGGGATCAGCTGTTGCAAAGTCCGGTGATGTCACATCCCTAGCTTCTAGCATTGCACTAGGCTAACTTCATGTGTGCATCATGTCTAAACTTTGAAAGAAATTGAAGTGGGGATTGCCTAAACCCTAGCATCAAAGGAATTCACTAGGTTCAACTAAAATATTCTCAGTGAATCCAAATGGCTTTCAAAAATGTTCATCTTTTCTAGAAAATGCTAGAAGCAATAACCAGAGGTGATGCACATTTTTCCATGACATATTTGGGCTCTGGATTAAATCATACTCTATTTGCATTTGGGCATTTAAATGCTATTAAATAATTTAAATGCTCAAATAATCATAAACCAACATGTTTACTATAGGATATCTTCCCAACAGTGATCATGGGTAGTTTCATGATTTTTGGAAGTGTCTAAGTATTTTTAATAAAGCCCTAAACACTACAGAATAATAGAAAATCAAAAACAATTAGAAGAGAGAGAGAGAGAACTTACCTGGCGCTCACTTGGCAGCCCAGCTGGCCCAGCACTATAGCTAAGGCCCAGCCACCAGGACGAAGCGGCCGTCTTCAACCTCAGCCAGTAGGCAGAGGCGTGTCGACGCCAGCGCGCCCGAGGCCTCCACCTCCTCCCTCCCTGCCTGCCTGGCTCCTCCTCGACGCGTCTGGACGACGCCATGCGACCCCAGAGCCGTCAGGCTCCCCCTCTCTCTCCCCGAACGCTCTCCCCCTCCTCTGTTCTTTCCGCCAGAATGCCTCCGTCGCCGCCGCTCGCCACCACCGCGCACACCGCCATCCCGGCGACGCCCTGAGATGCCCAAGAGCTCCGCCTAGTACCCCTCTTCCTCCTCATCGAGCTGTGCAACACCGGATGCCCCCGAGCGTCTCCACGCCGTCGTCTTCAACCTCCCGACGCCGGAGATCTCCATCGCCGCCCCGGTTGCTCCGGCATCTCCCCGAGCCCACTGACCAACCCTGTGGAACCGCTGTGAGCTCCTACGCCCCTCGCCCCTCTCCCCATCGATGCATTTGTCCTCTAGCCCCGATCCCCAACCGTGACCAAAGCATCTCACTGCCGGCAATGGCGTAGCCGTGGCCACAGCCGTGCAAGCTCGCAACCGAGCGCGCCACCGTGCTCAGCACGTTCCCAGGAGTCAACCGCAACTAGCCGCGGCTCCTGCCATTCCCTGCATCGCCTAACCCACCGTTGGCCGAACTCCGGCCGCCGCAAAGCTCGACGTCGCCGTCATTTAAGACCACCCCAGCTGCTGCTTCTTGCACTGTTAGATGCGGTAGATCTCCAGCTACGCATAGAGCTCCTCCTCCGCTCTTTTGGTCGCCGGAACAACGTTTCCGAAGCCCTCCGCCGTCTCTGTCATCGTCGGCGACGAGTCGTTGACCGGGTCCGGCGGGTTTGACCCCGCTTGACCGGGGTCTGACTTTCCCCCCGACTCACTGACGTGTGGGCCCCAGGCCACTAACTAAACTAGGTTAGTGTTAGTTTAACGCTAACTAAACTTAGTATAATTAACCACTGACAGACGGGACCCACTGGTCAGTTTGACCTGGACCGCCTCAGTTGACCGCTGATGTCACCCTGACGCAATGCTGACGTAATAAGTATTTTCTGGATTTATTCTTATATAGAGAATTCCAGAAAATGCTACAAAATTCAAAAATTCATAGTAATTCAACCGTAACTCCAAATGAAATAAATTATATATGAAAAATGATC
The DNA here is from genome assembly GCA_963921465.1 of Triticum timopheevii. NCBI lineage: Eukaryota > Viridiplantae > Streptophyta > Magnoliopsida > Poales > Poaceae > Triticum > Triticum timopheevii. Next base: position 439,444,731 of record OY997262.1, read on the forward strand.
AAAAAAATGCAATCTATCCATCTGTACTTGTGTCATGCATGTTAGAACAACTTATGTCTACTGTTTAGGACAAATGGTATGAATGGCATTTAAATAACCACATGTGGAGTTTGAATTTGAATCTTGGATTCAAACCAACTCCATTTAACCTACTTCTAAATGCATTATCTCAAATCACAGCATATTGCCATGTCATGATCATGCATCATATTGTGCATTGCATTGATTGTGTTTCTTCCTTGTTTGTCGGTGTTTGTCCCCTCTCGATAGACGTGGTTCCGACGATGTGATCAATGACACCAATGAAGAGCTATACTATCTTCAGAAGTGCCAGGCAAGCAAAACCCCCTTGTTCATTCCGATACAATCCCACTCTCTCGCTCCTTCTCACTTTTACTGCATTAGGACAACAATGACTCATGTGTTACATGCTGCGGTAGTTGAACCCCTTTCCTGTGCATGACCTGTCATTGCCACAGTAAATAGATGAAACCCACTAGCATGAGTAGGAGTTGTTTGAGCCCTGATGTGCCTACTCATTCATGCTTGTTTGTCATGCCTGCTACTGCTTAGAGTTGAGTCAGGGTGTGTGAACATGTCCTACTGTGTGTGAGCTAAGTGTGTGAACATGATTTGGTAAAGGTAGCGGTGAAAGGCCATGTAGGAGTACATGGTGGGTTGTCTCATTGAAGCCGTCCTCAGGAACTGACTTCTGTGTTTGTGATCCATGAAACAGCTACTACCATTCATTGGGCCCTGAAATATGACCCCGCTCGACTTCTTAATCATCCTTGTCCTCTGTCCAGGAGTTGCAAGTAGTTTCTGGTGTTTGTAGTATGCTGGAGGCCGTGCGCAGCGCTGACCGGAGGGGTGGACTGTGATGCGGTAGGCACGTGGCCGGGTGTATCGGGTGCCTGTTTGGTGTCTCGGGAACCCTGCACACATCGTTCGGGGCCGTATGTGGAAACTTCGGCCGGACTCCCTGCGGATGGAACCTGAATAGGCGATAAACCTGGACTAGAGACTTGAGTGTTTAGGTAGGTCGTGGTCTACACCCATGTCGGCTTTCGCTTGAAGTCTGCCAAGAACATGTCGTGTGCAGACGCGAAGTGGTCGAAACATGTATGAAGAAGTACACCCCTGCAGGGTTAACATCATCTATTCGAATAGCCGTGTCCGCGGTAAAGGACTTCTGGGTTGCCTATAACAGTTCATAGACAAGTGAAAGTGGATACTCTAAAATACGCAAGATAAGCTTGAGTGTTATGGATGGCGTCCTCGCAGGGAGACGGGAGCGGATCCATAGTGGTGTATTGATATGGTGAATTTGTGGACTCGTGTGCGCCACCTCAAAAGAGTTACTTGCAGTCGTAGTTCAGGATAGCCACCGAGTCAAAGCTGGCTTGCTGCAGTTAAACCCCACCATCCCTTTGTTGATGATAATGCGTATGTAGATAGATCTAACGTAACTCTTGTTGGGTACATTTGTACTCACGTTTGCCTATTTTATGTTTTTGCAGAGAGACTTACGTCTCACTAGTAGTTCTGCGTGGACTTCGACGTTTAGCTTGTTACCTCAGCTACGATCTTGTGCCCTCGGCAAGAACTAGTAGATAGTCAGGCCTCTCAGCCTTTTTCATTTGTAGATGTCTGTACTCAGACATGTTGAGCCTCCGCTTGTGCTTTGACTTGTATGCTCTAAATGTTGGGTCATGAGACCCATGTTTGTAATATCTCGCTCCTCGGAGCCTATTGAATAAAATACTTGAGTTGTAGAGTCATGTTGTGATGCCATGTTGTATTTGCACATATCGAGCATATTGTGTGTATGGTATTGAAATGCTTGGTATGTGTGGGATCTAACTATCTAGTTGTTTATCCTTGGTAGCCTATCTTACCGGGAATGTCTCCTAGTGCTTCCACTGAGCCTTGGTAGCTTGCTACTGCTTCGGAACACTTAGTTTGGCCGGCATGTGTCCTTCTTTGTTCCTATGTCTGTCCCTTCGGGGAAATGTCACGCGGTGTCTACCGGAGTCCTGTTAGCCTGCTACAGCCCTGTTTACCGGAGTCCTACTAGCCCAGTTGCTACAGCCCGGATTCACTCGCTGATGACCGACACGTTCGTTCCTGGGTCATGTATGCCTGTCCCTGTAAGTTAGTGCCACTTTGTGTTCACGACTAGCCATGTCAGCCTGGGTTCTTTGTCATATGGATGCTAGAGACAATATCATATACGTGAGCCAAAAGGCGCAAGCGGTCCCGGGCCTGTTAAGGCGACACCTGTGGGAATACCGTGCGTGAGGCCGCAAAGTGACATGAGGTGTTACATGCTAGATCCGTGTGGCATAGGATCGGGGTCCTGACAACTTTGGTATTAGAGCTTGACTGCCTGTAGGATTACCAAGCCAAACTGGTCGAAGTTGAGTCTAGATATTCTTTAGTTATATAAAGGGAATTGATTGTGGGATGGAACGTAAGGCTCTTTTTACTCCTTATACCTTATGCCCTTCTGATCTGAGTCATCGTATCTTTCCTACGGGGTTAAGAAACTAGGCTATCTCTTCTTTCTATCAGGATCACGTGTTACTAGCCTGTAGACTTATATGATTGTTGGTTTAAAGCCTCAGTTCAGTTTCTACTACCTCTGTGTGTTCATAGTTGATCTCGGAACCTTGATTTTGTGACGATCGAGTGGTTATGCCACCATTTGCAGGATGTCTTAAATCCTTTTAAGCATTTACAGCTGTTATGCTGTCCGAGTCATCCCAGGTTTCTAAATAGTCTGATGCATTTGCAAATTCCTTTTTACCATTCTAAAGATCCTTTTGTGCCAGATCAACCACACTAACTAGTGTGTTGAGGTATTTCATTGCCTCAGCATTTATGTTGGAGCTATTATTATGACCCTAGGTGTCTAGAGTATCACCTAGTAATCTAGCAATGCTTTGTATCCCCAGTGTGATGATTCTGGCCATTATTCTCAAAAGCATCCCGTGATGCCATTTGGTATGTAGGTATTCTATTTCTCGGTTTTTGAACCCGAGATTCACCCTACTTACTGCATGTTGATAGTAATTGCTAGCTCCCTTAGGTTATAAGTAACCTTGTGTTAGTCCTCGAGGTCCGTGGTATTTCCTCCTCCCAAATACCATGAACCATTCTTGGCATAAGTTCCTCGCTGAACCGAAAGATCACAACCAGAGTGCTATTGACGAGTTCTCGATTCCAAGTTGTAACTCTGCCAATCCTACCTCCCCGCATGGATTATCCGGAAGAAATTTGTTGAACTTGGTTCGACGTACTAATCTATGCATCCACAACTCAGAAAATCATATGTTCCTTTGAGTTGTCCCCCTTTAGCTGTATTCTGACCTTCGTCTATCAATTGATAGTCAGGAGTAGTCGTGCATTCGTGTTCATCGATGCCTTTTACTTCTATGGTCGTCAAGCCATTCTATTCGGAATGACTAGGAGAAACAAACTCCAGTACCTCATCTATATCCAGGATTGGGTCAAAGCAGTTGTACTCCGCAGATCAAAATACAATCAAGCTTTTGATCCGTTCTATTCCGAAGTGTTACCCTCTTTACGTCAGGATCGTCATGAGAATTGCACTATCTCTTATGAATTCTTGACGCAGTAATACTTCTTGCCATCATTGTTCATTCCTCAGTTTCCGTGTTATTGTAACCGGAATGCCGACAAGTGAATCATGGTGTGTGAAATCAATACTGCTAGCAACTTTGTTGCTTGGTAGTTAATGGACAATAACCTCATCCTTAGCGAGTTGATTATTGAATCATCACCCTAAGGTTGATCGTGCTACCTAGTCCACTTTCCTGGTGCACTCTTCGATTGATGAGTTAGGATTTTGTTAAGTCCTCGCTCATTTGATCATATCATCTTGCCCTGAAAAGCGAGATTGTTCTCGAGCTTAGTAACATATCGGTGGTTCGTGATTTTTCGAATATCTTCTCGGAAGTATCACCAGGTTGTCACCTGACCGCTATGCTGATTTCGTGATCAAGTTGGTTTCGTGTTGGATACCCCTGAGCTAGTTGGTTAAGCTAAACAACAACTTGGAGAGTTGGAAGATAAAAGCTCACCTAACTTAGTTCATCTCCAAAGGATATCCTTGTGTGTGTGTGTTGGAGAAAGATAATATCTTCATTGATTGATCCTCGTGATCAGTTGTTGGACTTATTGTCTTGCCAAAACTTTGATTTGAGTATGGGCTATCCTCAAATCAAGTCAGAACAACGATATTTGTAATGTTGTCTTACTCGTGGATTTTCCTCGAGCATACACCATTATATCTTTTGGGTCTGACCAATGCTATCACCTTGTTCCCATAGTTGTGGAATTCCATTTATATGGAAATCTCGATGACTTGTTGTTCAGCGCATCAGCAGCATTTTGTCTCCTACATGATTCATGCCGAACATCCAACTAGTATTGGAAACTTCTATAAGCATTATCTTCATGTCCCGTTCATGAAGCATACGTTGAATGAAAGAAGTGACTTCCTTCGATCCACATGCATTTGGTGCAAGTTGCCGCCGTGAGTTCGAGAAAGATTGTTTTTGTTTCCTCTGGAATCATCCCAAGTCAGTCATGCATGTGTGAAGTATGCTATGGTTTGACAGGCTCGCTACCTCCATTCCACATGTATATCCTAGTACACCAAGCCACTGGCTGATTTGTTCAAGGAGAAGAAGTTCCTTCATAAGAGCTAATCCGGATTTATGTAAGGACTTCGATATCCTCGATGATGGTTCCCCACCTGAACTCGGTAGTGTTTTATTATAAGACTACTATGTGGTCATGCTTGTCTCGTATAATGTGTTCACATGTTGTAGCAGAACCAGCTCATGTTTTGGGGCTTGCTATCGTAGTTCATTTCCCGAGAATCTTGCAACGTCATCTCGTCGATTTGTGTTGCAAACTTTCATTTTTCTCTCTAGACTCAACGAGTCTGGATTATCCTGACACCAACCAGATCTGAATCTCAGGCAGATATGATGGTTGGAGCATTTCCCAAGAACTGTAATATCGGTCTCTCTGTAACCCGGTAAGTGGATGTCTTGGCCAACACACCCAGCCGAAAGACCTATTATTGTAGTATCTTGATTGAGGAAGTTGGCCACCTCCCCCTAAGGACTTCATAGGATTTACTCCCTAGTTGTGCCTTATGGATTTTTGGTGTTCCCGAAGTCCGACCTTTTACCTGATGTTCTAGTTACCAAACCATTTCAATGAATGGGATACGCTAGCACATCAAGGAGAACATTAGAAGCGGACTGCTAAATGTCTATTGGTTGATCATCCAAAGTTTGATTCCTTGGCCTCGCTAAGGTGAAATCTGAGAAGGTGTTATCTTTCTTTGCATCTGCATCCTCCATCACCTTTTGTCATGGTAGTGTGCTGTGTTGCCAGGATCCCTGACACGGATATTGGTAAAACCTTGATGATTATGAAAATGCTCAAGTTCTTGAGAGCACGCACAAGCACTAGGTGTTATGATCGGCACTAACTGGGATTGCTCCTAGTTTCCTCGGTTATGCTGTAAATTTTCAATAGTGGACCCACTCTCTACTGTTGAGCCTCTCCCCAGTTACTAGAATCATTCCCAGCATTTGCACCTTGTTCCTAGCTTGCACTACCATTGTGCCATCCTACTATGGACTACCCTTCTCAGTAATTACTGATCGGGATCATCCTCAAAGTGGTCCTACCATGGGTTCCATCCATTTCCAGTGATAAGCAAAATCATCCCTTATGTTGTCTTCAACAAGGTAATCCACATCATCCATACTAGTCCGAGTATGCCATTCTACCGAACTCCTCCAAACGATCGCTCGAGATTTGCCCATGCTGGTATAGAGAGTCTCAATGATCTCTATATCAAAGGTAATTCTTTTTGTCACTTAGGTAATAACTCCACGAATCACCCTCCTCCAAGATGTTCCGTTATGGTATCATGGCAACTCAACTCCTCGCTACGTTGACAACCGTTCACCACCTTCTTAAGCGTGAAATTGTTGCCTACCTAGTGAACCTTTGTGATCTGTTCCACTCCAGCCCTTTGGATGTGTGCCTCGTGTCTCAGCTTGAGAGATGTTGCCATGTCTCACTTCGTGAGTTGATCCTGACTTGTTCGACCTTCGATAAGATTGATCCTTCTAGAGTCTTTCTTTCCCTCTCGTTGTCATGTTAGTTGGAGTTCTCAGAGCAAGACATTGAGACAAAGATGGTGATCGAATCAACGTTCTTATGAAGTGCAACCTGGATCATGAAGATTGTGTTAGTTTGCGTCCCCCCTTCATCTTACCCTACGCTTGACTCTCGGGATGAGATTCTTGTTTAGTGGGGGCGAGTTGTCACATCCCTAGCTTCTGGCATTGCACTAGGCTAACTTCATGTGTGCATCATGTTTAAACTTTTAAAGAAATTGAAATGGGGATTGCCTAAACCCTAGCATCAAAGGAATTCACTAGGTTCAAATAAATATTCTAAGTGAATCCAAATGGCTTTCAAAATGTTCATCTTTTCTGGAAAATGCTAGAAGGAATAACCAGAGGTGATGCAGATTTTTCCATGACATATTTGGGCTTTGGATTAAAACATACTCTATTTGCATTTGGGCATTTAAATGCTATTAAATATTTTAAATGCTCAAATAATCATAAACCAAAATGATTACCGTAGGATATATTCCCAACAGTGATCATGGGTAGTTTCATGATTTTTGGAAGTGTCTAAGTATTTTTAATAAAGCCCTAAAGACTACAGAATAATAGAAAAACAAAAACAATTAGAAGAGAGAGAGAGAACTTACCTGGCGCTCATCTGGCAGCCCAGATGGCCCAGCACTGTAGCTGAGGCCCAGCCCACCAGGGCGAAGCAGCCGTCTTCAACCTCTGCCAGTAGGCAGAGGCGTGTCGATGCCAGCGCGCCCGAGGCCTCCACCTCCTCCCTCCCTGCCTACCTGTTCCTCCTCAACGCGTCTGGACGATGCCACGCGACCCCCAGAGCCGTCAGGCTCCCCCTCTCTCTCCCCCAAACGTTCTCCCCCTCCTCTGTTCTTTCCGCCAGAAGGCCTCCGTCGCCGCCGCTCGCCACCACCACGGACACCGCCATCCTGGCGACACCCTGAGATGCCCAAGAGCTCCGCCTAGTACCCCTCTTCCTCCTCGTCGAGCTGTGCAACGCCGGACACCCCCGAGTGTCTCCACGCTGTCGTCTTCAACCTCCCAACACCGGAGATCTCCATCGCTGCCCCGCTTGCTCCGGCCTCTCCCCGAGCCCACTAACCAACCCTGCGGAACTGCTGTGAGATCCTACGACCCTCGCCCCTATCCCCGTCGACGCGTTCGTCCTCTAGCCCCGATCCCCAACCGTGACCGAAGCATCTTGCCGCCGGCCATGGCGTAGCCGTGGCCACAGCCGTGCAAGCTCGCAACCGAGCGCGCCACCGTGCTCAGCACGTTCCCAGGAGTCGACCGCAACCACCCACGGCTCCGACCGTTCCCTGCATCGCCTAACCCGCTGTTGGCCAAACTCCGGCCGCCGCAAGGCTCGACGTCGCCGTCGTTTCGGACCACCCCAGCTGCTGCGTCTTACACCGTTAGATGCGCGAGATCTCCAGCTACGCATAGAGCTCCTCCACCGCTCTTTTGGTCGCCAGAACAACGTTTTCGAAGCCCTCCGCCGTCTCTGTCGTCGTCAGCGACGAGCCATTGACCGGGTCCGGTGGGTTTGACCCCGCTTGACTGGGGTTTGACTTTCCCCCCGACTCACTGACATGTGGGCCCCAGGCCACTAACTAAACTAGGTTAGTGTTAGTTTAATGCTAACTAAACTTACTTAGTTTAATTAACCACTGACAGATGGGACCCACTGGTCAGTTTGACCTGGACCGCCTTAGTTGACAACTGACATCACCCTGACGCAATGCTGACGTAATAAGTATTTTCTGGATTTATTCTTATATAGGAAATTCCAAAAAATGCTACAAACTTAAAAAATTCATAGTAATTCAACCGTAACTCCAAATTAAATAAATTATACATGAAAAATGATCAGAAAAATGCAATCTATCCATCTGTACTTGTTTCATGCATGTTAGAACAACTTATGTCTACTGTTTAGGACAAATGGTATAAATGGCATTTAAATAACCACATGTGGAGTTTGAATTTGAATCTTGGATTCAAACCAACTCCATTTAACCTACTGCTACATGCATTATCTCAAATCACAGCATATTGCCATGTCATGATCATGCATCATATTGTGCATTGCATTGATTGTGTTTCTTCCTTGTTTGTCGGTGTTTGTCCCCTCTCGATAGAAGTGGTTCCGACGATGTGATCAATGACACCAATGAAGAGCTATACTATCTTCAGAAGTGCCAGGCAAGCAAAACCCCCTTGTTCATTCCGATACAATCCCAATCTCTCGCCCCTGCTCACTTTTACTGCATTAGGACAACAACGACTCATGTGTTACATGCTGCGGTAGTTGAACCCCTTTCCTCTACATGACCTGTCATTGCCACGGTAAATAGATGAAACCCACTAGCATGAGTAGGAGTTGTTGAGCCCTGATGTGCCTACTCATTCATGCTTGTTTGTCATGCCTGCTACTGCTTAGAGTTGAGTCAGGTCTGATTCATCGGGGATGAATCAGAGGTGTGTGAACATGTCCTACTGTGTGTGAGCTAAGTGTGTGAACACGATTTGGTAAACGTAGCGGTGAAAGGCCATGTAGGAGTACATGGTGGGTTGTCTCATTGAAGTCATCCTCAGGAACTGAGTTCTGTGTTTGTGATCCATGAAACAGCTACTACCATGCATTGGGCCCCGAAATATGACCCCGCTCGACTTCTTAATCACCCTTGTCCTCTGTCCAGGAGTTGAAAGTAGTTTCTGGTGTTTGTAGTATGCTGGAGGCCGTGCGCAGCGCTGACCGGAGGGGTGGGCTGTGATGCGGTAGGCACATGGCCGGGTGTACCGGGCGCCCGTTTGGTGTCTCGGGAACCCTGCACACATCGTTCGGGGCCGTATGTGGAAACTTCGGCCGGACTCCCTGCGGATGGAACCTGAATAGGCGATAAACCTGGACTAGAGACTTGAGTGTTTAGGTAGGTCGTGGTCTACACCCACATCGGCTTTCGCTTGATGTCTGCCGAGCACATGTCGTGTGCAGACGCTAAGTGGTGGAAACATGTATGAAGAAGTACACCCCTGCAGGGTTAACGTCATCTATTCGAATAGCCGTGTCCACGGTAAAGGACTTCTGGGTTGCCTATAACAGTTCATAGACAAGTGAAAGTGGATACGCTAAAATACACAAGATAAACGTGAGTGTTATGGATGGCATCCTCGCAGGGAGACCGGAGCGGATCCATAGTGGTGTATTGATATGGTGAATTTGTGGACTCGTGTGCGCCACCTCAAAATAGTTACTTGCAGTCGTAGTTCAGGATAGCCACCGAGTTAAAGCTGGCTTGCTGCAGTTAAACCCCACCATCCCTTTGTTGATGATGATGCATATGTAGATAGATCTGACGTAACTCTTGCTGGGTACATTTGTAATCATGTTTGCCTATTTTATGTTTTTGCAGAGAGACTTACGTCTCACTAGTAGTTCTGCGTGCACTTCGACGTTTAGCTTGTTACCTCAGCTACGATCTTGTGCCCTCGGCAAGAACTAGTAGATAGTCAGGCCTCTCAGCCTTTTTCATTTGTAGATGTCTGTACTCAGACATGTTAAGCCTCCGCTTGTGCTTTGACTTGTATGCTCTAAATGTTGGGTCATGAGACCCATGTTTGTAATATCTCGCTCCTCGGAGCCTATTGAATAAAATACTTGAGTTGTAGAGTCATGTTGTGATGCCATGTTGTATTTGCACATATCGAGCATATTGTGTGTATGGTATTGAAATGCTTGGTATGTGTGGGATCTGACTATCTAGTTGTTTATCCTTGGTAGCCTATCTTACCGGGAATGTCTCCTAGTGCTTCCACTGAGCCTTGGTAGCTTGCTACTGCTTCGGAACACTTAGTTTGGCCGGCATGTGTCCTTCTTTGTTCCTATGTCTGTCCCTTCGGGGAAATGTCACGCGGTGTCTACCGGAGTCCTGTTAGCCTGCTACAGCCCTGTTTACCGGAGTCCTACTAGCCCAGTTGCTACAGCCCGGATTCACTCGCTGATGACCGACACGTTCGTTCCTGGGTCATGTATGCCTGTCCCTGTAAGTTAGTGCCACTTTGTGTTCACGACTAGCCATGTCAGCCTGGGTTCTTTGTCATATGGATGCTAGTGACAATATCATATACGTGAGCCAAAAGGCGCAAGCGGTCCCGGGCCTGTTAAGGCGACACCTGTGGGAATACCGTGCGTGAGGCCGCAAAGTGACACGAGGTGTTACATGCTAGATCCGTGTGGCATAGGATCGGGGTCCTGACAGGCGAGGTATATACATATATAAAGCCTATGCTGACTAGCTAATTGATGCATTCATTGTTTTGGTATGTACATATATTAACTCTTATTTCTTCTTTTATAGGCCCCCGGATCAAGGAAAACTTCGGTAATGAAATGAGGCCCGAAGAAAAAGTTGCACCCGGATGAAAGGTTCACGATCACAAAAATTGCGCGTGATGGCCAACCGATTAAACCCCTCCGGACCAAGGAAGCATTTTCTGCTCAGTGCGGGGTTCTTGTTGGAGAAATGATCCCGATCAGCATCGAGGTATGGAATAAGCCTAAGAAGGAAGAGCTTCAAGTTTCTTTTGTCGATGATAGACAGAAAGCTGATCTTTCGACCATGCTGAACGTAAATTTCACCCTACCGGAAGAGGAGGATCCAGAGAAGTCAGTTATAGAGCCATTCATCAAGTCTCATGCTCTCAAGAAGATGGCATAGCTATTCAGGAGGTGGAAGAATGAGTTGAAAGCAATGTATGTCGACAAAGGGAAGACTCCAGAATTCACCGGCCGATTTGAGAAGATAAGAGATCACTGGACCGCATTTGTGGCCAACAAGACATCAAAGAGGAGTAAGAAGATGTCAGTGATTAACAAGATAAATGCTGCAAAGAAGGAGCATCACCATCACACGGGGTCAAGTGGCTACCTCAAAGTCCGGCGTTGTGGGACAAGGCTGAGCAGGACCTGATTGCTAAAGGGGTCGAACCAGAGACATTGCACTGGCCAGACTATTCAAAGACTTGGTTCTTCGGGGTTGGTGGAACTTTGGACCCTGAAACAGGGAAGTGCTGCTAGACGGATGAGAAACTTGCAACACCCATCAAGAAGCTTCAGAATGCAATCAAGGAAGTGCAGGAAGGGATGTTCGTTTCCCGACAGAGAGAACGACGAGCTCACAAGGCCCTCGGGAATCCTGAGCACCCTGGACGAACACGAGGCACGCCAGGCTCTGTTGCGTGGAAGGTTGGGTTTCCCGACGCAAGCGGTTACAAAACCCAAGAGAGGAGGAGGAAAGTGGAGCAGAGCAAACTGCAGCAGCTTAAGGCAAGGGTATGAAAGCTAGAGGAACGACAAGATGTTGAGAACCAGTAGCTGCGAGATCATGCCCAAGAAGCTACCCCAGAAGCTACCCCGTCATCTCAGTAGAGAAGCAACATGGCTTCCACTGAGCTTGTTCGGCAGCCTGACTTGACGGGTCCTAGCTACCCCATGGATTTTATCACGGATTCACACCCGTGCCACCTTATGACGCAATGGCTTCAGCTCAAAGTCAAGGCGGCTGTCGGCTCTGTGTACCCTCCTTCACCCGGAGCAACTTTTCACTGCTGTCCGATTCCACAAGGCTATGCTGTTGTGATGGTGGATGAAATAACGAAGGAAATTTGAGGAGCTCCAGCTTGAGCACCCTACAGGTGATGGGGAGACCCAGCTGGGTCTTGCTATGAAGACTCCGTGTCTATGGCGGAAGCAGCACATCAACCTTCTGAGTTTCAAGGCTCCGGCGAGTCAGTTGGGCACTCCACCTCCTCCGCGTCCTCCTCCTCCTCCAGCGAGTGATCAGGGCACTCTACCTCCTGCTCCGGCGAGTGAGGGCAGCAGTACTCCGCCTCCTTCTCCGCCTGCTCCGGCGCGTCCGAGCAGCCCGCCTCCTCCTTCGTTGCCTCGTAAGCGATGGCCGAACACATATGCCGCTGCTCTGGCTGCTCCGGCGCGTCGTAGCAGTCTGCCTTTGGCTGCTCTGCCTCTTAAGCAGTGAAAGAAGACAGCCGCAGCCACTCCGGCTACTCCGACGTCTAGCAGTACAACCAGAGGCGGGAGGCAATACAAATTCGGTCCATTGTCTCTCAAGCCTCTAGAGAAGTTACCATATGAGAGGAGCAATGAGGAAAACCAAAAGATCTCTGAAGGCCAAGTGAATGACTTCTTTCAATCGGTAAAAGCTAAGATACATCCACCTCCGGCGGCGAAGATAGATGTAGTGAAAGCGAAGCGCACTTTGGATGCTCTGCAGCAACCACCACCGCCTCCGCCGCAATCCAACTATGACCGCATCATTGAAATGACATATAAGGAAGCGGAGCGGTCAGGAAGTACTTGCACTGATCAAAGGCTAGCAGAGCGAAGATATGGGAAAAAATTCCCTAGCTCGGCGAACAAGCGAAGGAATCATGCCCCCCGCTCAATGTGTCTAGCAATATAGTCGCTAATCTTCCGGGGATGCTGCCCGGTACCAATCCTAGAGATTACATGCTCGACGACGATGCACTTTTTGAAACAATGGAGGTGGACACATTAAGATTCCGGCACAGGAAGCCTCTCGTCAAACCTAGTACTTCTCTAACAACGATGATGCGAAGATTCCATGACTGGTACATGGTCATCTGCAGGAAGTCTGGGACAGATACTTTGACGTTGAGAGTTAAAGAGGAGCACGACCTCGTTAGAATTGATCTGTTGTCTGTTCCATATGAGGAGTTCTTCCAGTTTTTCAATCAAAAGGCCCTCGATAAAACAATCATCACTTACTACTGTCTATAAGTACTACTTCTCTGTAATTAATTAAGTCTCTATATGTAGCTCAGCTCTTTGATTGCATGTATATATAATTATCCTCACTATATTATGCAGATTGAAGATTGCCGGATTGAAGAAAAGACAAGTAGGTGATATTTGGTTCATTAACACAAATCTCATGGATGAATGGAATGTTAAACATGATCCCAACGATACCGAGGCCAACTTTCTACGATCGTTACTTCGAAATCAAAACAAAGCTACAATACGCTTTCCTTACGAATACAAGTGAGTGTTACTGCCTTGTGCATATTCGGTTTCCCTTATTACTCGAGGTTATAGTAATGTAATTGATGAGTTATGCATGCGTGCGCAACTTCCACTTTATTATGCTAGAGATTAAACTTGAGCAGGGACTAGTAACCGTCATAGACTCCAGTCCAAAAAATCCAGAGGATTATGCGACCATGACTAAAATGCTCCATATCGGCAACTTTTTTTGTTTCCTGAGATCAAGTAATTGTTTTCTTTGTCTGGCAGGGTTTGGAAAAAGTTTACCGTGCAAGCTCCGGGACTGCCGGCGCAGCTGCGATTTAACCACCCGAAAGTAAGTACTAGCTACTAGCTAGTTCCGCGCATCTCCCATTGATTCTAGCTAGTTTCATCAATACCATTTCGCATGCTTGCTTATCAGTTTGATTGACCTTTATTTCTTGTAAAGTGGTTGTGCAGGAACCCGGGAATGATTTCTGGGGATACATTTGCGAGTTCATCCGCCACACCACTTGTGAGCTGGGCTACTCTAAGCAACAATATGAAGTGCGTAAGAAATAATATTCACAATTTTATTTTATTACCATCATTTGGGTTGAGTTTCATTCATATATATGTATTGACCCCCTTCTTTAAATTAGATGTTTTAGATGCGGGATGAACTCCTACCACAAGATCGCATATGAGCAATTCAAGAGGAATTGGCAGGATTCTTTCTTGACCACGTCATCGACAAACACGGAGAATACCATGTGGAAATTGAGTTCAGATATTAGGGGATTTTGTAAGAGATCTTATATTGTGTATATGTATAGATGTACGAAAACTTGTTGTTCGACCAATCTATCGGAGAAGAAGAGGTCGATCACTTCTCTCTGTGTATATGTTCATGACAATTTCTGTACTTAATGGATTCCTTCATTTGCTTACTGGCTAGCTAGCGTGTCAAGTCCTCTCTATACGTATAGTACGTAATGTCGACCAAGCACAGAGATAAGAGAGGACACTTCTCTCTATTAGCTATCTAACACTCTAATTAACCCTACAAAACCCCCAACCCCCCCCCCCCCCCCCTTCAGAAAAAAAACAAAAGCCCATGAACTGCTGACATGTGGAAGCCTTTTGGTTCCGGTTGGTGGCACCAACCGGGACAAAAGTCCCTCCTGCCTGGGCAAGCCGCAGCGGCCACGTGGAGCCCGATCGGCCCCGGTTCCTGGCTGAACCGGGACGAAAGGTATTGAGATTTAGTACAGACCATTTCATCCCGGTACGGCAACCAGGATAAATGGCCCGCTTTCTACTAGTGTATGTAGTGAAACACATATCGGCAATGAGGACCAGTCGATAGTAAGTGGATGAAGGTACACAATTCATTTTTTTGGACTGTGTGTTTCCAAGACTATTCAAAGGAAACAAAAACATAATTAACTAAATGAACTTTGCGCGGACCATAAATATCATGTGAACGGAGGGAACCTACAAATCCAAAACACCTCTATTTATCTGTCTCATTTGCGAGAGAGAAGAAAAGCGAGAGAACTCAGAGACTTGAGTTTTCTTTTATATTTATGCCCATGTGGGGTGCTTTGACTGAAGATAGACACAAGTATTTATAGAATCGTCTAGCATATTATTTATGGTACATATTTAATTCATACTTATCAGAATAAAATCTACATTTACTCACATCTACACTATTACACTATTAAATAAAATGTCTGCTATTGTCGTTTGGGAGTTCTGCTCATTGTTTTTCTCAAAAAAGTGGAAAATGTGTGTCACACTTAATAGGTGCATTGCTAATGTGCATGTCACATATAGAGGTGCACTAAATATGTTGCATATGATATTTTATTTAGAAAGAAACAATTGAATAATCGTAATGTGTCACACATAAGAGGTTATCTTTGGAAAAAATTGAAGGAACAAATATATGAATGAAAGCAAATTTTATGTTCACAAAGAATGTACGTCGGTTAATTACGGTAAATATATAAATTCTACATATCCTTTTATCTTAGTGCCTTCACGTTGATTTTTGCTCGAGATGTAGCCTTAGCACATAACGGAGATTCAACACTCTTGTCAGATGTAGAGATAAATATAACTGTTTCCTCTTTGTTCTCACCAGTCTGAATGTAAATTCCTATTACTATTTTCCTTGAGTTGTTTCTGGAGTCAGTAGATTTCTTCCATGCAGCATCAGTATAAACCTTGTAACATATAATCCAATGATCTGTTTTTAAAGAAGATCCCTTCTTTTGTTTGTATCCAGATTTTGCACCTGCTTTCGACATTGTTTTAGGTGATGAACTAGCAATACATGCATAGGAACCTAAATCCATGGCTTACTGGTCCATGCATAGTTAACGATTTAAATTTATGCACTAGCCTATGCACGCAACAATAGAAAATCATGAGCCGGCAAACAAAAAATCGCATCCCACCATGCAGTTAAGCACGTATCGGCCATGAGGTCCAGTCGATAGTAAGTGGATGAAGATACACCATTCATTTTTTTGAATTATGTGTTTCCAGGACTATTGAAATGAAACAAAAACATAATTAGCTAAATGAACTTTGCGCAGACCATAAATATCACCAAACGGAGGGAACCTACAAATCCAGAATACATGTCTTTCCTTGGCTCATTTGCGAGAGAGAAGAAAAGCGAGAGAACTCAGAGACTTGAGTGTTGTTTTACGCTCAGAGACTGAGAGTTGTGAGGACTATATTAGTGCCGATGTGGGGCGCTCTGACTGAAGATTCACACAGGTATTTATAAAATCGCCGAGAATGTTAGTTATGGAACATATTTAACTCATGCTTATCAAAATAAAATCTATATTTAATCACATCTCCACTATTACACTGTTAAAAAAATGTCTGCTATTGTCATTTGGTAGTATTGCTCATTGGTTTACTCAAAAAAGTTGAAAATGTGTGTCACACTTAATAGTTGCATTGCTAATGTGCGTGTCACACATAGAGGTGCACTACAAATGTTTTCAAGTTTTTATTTTTGTTTTCCTCTTTATTGTTTCTTCATATTCTTAAAATGTTGCATATGAGATTTTATTTGGAAAGAAACATTGAATAAACGCAATTGTGTCACAAATTAGAGTGTATCTACGGAAAAAATTGAAGGAACAATTATATGAATGACAATAAATTTTATGTTTACAAGGAATATATGTCGGTCCCAAGCCGGTCCCAAGCACGGGTAAAGGAGGAGGGTTGTGATAGGCTTGGCGAGCCAACATAAAAACTCAGCCACTCTTATGGAGATGAAACCCAAAAGATTTTCGTTGGGGCGTAACCCTCTCAGCGACGCGCCACATCGGAACCCGGGTGTGGTGGAAAATGGGCAAGGGCCGGGCCGTCACCCCTCAAGTGGCGCGCCGTATCTTGATCCGGATACGGTGGCAAGTGAGCGAGGATCGGGTCGTCACATCCTTAGTGGCGCGCTACATCGGCGCCCGGATGTAGTGGAAAATGAGCAAGGGTCTTCGCATTTGACTCGATGAGTGCGAAGGGTAAGGAAGCTAGCCGAGCCTAGGAGGATTCGCTTAGGTAGCTGGAACGTAGGGTCTCTGACAGGGAAGCTTCGGGAGCTAGTTGATGCAGCGGTGAGGAGAGGTGTTGATATCCTTTGCGTCCAAGAAACCAAATGGAGAGGACAGGAGGCGAAGGAGGTGGAGGATACCGGCTTCAAGCTGTGGTACACGGGGACGACTGCAAATAGAAATGGCGTAGGAATCTTGATCAACAAGAGCCTCAAGTATGGAGTGGTAGACGTCAAGAGACGTGGGGACCGGATTATCCTGGTCAAGCTGGTAGTTGAGGACTTGGTTCTCGATGTTATCAGCGCGTATGCCCCGCAAGTAGGCCACAATGAGAACACCAAGAGGGAGTTCTGGGAAGGCTTGGAAGACATGGTTAGGAGTGTAGCGATTGGTGAGAAGCTCTTCATAGGAGGAGACCTCAATGGCCACGTGGGCACATCTAACACAGGTTTTGAAGGGGCGCATGGGGGCTTTGGCTATGGCATCAGGAATCAAGAAGGAGAAGATGTCTTAAGCTTTGCTCTAGCCTACAACATGATTGTAGCTAACACCCTCTTTAGAAAGAGAGAATCACATCTGGTGACTTTTAGTAGTGGCCAACACTCTAGCCAGATTGATTTCATCCTCTTGAGAAGAGAAGATAGGCGTGCGTGCCTAGACTGTAAGGTGATACCTGGAGAGAGTGTTGTACCCCAACATAAGCTGGTGGTTGCTGACTTCCGCTTTTGGATTCGTGTCCAGCGGGATAAGCGTGCCAAAGTCGCTAGAACGAAGTGGTGGAAGCTCAAGGGGGAGGTAGCTCAGGTGTTCAAGGAGAGGGTAATTAAGGAGGGCCCTTGGGAGGAAGGAGGGGATGCGGACAATGTGTGGATGAAGATGGCGACTTGCATTCGTAAGGTGGCCTCGGAGGAGTTTGGAGTGTCCAGGGGAAGGAGAAGCGAAGATAAGGATACCTGGTGGTGGAATGATGATGTCCAGAAGGCGATTAAAGAGAAGAAAGATTGCTTCAGACGCCTATACCTGGATAGGAGTGCAGACAACATAGAGAAGTACAAGATGGCGAAGAAGGCCGCAAAGCGAGCTGTTGGTGAAGCAAGGGGTCGGGCATATGAGGACCTCTACCAACGGTTAGGCACGAAGGAAGGTGAAAGGGACATCTATAAGATGGCTAAGATCCGGGAGAGGAAGACGAGGGATATTGGCCAAGTCAAATGCATCAAGGACGGAGCAGGCCAACTCTTGGTGAAGGACGAGGAGATTAAGCATAGATGGCGGGAGTACTTCGACAAGCTGTTCAATGGGGAGAATGAGAGTTCTACCATTGAACTGGACGACTCCTTTGATGAGACCAGCATGCGTTTTGTGCGGCGCATCCAGGAGTCTGAGGTGAAGAAGGCTTTAAAAAGGATGAAAGGAGGCAAGGCGATGGGCCCTGATTGTATCCCCATTGAGGTGTGGAAAGGTCTCGGGGACATTGCGATAGTATGGCTAACCAAGCTTTTCAACCTCATTTTTCGGGCAAACAAGATGCCAGAAGAATGGAGACGGAGTATATTAGTATCAATCTTCAAGAACAAGGGGGATGTTCAGAGTTGTACTAATTACCGTGGAATTAAGCTGATGAGCCATACAATGAAGCTATGGGAGAGAGTCATTGAGCACCGATTAAGAAGAATGACAAGCGTGACCAAAAATCAGTTTGGTTTCATGCCTGGGAGGTCGACCATGGAAGCCATTTTCTTGGTACGACAACTTATGGAGAGATATAGGGAGCAAAGGAAGGACTTGCATATGGTGTTCATTGACTTGGAGAAGGCCTATGATAAGATACCGCGGAATGTCATGTGGTGGGCCTTGGAGAAACACAAAGTTCCAGCAAAGTACATTACCCTCATCAAGGACATGTACGATAATGCTGTGACAAGTGTTCGAACAAGTGATGTCGACACCGGTGACTTCCCGATTAAGATATGACTGCATCAGGGTTCAGCCTTGAGCCCTTATCTTTTTGCATTGGTGATGGATGAGGTCACAAGGGATATACAAGGAGATATCCCATGGTGTATGCTCTTTGCGGATGATGTGGTGCTAGTTGACGATAGTCGGACGGGGGTAAATAGGAAGTTAGAGTTATGGAGACAAACCTTGGAATCGAAAGGGTTTAGGCTTAGTAGAACTAAAACCGAGTACATGATGTGCGGTTTCAGTACTACTAGGTCTGAGGAGGAGGAGGTTAGCCTTGATGGCCAGGTGGTACCTCGGAAGGACACCTTTCGGTATTTGGGGTCAATGTTGCAGGAGGATGGGGGTATTGATGAAGATGTGAACCATCGAATCAAAGTCGGATGGATGAAGTGGCGCCAAGCTTCTAGCATTCTCTGTGACAAGAGAGTGCCACAAAAGCTAAAAGGCAAGTTCTACAGGACGGCGGTTCGACCCGCAATGTTGTATGGCGCGGAGTGTTGGCCGACTAAAAGGCGACATGTTCAACAGTTAGGTGTGGCGGAGATGCGTATGTTGAGATGGATGTGTGGCCACACGAGGAAGGATCGAGTCCGGAGTGATGATATACGAGATAGAGTTGGGGTAGCACCAATTGAGGAGAAGCTTGTCCAACATCGTCTGAGATGGTTTGGGCATATTCATCGCAGGCCTCCAGAAGCTCCAGTGCATAGCGGACGGCTAAAGCATGCGGAGAATGTCAAGAGAGGGCGGGGTCGACCGAATTTGACATGGGAGGAGTCCGTTAAGAGAGACCTGAAGGATTGGAGTATCGACAAAGAGCGAGCTATGGACAGGGGTGCGTGGAAGCTTGCTATCCATGTGCCAGAGCCATGAGTTGGTTGCGAGATCTTACGGGTTTCACCTCTAGCCTACCCCAACTTGTTTGGGACTAAAGGCTTTGTTGTTGTTGTTGTTGTACAAAGAATATATGTCGGTTAATTACAGTAAATATATAAATTTTACATATCCTTTTATCTTAGTGCATTGATGTTGATTTTTGCTCGAGATGTACATGATATGTCTCCAATGTATCTATAATTTATGAAGTATTCATGCTATTATATTATTGATCTTGGATGTTTTATATGCATTTATATGTTATTTTATATGATTTTTGGGACTAACCATTAACCTAGAGCCTAGTGCCAGTTTCTATTTTTTTCCTTGTTTTTCATTTTTACAGAAAAGGAATACCAAACGGAGTCCAATTGACGTGCCAATTTTTAACGATTGTTTATGGACCATAAGAAGCCCACCACGGAGCATCGGAGATGGACCAGAAGAGTCCCGAGCCATCCACGAGGGTGGAGGGCGCGTCCTACCCCCTGTACGCGCCCCCTATCTCGTGGACGACTCGGAGACCCCCCTGATGTGAGATCGACGCCAAAAATTCCTATAAATACGAAAACCCCCAGAAAGAAACCTAGATCGGGAGTTCCACCGCTGCAAGCCTCTGTAGCCACCAAAAACCAATTGGAACCCTGTTTCGGCACCCTGCTGGAGGGGGGATCCATCACCGGTGGTCATCTTCATCATCCCAGCGCTCTCCATGACGAGGAGGGAGTAGTTCACCCTCGGGGATGAGGGTATGTACCATTAGCTATGTGTTTGATATCTCTCTCTCGTGTTCTTGATTTGGCATGGTCTTGATGTATCGCGAGCTTTGCTATTATAGTTGGATATTATGATGCTTCTCCCCCTCTATCTTCTTGTAATGGATTGAGTTTTCCCTTTGAAGTTATCTTATCGGATTGAGTCTTTAAGGATTTGAGAACACTTGATCTATGTCTTGCATGTGCTTATCTATGGTGACAATGGGATATTCACGTGATCTACTTGTTGTATGTTTTGGTGATCAACTTGCGGGTTCAGTGACCTTGTGAACTTATGCATAGGGGTTGGCACATGTATTCATCTTAACTCTCCGGTAGAAACTTTGGGGCACTCTTTGAAGTTCTTTGTGTTGGTTGAATAGATGAATCTGAGATTGTGTGATGCAAATCGTATAATCATACTTGCGATGACATTGGAGTACCTATGTGACATTAGGATTTTGGTTGATTTGTGTCTTAAGGTGTTATTCTAGTACGAACTCTAGGATAGATCAAACAGAAAGAATAGCTTCGTGTTATTTTACTATGGACTCTTGAATAGATCGATCAGAAAGGATAACTTTGAGGTGGTTTCGTACCCTACAATAATCTCTTCGTTTGTTCTCCACTATTAGTGACTTGGGAGTGACTCTTTGTTGCATGTTGAGGGATTGTTATATGATCCAATTATGTTATTATTATTGAGAGAACTTGCACTAGTGAAAGTATGAAACTTACGCCTTGTTTCTTAGCATTGCAACACCGTTTACGCTCACTTTTACCACTTGCTACCTTGCTGTTTTTATATTTTCATATTAGAAAAACCTATATCTACCATCCATATTGCACTTGGAACACAATCTCTTTGCCGAACTAGTACACCCATACAATTTACCATTGTATTGGATGTGTTGGGGACACAATAGACTCTTTGTTATTTGGTTGCAGGGTTGCTTGAGAGATACCATCTTCATCCTACGTCTCCCACGGATTGATAAACCTTAGGTTATACACTTGAGGGAAATTTGCACTGTCCTACAAACCTCTGCACTTGGAGGCCCAACAACGTCTACAAGAAGAAGGTTGCGTAGTAGACATCACTGCGTCAGCAGGGTCGTGACGAGCATGTGAAGGTAACTTTCCTTTGCAAAGGAAGAGGAGAACAACCAACATGCACTCATGATTTTGTTGTGCAATTCACAATTATAAAAAGTGGGTAGGGCTATATCTTGCAAACAGGTGGATTTCAAAACTCACGCTATATTTGTCTGTTACCTTTTATATTGTAAGTTTATAAATTAAAATGAAAATATTATTGGAATTCTTCATTTGTAGAATCGTGCATCACACAGGCATGTTACATGTGTCATCAGTGCTCGTCGGTATACATCTTTATTTAGGTGGCTACCGTTCTTATATTTTGACCAACTATGAAGGGGTTCTCTTCATATAGACATAGGGTTACTTTGTGCAATTGTACTCGTGTTAACGTGTAAGGCTTGCCATTAGAGTATACCATTGCAAAAGTATGTGAAACATGAACACGCAAATACGAATTGGTGATGGTCTGATAGTGGCATGACTTCCTTTGCGATGGGGCCTGATGAAACCATGGGAGGCCTTTGGGTTGCCAAATGATGGTTGCCTAATTGAAAATCGCCTCACAGCTATTCCAGATTTTTTCCCATACATTTTGCTTTAATCATATTCTTAAAATTGTTCTTATGGGATTTGCTTTTAGAAAATAAATCATTGGCAATATGCTTTCTTGGCAACTGTTTCCGCAATCGTGGCACGCGCAAGTGCGTATGTTTGGAAGATCTTTAAGGAATAAGTAAGTGAGTCAAAATAGATTGGAAAATATCTGACGTGCATACAGTTATCACGTGCGACACCCAACTCTTTGTAACATCCCAAATTTTCAATTTGGAATGTTATACATAGATCATCATTGCATATCATATTTTTATTGCATTGCTGGCTCGATCCTAGAAATTCTACGCAACTCAAGGACCCACGGAGAGAGATGGGGATTTCGTTATTTTCTTATTGAGTATTTCTCAAATTTTGAAAATAGGATCATTGATTTTATTTATTTTATCTTCAATTATTTCTACTACCAAAAATTCAGAGAGGGAATAAAATGAATTTCCCAAAATAAAGAAATAATGAAGATTTAATAAAAAAATCAAATAAGATTTATTTTGGAGTTTTTTCGCTTTTTATTTGAATTTAGGAAAAATGCCCGTTTTTCAAAACTGCATTTAGGCCCCCAAATAAATGTCACCTAGTCCGGCTTGATTTTAGAAGCAGGGAAAAATATATTTCGGGATTTTTGGAGTCCGTTTAGTATTTCTTTTTATTTTTCTACCGAGCGTAATGATTTAAAAAAAACGCGCACCGACCTACCGGGCCGTGCCCGAGCGGGACTCCGCTCGGGGGGCACTTTATAAAGCGCCCGACCCGGCGCCCCAGCCCGCCAAGTCGCCCCGCCGCCAGCCCGTTTCGCCGCCCCGGCCCACCCGCGCAAACCCTAACCCTAGCCACCGCCAGCCGCCGCCGCCGCCGACTCGCCGGAGCCGCCGCCCCGCCGCCCGCATCCCGAGGTTCGCCGCCGCCTCGAATCGCGTGCCGCCGGTTTTCTTAAAAACCGGGCGGTTTTTCTTTACGTTTTTTTTTCGTTTTTTTAGATTCGTTTTATTTTAGTTTTCAGTTTTTTTCTCTCGGTTTACGTTAATTGGCGGACGTTCGTCCGTTAGTTCGTTTTAGCGAACGCTTTTCATCAGATTTGTTTAATTAACGAACGTTCGTTCGTTAATCCGTTCATCGTTTTTTCTTTTTCTTGGATTTTCCGCGGTTATTTTCTTATCGCGATTTCTGATCCGATTTTAGTTTTAGTATAACTTTTCGCTTGTTTATCAGAATCAGGCAATTCAAGCGCCCGGAGTTTCGTCTCGAAACCCTCTTTCCGAATAATCTACTTAAATAAGTTTTTGCTTCTGTAAAATTTGACTTAGATCCAGATTAGTAAAACGAAGTTGTTTTCTTTCGCCGTTTGACTTTCGTTGCTTCTTTTGATTTGATTCTTTTTGCAAACCGGAGTTCTTAAGTTGAACATTCTGGTTGGATCTTTTTATCGAGTTTTACCTGTGCATTAGATGAGTACTTATTGTATGCTTGTTTGTTTGTCTACGATAGAATACCCGGAGTGCACCGCCTGTTACTTCGAGTCTCTAGGTTTCACGGATCATCAGCAAGGCAAGTAACAATTGATCATACCTTTCTACTACCCAGTTTTTATGCATTAGATCTATCCTCAAACATTGCATGATTAGGATCTAATTAAATTGTGGGATGGGAAGTAGATGAGGTAGTACCTATTACCTGTTTTATTATCAAACCTTTGGGAGTTACTTCTACGTTTGCTTAATTATGCCATGCTATGATAGTAGACGTGGATTGGGTGAGTGAATATCCATGACAGATGTGAGATTGTTAATCAATGGTCTATTTGAGGTGGCAACTTAAACACACATCTGGGTGGATTGAGGCACCTGTTTTCTAGCAGGACTTGCCTGTATTTCTTCGGACCGCCACCCAGGCTCAAAGGGATCATGAGATTATTCAAACTAGAAACTTACGTGTGCACCCACAAGCCATTATGGGCTCTGGCATAGTTGACTAAGTTGTGCGAACTCTTACGGGTAGACTAGCAGATGTAGGGGAATGTAGGTGTACCGGTCTACCCACATGTAAGGTGCTAGTGCTTCCGAAAGACTATGTCTCGGTCATCCGTTTCTCAAACATCATGTAGTGCGAGGAATCAAACGGAGGCGACCGAGTCTTGTGGGAAAAGTGTGCAAACCTCTGCAGAGTGTATAAACTAATCATGGTTAGCCGTGTCCCCGGTTATGGACATCTTGAGTATCTAGTATTTGATTATCATGTGAATCTCATCATGTTACTTTAACTAATATTGTTGGGTTTTTAATGAGTACTTTTTAATTGGGATTGAGGATGTTGTCAACCATTCTCAATGTTTAATAACCACCATGATAGTTAAATAAATTTATTCCTTTGCAGTAGGGAAAAATTGGCTTTATGCAAAAACTGTAACCATAGAGTTTTACCACCAGCCAAATATGCATGTAGTATAGCCTATCTCCATTGTTATTCTCTATGTGTTACATTGCCAGCATATTCCATGTGCTGACCCATTTTCGGGCTGCAACGTTTCATGTTGCAGACTTTTCAGACGATGAGTAAGGTGCTTTTAGGTCGTGGTTCTATACTCAGTGATGCCGTTGGAGTTGATGGACTCACTTATCTTCCAAGCCTTCCGCTGTTATCGTTTTAGATGGCCTTAAGCCATATTTATTTCAATAAGTTCTCTTTTGAGACAATGGTCATAACATAAAGGATGTTTGGTCCTACACTTGGGGGACGTCCGAATATACTGCTAGAAAATTTTACAAGTTTTGCTTTAGAGATGTCAAAGCCCATAAAACGTACAAATGGTTGTGGAAATCCAAAGTTACAGCCAAGATCAAGGTATTTGGCTGGCTCCTCCTATCCGATCGACTCAATACTAGAGACATGCTCAAGCGAAGGCATTATAATATTGGAGATGATTTAAGCTGCCTCCTTTGTGGTCATTCCCATGAAGACGTTGATCACATGATCCTCAACTGCCCATTTAGTAAACAATGCTGGTCTAAACTGGGGGTGAATCCAGACCATCATACCACGCGTCTACCATGGTTGGAAGCGGCTAGGACAAACTGGAATCAACCTATGTTTATGGAAACATTCCTTCAGGCATCTTGGAGTATTTGGAAGGAGAGGAATGACAAATTATTCAGACAAATTACTCCCTCCTACAACTCTTGGCTACAAAGATTTAAAACAGACTTTGGTCTTCTTCAATATAGGGTCAAAGAGAATATGAAGGATTTCATTTTCCTTTAATAGACTCCCTTCCTTCTGATTAGTCTGCTTCTGATAGTCCTGCCACCCCCTTGCCACAAAAGTGGCTAGGGTTGCCTCTTGTAAACACCTTGTACAATGTAATGTAAATGTTTGAAAGGTAATATATATAACAGTGGGAGCCTCTCCCACTGTCACAAGTTTCAAAAAAAAGTTCTCTTTTGAGACATTCGATGTAATAAGTGTGTGATTGCTACTCTGTTATAAATCCTCCAAGTACTGTGTGGTGTCAGCATTACTGATCCAGGGATGACACTGAGCACAGAGATCAGACTATTTGAGGTCTAGTCGCTACAAGGTGGTATCAGAGCACACGCTGACTGTAGGACACGGCCACTAAGCTTAAGCCCTAGATAACTACTCTTTCTTCTCATTTCTGACTCCTCAACTTTTCTATTCTTTAGGATGGCGGATGCAAGGATCAAGTTTGCGCAACCCGATGAGAATTCACCTTTTGGATGTCACTTGAAGGAAGCCGCTAGATACTTGAACATAGGAGTACCAAGCTTCACTGGGACTTTCAACGCCACTTTACCCGAAGAGGAGCGCTGGAGGATTCAAGTCTACATTCCAGGAAGGACGTTTGCACCAGTCACGGAACCTATAGAATTTACCTTTGATGTGCCAACATGGAGCCTAGGAAAGAGCATGGCAGCTCACATCGCCATGGGACGAATTGGAGAAGTTTACCACAACGATCTCAAGAATACTATCTACCAGATTTGTGGGCGCCGAGATGAGCATTGGGAGATGATCGCCACCAGGAGGGACAGATCAATCGCAGCGTATATTCAGGAGTTAAGCCAACACATCCGACGCCAGGAGAACCATATGTGCGCAGATATGGAGGAGCTACAGAAGGCTATGACCAGGATCAAGGAGCTAGAAGCAGAACTCAAGGCTACACGTAAAGACTATATGGAAGAAACCGTTGCTCTACTAAGACAGAATGGTGACCTTAAGGAGAAGATTGGAATATTCATGGGAGGTTCAGCACCCCGAGGAGAAGAGGATGAACCCACATGTCCAGATAATTATATCATCATCGACGACACCGACTCGGATCCCGACTATGTTGATGAAGCTGGAGCAGATATCATGGAACCTGCATCGGAGCAGTTTTTCTAGTTGACCACCATAATAGTAGTAGAATTTTCCACCATTTAACTAGTTTTAGTCCAAGCACTTTTGTAACGATAGTTAGACCGTTGAATGCCCTTGTTTGAATTGATTGGAATGATATTGTGTGTTTTGTCTCATGTGCATATGGGTAGTGTTTCCTCACTACACCTCATTCTATTCTTAACTCTTCCCTTTAAACCCTCAGATGCCTCCGAGACGCGACCCCGAGTTTGTCTTTCCGCCGGAGATCACTCAGTTGATTCAGCAGTAGAATACCTTGATTCAAACATTGGTACAGAACCAAGGCAACAACAACAACAACCCACCACCACCACCACCTGTTGACCATCTGGCACGTTTCTTAAGGTTGAATCCGCCGGTGTTTTCCAGTAGCACCGAGCCGATAGTAGCAGATGATTGGCTCCGTAAGATAGGGAGGGAGTTGACCACTGCAGGATGCACAGATGGAGAAAAGGTGAAGTTTGCCGCGCATCAGCTTGACGGACCCGCGGCAGCATGGTGGGAGAATTTTACAGCCACTTACCCTGTAGACACTGTCACATGGAATCAGTTTCAGCAAGCATTTCATACTGCCCATGTTTCAGCAGGAGCTATGGCCATGAAGAAGCATGAGTTTCGTAACTTACGCCAAGGAGGACGGACAGTTGGCCAGTATGTGGATGATTTTAGTAAACTAGCACGTTATGCCCCAGATGACGTTGCTACGGATGCAACTAAGCAGGAGAAGTTTCTAGAAGGACTGAATGATGAGCTGAGCATGCAATTGATGGTAGCCACTTTCAATAATTACCAGGAGTTAGTAGATCGTGCTCTTATGATTGAAGGGAAGCAGCAGCAGATTGATAATCGTAAGAGGAAGTATGCACAGGGGAAGTATAATTCTGGAGCTCAGCAGAAGCCACGCTTTACCCCGAAGTCAGGAGGACATTTTCAACATACTCATGGAGGAGGCACCTCGCACAATCACAATGGCACAAAGAATGGAAACGGGAATGGAGGAAGCAATGGACAAAGCCGCACCACCCCGTCAACACCATCCAAAGCAGACCTGAGCCATATCACCTGTTATAAGTGCCGCAAGACGGGGCATTATGCAAATGATTGCCCAGAAGCCCAAAATGGAAATGGTAATGGAAGATCAGGAAAGAAGACGAACCCTTTCAACAGGGGGCAAGTGAACCACGTTACCGTGGAGGAGGTTGAAGCTCAGCCAGACGCAGTAATAGGTAAGTTTTTGGTTAAGGCATTTACTGCAGTTGTTCTTTTTGATACTAGTGCATCACATTCATACATATCAAGGGGATTTGTGAATAAGTTTAGCATGCCCACTAAGACTCTTAAGACACCCATGCTAGTAAGTTCACCGGGAGCTGAGTTTATGGTCAGTCAAGGATGCTTCCAGGTGCCGTTGAGTATAGGAAGGCATGTTTTCCCCACGGATTTGATTATATTGGAATCCCAAGGATTGGATGTAATTCTTGGTATGGATTGGCTGTCAATGTATGGAGGAAACATTGATTGCGCTAGTAAGACAATTTTGCTTACAACGCCAGAAGGGATAAGGATCAAGTATGTATCACAGCATGAGCCGAGGAGAGCACATGTAAATTCCTTGTCAGGAGTTGTGCAGGAGGAAGTACCAGTGGTAAGGTATTTCCCCGATGTATTTCCTGAAGAGTTGCCAGGCATGCCACCGGATAGAGACATTGAGTTCTTAATTGAGCTACTGCCAGGCACTGGGCCTATATCCAAGAGACCGTTTAGGATGCCAGCCCAAGATTTGGAGGAAATTAAGAAGCAGATTAAGGAGTTGTTGGATAAAGGTTTTATTCGCCCAAGTTCTTCGCCTTGGGGATCGCCAGTACTTCTAGTGGAGAAGAAGGATGGATCGTTAAGAATGGTTGTTGATTATCGTGGATTGAATGAAGTAACAATCAAGAACAAGTACCCACTACCAATGATCAATGATCTGTTTGATCGGTTGCAAGGAGCTAAGGTGTTTTCCAAGATCGATTTGCGATCAGGGTACCATCAGTTAAAGATTCGGGAGCAAGATATACCGAAGACGGCTTTTACCACCAGGTACGGGCTGTATGAGTATACCGTTATGTCATTTGGTCTGACTAACGCCCCAGCCTATTTTATGAACATGATGAACAAGGTGTTTATGGAGTTTTTGGATAAGTTCGTCGTAGTGTTCATTGATGATATTCTGGTTTACTCGAAGAATGAAGAGGAACACAAGGAGCACTTGCGTTTGGTACTCGAGAAGCTCAGAAAACATCAGCTATACGCCAAGTTCAGCAAGTGTGAGTTTTGGTTGAAGGAAGTTGGATTTCTCGGACATGTTATGTCCGGAGAAGGTATCGCAGTAGACCCCACTAAAGTAGTCACTGTGACAAACTGGGAAGCACCAACCACAGTTGGAGAGATCAGGACTTTCCTTGGACTCGCAGGATACTACCGAAGGTTCATTGAAAACTTCTCGAAGATTGCGAAGCCTATGACAGAATTGTTGAAGAAGGATACTAAGTTCATTTGGACTGAGGAGTGTGAGGCTAGTTTCCAAGAATTGAAGAAACATTTGGTTACCTCACCAGTGTTGATTCTGCCAGATCAGACTAAGGATTATGAAGTGTATTGCGACGCTTCACGTAGAGGACTTGGAGCAGTGCTTATGCAGGAGGGAAGAGTTGTTTCGTATGCTTCACGACAGCTTAAGCCCCATGAGTTGAATTATGCTACTCATGATTTGGAGTTAGCAGCCGTAGTGCATGCACTGAAAATGTGGAGACATTTTCTCATTGGAAATCATTGTGAGGTGTACACGGATCACAAGAGTTTGAAGTACATCTTCACGCAGAAGGAGTTAAATCTCAGGCAGAGGAGATGGTTGGAACTTATTAAGGATTATGATATGAGATTGCATTATCACCCTGGGAAGGCTAACGTTGTAGCAGACGCGTTGAGCCGCAAGAGCCATGTCAATACTCTAATGACGGGAGAAATACCCAAGGAGTTAGCCGAGGACCTTCGAGAGCTATGTTTGGAGATAGTTCCGAGAGGCTATGTAGCAGCATTGGAGATTCAGTCTACGTTGATGGATAAAATCAGAGAAGCTCAAAAGGCAGATACGGAAGTTGCCACTATTAAGGAACGGATGAGCAAAGGAAAGGCTAAGGGATTTCGTGAGGATGAGTACGATACCCTACGATTTGAGGACCGTGTTTATGTGCCCAATGACCCGGAGATCAGGAAGTTGATACTGCAAGAGGCACATGATTCACCATATTCTATCCACCCCGGAAATACAAAGATGTATTTGGATTTGAAGGAAACATTCTGGTGGACCGGAATGAAGAAGGATATCGCAGAGTATGTAGCAGTTTGTGATGTATGTGTAAGTGCATCTAGTGCCCCTTAGTGATTTTGGTGTATTGAAAACTTATAGGTTAAGGGACTGATGCGTTTGTGAGTGTACACAGGTCTATAAGTCTATGAGGAGTTTGATATTTACAGAGAAAGTCGACCCCTAAAAATGAAGTTCATCGACTGAAGACTTTGATATTCTGAAGACTTTGAAAGTGAAGAAATTGGTGTGACCTTGAAGACTTGGTATTCATTTGAGGAACATGGAGCGTGAAGACTTTTGTTTTCGTAGTTTCATTTTCTCTTTCTTGAGTCATAGGAAACACCGTACTGTTAAAGGGGGTCGAGGAAATACTAAGGAAAAATTTCCATGTGATGCTCAACTCAAAATCCTACACCTACCAATCCCTTCGAGTGAAGCCATTGAAAATCTCATACAGTTCAGTCAAGTTCTTCAGTGACAGAGAGGCAGTTCTTCTGGTCACTGATGACTTTGCTCTGACTGAGGAGTTAGGAATTCGCCAGTGCGAATTGCCTACACTGTGAGGAACATGATAGCCCTGAGGAATTTGAGAGTCAAATTTCCGACCGTTGCTGTGCTGCGCGCCGGCTGTCCCAAAATATCTTATCCACCTAACAGTCATATCATTGAAGGGCATTTATGTCTTATCATGTCGGGCTGCTCCCTAGGCTATAAATAGCCGCCCCCTACAACCACTAGTTGGTTGGCTGCTCCGAGAGAACTTGACACTTGTCATCTAAGAGCAACCCATCCTCCGAGGACTTTGAGCGAAAATCATCAAGTGACGAAAATCCCAAAACCAAACCCCCACAAACCCAAAGTGATTGAGCATCACTGAAGAAATTGATCCCGCGTGGATCCGACGCTTGTTACCTCTGAAGACTGTGCTTCTTCCAGAC
The DNA here is from genome assembly GCA_963921465.1 of Triticum timopheevii. Classification (NCBI taxonomy): domain Eukaryota; kingdom Viridiplantae; phylum Streptophyta; class Magnoliopsida; order Poales; family Poaceae; genus Triticum; species Triticum timopheevii. The sequence continues at coordinate 439,475,596 of OY997262.1, forward strand.
GGTTAGGCGTCAAGGTCTAGAGCATCCAAGAGGAATTGTGGATCGCCGAGTGACCAAGTATGTGAAGGTTTGGAAGTCACCTGAAGACTTACCATGAGTGATTGGACGAGACCTGCGTGGTCTTAGTTCAAGGAGAATACGGTGAGGACTGGGTGTCCTGAGTTGCGGCTTAGAGACTGGGTGTCCGGGACTGCGTGTCCTCGAGTTTAAATACTCAGCCGCTCCAACCAAATGTACAACTGAGACAGCAGTTGGAACTGGTTTACCAAATCATTGTCTTGACCAACTAACTGGTTCTATCTCCTCAACACTTTCATTTCCTCATTACCGTGTTGAATGTTGTTCATATTTGTGCTTGAAGACTTTGACTGAAGACTTTCACAAATTCCTCAGTTCAATTTCTTCAGTCTGTTTGTCTTCATCTTGTTATCATGTGTTTACGCTTTTCTGTACTCTGTGCTTGTCTTCATTTCATCATGATGACTATGTTTGTATCCTGTTATGTTTACTTCTGAGTACTTATTCCGCTGCAAGTAGTTCCTCGCTAAGGAATTTCCTCACCAGCAAATTTCTCAGTGAAGAATTCATAAAAATCGCCTATTCACCCCCCTCTAGTCGATATAACGCACTTTCAATTGGTATCAGAGCAAGGTACTCCCTTGTTCTGTGTGATTTTGGTTTAATCGCCTGGAGTTTTAGTTATGTCGACCGTAGGTATGAAGAAAGTGACATGCCCTATCTTTGATGGTCATGACTATCCCAAGTGGAAGGCCATGATGAGGAAGCGCCTCATGGCAAGGAACAACGAGCTGTGGACCGTCACTGAGATTGGTCTTACTGATCTATGCAAGATGGCGGATGCTGATGATATTCGCAAGTACACTCGACTTGATCTCATAGCAAAGGATATCATCTGCTCCTGCCTATCCAGAGATCAATTCGGGCGAATTATGCATCTCGGCAATTCGAAGCTCATCTGGGACCGAATCTCTGATGTCTATGAAGGTCATCGAACTCGTCATGATCCCTGGTTTGAGGACTTCAAGGAATCTCTCAAAACGATGACTTTCAAGCCAGAATCATCATCTTCTGCATCATGTCTCGTGGCAAACGGTGCTGAGGTAACCGAATGCTCCTCATCCGAGTCTTGTGATGATGAATCTGATAATGATGAATCTGATAATGATGAATCTGATGATGACATTGAATCTTGTTATACCAAACTTGTTTGCATTGCCACTAAACAACAAATAGCTTTAGAACAAGTTCAAGATATTCTAGATAAAAGTGTTTATATGTTGCGTAAAGAAATGGATCAGTCAAAAGCATTGGGTGAATGTCTTCAGAGAATTCACTCCAAGTTTGACGTCCTTCAAGATCAACATAATACCCTCTTGACTGATCACGAGAAGCTTTCTCTTGAATCTCTTCAAAGAAAGGAAGATCTTGAAAAGTTAAGAGTGTGTTATGAATATCTTCAGAAGGAGCGCGATTCATTACTAGCTCAACAAATCAGCGCTTCTCACGAAGAATTTGTGCCTCCATGCTTAAAGTGCACTGAACGTGAATCTGCTAATTCTTCACCTGAATGTTCAAATGCTTCAACTGTTACAAATTCTTCATCTGCCTCTGCTATCACTAATTCCTCATCTGAGGACATTGCTAGTATCACTGACAATGCAGGGCTGAAGGAATTGTACATGACAGGCACGTACAAAAGCCTCAAAGGGCATCAGACACTTTGTGATGTGCTTAAAAAGAAGATCCTCAACAGAAACCCTAGGAAAGAGGGTATTGCCTTTGAGAGGAAACTGAATGCTGATGGAACATATTGGAAGCCTGAGCAGTACCCCAAAACCTCATGGGTTGCTGCAAAGGGACCTCCAGTTGATCCATCTAACTTATCTGGCTTTACATGTGAATCTCCTCATTCTTCTGATGAGTCATTTGACTCCAACTATAAACTGTTCAAAAATCAGAATGGTGAAGTATTTGCTAGATATGTTGGCACTAACTGCAGGAACGGTTCCCCTATGAAGAAAATCTGGGTTCCCAAAAGTTACGTTGAAAGTCTTCAGGTGAATGTACTCATGAAACCACCTGTGAAGAACAGGTACCCCAGATCAAATTCTTCACGTGGATCAAATTCCTCAAATGGATCAAAGTCCTCATATGATTATCATCGTGCTAACAACTCTGTCTCGCAGTAGAGCTAAGGGCTATGAATATGTGCATTATTCTTCAAACCATTATGTTCATAAGTCCTCGAAGAATTACTCTGCTTATTCATATGCTTACCCTAACCCATCTTATGTGAAACAAAATGGTTTGGCATCTTTGCCACCATTCTCATATGGTGCTCGCAGAATGATGAATTCTTTACCACCCCTCCAGATGTGGGTGGTGAAGAAAAAGAACTAATCTCTTTTGCAGGGTCAGGTCTCCAAACGTGCTTTAACGTCTAAAGAATTTGCTGGGGACCTGACGAAATTGCCTGAAAGGACGCAGGCGAATCATGATGAAATGAACTTTCATTTCACACGTCCTCATACTGCTATATCTGTTTACTGCTTGATGAAATTCATCTGATGAACTTGATATCATATTCTTCACTGATGAAGCATATGAGATTGTAAGTTACACTAATTCATCTGCAGGATGATCAACCCAAAACTACTGAATGGGTCCTCGATAGTGGATGTACAAATCACATGACTGGTGACAAGAATCTATTGATGGATGCTCCTTTATCACCATCACCTCTAAAGCATATCATCTTTGCTGACAAAGGCAAAAGTCAGGTATTGGGTGTTGGTAAGGTTGCGATCCCTAAGGATAAACACATGGACAAAGTCATGCTTGTTGAGTCCTTAGGATACAATCTCATGTCAGTCTCAATGCTTTGTGATCTTGATATGGTTGTTGTCTTTGGCAAGTATCGCTGTGTTGTGATTATGGAAGCTGACAATTCCAAAGTCTTCGAAGGCTTTAGGAGAGGAGATCTGTATATTGTTGATTTCTCTACAGGACCACAACCAGCCGTGTGTCTACTTGCAAAAGCTTCAGAAGGCTGGCTATGGCATCGACGACTTGGTCACGCATGCATGAGGAATTTGCACATGCTTGCGAAGAAGAAGCATGTCATTGGCATTGAGAATGTCAAATTCCTCAAGGATCATTTATGCGGAGCCTGTGAAGCTGGAAAAATGACCAAGGCCAAGCATCCAGCAAAGACTATCATGACCACTACCCGTCCATTCGAATTGCTTCACATGGACCTCTTCGGACCTAATCATTATTCAGCAGTCACTAATGATGCATCTCTATATGGTTTTGTCATTGTTGATGATTATTCTCGATATACATGGGTACACATTGTTACTTACAAACATGAAGTGCAGGAAGTCTTCAAACGATTTTCCTCGAGGGCTTCAACCAACTTTGGTGTGAAGATCAAGCATATCAGAAGTGACAATGGAACTGAGTTCAAGAATTCCGGCCTTGATGCCTATCTTGATGAACTTGGTATTAATCATGAATTATCTGCTCCCTATACTCCTCAGCAAAATGGCGTCGTGGAGCCCAAGAACAGAACTCTTGTTGAGATGGCTGACACTATGCTTGATGAATACAAAACGCCTCAGCGTTTTTGGATTGATGCAATTGATACTGCATGCCACATCATCAACAGAGTATATCTTCACAAATTCTTCAAGAAAACGGCCTATGAACTCCTCACTGACAAGAAACCCAATGTGAGATATTTCAAAGTCTTCGGTGCTAAATGCTGGATTAGAGATCCTCACCACAACTCTCAATTTGCACCGAAAGCACATGAAGGTTTTATGCTTGGTTACGGAAAGGACTCGCACACCTACAGAGTCTTCAACATTGTTCTTCACAAGATTGTTGACATTGTAGATGTGCGGTTCGATGAAACTAATGGCTCGCAAAGAGAGCACCTACCTTCTGTGATAGATGAACCAGCACCTCAAGATGCTATCAAGCTCAAGGCAACTGAGGATGTCATTCCTACTGAAGAATCTGCTGAAGAATTCATTCCTATTCATGAAGAACATCGAGCTGATGCACCTGAAGAACATGATGAGGAAAATGGTGCTGAAGAAAATGCCGATCAAAATCCTCAGCGACAACCAGCTCACCCTCGCGTTGCAAAAGAAGTGCAAGTGGAGAAGATCATCGATGACATTAGCGCACCAGGTCCTCTCACACGCTCAAAAGCTTCACATTTATCTAACTTTTGTGGGCACTATGCTTTTGTCTCTATCACAGAGACCACTAAGGTAGATGAAGAATTTCTGGAGCCGGAGTGGATTCAGGCTATGCAAGAAGAATTACATCAGTTCGAGCTAAACAATGTCTGGAAATTGGTCAATCGCCCAGATCCTCGCAAGCATAATATCATTGGCACAAAGTGGATCTACCGCAACAAGCAAGATGAAAATGGCCTTGTGGTGAGGAATAAGGCATGACTAGTAGCTCAAGGCTACACACAGGTTGAAGGAATTGATTTCGATGAAACTTTTGCACCTGTTGCTAGACTTGAGGCTATTCGCATATTACTTGCTTACGCTAACCATCATGATATCATCTTATATCAAATGGATGTGAAAAGTGCATTCCTCAATGGTAAGCTTGAGGAAGAAGTATATGTTGCTCAACCCCCAGGTTTTGAAGATCCAAAGAATCCTGACAAAGTCTTCAGACTCAATAAGGCCCTCTATGGCCTCAAGCAAGCCCCTCGGGCGTGGTATGATACATTGAAGGAATTCTTCGTGAAGAATGGCTTCACACCCGGTTCACTCGACCCTACTCTATTTACTAAATCTTATGATGGTGAACTGTTTGTGTGCCAAATATATGTTGATGATATTATCTTTGGCTGTACTGACCAACGTTATAGTGATGAATTTGCCTATATGATGAGTGAAGAATATCAAATGGCTATGATGGGAGAGCTGAAATTCTTCTTAGGTCTTCAAATCCGTTAGCAGCGCAATGGCATATTCATATCTCAGGAGAAATACCTCAAAGATGTACTGAGGAAATTCGGCATGCAAGATTGCAAAGGCGTCAAAATTCCTATGCCCACAAATGGCCATCTATGCACTGATGAAAATGGTATTGACTTCCATCACAAGGTATACCGCTCCATGATTGGTTCTTTATTGTACTTATGTGCATCTAGGCCAGATATAATGCTTAGTGTTTGCATGTGTGCCCGATTTCAAGCTGCACCGAAGGAATCACACCATAAGGCTGTGAAGCATATTCTTTGATATCTAGCTCACACACCAACACTAGGATTATGGTACCCCAAGGGCTCTGCTTTTGATCTCATTGGATATTCTGACTCTGACTATGCTGGTGATCGTGTGGACCGCAAGTCAACATCTGGCACTTGTCATTTCCTTGGACGATCTTTGGTCTGTTGGTCCTCGAAGAAACAGAACTGCGTATCACTATCTACTGCTGAAGCTGAATACATTGCTGCTGGCTCATGCTGTGCTCAACTGCTTTGGATGAAGCAAACCCTCAAGGACTATGGCGTCAACGTGAAGAATGTGCCTCTCCTCTGCGACAATGAGAGTGCCATCAAGATTGCTCACAACCCAGTTCAGCACTCGAAGATAAAGCACATCCAGATTCGTCATCATTTTCTTCGTGATCATGTGTTGAAGGGCGACATCTCCATCGAGCATGTGAAGACTGAAGAACAGCTAGCTAATATCTTCACCAAGCCCTTGGATGAGAAGAGATTTAGCAAGTTGCGGTGTGAGCTAAATATCTTAGAGTCTTTGAATGTTCTTTTAAAAGGACACACATCCTAACCCTTATGCAGAATTGATGACTTAGATGTACAACACATGAAGAAACGTTTTTCTTCAATCAATGAAGAATAACACTCTAAGTGTGAAGAAATTAATGAAGAATTTGATTCTCAGAACCCTACGACAATTGTACGTGGTATCCGAAATCATCATTCTTATACGGTGGGCCACGCCACCACAAAAAGTGGAAAATCTTCAATTTGAGTTTTTCCTCATTTTTGAAATTCTTAAGTTTTTCAAATTCTTCAACTTTGCAAAATCTTCACTGTTTCCGTCGTTTTTCTTCATTGGCTATATATATATATATATATATATATATATATATATATATATATATATATATATATATGAGTTATGTCCTCTACAGCATTCACTTATGGCTATTTCTTCAAGTTGCGTTTTCTGCTAAGTGAATGTGATCGGACCCTTCCCCCTCTATGCTATACTCAACCCAATCTATTCACAAATTCTTCATGTGCGTTCTATTTGAAACTCGTTCAAATTCTTCACTATGTCCTTGTCAGCTGAAGAAATTGCGAACGAAACTTTAAAACAAATCTTATCCAGATTTTCGGTTTTACCGCTCAAACCGTTCCGCATCCCACGATGCATTATTATAATCACCCACAATCTTACACGATCTCATCTACACAGTACGTGGGTGACACATGTCGCGTGAAGGAGAAAGGGCAGGGGCATGTTCGTCCCAAATCTTCGGGCGAACAGTTTTTACCGTGGCTATATATACCCCTCTCCCCTTCCTCACTTCATTTACTCCGCTTGGTCGCTGTCTGTCGCTCGAGCTCCTCAAACCCTAGCGCCGCCGCTACTCCATCGCCGCTGGTGAGGAAGAGCTTCACTGTCTCGACCTCGTCGCCGTCGTACTCGCGCCGGCTGCGGAAATCTTCACTCCGCCGCCGCCGTAGCTATCTCCCTCTGCCAAGTTAGGGCGTGGGAGATCTAACTTGACGAACTTCATCGCTGTTCATCTCAGTTCGTCGTGTTCTTCAGTTCGGGTAATTAAAAGTTACTTTTATTACTCACTTTGATTCTCAAGTGTTCCTGAAAATCTTCAAAGGTGTTTATTCTTCAAATCTTCACACATATGAACACCTCACACACTGTATGCTCTTGATCCATCTCTCTAAGCACTTATTTTCTTCAAGATTCCTCAACTGTGTGGATTTTTGATCTGTACAACTCTGGAACATAAGACAAGAACGCTTAGTGAAATTCCTCAAGGCTCAACTGGTCAAATTCCTCAAAACTTGTCTTTTCAAAAAATCTTCTATGAACGCATATGACCTCTCCAAATTTCCTCGCACCTACACTCTGTTCACAGGTACTCATGTCCGCTGCAGAATCACTAGGTTCTCATCAACTTAACTCATTTGCAGCGTTCCTCGAAGAAAAACTGCATACTTCTTCTGAGTGCTCTATTGTTCAAATTCCTCATCTGAAGAAAATGGCAGAAGGAAAGAGACCGCAGAAAGGAGGAAATAAACCGGAGGTCATGACAGCTTTCGAAATCCCTGATGAAATATACAAGGATTATTGCACACCTGATGAAGCCAAGTTTGGCAAAGAAAACAAGAATCAGCGCAAAGTGCGCATCCAGAGGATTGAACAAAGATGGGCACGAGAATGGAGGGAATATCGATATGTTACTCCTAAGTACATGAAGAAATTCGCCTTAAATCCTCCATGCCCAAGAGCTCCATTGGCACCTGGCCAAGTAGCTGATCCCACCAGCATCAAGCGTGGTGAGGACTTTCCTGAAGAATGGGCTAGGCGTCAAGCAAAACTGGCAAGACAAGCCAAGGAGGCAGTGAGGAAATTCAATGAGGATTCTGCCGCTGCTGCTGCTGCTGAGACCTCGGTCAAACCGAGGAAATCAATGTCGAAGAAGCCTGCTCGTAAGCCAAGTGCTTCACCTTCAGCGCCCTCACGACCCAGTTCCTCAGCTGCGCCCTCACGGCAAATTCCTCAGACTGCTGCTGCTCCATCAAAATCCTCAGCAGCTCCCTCAAAGTCCTCAACTCCTGTGCATCTGGCTACATGCCAAAGGACTCAGGGTTTCTCAATTGCTTCTGGTGTCTCAGCAAGTTCCTCAGCTGCACCAATGTCCTCATCAGGCCCCTCACTGTTGAAGACAAAAGCAACAGCTGGACGCGGTCCTCGGCCAAGTCCAAGGAAGAAACAGGTTGCATTCCACGTGCTTTCTGATGATGATGCCTCTGATGAAGAACTTGCTGAAATCATCAGAGACAGACAAGCAAAGGCTACTAGAGCCAAAGGAACATCTGTGCCACTGCTTTTGGATCCGAAGAAGATCCTTGACTACATTGACCTCTGGCACCAGGATCCAAACACTCCAATGCCTGATCTGCCTCTGACTCCTGGTCAAAGTCACATGCTGACCCATTTCATCTCTCAAGAGAAATAGAAGTTTGAGAAGGCTCGTGAGATAAAAAGAGCTCGAGCTAGAAAGGAGAAGCTTCTGAAGAAGAACGTTGTCAGACTGACACCTGAAGAACTTCTCAAGGCTCAATCCGAAATCCAAGCCCTCAGCAAGGACTTCGATGCATACAATGCTGATTGGCAAGGAGCCAAAGTGCGATTCGTCAACCTGACGAAGAAAATGTCAACTGTTGCAGCCCCATCACAACAAGAAATTCCTCAGGCTACCGACTCTGCTCAGCCTGCTGAAGAACATGCCAGCACCGCTGATGACTTTCAGCCTACTGATGAAAACACAAGTTCCAGGGCTGATGACTCCATTCCAGCCGCTGAAGAAATTGCCAGGGCATTCACTTGTGGTGCGCCTAAAGAAACTGAAGAGATCAGGGCAACTGCATCAGTTGCGCCTGAAGAAAATCAACCATAGTCCTCAGCTCCTCCTGCGCCTACTCCAACTCCAATTCTTCCTTCTGCCTATTAAGTGAAGAAGACCAAGGCTGCAGAGCGAGCTGCAGCGAAGAAAAGGAAGGCATCAGCTGCGTCAAATTCTTCGGCTGCGAAGAAAATGAAGCCAATGACCAGCTCTCTTGAAAATCCTATTGATGTCGTTCCGATTTCCTCCATGTCATCAAAGGAAATTGTTCCTTATGGAGAAGACTACAAGATCCCAAGCGGATCTGATGAAGAAACTCATTCTGCTGCTACGTCAGAGCGGTTTGATGAAGAAATTGAAGTGGAAGCATTCCCTTCAACGCCAGTTGTTTCCTCACCCATGCCTCAATTCACAGCTGAAGAGGCTGGTGTTGAGGAAATTGAAAATGAAGATGAAGATGTGGATATTGGATGCACTACACCAGTGATGAATGATGACTTTTGGGAAAGTCAGCATCCCAATACTCCTCTCTTCACTCCTATTCAACAGATTCCTCAGTCCCCGGCTACAACTGTTCAAATGGGATCTGAAGAAACTCATCCCACTTCATCTGTTCATGAAGAAATTCCAGCCACTAGTGCTGAAGAACCTGCTGCCATTGATCCTCAAGTTGCACAAGAAGAGGAACCAGAAATTCCTCAGCCTGCAGTACCTGAGCTCGCGATTCCTGAGGTTGTGCTGCAAATCATTGATACTCCTCTGCCCAAACCGAAGAATCCGTTCTCAAGCAAGCAAAAATTCAAGGCTGAAGACTTCTTTTCTGAGCATGTGTTCTTCACTGATTATAATCCATATGACTCTGCTCGCATAAGGAAGAGGCGTTTCTGGACTGCTACTCAAGCCAACTTCTATTCTTCAGTGCTCTTTGACAACGACAAAATCTTCGATCATGAACATATTCCTCATGTGGATATGGAATCTCTGCCGTGCTTCGAGCCAGCCCTCAGTGTTATTCATGATGCTGGACTACTGAACTTCTGCACTGATATCTGTGATTGGAATGAAGAACTCATTCTTCAGTTCTACGCCACACTGCATATCACCGGAGATGCTGAAGATGTCACTTCATGGGTACTGGATTGGATGACCGAAAACACTCCCTACAAGGCACCAGCAACTGAATTGCTTCGTGTCCTTCCTCTTGATCCTCCCCATGACAGTGCACATTGCATCTACAATGACCCTGAACTGACGAATCATTATATGCAAGTGCTCATGAAGCCTTTGAAGCCAGGGCAGGCCCCTCGAACCAAATTCCTCGTCAAGGACTTGCTATATGTGCCCCGGACTGTCTATCGAATCCTGACAAAGACAATGAGTCCAATCAAAGGCCACGACTCAAATGATGAAGATGTCGTTGGCATCATGAAGAACATGCTTTTCAACATCATTCATGGCGTTCCCGTCAACTTCCATGATTTCTTCATGAGGACTCTGGCTAATGTTGCTATGTCACCTTTCGAGCTGAAGCCCTATGCGCCTTGGATTATGAGATTCATAAGGGCAAGATCTTCACTGAATTACAAGGCTGACACTCTGAACCATAGTAGCTACTTGCCTCCCATTGAAGTCCTCAAGGGACCAGTTTCATCATCTGATGACAGATGCAAGGCAGCTGCTGTGATCGATGAAGGCACTCGTCCATTGGATGGTCAATTTCGTTTGGCTACTTCTTACTCCACCAATGACGACTCTGCTACACATGACACTGCCGCAAATACCTCAGCTAAGCAAAAGCCTCAAGCCACAGCACCCAGGGTGATGACTGACCGTGAGTTACTCCTCAGTCTTCATCAGAAGGTTGATCACAATCACAAATGGGTGAAGCGTCAGTTTGCTGCAATTCTTCACAACATGACCTCAACCCATAATGCTGTGAAGAAGAACCATTATCACCTTCATGAAACCCTCAACCGCACCTGGGCTGTTCTCACTCATGTATATACCGCGGAAGAACTGAAGACTATGGGTCTCCAGGAAGCTTTTGACTGGTCTGCACCACCTCCGAAGAAACTCAAGCGAGTCAAAGTTCCTGATCTGGCGGCTAGCTCTTATTCTTCATCGCGTGAAACTGATGAACATGAAGATTTGGACGACACTGCGGCAGGCCCTACTTCAACAAACAACCCCGACAACACTGGCGCTCCTCCATCGACTTGAAATTCTTCAGGGGCGTTAGTCCTCAGTTTCGATCCTTTTGGTCATCTGATGACAAAGGGGGAGAAATCTGAGTTAGTCTTCAAGCGGGTTTATATTATGGGCATTTTGTTAAGTTACACCTCTCGTTCTTCCGAAACTTTTTACTGGATCGAGTTGTAATCTTAAATCTGATGGTGCCCTGATACTTTTGAATGGTGCATAGTGCTCTGCACTGTGCTCTAATACTTTTGATGTGTTATTCTGCATGCTTATTCCTCGTTAATATTATTCCACGCATGCTGAATTTCATCAGGCACCATATTTCATCATGCATTTCAAATTCTTCATATTATATATCAAATGCGTGTATGAATTACAAGATATAGGGGGAGATTTCCATGATTCAATTCTTCAAATGTGCATTGCCTCAAAAGCAAATTCCTCACTATGCGCATATTCAGGGGGAGTTCTTCTATATCTTGCAATCAAATTCCTCAATATCAGTATTTACACTTCATATGTTTATTCCCATTGAAAACTTAACCTATGTTGTCATCAATCACCAAAAAGGGGGAGATTGTAAGTGCATCTAGTGCCCCTTAGTGATTTTGGTGTATTGAAGACTTATAAGTTAAGGGACTGATGCATTTGTGAGTGTACACATGTCTATAAGTCTATGAGGAGTTTGATATTTACAGAGAAAGTCGACCCCTAAAAATGAAGTTCATCGACTGAAGACTTTGATATTCTGAAGACTTCGAAAGTGAAGAAATTGGTGTGACCTTGAAGACTTGGTATTCATTTAAGGAACATGGAGCGTGAAGACTTTTGTTTTCGTAGTTTCATTTTCTCTTTCTTGAGTCATAGGAAACACCGTACTGTTAAAGGGGATCGAGGAAATACTAAGGAAAAATTTCCATGTGATGCTCAACTCAAAATCCTACACCTACCAATCCCTTCGAGTGAAGCCATTGGAAATCTCATAGAGTTCAGTCAAGTTCTTCAGTGACAGAGACGTAGTTCTTCTGGTCACTGATGACTTTGCTCTCACTGAGGAGTTAGGAATTTGCCAGTGTGAATTGCCTACACTGTGAGGAACATGATAGCCCTGAGGAATTTGAGAGTCAAATTTCCAACCATTGCTGTGCTGCGCGCCGGCTGTCCCAAAATATCTTATCCACCTAACGGTCATATCATTGAAGGGCATTTATCTCTTATCATGTCGGGCTGCTCCCTAGGCTATAAATAGCCGCCCCCTACAACCACTAGTTGGTTGGCTGCTCCGAGAGAACTTGACACTTGTCATCTAAGAGCAACCCATCCTCCGAGGACTTTGAGCGAAAATCATCAAGTGAGGAAAATCCCAAAACCAAACCCCCACAAACCCAAAGTGATTGAGCATCACTGAAGAAATTGATCCCACATGGATCCGACGCTTGTTACCTTTGAAGACTATGCTTCTTCCAGACGGTTAGGTGTCAAGGTCTAGAGCATCCAAGAGGAATTGTGGATCGCCGAGTGACCAAGTCTGTGAAGGTTTGGAAGTCACCTGAAGACTTACCACGAGTGATTGGACGAGACCTGCGTGGTCTTAGTTCAAGGAGAATACGGTGAGGACTGGGTGTCCTGAGTTGCGGCTCAGAGACTTGGTGTCCGGGACTGCGTGTCCTCGAGTTTAAATACTCAGCCGCTCCAACCAGACGTACAACTGAGACAGCAGTTGGAACTGGTTTACCAAATCATTGTCTTCACCAACTAACTGGTTCTATCTCCTCAACCTTTTCATTTCCTCATTACTGTGTTGAATGTTGTTCATATCTGTGCTTGAAGACTTTGACTGAAGACTTTCACAAATTCCTCAGTTCAATTTCTTCAGTCTGTTTGTCTTCATCTTGTTATCCTGTGTTTACGCTTTCTGTACTCTGTGCTTGTCTTCATTTCATCATGATGACTATGTTTGTATCCTGTTATGTTTACTTCTGAGTACTTATTCCGCTGCAAGTAGTTCTTCGCTAAGGAATTTCCTCACCAGCAAATTCCTTAGTGAAGAATTCATAAAAATCCCCTATTCACCCCCCCTCTAGTCGATATAACACACTTTCAGTATGTCAGAGGGTGAAGGCAGAACATCAGAAGCCAGCTGGATTGTTGCAGCCATTGCCTATACCCGAATGGAAGTGGAATAAACTAGGCATGGATTTCATCACGGGATTGCCCAGGACTCGTTCAGGCTATGACTCGATTTGGGTTGTAGTTGATCGTTTGACGAAGGTAGCTCATTTCATCCCAGTAAAGACTACCTACAGCAGTGCCAAATTGGCTAAGATATACATGACGAGGATTGTATGTTTGCATGGAGTTCCAAGGAGTATCGTATCAGATAGAGGAACCCAATTCACCTCGAAGTTCTGGAAACAGTTGCACGAAACATTGGGAACCATGCTGGAGTTTAGCACAGCTTTCCACCCACAGACAGATGGACAGACCGAGAGAGTCAATCAGATTTTGGAGGATATGCTTAGAGCTTGTGTTTTGGATTATGGATCAAGTTGGGACGACAACTTGCCATACGCGGAGTTTTCTTACAACAATAGTTATCAATCTAGCTTGAAGATGGCCCCTTTCCAAGCCTTGTACGGAAGGAGGTGCAGAACTCCGTTGTTGTGGGATGAGGTTGGAGACCGCCAGTTGTTTGGACCAGATTTGATTAAGGAGTCTGAACAGAAAGTAAAGTTGATTCGCGACAGGCTCAAGGTAGCTCAGTCAAGGCAGAAGAGCTATGCAGATTCGAAGCGCAAGGAGACGGAATACGAAGTCGGAGACAGAGTTTATCTTCGAGTATCTCCACTTCGAGGAGTTAAGCGTTTTGGAGTTAAAGGAAAGTTAGCGCCACATTTTGTGGGGCCATACAAGGTTTTGGAACGCATGGGAGTAGTAGCATACAAGTTGGAATTACCTGAGGGATTGTCAGGAATTCACGATGTGTTCCATGTTTCACAGTTGAAGAAGTGTCACGCAGAGATGGCTGATATACCACTGAGAGATACGGTGCCATTGGAAACGATTCAGTTGAAAGAAGATCTGACCTATGAAGAGAAACCTGTTAAGATTTTGGATTATGCCAGCAGAGTTACCCGCAGCAAGGTTATCAAGTTTTGCAAAGTTCAGTGGAGCCACCACACCGAGGAGGAAGCCACCTGGGAGCGAGAGGAAGATCTGCTCAAGGACCACCCTCACCTATTTGCTAGCCAACCCGAATCTCGAGGGCGAGATTCATCTTAAGGGGGGTAGGTTTGTAACATCCCAAATTTTCAATTTGGAATGTTATACATAGATCATCATTGCATATCATATTTTTATTGCATTGTTGGCTCGATCCTAGAAATTCTACGCAACTCAAGGACCCACAGAGAAAGTTGGGGATTTCGTTATTTTCTTATTGAGTATTTCTCAAATTTTGAAAATAGGATCATTGATTTTATTTAATTTATCTTCAATTATTTCTACTACCAAAAATTCAGAGAGGGAATAAAATGACTTTCCCAAAATAAATAAATAATGAAGATTTAATAAAAAAAATAAAATAAGATTTATTTTGGAGTTTTTTTTGCTTTTTATTTGAATTTAGGAAAAATGCCTGTTTTTCAAAATTGCATTTAGGCCCCAAATAAATGTTCATCTAGTCCGGCTTGATTTTAGAAGCCGGGGAAAATTTATTTCAGGATTTTTGGAGTCCGTTTAGTATTTCTTTTCATTTTTCTACCGAGCGTAATGATTTAAAAAAACGCGCACCCACCTACCGGGCCGTGCCCGAGCGGGACTCCGCTCGGGGGGGCCTTTATAAAGCGCCCGACCCGGCGCCCCAGCCCGCCAACTCGCCGCCCCGGCCCACCCGCGCAAACCCTAACCCTAGCCGCCGCCAGCCGCCGCCGCCGCCGCCGCCAGCCGCCGCCGCCGCCCAACGCCGCCTCGCCAGAGCCGCCGCACCGCCGCCCGCATCCCGAGGTTCGCCGCCGCCTCGAATCGCGTGCCGCCGGTTTTCTTAAAAACCGGGCGGTTTTTCTTTATGGTTTTTTTTTCGTTTTTTTAGATTCGTTTTATTTTAGTTTTCGGGTTTTTTCTCTCGGTTTAGATCCAGATTAGTAAAATGAAGCTGTTTTCTTTCGCCGTTTGACTTTCGTTGCTTCTTTTGATTTGATTCTTTTTGCAAACCGGAGTTCTTAAGTTGAACATTCTGGTTGGATCTTTTGTTTGAGTTTTACCTGTGCATTAGATGAGTACTTATTGTATGCTTGTTTATTTGTCTACGATAGAATATCCGGAGTGCGCCGCCTGTTACTTCGAGTCTCTATGTTTCATGGATCATCAGCAAGGCAAGTAACAATTGATTATACCTTTCTACTACCCAGTTTTTATGCATTAGATCTATCCTCAAACATTGCATGATTAGGATCTAATTAAATTGTGGGATGGGACGTAGATGAGGTAGTACCAATTACCTGTTTTACTATCAAACCTTTGGGAGTTACTTCTACGTTTGCTTAATTATGCCATGCTATGCTAGTAGACGTGGATTGGGTGAGTGAATATCCATGACAGATGTGAGATTGTTAATCAATGGTTTATTTAAGGTGGCAACTTAAACACACATCTGGGTGGATTGAGGCACCTGTTTTCTAGCAGGACTTGCCTGTATTTCTTCGAACTGCCACCCAGGCTCAAAGGGATCATGAGATTATTCAAACTAGAAACTTACGTGTGCAGCCACAAGCCATTATGGGCTCTGGCGTAGTTGACTAAGTTGTGCAAACTCTTACGGGTAGACTAGCAGATGTAGGGGAATGTAGGTGTATCGGTCTACCCACATGTAAGGTGCTTGTGCTTCCGAAAGACTATGTCTCGGTCATCCGTTTCTCAAACATCATGTAGTGTGAGGAATCAAATGGAGGCGATCCAGTCTTGTGGGAAAAGTGCGCAAACCTCTACAGAGTGTATAAACTAATGATGGTTAGCCGTGTCTCCGGTTATGGACATCTTGAGTATCTAGTATTTTATTATCATGTGAATCTCATCATGTTACCTTAACTAATATTGTTGGGTTTTTAATGAGTACTTTTTAATTGGGATTGAGGATGCTGTCAACCATTCTCAATGTTTAACAACCACCATGATAGTTAAATAAATTTATTCCTTTGCAGTAGGGAAAAATTGGCTTTATGCAAAAACTGTAACCATAGAGCTTTACCACAAGCCAAATATGCATGTAGTATAGCCTATCTCCATTGTTATTCTCTATGTGTTACATTGCCAGCATATACGATGTGCTGACCCGTTTTCGGGCTGCAACGTTTCATGTTGCAGACTTTTCAGACGACGAGTAAGGTGCTTTTAGGTCGTGGTTCTATACTCAGTGATGCCGTTGGAGTTGATGGACTCACTTATCTTCCAAGCCTTCCGCTGTTATTGTTTTAGATGGCCTTAAGCCATATTTATTTCAATAAGTTCTCTTTTGAGACATTCGATGTAATAAGTGTGTGATTGTTACTCTGTTATAAATCCTCCAAGTACTGTGTGGTGTCAGCATTACTGATCCAGGGATGACACTGAGCACAGAGATCAGACTGTTTGAGGTCTGGTCGCTACACTATTTTGGACAACTATTGGCACCTTAGGCGCCTTGTATTCATATCAAATACAAGTTACGGATAGGATTTGGCAATCCTTAACATATAAATTCCCTAGATTTGCAAGACTAGGATAGTGATCTCCCGTTCATCTATGTTGTGCACTAGAAGAAACAATTTCTTGGCTCAGAGGAAAATCATTTCTATAAGAAGTAGATGCACAATTGTGAGCCAGTACAATAGGTTCCCTAGGTTTATGGAAAACCTGAGCTTGAATGTTGGTTATTGCAACAAAGTAATCTAGATTCTTATTTGCCAATGTCCAGGCACTTGAAGAAGGTTCCTTGATGCCGTTTCGCGAGTGAGTATTAGATTGTCCACTAGAAAAGTGATTTGGTTATTAGCGATGCGAGATGCAATTTCTGCAACAACTTGTACATCTGTAGCCTTAGCACGTAATGTCCACTAGAAATATGGACGCTTCGCCATGGGTGGTTGGTCCATGCATAGTTAATCATTTAAATTTGTGCACTAGCTCATGGACGCAACAATAGAAAATCATGAACCGGCAAATGAAAAACCACATCCCACCATGTAGTGAAAGAGATATGGGCAACAAGGACCAGTCGATATTAAGTGGACAAAGATACACCATTCATTTTTTTGGACTGTGTGTTTCCAAGAATATTGAAAGGAAAAAAAACATAATTAGCTAAATTAACTTTGGGCGGACCATAAATAAAACGCGAACGGAGGGAACCTACAAATCCAAAATACCTGTCCTTATCTGTCTCATTTGCGAGAGAGAAGAAAAGCTGAGACAACTGAGAGACTTGAGTGTTCTTTTACCCTTAGAGACTAGGAGTCGTGAGGATTATATTTGTGCCGATGTGGGGTGCTCGGACTGAAGATACACATAAATCACCGAGAATATTATTTATGGTACATATTTAATTTGTACTTATCAGAATAAAATCTAAATTTACTCACATCTCCACTATTACATTGTTAAATAAAATGTC
The DNA here is from genome assembly GCA_963921465.1 of Triticum timopheevii. Classification (NCBI taxonomy): domain Eukaryota; kingdom Viridiplantae; phylum Streptophyta; class Magnoliopsida; order Poales; family Poaceae; genus Triticum; species Triticum timopheevii. The sequence goes on from OY997262.1 coordinate 439,493,126, forward strand.
TGCTATTGCCGTTTGGTAGTACTGCTCATTGGTTTTCTTAAAAAAAGTGGGAAAATGTGTGTCACACTCTATACACTAGTAGAAAAAGGGTCATACGTGAAGCCCAATAGTGCCAGTTTGAATTTCAGCCGGCACTAATGTGTACAATAGCACCGGTTCGTGGCGGCGATCAATAGCACCGGTTCGTGGCGAACCTTTAGTACCGGTTCATGCCATAAACCGGTACTAAAGGGTAAGCTGTACCGGTTCGTGTCAGCCTGCGGTCAGGGTATGGCCCCACCGTCACCATTTAGTGCCGGTTCGTACCACGAAACCGGTACTAATGAGGTTATGTCAAGCTATTTTTAGTCCCACCTCGCTCCCCTAACAAGCCTTTTACCACCTTAAATATGTTATTTCTCAAACTATCACAAGCACTTGGTCTTCATTGAACTCTATGTGTAGAATTTGTGGCCGCAATATGAGTCTTCATCAGTTTATAAATCGTTGATGACTCATATTGACAATTCAGATTGTACACACAAAGATCATTGATGATCAAAGTATTTTTGATGTTATAAGATCATATTGACAGTTTAGACTCTAAAGAAATATAAGATCGTGATGTAAATGCTCTTATATTTTTTGCGTTCAGTATGCACCATTCAAAGCGACGCCATCAACTTTCAACCATTTCTGCCATCATTTGCTATTTTTCATGCATTCAATGATTTGTTTTGAGAACTAAATGACCTGAAAATTGAAAAGCACTACAAATGAACTCTGAAAAAGTTGAAACTTGGCATGGTATCATCATTTCACCCACATAGATTGTTCAAAAAAGTAGAGAGGGTTACGGCAAAAACTGGATGCACTTCGTTTACAAACTGGACAATCTCTTTCGAAGTATTCAGGTTTCTGACGAAATTAAACTCATCTGTTACAAAGGCATTTCATTTTTTTAAACTTATTACAACTCCAGACTTTTTGTGCATTCAGTATGCACCATTCAAAGCGACGCCATCAAATTTCAACCATTTTTGCCTTCATTTGCTATTTTTCATGCATTCGATGATTTGTTTTGAGAACTAAATGACCTGGAAATTGAAAAGCACTACAAATGAACTCTGAAAAAGTTGAAACTTGGCATGGTATCATCATTTCACCCACATAGATTGTTCAAAAAAGTAGAGAGGGTTACGGCCAAAACTGGATGCACTTCGTTTACAAACTGGACAATTTCTTTCGAAGTATTCAGGTTTCTGACGAAATTAAACTCATCTGTTACAAAGGCATTTCATTTTTTTAAACTTATTAATCTCCAGACTTTTTGTGCATTCAGTATGCATCATTCAAAGCGACGCCATCAACTTTCAACCATTTCTGCCTTCATTTGATATTTTTCATGCATTTAATTATTTGTTTTGAGCTAAATGACACTAATTAAATTTTGTGCAGGCAGCGCACCACCTTTAGTACCGGTTGGTGGCTCCAACCGGTACTAAAGGGTAAGCTGTTTTTTAGTCCCACCTCGCCAAGAGAGAGGGAGTAGGAGCGGTTTATAACCCCTGGGTGCAGAGACGATGAAGAAGAGGCTCAATGCTCACGTTGCTTAGCTTCAAGCCTTTAGGAATATGGTAGATTGCACGGAGCTACGCGCAGTGCAGTTTACACTATTCCAAAAGGCTTGAAGCAAATTAACGAGCATTGCACCTCTTCTTTATTTTTAATAACTTATTACAACTCCGGACTTCTTCTTTTTTATTTTTAATAACTTATTACAACTCCGAACTTCTTCTGTTATGGCAAAAGGAAGGAGGAGAAGAAGAAGAAGGAGGAGGAGGAGAAGAAGAAGAAGAAGAGGAAGAAGAAGAAGAAGAAGAAGAGGAGGAGGAAGAAGGAGAAGAAGGAGAAGAGGAAGAAGAAGGAGAAGAAGAAGAAGAGGAGGAGGAGAAGAAGGAGGAGGAAGAAGAAGGAGAAGAAGAAGAATAAGAAGAGGAAGAAGAAGGAGAAGAAGAAGGAGGAGAAGGAGAAGGAGAAGGAGAAGAAGAATAAGAAGAGGAAGAGTAAAAAGAAGAAGAAGGAGGAGAAGGAGAAGGAGAAGGAGAATAAGAATAAGAAGAGGAAGAGGAAGAAGAAGAAGAAGAAGGAGGAGAAGGAGAAGGAGAAGGAGAAGAAGAATAAGAAGAGGAAGAGGAAGAAGAAGAAGAAGAAGAAGAAGAAGAAGAAGAAGAAGAAGAAAATAAACCAGAAATGAAATAACTATATAAAAAAATTACTCAAAAATAAATAGAAGAAAATAAATAATGCAGAAAAGAAAAAAACTAATATAAAGCAAAAATATTCACACAGAAACTAAATACGGCAAAAAAACTACTCAAAAATAAATAGAAGAAAATAATAAAGCAGAAAAGAAATAACTATATAAAAAAATTACTCAAAAATAAATAGAAGAAAATAAATAATGCAGAAAAGAAAAAAACTAATATAAAGCAAAAATATTCACAAAGAAACTAAATACGGCAAAAAACTACTCAGAAATAAATAGAAGAAAAAAATAAAGAAGAAAATAAATAACTATATAAAAAATTACTCAAAAATAAATAGAAGAAAATAAATAATGCGGAAAAGAAAAAAAATAAAAAAAAAGTTGGGGCGCTGCCCGGTGAGCCTACCAGTCCTAGGGTGTGCAAATGCAGGCCCAGAAGGGCCAGGAGGCTCACCGGGCAGCGCGCCTTAGTTAGGCCCAGAAGCCTGCTATATAGAGGAGTTCGAAAGGGCAGCTGCGGCTGGGTTTATAAACCAGTGCGGCTGCCCTTCGCTCGGCGAGGTGGGACTAAACATAGCGCACCGCGGGTGGCAGCGCACGGCCTTTAGTACCGGTTGGTGGCACAAGCCGGTACTAAAGGGGGGGCCTTTAGTACCTGGTTGGAGCCACCAACCGGTACTAAAGGGCCTCGCTTCCCGCCGCTTGGGCTAGCCAAAATTGGCCTTTAGTACCGGTTCGTGGCTCCAACCGGTACTAAAGGCTCCCCTATATATATGGCACTTACGAAAAATCAGTTATCGTCGCCACTTCGTTCCACGTTTCTCGCTCGATCTCGCCGACGCCGCCGCGCCGCCGTGCCGTCGCCCTCGCCGCCCCCGCCGCCCGTCGTCGTCGTCGCCGCGCGCCCCGCCGCCCATCGTCGTCGCCGCCCCCGCCGCCCGTCGTCGTCGCCGCGCGCCCCCGGCCCGCCGCGCGCCCGTCGTCGTCGCTGCCCCCAGCCGCCCGTCGTCGCCGCCCCCGGCCCGCCGCGCGCCCGTCATCGCCGCCCCCGGCCGCCCGTCGTCGCCGCCCCCGCCGCCCGTCGTCGTTGCTGCCCCGCGCCACCCGTACGCGCCCTATATACGTACACACGCGTACGTATACACACATACACACACACACACACACACGCATACACACAGACACGTACACACAAACACACACACATACACACACATGGACACACACGTATATACACACACACACACACACACATATTTTTTTACTTATTTTTTGTTTTCTCTATATAATATGTTTAGATGAATTAGAACTATCTAGTTTATTTTTAGTAAATATAATGCTTTTAGTTGAACTAGTTGAATTAATATATAGATCAACTAGTTTATTTTTTGAAGATGCTTAATTAGTTGAACTTGTTGAATTAATATATAGAACTAGTTTATTTTTAGAAGATGCTTAATTAGTTGAACTTGTTGAATTAATATATAGAACTAGTTTATTTTTAGTAAATGCTTAATTAGTTGAACTAGTTGAATTAATATAACTAGTTTATTTTTAGTAAATGCTTAGTTGAACTAGTTGAATTAATAGATTTTTCTGTTAATAGATTTTTTTTCTGTTAATAGATTTTTTTTCTCTTAATCGATTTTTTTGGTGATATTATTATTGAATATGCATGTTTGGTGATATTATTGTTAATAGATTTTTTTGGGTGATATTTAGATTGTGTAATTAATTTTGTTCATAGAATTTTAATGATTTTTTTGTTCATAGTATTTAGAAAAAGGAAAAAAAGAAGAAGTAGTTTATATATAGTTGAACTAGCTAGTTGATTTAATAAACTAATTTATTTTACTATATATAGAAGTAGTTTGTTTTTAGTAAGTACTACTTATTTATTTATAGTAAGTGCTTAGTAGTTGAACTAGATAGTTGACTTAATTAATAAAACTAAATTATGAACATAGGCCGGAAATGTCGTACTCATCGGACGATGATAACCGCCCGGGGGAGTGCGACTGGTGCCACGAAGACCGAGGTATCTGCGACAGGTTCATTGAGCTGGGCGAAGATCGGCGCTTCAGCATTAAGCTCGAGGAGACCTGCGATGTTCATATGGTACGCAACAATGACAATAGTTTTTTTCGTAATTAAGCACGACTTCAACTATTTTAGCGTGTATTTTTCATCTTTTCCAATTCGACTAGCTTATCCCATGCTTTGCAAGACGCTATGTCTTGGAGAGGATGGGTTTTGAAGACCATGAAAATATCGAAACCAAAAAAATTATCCTAATTACCGAACATGGTGTGGATTTTCAAGTAAAGCTGTACAATGCTCAGAGTGTAACCCATTTTGGTTGCAAAAATTGGGATGCATTTTGCAAGATGTATGGTCTTGATCAGGGTATGCTTGTCACCATGGATCTTGGTGATCCTACAATCGAGCAAGAGACACCTTCGATTTGGGTCTTTGTGGATACACCTCCAGTTCTTCCCTCATGTGAGCTAAACATAGTTATTAAGTAATTTATATTGTTTATTTCAAAATATAATGTTGACAACTTATCTCCATTGCCAGCTTATTTCCATTCTTCAAGGAATGTGCGGAAGATGGTAGACAGAACGTACTACACTGAAGGCTCCGAATTAACTTATCAGGAGAAAAATCATCTAGTCGGATTCTGTACTGATCTTGAGAATTACAATATCTACAATCAAACTCCTCAACATTATGGTCAATACGTGCCACTAGTGCACGTGTTGAACTACGGTAACTACCATGGAGATACCCTGGTAAGATTATTTTTTACTATTACAACATCCGTGCATCTTTTTGCACACTTCTAAAACTAGTACATCATTGCTAACTACAAAGTTATTATTATGTTTTTCAACAGATAATCCCGAATGATTGTGTGCCTCATCTGATGTATACGCGTGGTAGCCTTCATGTTTTGAACATACGACCAGGTCGTCCTACAAATCTCAACTGTCCATACCGGGTTTCTAAAAGAAGTGGAGACATAACAATTAAAGAATGGAAAAAATGTATGGACAGTCGTAAGGAGCTTCTTGGAAGCAATAAGCAGCGAAAGGCAAGAATTGGAGACAGGATGATCGCCATTCTTCATAATGGAGAGTCAGGGTCTATATTGTTTTATGCTATTTTACCGTAAGGGTGTTTAGGTCCTACCTGATACTAATGATCATGTGCTAAGAACAATTATGTAGGGTTGGGTTCGATGACTATATATGAGGATGATGATCGTATGACTTATTATTAATAACGAGTAGAAGTTGTATGATGATGCATGATTAGTAGGACTTGTTATTATATATATATATATATATATATATATATATATATATATATATATATATATATATATATATATATATATATATATGATGATGATGATGATGATGATGTAATGATGCAAAAGCATGCATGAGCATGTTATATCTGCAGGTGCAATGAACATAGCAGCAGCGTTGATAAACAAAGCATGCATGATGTATATATGATGCATAACGTGTACAATGTGTAGTATCGTAAAATACCAGCAAACGAAAAAGAATTAAAATGGAAACACAAAATTAAATGAAAAAGAAATCATAAAACTAAAAACCCACCAAACCTTATAGTACCGGTTGGTGTTACCAACCGGTACTAAAGGGCTCCAGGCCCCCGGAGCTGGCTCGTGCCACGTGGTTGCCCTTTAGCACCGGTTCGTGCTGAATCGGTACTAAAGGGGGGGGGCCTTTAGTGACCACAAATTAGTGCCGGTTATGTAACCGGCACTATAGGGCCTTACGAACCGGTGCTATTGCCTGGTTCTGCACTAGTGATAGGTGCATTGCTAATGTGCATGTCACACATAGAGGTGCACTAAAAATGTTTTCATGTTTTTATTTTTGTTTTCCTTTTATTATTTCTTCATATTCTTAAAATGTTGCATACATGATTTAATTTAGAAAGAAATATTTAATAAACGCAATCGTGTCACACATAAGAGTGTTTCTTTGGAAAAAATTGATAGAACAAATATATGAATGACAGTAAATTTTATGTTCCCAAAGAATGTATGCCGGTTAATTACGGTAAATAAATAAATTCTAAATATCCTTTTATCTTAGTGTCTTCATATTGATTTTTTTCTCGAGATGTGCGTCAGCAGGGTCGTGACGACCTTCTGAAGGTAACTTTCCTTTGCAAAGGAAGAGGAGAACAACAAACATGAACTCACAAATTTGTTGCGCAATTCACAATTTTAAAAAATGGCTAGGGTTGTATCTTGCAAATGAATGGTGTGGATTTCAACTGTCGTGCTATATTTGTCTATTACCTTTTATATTGAAGTTCATAAAATTAACATGAAAATATTATTAGAATTCTTCATTTGTAGGAGAATGCATCATAGGGGCATGTTACATGTGTCATCAGTGCTCGTCGGTTTCCATCTTTAGTTAGGTGGCTACCGTTCTTATATTTTGACCAACTAGGAAGGGTTTCTCTTCAGATATATATAGGGTTACTTTGTGCAATTGTGCTCGTGTTAACGTGTAAGGCATGCAATTAGAGTATACCATCGCAAAATTATGTGAAACATGAACACGCGAATACAAAATGGTGATGGTATGTTAGTTGCATGATTTCCTTCGTGATGGGGCCTGATAAAACTATGGGAGGGCCTTTGAGTTACCATATGACGATTCCCTAGTTGAAAATCGCCTAACAGCTATTCCAGATTTTTTTTACCATACAGTTTGATTTAATCATCTTTTTAAAATGGTTCTTGTGGAATTTGCTTTTGGAAAATAAATCATTGGCAATATGCTTTCTTGGCAAGTGTTTGTGCAATTGTGGCACGCGCAAGTGCGTTTCTTTGGAAGATCTTTAAGGAACGAATAAGTGAGTCAAAATAGATTGGAAAATATCTGACGTGCATACAGTTATCACGTGCGATGCCCAACTTTGTTTTGTACAAATGTTAGCACCTGAGGCGCCCTGTATTCATATCAAATACAAGTTACGGTTAGGATTTGGCAATCCTTCACATATAAATTCCCTAGATTTGCAAGCCTAGGATAGTGATCTCCTGTTCATCTTTGTTGTGCACTAGAAGAAACCATTTCTTGGCTTAGAGGATAATTATCTCTAAAAGAAGTAGATGCACAACTGTGAGCATGTACAGTAAGTTCCCTAGGAATATGGAAGACCTGAGCTTGAATGTTGGCTGTTGCAACAAAGTAATTTGGAAGTTGGCTTCTAATTTGCCAATGCCCAGGCACTTGAAGAAGGTTCCTTGATGCTGTTGCCCGAGCGAGTATTAGATTTTCCACTAGAAATATACTTTGGTTATTAGCCATCTGATAAGCAATTTCCGCAATAACCTGTACATTTGTAGCTTTAGCACGTCATGGAGATTCTACACTCTCGCCAGTTGTAGAGATTAAGATAACTATTTCTTCTTTGTTCTCACCAGTCAGAATGTAAATTCCTAGTCCTTTTCTCATTGGGTTGTTTATGGAGTCACTAGTGTTATTCCATGCAGCATCAGTATAAACCTTACAACCTATAATCCAATCATCTGTTTTTAAAGAAGATCCCTTCTTTTGTTTATACGTGAATTCTGCACTTGCTTCCGGCATCGTTTCAGCTGATGAACTGGCAATACATGCATAGGAACCTAAATCTTGGCTTTTTATTATTGCCTGCATAGCTGGGCATACCTACATAAGGGAGTTGAAATTTCTTGCCAAACATCGATGCTGCGCCATGGCTTGTTGGTCCATGCATAGTTAATGATTTAAATTTATGCACTAGCCCATGCACACAACGTGAGAAATTTATGAGTCGGCAAACGAAAAACCGGATCCCACCATGCAGTGAAACAGGTATCGGCAACGAGGACGAGTCGATAGTAAGCGGATGAAGATACACCATTCATTTTTTTGAAATGTGTGTTTCCAAGACTATCGAAAGGAAACAAAAACATAATTAGTTAAATGAACTTTGCGCAGATCATAAATATCACGCGAACGATGGGAACCTACAAATCCAAAATACCTATCTTTCTCTAGCTCATTTGCGAGAGAGAAGAAAAGCAAGAGAACTCAGAGACTTTAGTGTTCTTTTACGCTCAGAGACTCAGAGTTGTGAGGATTATATTTCTGCTGATGTGGGGTGCTCTGACTGAAGATACACATAGGTATTTATAGAACAACCGAGCTTGTTATTTATGGTACATATTTAATTCATACTTATCAAAATAAAATCTACATTTACTCACATCTCCACTATTAACCTGTTAAAAAAATGTCTACTATTGACGTTTGGTAGTACTGCTCATTGGTTTTCTCAAAAAAAGTGGAAAATGTGTGTCACACATAATAGGTGCATTGCTAATGTGTGTGTCACACATAATAGGTGCATTCCTCTTTATTGTTTCTTCATATCCGTAAAATGTTGCATATGAAATTTTATTTATAAAGAAACAATTGAATAAATGCAATCGTGTCACACATCAGAGTGTATCTTTGGAAAAAATTAAAGGAACAAATATATGAATGACAGTAAATTTTATGTTCACAAAGAATGTATGTCGGTTAATTATGGTAAATATATAAATTCTACATATCCTTTTATCTTAGTGCCTTCATGTTGATTTTTGCTCGACATGTAAGTCAGCCGGGTCGTGACGAGCATTTTAAGGTAACTTTCCTTTGCAATGGAAGAGGAGAACAGCAGACATGCACTCATAATTTTGTTGTGCAATTCACAATTATAAAAATGGGTAGGGTTGTATCTTGCAAATGAATGATGTGGATTTCAATTGTCACGCTATATTTGTCTGTTACCTTTTATATTGTAAGTTTATAAAATTAAAATGAAAATATTATTGGAATTCTTCATTTGTAGAGCCGTGCATCACACTGGCATGTACATGTGTCGCCAATGCTTGTCGGTTTCCATCTTTAATTAGGTGTCTACAGTACTTATATTTTGACCAACTAGGAAGGGGTTCTCTTCAGATAGAGATAGGGTTACTTTGTGCAATTGTGCTCGTGTTAACGTGGAAGGCATGCAATTAGATTATACCATTGCAAAAGTATGTGAAACAAGAACACACGAATACAAATTGATGATGGTCTAATAGTGGCATGACTTCCTTCGTGATGGGGGCTGAGAAAACCATGGGAGGGCCTTTGGGTTGCCAGATGACGGTTGCCTAGTTGAAAAGCGCCTCACAGCTATTCCGGATTTTTGTCCATACATTTGGTTTAATCATCTTCTTAAAATGGTGCTTGTAGGATTTGCTTTTGGAAAATAAACCATTGGCAATACGCTTTCTTGGCAAGTGTTTGCGCAATCGTGGCATGCGCAATTGCGTATCTATGGAAGATCTTTAAGGAATGAGTAAGTGAGTCAAAATAGATTGGAAAATATCTAACGTGCATACAGTTATCACGTGGGATGCCCAACTTTTTTTGGACAACTGTTGGCACCTAGGGTGCCCTGTATTTATACCAAACACAAGTTACAGATAGGATTTGGCAATCCTTAACATACAAATTCCCTAGATATGCAAGCCTAGGATAGTGATCTCCCATTCATCTATGTTGTGTACTAGAAGAAACCATTTGTTGGCTCAGAGTATAATTATTTCTATAAGTAGTAGATGCACAGTTGTTAGTCTGTATAGTATGTTCCCTAGGAATATGCAATACCTAAGCTTGAATGTTGGCTGTTGCAGGAAAATAATATGGAAGTTGGCTTCTAATTTTCCAATGTCCAGGCACTTGAAGGAGGTTCCTTCATACCGTTGCCAAAGCAAGTATTAGATTGTACACTAGAAAATTACTTTGGTTATTAGCGATGCGAGAAGCAAATTCTGCAGCAACTAGTACAGCTGTAGCCTTAGCGCGTAATGGAGATTCTACACTTTTGCCAATTGTAGAGATCGAGATAACTATTTCTTCTTTGTTCTCGCCGGTCTGAATGTAAATTCTATTCCTATTTTCCTTGAGTACTTCTGGACTTAGTAGTGTTCTTCCATGCAACGTTAGTATAAACCTTGCAACCTATAACCCAATCATCTGTTTTTAAAGGAGATCCCTTCTTTTGTTTGTATGCAAATTCTGCACCTGCTTCCAACATTATTGCCTGCTGATGAACTGGCAATACATGCATAGGGACCTAAATCTTGTTTCTTTATTATTGCCTGCATAGCTGGGCGTACCTACATAGGGGAGTTGGAATTTATTGCCAAATATGGACGCGTTGCCATGGCTTGTTGGTCCATGCATACTTAATGATTTAAATATATGCACTAGCCCATGCACGCAACGATAGAAAATCATAAGCCGGCAAACAAAAACAGCATCCCACCATGTAGTGAAACACGTATCGGCAACGAGGACCAGTTGATAGTAAGTGAATGAAGATCCGCCATTAATTTTTTTGGACTGTGTGTTTCCTAGACTATTGAAAAGAAACAAAACATAATTAGCTTAATGAACTTTGCGCAGACCATAATTATCACGCGAACGGAGCGAACCTACAAATTGAAAATACCTTCCTTTCTCTGGCTGATTTGCAAGAGAGAAGAAAAGCGAGAGAACTCAGAGACTTGAGTGTTCTTTTACGCTCAGAGACTGAGAGTTGTGAGGATTGTATTTGTGCCGATGTGGGGTGCTCTGATTGAAGATACACACCGGTATTTATAGAATCACCGAACATGTTATTTATGGTACATATTTAATTCGTACTTATCAAAATAAAATCTACATTTACTCACATCTCCACCATTACAATGTCTGCTATTGTTTTTTGGTAGTACTGCTACTTGGTTTTATCAGAAAAGTTGAGAAAGTGAGTCCCACTTAATAGGTGCATTGCTAATGTGCGTGTCACACATAGAGGTGCAATAAAAATGTTTTAAAGTTTTTATTTTTGTTATCTCTTTATTGTTTCTTCATATTCTTAACATGTTGCATATGAGATTTTATTTAGAAAGAACGAATTGAATAAACGCAATCGTGTCACCCATATGAGTGTATCTTTGGAAAAAATTGAAGGAACAAATATATGAATGATAGTAAATTTTATGTTCACAAAGAATGTATTTTGGTTAATTACTGGAAATATATAAATTCTACATATCCTTTTATCTTAGTGCCTTCATGTTGATTTTTTCTCGAGATGTGCGTCAGCAGGGTCGTGACGAGCATCTGAAGGTAACCTTCCTTTGCAATTCTTCATTTGTAGAACCGTGCATCACACGGGCATGTTACATGTGTCATCAGTGCTCGTCGGTTTCCATCTTTAATTAGGTGGCTACCGTTCTTATATTTTGACCAACTAGGAAGGGGTTCTCTTCAGATAGAGATAGGGTTAGTTTGTGCAATTGTGCTCGTGTTAACGCGTAAGGCATGCAATTAGAATATAGAATTGCAAAAGTATGTGAAACTTGAACAGACGAATACAAATTGGTGATGGTCTGTTAGTGGCATGACTTCCTTCGTGATGGGGCTGATAAAACTACGGGAGGGCCTTTAGGTAGCCATATGACAGTTGCCTAGTTGAAAAGTACCTCACAGATATTCCAGTTTTTTCCCCATACATTTTTCTTTAATAATCTTCTTAAAATGGTGCTTGTGGGATTATATCCGACGTGCATACGGTTATCACGTGTGACACCCAACTTTTTTTGGACAACTGTTGCCACCTGAGGCGCCCTGTATTCATATCAAATACAAGTTACAGATAGGATTGGGCAATCCTTAACATATGAATTCCCTAGATTTGCAAGCCTAGGATAGTGATCCCCCATTCATCTATGTTGTGCACTAGAACAAACCATTTCTTGGCTCCGAGGATACTTATCTCTATAAGAAGTAGATGCACAATTGTGAGCCTGTATAGTAAGCTCCCTATTAATATGGAAGACCTGAGCTTGAATGTTGGCTGTTGCAGCAAAGTAATTTGGAAGCTGGCTTCTAATTTTCCAATGCCCAGGCACTTGAGTAAGGTTCGTTGATGCCGTTGCCCGAGCGAGTATTAGATTGTCCACTAGAAAAGCACTTTGGTTATGAGCGATGCGAGAAGCAATTTTCGTAGCAACCTATACAGCTCTAGCCTTAGCACATAATGGTGATTCTACACTCTTGCCAGTTGTAGAAATTAAGATAACTGATTCTTCTTTGTTCTCTGAATGTAAATTCCTATTCCTATTTTCCTTGAGTTTTTTCTGGAGTCAGTAGTGTTGTTCCATGCAGCGTCAGTTTAAACCTTGCAACCTATAGTCCTATGAGTTGTTTTTAAAAGAAGATCCCTTCTTTTGTTGGTACGCATATTCTGCACCTGCTTCCGACATCATTTCAGCTGATTAACTGGCAATACATGCATAGGAACCTAAATCTTGGGTCTTTATTATTACCTGCATAGCTGGGCGTACCTGCATAGGGGAGTTGGAATTTCTTGCCAAATATGGACGCTTCACCATGGCTTGTTGATCCATGCATAGTTAATGATTTAAATTTATGCACTAGCCCATGTACTCAACCATAGAAAATCATGAGCCGGCAAACGGAAAACCACATCCCACTATGCAGCAAAACACGTATCGGCAACGAGGACTAGTCGATAGTAAGTGGATGAAGATACACCGTTCATTTCTTTGGACTGTGTGTTTCCAAGACTATTGAAACGAAACAAAAACATAATTAGCTAAATGAACTTTGCGCGGACCATAAATATCGCGTGAACGGAGGGAACCTACAAATCTGAAATACATGTCTTTCTCTAGCTCATTTGCGAGAGAGAAGAAAAGCGAGAGAACTCAAAGACTTGAGTGTTCTTTTACGCTCAGAGACTGAGAGTTGTGAGGATTATATTTGTGTCGATGTGGGTGCTCTGACTGAAGATACAGACAGGTATTCATAGAATCACTGAGCATATTATTTATGGTACATATATAATTCATAATTATCAAAATAAAATCTACATTTACTCACATCTCCACTATTACACTGTTAAAAAATGCCTGCTATTGTTGTTTGGTAGTACTGCTCATTGATTTTCAGAAAAAAGTGGAAAATGTGTGTCACACTTAATAGGTGCATTGCTAATGTGTGTGTCACACATAGAGGTGTACTAATTTTTTTTCAAGTTATTATTATTTTTCCTCTTTATTGTTTCTTCATATTCTTAAAATGTTGCATATGATAATTTATTTAGAAAGAAACAATTAAATAAACGTAATCATGTCACACATAATAGTGTATCTTTGGAAAAATTGAAGGAACAAATATATGAATGACAATAAATTTTATGTTCACAAAGAATGTATGTCGTTTAATTATAGTAAATATATGAACTCTACATATCCTTTTATCTTAGTGCCTTCATATTGATTTTAGTTCGAGATGTGCATCAGCAGGACCGGGACGAGAATCTGAAGGTAACTTCCGTTTGCAAAGGAAGAGGAGAACAACCAGCATGCATGCACTCATGATTGTTTTGCGCAATTCACAATTATAAAAACTAGGTAGGGCTGTATCTTGCAAATGCATGATTTTGATTTTAATTTTCACGCTATATTTGTCTATTACCTTTTATATTGTAAGTTTATAAAATTAAAATGAAAATATTATTGGAATTCTTCCTTTGTAGAACCGTGCATCACACGGGCATGTTAAATGTGTCATCAGTGCTCATAGGTTTCCATCTTTAATTTGGTGGCTACCGTTCTTATATTTTGACCAACCAGGAAGGGGTTCTCTTCAGATAGAGATAGGGTTACATTGTGCAATTGTGCTCGTGTTAACGTGTAAGGCTTGCAATTAAAGTATACCATTGCAAAAGTATGTGAAACATGAACACATGAATACAAATTGGTGATGGTCTGTTAGTGGCATGACTTCCTTCGTGATGGGGGCTGATAAAACCACGGGAGGGCCTTTGGGTTGCCATATGACTTTTGCCTAGTTGAAAAGCGCCTCACAGCTATTCCAGATTTTGCTTTAATCATCTTCTTAAAATGGTGCTTGTGAGATTTGCTTTTGGAAAATAAATCATTGGCAATATGGTTTCTTGGCAAGTGTTTGCGCAATCGTGGCATGCGCAAGTGTGTATCTTTGGAAGCACTTTAAGGAATGAATAAGTGAGTCCAAATAGACTGGAAAATATCTGACGTGCATACAGTTATCACGCGCGATGCCCAACTTTTTTTGTACAACTGTTGGGACTTGTGGCGCCCTGTATTCATATCAAATACAAGTTATGGATAGGATTTGGCAATCCGTAACATGTAAATTCCATAGATTTGCAAGCCTACGATAGTGATCTCCCATTCATCTATGTTGTACACTAGAAGAAACAATTTCTTGGCTCAGATGATAGTTATATCTAAAAGAAGTAGATGCACAATTGTGAGCCTATACAATAAGTTCCCTAAGAATATGGAAGACCTGAGCTTGAATGTTGGATCTTGCAGGAAAGTAATTTGGAAGCTGGCTTCTAATTTACCAATGCCCAGGAACTTGAAGAAGGTTCCTTGATGCTGTTGCCCGAATGAGTGTTAGATTGTCCACTTGGAAAGTACTTTGGTTTACCTATTCGAGGAGCAATTTCCGCAGCAACCTGTACAGCTGTAGCCTTAGCACGTAATGGAGATTCAACACTCTTGCCAGTTGTAGAGATTATGATAATTGTTTCTTCTTGGTTCCCACCATTTTGAATGTAAATTCCTATTCCTATTTTCCTTGAGTTTTTTCTGGAGTTAGTAATGTTCTTCCATGCAGCGTCTGTGTAAACCTTGCAACCTATAATCCAATGATTTGTTTTTAAAGAAGATCCCTTCTTTTGTTTGTATCAAGATTCTGCACATTGTTCCGGCATCATTCTTCCGGCAATACATGCATAGGAACCTAAATCCATGGCTTGTTGGTCCATGCATAGTTAATGATTTAAATTTATGCACTATGCTGAAAAACGAAAAAGCGCATCCCACCATGCAGGGAAACACGTATCGGCAACGAGGACCAGTCGATAGTAAGTGGATGAAGATAGACCATTCATTTTTTTGGACTATGTGTTTCCAATACTATTGAAACAAAACAAAAACATAATTAGCTAAATGAACTTTGCGTGGACCATAAATATCATGTGAAGGGAGGGAACCTAGAAATCTAAAATACATGTCATTCCCTGGCTCATTTGTGAGATAACTCGGAGAGTTGAGTGTTCTTTTATGCTCATAGACTGAGAGTTGTGAGGATTATATTTGCGTCGATGTGGGTGCTCTGACTGAAGATACACACAAGTATTTATAGAATCGCTAAGCATGTTATTTATGGTACATATATAATTCATACTTATCAATATAAAATCTACATTTACTCACATCTCCACTCTTAAACTGTTAAAAAAAATGTCCGCTATTGTCATTTGGTAGTACTGCTCATTGGTTTTCACAAGAAAAGTGGAAAATGTGTGTCACATTTAATAGCTGCAATGCTAATGTGCGTGTCACACATATAGGTGCACTAAAAATGTTTTCAAGTTTTTACTTTTGTTTTCCTCTTTATTGTTTATTCATATTCTTAAAATGGTGCATATTATATTTTATTTAGAGAGAAACAATTGAATAAACATAATCGTGTCATACATAAGAGTGTATCTTTGGAAAAAATTGAAGGAACAAATATATGAATGACAATAAATTTGATGTTCAGAAAGAATGTATGTCGGTTAATTATGGTAAATATATAAATTCTACATATCCTTTTATCTTAGTGCCTTCATATTGATTTTTGCTCGAGATGTGCGTCAGCAGGATCGTGACGAGCATCTGAAGGTAACATTTCTTTGCAAAGGAAGATGAGAACAGCCAACATGCACTCACGATTTTGTTCCGCAATTCTCAATTATAAAAATGGTAGGGCTGTTGTTTGCAAATGAATGATTTGGATTTCAATTGTCGTGCTATATTTGTCTGTTACCTTTTATATTGTAAGTTTATAAAATTATAATGAAAATAAAATTGGAATTCTTCATTTGTAGAACCGTGCATCACACGGGCACGTTACATGTGTCATTAGTGCTCGTAGGTTTCCATTTTTAGTTAGGTGGCTACCGTTCTAATATTTTGACCAACTAGGAAGGGGTTATCTGCAGATAGAGATAGGGTTACTTTGTGCAATTGTGCTCGTGTTAACGTGTAAGGCATGCAACTAGAGTATACCATTGCAAAAGTATGTGAAACATGAACACATGAATACAAATTGGTGATGGTCTGTTAGTGGCATGACTTCCTTTGTGATGGGAGCTGATAAAACCACGGGGGGACCTTTGGGTTTCCATATGACGGTTGCCTAGTTTAAAAGCGCCTCACAGCTATTCCAGATATTTCCCTTACATTTCGCTCAAGTTCTTGAGAGCACGCACAAGCACTAGGTGTTATCATCGGCACTAACTGGGATTGCTCCTAGTTTCCTCGGTTATGCTGTAAATTTTCAACAGTGGACCCACTCTCTACTGTTGAGCCTCTCCCCAGTTACTAGAATCATTCCCAGCATTTGCACCTTGTTCCTAGCTTGCACTGCCATTGTGCCATCCTACTATGGACTACCCTTCTCAGTAATTACTGATCGGGATCATCCTCAAAGTGGTCCTACCATGGGTTCCATCCATTTCCAGTGATAAGCAAAATCATCCCTTATGTTGTCTTCAACAAGGTAATCCACATCATCCATACTAGTCCGAGTATGCCATTCTACCGAACTCCTCCAAACGATCGCTCAAGATTTGCCCATGCTGGTATAGAGAGTCTCAATGATCTCTATATCAAAGGTAATTATTTTTTCCACTTAGGGTAATAACTCCACGAATCACCCTCCTCCAAGATGTTCCGTTATGGTATCATGGCAACTCAACTCCTCGCTACGTTGACAACCGTTCACCACCTTCTTAAGCGTGAAATTGTTGCCTACCTAGTGAACCTTTGTGATCTGTTCCACTCCAGCCCTTTGGATGTGTGCCTCGTGTTTCAGCTTGAGAGATGTTGCCATGTCTCACTTCGTGAGTTGATCCTGACTTGTTCGACCTTCGATAAGATCGATCCTTCTAGAGTCTTTCTTTCCCTCTCGTTGTCATGTTAGTTGGAATTCTCAGAGCAAGACATTGAGACAACGATGGTGATCGAATCAACGTTCTTATGAAGTGCAACCTGGATCATGAAGATTGTGTTAGTTTGCGTCCCCCCTTCATCTTACCCTACGCTTGAATCTCGGGATGAGATTCTTGTTTAGTGGGGGCGAGTTGTCACATCCCTAGCTTCTGGCATTGCACTAGGCTAACTTCATGTGTGCATCATGTTTAAACTTTTAAAGAAATTGAAATGGGGATTGCCTAAACCCTAGCATCAAAGGAATTCACTAGGTTCAAATAAATATTCTCAATGAATCCAAATGGCTTTCAAAATGTTCATCTTTTCTGGAAAATGCTAGAAGCAATAACCAGAGGTGATGCACATTTTTCCATGACATATTTGGGCTCTGGATTAAATCATACTCTATTTGCATTTGGGCATTTAAATGCTATTAAATATTTTAAATGCTCAAATAATCATAAACCAAAATTTTTACTGTAGGATATATTCCCAACAGTGATCATGGGTAGTTTCATGATTTTTGGAAGTGTCTAAGTATTTTTAATAAAGCCCTAAAGACTACAGAATAATAGAAAAACAAAAACAATTAGAAGAGAGAGAGAGAACTTACCTGGCGCTCATCTGGCAGCCCAGCTGGCCCAGCACTGTAGCTGAGGCCCAGCCCACCAGGGCGAAGCAGCCGTCTTCAACCTCTGCCAGTAGGCAGAGGCGTGCCGACGACAGCGCGCCCGAGGCCTCCACCTCCTCCCTCCCTGCCTGCCTGGCTCCTCCTCGACGCGTCTGGACGATGCCATGCGACCCCCAGAGCCGTCAGGCTCCCCCTCTCTCTCCCCCCAAACGCTCTCCCCCTCCTCTGTTCTTTCCGTCCGAACGCCTCCGTCGCCACCGCTCGCCACCACCGCGGACACCGCCATCCCGGCGACGCCCTGAGATGCCCAAGAGCTCCGCCTAGTACCCCTCTTCCTCCTCGTCGAGCTGTGCAACGCTGGACGCCCCCGAGCGTCTCCATGCCGTCGTCTTCAACCTCCCGACGCCGGAGATCTCCATCGCCGCCACGCTTGCTCCGGCCTCTCCCCGAGCCCACTAACCAACCCTGCGGAACCGCTGTGAGCTCCTACGCCCCTCGCCCCTCTCCCCGTCGACGCGTTCGTCCTCTAGCCCCGATCCCCAACCGTGACCGAAGCATCTTGCCGCCGGCCATGGCGTAGTCGTGGCCACAGCCGCGCAAGCTCGCAACCGAGCGCGCCACCGTGCTCAGCACGTTCCCAGGAGTCGACCGCAACCACCCGCGGCTCCTGCCGTTCCCTGCATCGCCTAACCCGCTGTTGGCCAAACTTCGGCCGCCGCAAAGCTCGACGTCGCCGTCGTTTCGGACCACCCCAGCTGCTGCTTCTTACAGCGTTAGATGCGCGAGATCTCCAGCTACGCATAGAGCTCCTCCACCGCTCTTTTGGTCGCCAGAACAACGTTTCCGAAGCCCTCCGCCGTCTCTGTCGTCGTCGGCGACGAGCCATTGACCGGGTCCGGCGTGTTTGACCCCGCTTGACCGGGGTTTGACGTTCCCCCTGACTCACTGACGTGTGGGCCCCATGCCACTAACTAAACTAGGTTAGTGTTAGTTTAGCGCTAACTAAACTTACTTAGTTTAATTAAAGACTGACAGACGGGACCCACTGGTCAGTTTGACCTGGACCGCCTCAGTTGGCCGCTGACGTCACCCTGACGCAATGCTGACGTAATAAGTATTTTCTGAAGGAAATATGCCCTAGAGGCAATAATAAAGTTATTATTTATTTCCTCATATCATGATAAATGTTTATTATTCATGCTAGAATTGTATTAACCGAAAACATGATACATGTGTGAATACATAGACAAAACTATAGTCACTAGTATGCCTCTACTTGACTAGCTCATTAATCAAAGATGGTTATGTTTCCTAACCATAGACATGTGTTGTCATTTGATTAGTGGGATCACATCATTAGAAGAATGATGTGATTGACATGACCCATTCTGTTAGCCTAGCACTTGATCGTTTAGTATACTGCTATTGCTTTCTTCATGACTTATACAAAGTTCCTGTAAACTATGAGATTGTGCAACTCCCGTTTACCGGAAGAACACTTTGTGTGCTACCAAATGTCACAACGTAACTGGGTGATTATAATGGTGCTCTACAGGTGTTTCCGAAGGTACATGTTGGGTTGGCATAATTCGAGATTAGGATTTGTCACTCCGATTGTCGGGGAGGTATCTCTGGGCCCTCTCGGTAATACTCATCACCTAAGCCTTGCAAGCATGTAACTAATGAGTTAGTTATGAGATGATGTATTACAGAATGAGTAAAGAGACTTGCCGGTAACGAGATTGAACTAGGTATTGGATACCGACAATCAAATCTCGGGCAAGTAACATACCGATGACAAAGGGAACAAAGTATGTTGTTATGCGGTTTGACCGATAAAGATCTTCGTAGAATATGTAGGAGCCAATATGAGCATCCAGGTTCCGCTATTGGTTATTGACCGAGAATGGTTTTAGGTCATGTCTACATAGTTCTCGAACCCGTAGGGTCCGCACGCTTAACGTTTCGTTGACAATATAGTATTATATGAGTTATGCATGTTGGTAACCGAATGTTGTTCGGAGTCCCGGATGAGATCATGGACATGACGAGGAACTCCGGAATGGTCCGGAGATAAAGTTTGATATATGGGATAATAGTGTTTGATCTCCGGAAGGGTTCCGGAATTCACCGGAAGGGGTTCCGAATGTTTCCCGAAATGTTTGGGTACGAGAACACGTTATTTGGGCCAAAGGGGAAAGCCCACAAGGTTTTCGGAAAGCGCAAAAGGAAGTTTTGCGGAGTCCAGGGGCCAGACGCCAGGGTCCCTGGCGTCTGGGTCCAGACGACGGGAACCCTGGCGTCTGGCCTTGGAGTCCGAGAAGGACTCTTGCCTTTCGGGTGAAACCGACTTTGTGGAGGCTTTTACCCCAAGTTTCGACCCCAAGGCTCAACATATAAATAGAGGGGTAGGGCTAGCACCAAAGACACATCAAGAAACACCAAGCCGTGTGCCGGCAACCCCGTCCCCTCTAGTTTATCCTCTGTCATAGTTTCCGTAGTGCTTAGGCGAAGCCCTGTGGAGATTGTTATTCACCAACACCGTCACCACGCCGTCGTGCTGCCGGAACTCATCTACTACTTCGCCCGTCTTGCTGGATCGAGAAGGCGAGGACGTATCATGAAGACGTACGACTACATCAACCGCGTTGATAAACGCTTCCGCTTAGCGATCTTCAAGGGTATGAAGATACACTCCCCTCTCGTTGCTATACCATCACCATGATCTTGCGTGTGCGTAGGAATTTTTTTGAAATTACTACGTTCCCCAACATTTTCTGGATTTATTCTTATATAGGAAATTCCAGAAAATGCTACAAACTTCAAAAATTCATAGTAATTCAACCGTAACTCCAAATGAAATAAATTATATATGAAAAATGATTAGAAAAATGCAATCTATCCATATGTACTTGTTTCATGCATGTTAGAACAACTTATGTCTACTGTTTAGGACAAATGGTATAAATGGCATTTAAATAACCACATGTGGAGTTTGAATTTGAATCTTGGATTCAAACCAACTCCATTTAACCTACTGCTAAATGCATTATCTCAAATCACAGCATATTGCCATGTCATGATCATGCATCATATTGTGCATTGCATTGATTGTGTTTCTTCCTTGTTTGTCGGTGTTTGTCCCCTCTCGATAGACGTGGTTCCGATGATGTGATCAATGACACCAATGAAGAGCTATACTATCTTCAGAAGTGCCAGGCATGCAAAACCCCCTTGTTCATTCCGATACAATCCCACTCTCTCGCCCCTGCTCACTTTTACTACATTAGGACAACAACGACTCATGTGTTACATGCTGCGGTAGTTGAACCCCTTTCCTCTGCATGACCTGTCGTTGCCACGGTAAATAGATGAAACCCACTAGCATGAGTAGGAGTTGTTTGAGCCCTGATGTGCCTACTCATTCATGCTTGTTTGTCATGCCTGCTACTGCTTAGAGTTGAGTCAGGTCTGATTCATCGGGGATGAATCAGAGGTGTGTGAACATGTCCTACTGTGTGTGAGCTAAGTGTGTGAACACGATTTGGTAAAGGTAGCGGTAAAAGGCCATGTAGGAGTACATGGTGGGTTGTCTCATTGAAGTCGTCCTCAGGAACTGAGTTCTGTGTTTGTGATCCATGAAACAACTACTACCATGCATTGGGCCTTGAAATATGACCCCGCTCGACTTCTTAATCACCCTTGTCCTCTGTCCAGGAGTTGCAAGTAGTTTCTGGTGTTTGTAGTATGCTGGAGACCGTGCGCAGCGCTGACCAGAGGGGTGGGCTGTGATGCGGTAGGCACGTGGCCGGGTGTACCGGGCGCCCATTTGGTGTCTCGGGAACCCTGCACACATCGTTCGGGGCCGTATGTGGAAACTTCGGCCGGACTCCCTGTGGATGGAACCTGAATAGGCGATAAACATGGACTAGAGACTTGAGTGTTTAGGTAGGTCGTGGTCTACACCCACATCGGCTTTCGCTTGAAGTCTGCCGAGCACATGTCGTGTGCAGACGCTAAGTGGTGGAAACATGTATGAAGAAGTACACCCTTGCAGGGTTAACATCATCTATTCGAATAGCCGTGTCCGCAGTAAAGGACTTCTAGGTTGCCTATAACAGTTCATAGACAAGTGAAAGTGGATACTCTAAAATACACAAGATAAGCGTGTGTGTTATGGATGGCGTCCTCGCAGGGAGACCGGAGCGGATCCATAGTGGTGTATTGATATGGTGAATTTGTGGACTCGTGTGCGCCACCTCAAAAGAGTTACTTGCAGTCGTAGTTCAGGATAGCCACCGAGTTAAAGCTGGCTTGCTGCAGTTAAACCCCACCATCCCTTTGTTGATGATGATGCGTATGTAGATAGATCTGATGTAACTCTTGTTGGGTACATTTGTACTCATGTTTGCCTATTTTATGTTTTTGCAGAGAGACTTACGTCTCACTAGTAGTTCTGCGTGGACTTCGACGTTTAGCTTGTTACCTTAGCTACGATCTTGTGCCCTCGGCAGGATCTAGTAGATAGTCAGGCCTCTCAGCCTTTTTCATTTGTAGATGTCTGTACTCAGACATGTTGAGCTTCCGCTTGTGCTTTGACTTGTATGCTCTGAATGTTGGGTCATGTGACCCATGTTTGTAATATCGTGCTCCTCGGAGCCTATTGAATAAAATACTTGAGTTGTAGAGTCATGTTGCGATGCCATGTTGTATTTGCACATATCGAGCATATTGTGTGTATGCTATTGAAATGCTTGGTATGTGTGGGATCTGACTATCTAGTTGTTTATCCTTGGTAGCCTATCTTACCGGGAAATGTCTCCTAGTGCTTCCACTGAGCCTTGGTAGCTTGCTACTGCTCCGGAACACATAGGTTGGCCGGCATGTGTCCTTCTTCATTCCTGTGTCTGTCCCTTCGGGGAAATGTCACGTGGTGTCTACCGGAGTCCTGTTAGCCTACTACAACCCGGTTTACCAGAGTCCTACTAGCCCAGTTGCTACAGCCCGGATTCACTCGCTGATGACCGACATGTTCGTTGCTGGGTCATGTATGCATGTCCCTGTAAGTTAGTGCCACTTTGGGTTCACGACTAGCCATGTCAGCCCGAGTTATTTCTCATATGGATGCTAGCGACAATATCATATACGTGAGCCAAAAGGCGCAAACGGTCCCGGGCCTTGTAAGGTGACACATGTGGGAATACCGTGCGTGATGCCGCAAAGTGATATGAGGTGTTACATGCTAGATCGGTGTGGCATAGGATCGGGGTCCTGACAGGTGAGGTATATATATATATATATATATATATATATATATATATATATATATATATAAAGTCTATGCTGACTAGCTAATTGATGCATTCATTGTTTTGGTATGTACATATATTAACTCTTATTTCTTCTTTTATAGGCCCCCGGATCAAGGAAAACTTCGGTAATGAAATGAGGCCCGAAGAAAAAGTTGCACCCGAATGAAAGGTTCACGATCACAAAAATCGCGCGTGATGGCCAACCGATTAAACCCCTCCGGACCAAGGAAGCATTTTCTGCTCAGTGCGGGGTTCTTGTTGGAGACATGATCCCGATCAGTATCGAGGTATGGAATAAGCCTAAGAAGGAAGAGCTTCAAGTTTCTTTTGTCGATGATAGACAGAAAGCTGATCTTTGGACCACGCTGAAGGTAAATTTCACCCTACCGGAAGAGGAGGATCCAGAGAAGTCAGTTATAGAGCCATTCATCAAGTCTCATGCTCTCAAGAAGATGGCAGAGCTATTCAGGAGGTGGAAGAATGAGTTGAAAGCAATGTATGTCGACAAAGGGAAGACTCCAGAATTCATCGGCCGATTTGAGAAGATAAGAGATCACTAGACCGCATTTGTGGCCAACAAGACATCAGAGAGGAGTAAGAAGATGTCAGTGATTAACAAGATAAATGCTGCAAAGAAGGAGCATCACCATCACACAGGGTCAGGTGGCTACCTCAAAGTCCGGCCGTTGTGGGACAAGGCTGAGCAGGACCTGATTGCTAAAGGGGTCGAACCAGAGACATTGCGCTGGCCAGACTTTTCGGGGTTGGTGGAACTTTGGACCCTGAAACAGGGAAGTGCTGCTAGACGGATGAGAAACTTGCAACACCCATCAAGAAGCTTCAGAATGCAATCAAGGAAGTGCAGGAAGGGATGTTCGTTTCCCGACAGAGAGAACGACGAGCTCACAAGGCCCTCGGGAATCCTGAGCACCCTGGACGAACACGAGGCACGCCAGGCTCTGTTGCGTGGAAGGTTGGGTTTCCCGACGCAAGCGGTTACAAAACCCAAGAGAGGAGGAGGAAAGTGGAGCAGAGCAAACTGCAGCAGCTTAAGGCAAGGGTATGAAAGCTAGAGGAACGACAAGATTTTGAGAACCAGTAGCTGCGAGATCATGCCCAAGAAGCTACCCCAGAAGCTACCCCGTCATCTCAGTAGAGAAGCAACATGGCTTCCACCGAGCTTGTTCAGCAGCCTGACTTGACGGGTCCTAGCTACCCCATGGATTTTATCACGGATTCACACCCGTGCCACCTTATGACGCAATGGCTTCAGCTCAAAGTCAAGGCGGCTGTCGGCTTTATGTACCCTCCTTCACCCGGAGCAACTTTTCACTGCTGTCCGATTCCACAAGGCTATGATGTTGTGATGGTGGACGAAATAACGAAGGAATTTGAGGAGCTCCAGCTTGAGCACCCTACAGGTGATGGGGAGACTCAGCTGGGTCTTGCTATGAAGACTCCGTGTCTATGGCGGAAGTAGCACATCAACCTTCTGAATTTCAGGGCTCCGGCGAGTCAGCTGGGCACTCCACCTCCTCCGCCTCCTCCTCCTCCTCCAGCGAGTGATCAGGGCACTCTGCCTCCTGCTCCGGCGAGTGAGGGCAGCAGTACTCCGCCTCCTTCTCCGCCTGCTCTGGCGCGTCCGAGCAGCCCGCCTCCTCCTTCGTTGCCTCGTAAGCGATGGCGGAACACATACGCCGCTGCTCCGGCGCGTCGTAGCAGTCTGCCATCGGCTGCTCTGCCTCTTAAGCAGTGAAAGAAGACAGCCGCAGCCACTCCGGCTACTCCGACGTCTAGCAGTACAACCAGAGGTGGGAGGCAATACAAATTCGGTCCATTGTCTCTCAAGCCTCTAGAGAAGTTACCATGTGAGAGGAGCAATGAGGAAAACCAGAAGATCTCTGAAGGCCAAGCGAATGACTTCTTTCAATCGGTAAAAGCTAAGATACATCCACCTCCGGTGGAGAAGATAGATGTGGTGAAATCGAAGCGCACTTTGGATGCCCTGCAGCAACCACCGCCGCCTCCGCCGCAATCCAACTATGACCGCATCATTGAAATGAAATATAAGGAAGCGGAGCGGTCAGGAAGTACTTGCACTGATCAAAGGCTAGCAGAGCGAAGATATGGGAAAAAATTCCCCAGCTCGGCGAACAAGTGAAGGAATCATGCCCCCCGCTCAATGTGTCTAGCAATATAGTCGCTAATCTTCCGGGGATGCTGCCCGGTACCAATCCTAGAGATTACATGCTCGACGACGATGCACTTTTTGAAACAATGGAGGTGGACACATTAAGATTCCGGCACATGAAGCCTCTCGTCAAACCTAGTACTTCTCTAACAACGATGATGCGAAGATTCCATGACTGGTACATGGTCATCTGCAGGAAGTCTGGGACAGATACTTTGACGTTGAGAGTTAAAGAGGAGCACGACCTCGTTAGAATTGATCTGTTGTCTGTTCCATATGAGGAGTTCTTCCATTTTTTCAATCAAAAGGCCCTCGATAAAACAATCATCACTTACTACTGTCTGTAAGTACTACTTCTCTGTAATTAATTAAGTCTCTATATGTAGCTCAGCTCTTTCATTGCATGTATATATAATTATCCTCACTATATTATGCAGATTGAAGATCGCCGAATTGAAGAAAAGACAAGTAGGTGATATTGGGTTCATTAACACAAATCTCATGGATGAATGGAATGTTAAACATGATCCCAAAGATACCGAGGCCAACTTTCTATGATTGTTACTTCGAAATCAAAACAAAGCTACAACACTCTTTCCTTACGAATACAAGTGAGTGTTACTACCTTGTGCATATTCGGTTTCCCTTATTACTCGAGGTTATAGTAATGTAATTGATGAGTTATGCATGTGTGCGCAACTTCCACTTTATTCTGCTAGAGATTAAGCTTGAGCAGGCACTAGTAACCGTCATAGACTCCAGTCCAAAAAATCAGAAGGAGTAAGCGACCATGACTAAAATGCTCCATATCGGCAACTTTTTTCATTTCCTGAGATCAAGTAATTGTTTTCTTTGTCTGGCAGGGTTTGGAAAAAATTTACCGCGCAAGCTCTGGGACTGCTGGCGCAGCTGCGATTTAACCACCCGAAAGTAAGTACTAGCTACTAGCTAGTTCCGCGCATCTCCCATTGATTCTAGCTAGTTTCATCAATACCATTTAGCATGCTTGCTTATCAGTTTGATTGACCTTTATTTCTTGTAAAGTGGTTGTGGCAGGAACCCGGGAATGATTTCTGTGGATACATTTGCGAGTTCATCCGCCACACCACTTGTGAGATGGGCTACTCTAAACAATAATATGAAGTGCGTAAGAAATAATATTCACAATTTTATTTTATTACCATCATTTGTGTTGAGTTTCATTCATATATATGTATTGACCCCCTTCTTTAAATTAGATGTTTTAGATGCGGGATGAACTCCTACCACAAGATCGCATATGAGCAATTCAAGAGGAATTGGCGGGATTCTTTCTTGACCACGTCATCGACAAACACGGAGAATACCATGTGGAAATTGAGTTCAGATATTAGGGGATTTTGTAAGAGATCTTATATTGTGTATATGTATAGATGTACGAAAACTTGTTGTTCGACCAATCTATCGGAGAAGAAGAGGTCGATCACTTCTCTCTGTGTATATGTTCATGACAATCTTCTGTACTTAATGGTTTCCTTCATTTGCTTACTGGCTAGCTAGCGTGTCAAGTCCTCTCTATACGTATAGTACGTAGTGTCGACCAAGCACAGAGATAAGAGAGGACACTTCTCTCTATTAGCTATCTAACACTCTAATTAACCCTACAAAACCCCCAACCCCCCCCCCCCCCCCCTTCAGAAAAAAAAACAAAAGCCCCAGCCCATGAACTGCTGACGTGTGGAAGCCTTTTGGTTCCGGTTGGTGGCACCAACCGGGACAAAAGTCCCTCCTGCCTGGGCAAGCCGCAGCGGCCACGTGAAGCCCCATCGGCCCCGGTTCCTGGGTGAACCGGGACGAAAGGTATTGAGATTTAGTACCGACCCTTTCGTCCCGGTACGGCAACCAGGATAAATGGCCCGCTTTCTACTAGTGTATGTAGTGAAACACATATCGGCAATGAGGACCAGTCGATAGTAAGTGGATGAAGATACACAATTCTTTTTTTGGACTGTGTGTTTCCAAGACTATTCAAAGGAAACAAAAATATAATTAACTAAATGAACTTTACGCGGACCATAAATATCATGCGAACGGAGGGAACCTACAAATCCAAAACACCTCTATTTATCTGTCTCATTTGCGAGAGAGAAGAAAAGCGAGAGAACTCAGAGACTTGAGTTTTCTTTTATATTTATGCCCATGTGGGGTGCTCTGACTGAAGATACACCCAAGTATTTATAGAATCGTCGAGCATATTATTTATGGTACATATTTAATTCGTACTTATCAGAATAAAATCTATATTACTCACATCTACACTATTACACTATTAAATAAAATGTCTGCTATTGTCGTTTGGGAGTTCTGCTCATTGTTTTTCTCAAAAAAGTGGAAAATGTGTGTCACACTTAATAGGTGCATTGCTAATGTGCATGTCACATATAGAGGTGCACTAAATATGTTGCATATGATATTTTATTTAGAAAGAAACAATTGAATAATCGTAATGTGTCACACATAAGAGGTTATCTTTGGAAAAAATTGAAGGAACAAATATATGAATGAAAGCAAATTTTAAGTTCACAAAGAATGTACGTCGGTTAATTACGGTAAATATATAAATTCTACATATCCTTTTATCTTAGTGCCTTCACGTTGATTTTTGCTCGAGATGTAGCCTTAGCACATAACGGAGATTCAACACTCTTGCCAGATGTAGAGATAAATATAACTGTTTCATCTTTGTTCTCACCAGTCTGAATGTAAATTCCTATTCCTATTTTCCTTGAGTTGTTTCTGGAGTCAGTAGATTTTTTCCATGCAGCATCAGTATAAACCTTGTAACATATAATCCAATGATCTATTTTTAAAGAAGATCCCTTCTTTTGTTTGTATCCAGATTTTGCACCTGCTTTCGACATCGTTTCAGGTGATGAACTAGCAATACATGCATAGGAACCTAAATCGATGGCTTACTGGTCCATGCATAGTTAACGATTTAAATTTATGCACTAGCCTATGCACGCAACAATAGAAAATCATGAGCCGGCAAATAAAAAACCGCATCCCACCATGCAGTGAAGCACGTATTGGCCATGAGGTCCAGTCGATAGTAAGTGGATGAAGATACACCATTCATTTTTTGAATTATGTGTTTCCAAGACTATTGAAATGAAATAAAAACATAATTAGCTAAATGAACTTTGCACAGACCATAAATATCACCAAACGGAGGGAACCTACAAATCCAGAATACCTGTCTTTCCTTGGCTCATTTGCGAGAGAGAAGAAAAGCGAGAGAACTTAGAGACTTGAGTGTTCTTTTACGCTCAGAGACTGAGAGTTGTCAGGACTATATTAGTGCCGATGTGGGGCGCTCTGACTGAAGATTCACACAGGTATTTGTAAAATCGCCGAGAATGTTAGTTATGGTACATATTTAACTCATGCTTATCAAAATAAAATCTAAATTTAATCACATCTCCACTATTACACTGTTAAAAAATGCCTGCTATTGTCATTTGGTAGTATTGCTCATTGGTTTACTCAAAAAAGTTGAAAATGTGTGTCACACTTAATAGTTGCATTGCTAATGTGCGTGTCACACATAGAGG
The DNA here is from genome assembly GCA_963921465.1 of Triticum timopheevii. Lineage (NCBI taxonomy): Eukaryota > Viridiplantae > Streptophyta > Magnoliopsida > Poales > Poaceae > Triticum > Triticum timopheevii. The sequence continues at coordinate 439,522,276 of OY997262.1, forward strand.
TGCACTGCAAATGTTTTCAAGTTTTTATTTTTGTTTTCCTCTTTACTGTTTCTTCATATTCTTAAAATGTTGCATATGAGATTTTATTTGGAAAGAAACATTGAATAAACGCAATTGTGTCACAAATTAGAGTGTATCTATGGAAAAAATTGAAGGAACAATTATATGAATGACCATAAATTTTATGTTTATAAAGAATGTATGTCGGTTAATTACAGTAAATATATAAATTTTACATATCCTTTTATCTTAGTGCATTGATGTTGATTTTTGCTCGAGATGTACGTGATATGTCTCCAATGTATCTATAAGTTATGAAGTATTCATGCTATTATATTATCGATCTAGGATGTTTTATATGCATTTATATGTTATTTTATATGATTTTTGGGACTAACCATTAACCTAGAGCCTAGTGCCAGTTTCTATTTTTTCCTTGTTTTTCATTTTTACAGAAAAGGAATACCAAACGGAGTCCAATTGACGTGCCAATTTTTAACGATTGTTTATGGACCATAAGAAGCCCACGGAGCATCGGAGATGGACCAAAAGAGTCCCGAGCCATCCACGAGGGTGGAGGGCGCGTCCTAACCCCTGTACGCGCCCCCTATCTTGTGGACGACTCGAAGACCCCCCTGATGTGAGATCGACGCCAAAAATTCCTATAAATACGAAAAACCCCAGAAAGAAACCTAGATCGGGAGTTCCACCGCCGCAAGCCTCTGTAGCCACCAAAAACCAATCGGAACCCTGTTTCGGCACCCTGCTGGAGGGGGGATCCATCACCGGTGGCCATCTTCATCATCCCAGCGCTCTCCATGACGAGGAGGGAGTAGTTCACCCTCGGGGATGAGGGTATGTACCATTAGCTATGTGTTTGATATCTCTCTCTTGTGTTCTTGATTTGGCATGGTCTTGATGTATCGCGAGCTTTGCTATTATAGTTGGATATTATGATGCTTCTCCCCCTCTATCTTCTTGTAATGGATTGAGTTTTCCCTTTGAAGTTATCTTATCGGATTGAGTCTTTAAGGATTTGAGAACAGTTGATGTATGTCTTGCATGTTCTTATCTATGGTGACAATGGGATATTCACGTGATCTACTTGTTGTATGTTTTGGTGATCAACTTGCGGGTTCAGTGACCTTGTGAACTTATGCATAGGGGTTGGCACACGTATTCGTTTTGACTCTCCGGTAGAAACTTTGGGGCACTCTTTGAAGTTCTTTGTGTTGGTTGAATAGATGAATCTGAGATTGTGTTATGCAAATCGTATAATCATACTTGCGATGACATTGGAGTATCTATGTGACATTAGGGTTTTGGTTGATTTGTGTCTTAAGGTGTTATTCTAGTACGAACTCTAAGATAGATCAAACAGAAAGAATAGCTTCGTGTTATTTTACTATAGACTCATGAATAGATCGATCAAAAAGGATAACTTTGAGGTGGTTTCGTACCCTACAATAATCTCTTCGGTTGTTCTCCACTATTAGTGACTTGGGAGTGACTCTTTGTTGCATGTTGAGGGATTGTTATATGATCCAATTATGTTATTATTATTGAGAGAACTTGCACTAGTGAAAGTATGAAACTTACGCCTTGTTTCTTAGCATTGCAACACCGTTTACGCTCACTTTTACCACTTGCTACCTTGCTGTTTTTATATTTTTAGATTAGAAAAACCTATATCTACCATCCATATTGCACTTGTAACACAATCTCTTCGCTGAACTAGTACACCTATACAATTTACCATTGTATTGGGTGTGTTGGGGACACAATAGACTCTTTGTTATTTGGTTGCAGGGTTGCTTGAGAGAGACCATCTTCATCCTACGTCTCCCACGGATTGATAAACCTTAGATTATACACTTGAGGGAAATTTGCTACTGTCCTACAAACCTCTGCACTTGGAGGCCCAACAACGTCTACAAGAAGAAGGTTGCGTAGTAGACATCACTGCGTCAGCAGGGTCGTGACGAGCATGTGAAGGTAACTATCCTTTGCAAAGGAAGAGGATAACAACCAACATGCACTCATGATTTTGTTGTGCAATTCACAATTATAAAAAATGGGTAGGGCTATATCTTGCAAACAGGTGGATTTCAAAACTCACGCTATATTTGTCTGTTACCTTTTATATTGTAAGTTTATAAATTAAAATGAAAATATTATTGGAATTCTTCATTTGTAGAATCGTGCATCACACGGGCATGTTACATGTGTCATCAGTGCTTGTCGGTATACATCTTTATTTAGGTGGCTACCGTTCTTATATTTTGACCAACTAGGAAGGGGTTCTCTTCATATAGACATAGGGTTACTTTGTGCAATTGTACTCGTGTTAACGTGTAAGGCTTGCCATTAGAGTATACCATTGCAAAAGTATGTGAAACATGAACACGCAAATATGAATTGGTGATGGTCTGATAGTGGCATGACTTCCTTTGCGATGGGGCCTGATAAAACCATGGGAGGGCCTTTGGGTTGCCAAATGATGGTTGCCTAATTGAAAATCGCCTCACAGCTATTCCAGATTTTTCCCATACATTTTGCTTTAATCATCTTCTTAAAATTGTTCTTATGGGATTTGCTTTTGGAAAATAAATCATTGGCAATATGCTTTCTTGGCAACTGTTTCCGCAATCGTGGCATGCGCAAGTGCGTATGTTTGGAAGATCTTTAAGCAATGAGTAAGTGAGTCAAAATAGATTGGAAAATATCTGACGTGCATACAGTTGTCACGTGCGACACCCAACTTTTTTGGACAACTGTTGGCACCTTAGGCGCCCTGTATTCATATCAAATACAAGTTACGGATAGGATTTGGCAATCCTTAACATATAAATTCCCTAGATTTGCAAGACTAGGATAGTGATCTCCCGTTCATCTATGTTGTGCACTAGAAGAAACCATTTCTTGGCTCAGAGGAAAATTATTTCTAAAAGAAGTAGATGCACAATTGTGAGCCAGTACAATAGGTTCCCTAGGTTTATGGAAAACCTGAGCTTGAATGTTGGTTATTGCAGCAAAGTAATCTGGATTCTTATTTGCCAATGTCCAGGCACTTGAAGAAGGTTCCTTGATGCCGTTTCGCGAGTGAGTATTAGATTGTCCACTAGAAAAGTGATTTGGTTATTAGCGATGCGAGATGCAATTTCTGCAACAACTTGTACATCCGTAGCCTTAGCACGTAATGTCCACTAGAAATATGGACGCTTCGCCATGGGTTGTTGGTCCATGCATAGTTAATCATTTAAATTTGTGCACTAGCTCATGGACGCAACAATAGAAAATCATGAACCGGCAAATGAAAAACCGCATCCCACCATGTAGTGAAAGAGACATGGGCAACAAGGACCAGTCGATATTAAGTGGACAAAGATACACCATTCATTTTTTTTGGACTGTGTGTTTCCAAGACTATTGAAAGGAAACAAAAACATAATTAGCTAAATTAACTTTGCGCAAACCATAAATATCACGCGAACGGAGGGAACCTACAAATCCAAAATACCTGTCCTTATCTGTCTCATTTGCGAGAGAGAAGAAAAGCTGAGACAACTGAGAGACTTGAGTGTTCTTTTACCCTTAGAGACTAGGAGCTGTGAGGATTATATTTGTGCCGATGTGGGGTGCTCGGACTGAAGATACACATAAATCACAGAGAATATTATTTATGGTACATATTTAATTTGTACTTATCAGAATAAAATCTAAATTTACTCACATCTCCACTATTACATTGTTAAATAAAATGTCTGCTATTGCCGTTTGGTAGTACTGCTCATTGGTTTTCTTAAAAAAAGTGGGAAAATGTGTGTCACACTCAATAGGTGCATTGCTAATGTGCATGTCACACATAGAGGTGCACTAAAAATGTTTTCAAGTTTTTATTTTTGTTTTCCTTTTATTGTTTCTTCATATTCTTAAAATGTTGCATACGTGATTTAATTCAGAAAGAAATATTTAATAAACGCAATCGTGTCACACATAAGAGTGTATCTTTGGAAAAAATTGATAGAACAAATATATGAATGACAGTAAATTTTATGTTCCCAAAGAATGTATGCCGATTAATTACGGTAAATAAATAAATTCTAAATATCCTTTTATCTTAGTGTCTTCATGTTGATTTTTTCTCGAGATGTGCGTCAGCAGGGTCGTGACGACCATCTGAAGGTAACTTTCCTTTGCAAAGGAAGAGGAGAACAACAAACATGAACTCACAATTTTGTTGCGCAATTCACAATTTTAAAAAATGGCTAGGGTTGTATCTTGCAAATGAATGGTGTGGATTTCAACTGTCGCGCTATATTTGTCTATTACCTTTTATATGGAAGTTCATAAAAGTAACATGAAAATATTATTAGAATTCTTCATTTGTAGTAGAATGCATCATAGGGGCATGTTACATGTGTCATCAGTGCTCGTCGGTTTCCATTTTTAATTAGGGGCTACCGTTCTTATATTTTGACCAACTAGGAAGGGGTTCTCTTCAGATATATATATAGGGTTACTTTGTGCAATTGTGCTTGTGTTAACGTGTAAGGCATACAATTAGAGTATACCATCGCAAAATTATGTGAAACATGAACACACGAATACAAAATGGTGATGGTATGTTAGTTGCATGACTTTCTTCGTGATGGGGCCTGATAAAACCACGGGAGAGCCTTTGAGTTACCATATGACGATTCCCTAGTTGAAAATCGCCTAATAGCTATTCCAGATTTTTTACCATACAGTTTGCTTTAATCATGTTTTTAAAATGGTTCTTGTGGAATTTGCTTTTGGAAAATAAATCATTGGCAATATGCTTTCTTGGCAAGTGTTTGTTCAATTGTGGCACGCGCAAGTGCGTTTCTTTGGAAGATCTTTAAGGAACAAATAAGTGAGTCAAAATAGATTGGAAAATATCTGACGTGCATACAGTTATCACGTGCGATGCCCAACTTTTTTTGTACAAATGTTAGCACCTGAGGCGCCCTGTATTCATATCAAATACAAGTTATGGTTAGGATTTGGCAATCCTTCACATGTAAATTCCCTAGATTTGCAAGCCTAGGATAGTGATCTCCTATTCATCTTTGTTGTGCACTAGAAGAAACCATTTCTTGGCTTAGAGGATAATTATCTCTTAAAGAAGTAGATGCACAACTGTGAGCATGTACAGTAAGTTCCCTAGGAATATGGAAGACCTGAGCTTGAATGTTGGCTGTTGCAACAAAGTAATTTGGAAGTTGGCTTCTAATTTGCCAATGCCCAGGCACTTGAAGAAGGTTCCTTGATGCTGTTGCCCGAGTGAGTGTTAGATTGTCCACTTGAAAAGTACATTGGTTTAGCTAACCAAAGTACATTGGTTTAGTACCGGGTGGTGGCACAAACCGGTACTAAAGGCCCCCCCTTTAGTACCGGTTTGTGCCACGACCTGGTACTAAAGGGGGTGCGCTGGCGCAGGTGCGGTGCGGCAAGTTTAGTCCCACCTCGCTAGTCGAGGGGCTACCGCACTGGTTTATAAGCCCCAGTGCGATAGCTCTCTCGAGCTCCTCTCCTAACCAGGCCTACTGGGCCTACCTGTCCTCTTCGCCTAGTGGGCCTTCTGGGCCTTCGCGGGCCTGCATCCTGGCCCAACGAAAGGTTGTGTCGCTAGTCATATGCAGGCCGCTTTGGCCCAGTAGGCGGGTTTTTTTTTCTTTTTTTTGCTTTATTTATTTTTTAGTTGTTTTTTGCTGTATTTAGAGTTTCTTTGTGAATATTTTTGCTTTAGGTACAAAAAATTACAAACTTTCTGTTAGTGCCGGTAGATTTCAAATTTGAATAGTTTAAATTTTGAATTATTTGAATTTTGTGTGAATCACTAGTTTGTGAATAACTTAACTTTGAAAAAAGTTTTTTCAGTAATTCTTTTTTCTTATGTTTAATATTAGTGTGTTTTATCATTATATTCAATTTAGTAATGCTTAGGTTATTTAAAAAATGAAATTCCTTTGTAACAGTTCAGTTTTCGTCGCCTGATACTTCGAAAGAGATTGTCCATTTTGTACACGAAGTGCATCCAGTTTTTGCCGTAACCCTCTCTACTTTCTTGCACATGCTATTTGTATGAAATTATGATACCATGCCAACTTTCAACCTTTTCTGAGTTCATTTGAATTGCTTTTCAATTTCAGGGTCATTTAGCTGGAAATAAATCAGTAAATGCATGAAAAGAATTTGTTTGCACATAAAATTTCTTCGCGTTTCAAATGCCAAAACACATAACTACCCTAACTATTACAGACATTCCCTCCTGGGTGTGAAACACAGAAGAAAGTGATGATAGTGAAGCCGATCACATCCCAGATCTTTGGGTGTGAAACTTTTTCTTCGGGTGTGTCCCTTTGCGCCGTAACCATGGAAAATCTTCATCATTTAACGGGATGCTCGGGTCAATATTCACTGTGAATGGAGCAATTTCATCAAACTTTTCATAATCTTCTGACTTATCTGTCTTGTCATTCACTCCCACGATGTTTCTCTTCCCAGAAAGAACTATGTGCCGCTTTGGCTCATCGTACGATGCATTCGCTTCCTTATCTTTTCTTTTTCTTGGCTTGGTAGACATGTCCTTCACATAGAAAACCTGTGCCACATCATTGGCTAGGACGAATGGTTCGTCTGCATATGCAAGATTGTTGAGATCCATTGTTGTCATTCCGTACTGCGGGTCTTCTGTTACCCCGCCTCGTGTCATATTGACCCATTTGCACCGAAACAAAGGGACCTTTAAACCACGTCAATAGTCAAGTTCCCATATGTCCTGTATATAACCATAATATGTTTCCTTTCCCGTCTTGGTTTCCGCATCAAAGCGGACACCACTGTTTTGGTTGGTGCTCTTCTTATCTTGGGCGATCGTGTAAAATGTATTACCATTTATCTCATACCCTTTTAAAGTCATTATATTCGAAGATGGTAACTGGGACAGCAAGTACAGGTCATCTTCAATAGAGGTGTCATGCATGGTACGTGTCTGCAACCAGTTGGCGAAACTCCTAGTTTGTTCACGTGTAATCCAGTCATCAGACCGCTCCGGGTTTTGGAGCGTAGCAAATTCTTGTGTTCATCCATATACGGAGCCACCAAGGTGGAATTCTGTAGAACTGTGTAGTGTGCTTCAGTGAGAGAATGTCCGTCCATACATATTATTTGTTCCCCTCCTAGCGTGCCTTTTCCATCCAGTCTGCCCTTATGCCGCGATTCAGGAACACCAATCGGCTTAAGGTCAGGAATAAAGTCAATACAAAACTCAATGACCTCCTCATTTTGATGGCCCTTGGAGATGCTTCCTTCTGGCCTAGCACGGTTATGAACATATTTCTTTGAGACTCCCATGAACCTCTCAAAGGGGAACATATTGCGTAGAAATACAGGACCCAAAACGTTAATCTCTTCGCATAGGTGAACTAGGACGTGCGTCATGATGTTGAAGAAGGATGGTGGGAACACCAACTCGAAACTGACAAGACATTGCACCAAATCATTCTGTAACCTTGGTATGATTTCTGGATCGATTACCTTCTGAGAGATTGCATTGAGAAATGCACATAGCTTCACAATGGCTAATCGAACGTTTTCCGGTAGAAGCCCCCTCAATGCAACCGGAAGCAGTTGCGTCATAATCACGTGGCAGTCATGAGACTTTAGGTTCTGGAACTTTTTTTCTGCCATGTTTATTATTCCCTTTATATTCGACGAGAAGCCAGACGGTACCTTAATACTGAGCAGGAATTCAAAGAAGATTTCCTTCTCTTCTTTGGTAAGAGCATAGCTTGCATGACCCTGATGTATGCCGTCTTCTCCGTGCATACGTTGCTGGTCCTCCCATGCCTCAGGTGTATCTTTTGTCTTCCCATACACGCACAAGAAGCCAAGCAGGGTCACGCAAAGATACTTCGTCACGTGCATCACGTCGATTGCGGAGCGGACCTCTAGGTCTTTCCAATATGGCAGGTCCCAAAATATAGATTTCTTCTTCCACATGGGTGCGCGTCCGTCCGCGTCCTTCGGAACAGGTTGTCCGCCAGGACCCTTTCCAAATATCACCTTCAAATCCTTGACCATATCATGTACATCAGCACCAGTACGGTGGCGAGGCTTCGTCCGGTGATCCGCCTCACCTTTGAAATGCTTGCCTTTCTTTCTTACGGGATGCCTGCTCGGAAGAAATCGACGATGTCCCAGGTACACATTCTTCTTACAACTATTCAAATATATACTGTCGGTATCATCCAAACAGTGCGTGCATCTGCGGTATCCCTTGTTTGTCTGTCCTGAAAGGTTACTGAGAGCAGACCAATCATTGATGGTCACGAACAGCAACGCCTTTAGGTCAAATTCTTCCCCCATGTGCTCATCCCACGCATGTACACCTGTTCCATTCCACAGTTGTAAGAGTTCTTCAACTAATGGCCTTAGGTACACATCAATGTCGTTGCTGGGTTGCTTAGGGCCTTGGATGAGCACTGGCATCATAATGAACTTCCGCTTCATGCACAACCAAGGAGGAAGGTTATACAAACATAGAGTCACAGGCCAGGTGCTATGGTTGCTGCTCTACTCCCCAAAAAGGATTAATGCTATCTGCGCTTAGACCAAACCATACGCTCCTTGCGTCATCTGCAAACTCCTTCCTGTACTTTCTTTTGATTTTTCTCCACTGCGACCCGTCAGCGGGTACTCTCAACTTTCCGTCTTTCTTACGGTCTTCTCTGTGCCATCGCATCACCTTGGCATGCTCTTTGTTTTGGAACAAACGTTTCAACCGTGGTATTATAGGAGAATACCACATCACCTTGGCAGGAATCTTCTTCCTGGGGCGCTCGCCCTCGACATCACCAGGCTCATCGCGGCTGATCTTATAGCACAATGCACCACATACCGGGCAAGCGTTCAAATCCTCGTACTCACCGCGGTAGAGGATGCAATCATTAGGGCATGCATGTATCTTCTGCACCTCTAACCCTAGAGGGCAGACAGCCTTCTTTGCTTTGTACATACTCTCGGGCAATTCATTGTCCTTTGGAAGCATATCCTTTATCATTACCAGCAACTTTCCAAATCCCTTGTCAGATACACCATTCTCTGCCTTCCATTGCAGCAATTCCAGTGTGGTGCCCAGCTTTTTCTTGTCACCTATGCAATTCGGGTACAACAATTTTTTGTGACCCTCTAACATGCGCTGCAACTTCTTCTTCACCAAATCACTTGCGCAGTTTCTCTTTGCATCGGCAATGGCCCGACCTAGATCATCAACGGGCTCATCTGATGCCTCTTCTTCAGCTTCTTCCTGCATTTCTGGCTCAGCTTCTTCCCGCATTACCGGCTCAGCTTCTTCCCCCATTGTTGTATCATCGTATTCAGGGAACCCATGGCCAGGATAGCTGTCGTCGTCCTCTTCTTCTTCATTGTCTTCCATCATAACCCCTCTTTCTCCGTGCTTGGTCCAAACATTATAGTGGGGCATGAAACCGGACTCAAACAGGTGGACGTGAATGGTTCTTGGCGTAGAGTAATTGTGACCATTCTTACAGCCAGTACATGGACAAGGCATAAAATCATCCGCCCGCTTGTTTGCCTCAGCCGCAAGCAGAAAAGTATGCACGCCCTAAATGAACTGGGGAGAGCATCGGTCATCGTACATCCATTGCCGGCTCATCTTCATTACACAACACCGAATAGACCAAATTAATACAAGTTCATACATAAAGTTCATACAATACTTAAATGCAACAAACAAATAACTCTCTAGCTAAAGCATTTAAATGCAACAACAAATGCGATCAAGATCGCAACTAAGGTAACAATTGATCCAACAGCATTATGATACCAAGCCTCACTATCGATGGCATATTTTCTAATCTTTCTAATCTTCAAGCGCATTTTCTCCATCTTGATCTTGTGATCATCGACGACATCGGCAACATGCAACTCCAATTCCATCTTCTCTCCCTCAATTCTTTTCAATTTTTTTTTCAAGTACTCGTTTTCTCTTTCAACTAAATTTAACTTCTCGACAATAGGGTCGGTTGGAATTTCCGGTTCACATACCTCCTAGATAAAAATATCTATGTCAACTGGATGGGCATAATTTGTCATAAACACGAAATGCAACAAATAGTTTTAAAATAGAATATACCACATCCGAATCATAACAAGGACGAGGGTCAACGGGGACGGATATCTAAACCATGGCACTATGTATAACAAACAACGTACGGGTAAGATAATTATTGCATGATTAACTATATATCCAAATCACACAAACATCAATTTTTTATATAAAATTTCATGAACAAGAGGCTCACCACAAGGTGGTGCTGGCGACGGGACGGTGCGGGCGATCGACGATGGTTACGACGGAGATTTAGAAGGCACTAAGTAAACCACACCTACATATGCAAACTAAGTGTTATTTTTGACCTCAAATTGCATATAAATCAAATACTAGCACATATATATATTTCCTCCCAAATTACTAAACTCACAAATTAATAACTATATAAAACATTGCAAGAGCTAATCTAGCAATGAGAGATGAAAGGACAAAGTTGCTAACCTTTGTGATCACTTGAATGGATGGGGGCCTTCAAATCTTGACAAATTTGGGGCAAAATGTGTGATGAGCTCGAGGGGAAGAGGAAGAACAGGGAGGAGAGGAGAGGGGAAAGGGGGAAGAACAGAGCGAGCTGGATGAAGGGTTTATATGCAGGAGGACCTATAGTACCGGTTCGTGGCACGAACCGGTACTAAAGGTGCTGGAGGGGGCCCAGACTGACAACATCCTGCCACCACACTCATTAGTACCGGTTTGTGGCACGAACCGGTGCTAAAGGTTAGCCACGAACCGGTACTAATGAGAGCGGCCCGGCTAGCCGTTGGAACCGGCACTAATGTATACATTTGTGCCGGCTTTAATAGAAACCGACACTAATGTGCTTCACGTTTGACCCTTTTTCTACTAGTGCCCACTTAATAGGTGCATTGCTAATGTGCGTGTCACACATAGAGGTGCAATAAAAATGTTTTAAAGTTTTTATTTTTGTTATCTCTTTATTGTTTCTTCATATTCTTAACATGTTGCATATGAGATTTTATTTAGAAAGAATGAATTGAATAAACGCAATCGTGTCACCCATATGAGTGTATCTTTGGAAAAAATTGAAGGAATAAATATATGAATGACAGTAAATTTTATGTTCACAAAGAATGTATTTTGGTTAATTACTGGAAATATATAAATTCTACATATCCTTTTATCTTAGTGCCTTCATGTTGATTTTTTCTTGAGATGTGAGTCAGCAGGGTCGTGACGAGCATCTGAAGGTAACTTTCCTTTGCAATTCTTCATTTGTAGAACCGTGCATCACACGGGCGTGTTACATGTGTCATCAGTGCTCGTCGGTTTCCATCTTTAATTAGGTGGCCACCGTTCTTATATTTTGACCAACTAGGAAGGGGTTCTCTTCGGATAGAGAAAGGGTTAGTTTGTGCAATTGTGCTCGTGTTAACGTGTAAGGCATGCAATTAGAATATAGCATTGCAAAAGTATGTGAAACTTGAACACACGAATACAAATTGGTGATGGTCTGTTAGTGGCATGACTTCCTTCGTGATGGGCCTGATAAAACCACGGGAGGGCCTTTAGGTTGCCATATGATAGTTGCCTAGTTGAAAAGTACCTCACAGATATTCCAGTTTATTCCCCATACATTTGTCTTTAATAATCTTCTTAAAATGGTGCTTGTGGGATTATATCCGACGTGCATACGGTTATCACATGTGACACCCAACTTTTTTTGGACAACTGTTGCCACCTGAGGCGCCCTGTATTCATATCAAATACAAGTTACAGATAGGATTGGGCAATCCTTAACATATGAATTCCCTTAATTTGCAAGCCTAGGATAGTGATCTCCCGTTCATCTATGTTGTGCACTAGAACAAACCATTTCTTGGCTCTGAGGATAATTATCTCTATAAGAAGTAGATGCACAATTGTGAGCCTGTATAGTAAGCTCCCTATTAATATGGAAGACCTGAGCTTGAATGTTGGCTGTTGCAGCAAAGTAATTTGGAAGCTGGCTTCTAATTTGCCAATGCCCAGGCACTTGAGTAAGGTTCCTTGATGCCGTTGCCCGAGCGAGTATTAGATTGTCCACTAGAAAAGCACTTTGGTTATGAGCGATGCGAGAAGCAATTTTCGTAGCAACCTATACAGCTCTAGCCTTAGCACATAATGGTGATTCTACACTCTTGCCAGTTGTAGAAATTAAGATAACTGATTCTTCTTCGTTCTCTGAATGTAAATTCCTATTCCTATTTTCCTTGAGTTTTTTCTGGAGTCAGTAGTGTTGTTCCATGCAGCGTCAGTTTAAACCTTGACACATATAGTCCAATGAGTTGTTTTTAAAAGAAGATCCCTTCTTTTGTTGGTACGCATATTCTGCACCTGCTTCCGACATCATTTCAGCTGATTAACTGGCAATACATGCATAGGAACCTAAATCTTGGGTCTTTATTATTGCCTGCATAGTTGGGCGTACCTGCATAGGGGAGTTGGAATTTCTTGCCAAATATGGACGCTTCACCATGGCTTGTTGATCCATGCATAGTTAATGATTTAAATTTATGCACTAGCCCATGTACGCAACGATAGAAAATCATGAGCCGGCAAACGGAAAACCACATCCCACTATGCAGCAAAACACATATCGGCAACGAGGACTAGTCGATAGTAAGTGGATGAAGATACACTGTTCATTTTTTTGGACTGTGTGTTTCCAAGACTATTGAAACGAAACAAAAACATAATTAGCTAAATGAACTTTGCGCGGACCATAAATATCGCGCGAACGGAGGGAACCTACAAATCTGAAATACATGTATTTCTCTAGCTCATTTGCGAGAGAGAAGAAAAGCGAGAGAACTCAAAGACTTGAGTGTTCTTTTACGCTCAGAGACTGAGAGTTGTGAGGATTATATTTGTGTCGATGTGGGTGCTCTGACTGAAGATACAGACAGGTATTCATAGAATCACTAAGCATATTATTTATGGTACATGTATAATTCTTAATTATCAAAATAAAATCTACATTTACTCACATCTCCACTATTACACTGTTAAAAAATGCCTTCTATTGTCGTTTGGTAGTACTGCTCATTGGTTTTCACAAAAAAGTGGAAAATGTGTGTCACACTTAATAGGTGCATTGCTAATGTGCGTGTCACACATAGAGGTGTACTAATTTTTTTTCAAGTTATTATTATTTTTCCTCTTTATTGTTTCTTCATATTCTTAAAATGTTGCATATGATAATTTATTTAGAAAGAAACAATTAAATAAACGTAATCATGTCACACATAATAGTGTATCTTTGGAGAAATTGAAGGAACAAATATATGAATGACAATAAATTTTATGTTCACAAAGAATGTATGTCATTTAATTATAGTAAATATATGAATTCTACTTATCCTTTTAGCTTAGTGCCTTCATATTGATTTTAGTTCGAGATGTGCATCAGCAGGACCGGGACGAGAATCTGAAGGTAACTTCCCTTTGCAAAGGAAGAGGAGAACAACCAGCATGCATGCACTCATGATTTTTTTGTGCAATTCACAATTATAAAAACTAGGTAGGGCTGTATCTTGCAAATGCATGATTTGATTTCAATTTTCACGCTATATTTGTCTATTACCTTTTATATTGTAAGTTTATAAAATTAAAATGAAAATGTTATTGGAATTCTTCCTTTGTAGAACCGTGCATCACACGGGCATGTTACATGTGTCATCAGTGCTCATAGGTTTCCATCTTTAATTCGGTGGCTACCGTTCTTATATTTTGACCAACCAGGAAGGGGTTCTCTTCAGATAGAGATAGGGTTACATTGTGCAATTGTGCTCGTGTTAACGTGTAAGGCTTGCAATTAAAGTATACCATTGCAAAAGTATGTGAAACATGAACACATGAATACAAATTGGTGATGGTCTGTTAGTGGCATGACTTCCTTTGTGATGGGGGATGATAAAACCACGGGAGGGCCTTTGGGTTGCCATATGACTTTTGCCTAGTTGAAAAGCGCCTCACAGCTATTCTAGATTTTGCTTTAATCATCTTCTTAAAATGGTGATTGTGAGATTTGCTTTTGGAAAATAAATCATTGGCAATATGGTTTCTTTGCAAGTGTTTGCGCAATCGTGGTACGCACAAGTGTGTATCTTTGGAAGCTCTTTAAGGAATGAATAAGTGAGTCCAAATAGATTGGAAAATATCTGACATGCATACAGTTATCACGTGCGATGCCCAACTTTTTTTGTACAACTGTTGGGACTTGTGGCACCCTGTATTCATATCAAATACAAGTTATGGATAGGATTTGGCAATCCGTAACATGTAAATTCCATAGATTTGCAAGCCTATGATAGTGATCTCCCATTCATCTATGTTGTACACTAGAAGAAACAATTTCTTGGCTCAGAGGATAGTTATATCTAAAAGAAGTAGATGCACAATTGTGAGCCTGTACAATAAGTTCCCTAAGAATATGGAAGACCTGAGCTTGAATGTTGGCTCTTGCAGCAAAGTAATTTGGAAGCTGGCTTCTAATTTACCAATGCCCAGGCACTTGAAGAAGGTTCCTTGATGTTGTTGCCCGAGTGAGTGTTAGATTGTCCACTTGAAAAGTACATTGGTTTAGCTATTCGAGGAGCAATTTCCGCAGCAACCTGTACAACTGTAGCCTTAGCACGTAATGGAGATTCAACACTCTTGCCAGTTGTAGAGATTATGATAATTGTTTCTTCTTGGTTCCCACCAGTCTGAATGTAAATTCCTATTCCTATTTTCCTTGAGTTTTTTCTGGAGTTAGTAATGTTCTTCCATGCAGCGTCTGTGTAAACCTTGCAACCAATAATCCAATGATCTGTTTTTAAAGAAGATCCCTTCTTTTGTTTGTATCAATATTCTGCACATTCTTCCGGCATCATTTCAGCTGATGAACTAGCAATACATGCATAGGTACATAAATCCATGGCTTGTTGGTCCATGCATAGTTAATGATTTAAATTTATGCACTAGCCCATGCACGCAACGATAGAAAAATCATGAGCTGAAAAACGAAAAACCGCATCCCACGATGCAGTGAAACACGTATCGGCAACGAGGACCAGTCGATAGTAAGTGGATGAAGATAGACCATTCATTTTTTTGGACTATGTGTTTCCAATACTATTGAAACAAAACAAAAACATAATTAGCTAAATGAACTTTGCGTGGACCATAAATATCATGTGAAGGGAGGGAACCTACAAATCTAAAATACATGTCATTCCCTGGCTCATTTATGAGATAACTCGGAGAATTGAGTGTTCTTTTATGCTCATAGACTAAGAGTTGTGAGGATTATATTTGCGTTGATGTGGGTGCTCTGACTGAAGATACACACAGGTATTTATAGAAGCGCTAAGCATGTTATTTATGGTACATATATAATTCATACTTATCAATATAAAATCTACATTTACTCACATCTCCACCATTAAACTGTTAAAAAAAATGTCCGCTATTGTCATTTGGTAGTACTGCTCACTGGTTTTCAAAAGAAAAGTGGAAAATGTGTGTCACATTTAATAGCTGCATTGCTAATGTGCGTGTCACACATATAGGTGCACTAAAAATGTTTTCAAGTTTTTACTTTTGTTTTCCTCTTTATTGTTTATTCATATTCTTAAAATGGTGCATATTATATTTTATTTAGAGAGAAACAATTGAATAAACATAATCGTGTCATACATAAGAGTGTATCTTTGGAAAAAATTGAAGGAACAAATATATGAATGACAGTAAATTTGATGTTCACAAAGAATGTACGTCGGTTAATTACGGTAAATATATAAATTCTACATATCCTTTTATCTTAGTGCCTTCATATTGATTTTTGCTCGAGATGTGCGTCAGCAGGATCGTGACGAGCATCTGAAGGTAACATTCCTTTGCAAAGGAAGATGAGAACAGCCAACATGCACTCACGATTTTGTTGCGCAATTCTCAATTATAAAAATGGGTAGGGCTGTATGTTGAAAATGAATGATTTGGATTTCAATTGCCGTGCTATATTTGTATGTTACCTTTTATATTGTAAGGTTATAAAATTATAATGAAAATAAAATTGGAATTCTTCATTTGTAGAACCGTGCATCACACGGGCATGTTACATGTGTCATCAGTGCTCGTAGGTTTCCATGTTTAGTTAGGTGGCTACCGTTCTAATATTTTGACCAACTAGGAAGGGGTTCTCTTCAGATAGAGATAGGGTTACTTTGTGCAATTGTGCTCGTGTTAACGTGTAAGGCATGCAACTAGAGTATACCATTGCAAAAGTATGTGAAACATGAACACATGAATACAAATTGGTGATGGTCTGTTAGTGGCATGACTTCCTTCGTGATGGGAGCTAATAAAACCACGGGAGGACCTTTGAGTTTCCATATGACGGTTGCCTAGTTGAAAAGCGCCTCACAGCTATTCCAGATATTTCCCATACATTTCGCTTTAATCATCTTCTTAAAATGGTGCTTGTGGGATTTGCTTTTGGAAAATAAATCATTGGCAATATGCTTTCTTGGAAAGTGTTTGCACAATTGTGGCACGCGCCAGTGTGTATCTTTCGAAGATCCTTAAGGAATGAATAAGTGACTCAAAATAGATTGGAAAATATCTGGCGTGCATACGGTTATCACGTGCAATGCCCAACTTTTTTTGGACAACTGTTGGGGCCTGTTGCGCCCTTTATTCATATCAAATACAAGTTATGGATAGGATTTGGCAATCCTAACATATAAATTCCCTAGATTTTCAAGCCTAGGATAGTAATCTCCCATTCATCTATGTTGTGCACTAGAAGAAATTATTTCTTGGCTCAGAGGATAATCATCTCTAAAATAAGTAGATGCACAATTGTAAGCCTGTACAATGAGTTCCCTAGGAATATGGAAGACCCGAGCTTCAATGTTGGCTGTTGCAGCAAAGTAATTTGGAATCTAGGTTCTAATTTACCAATGCACAAGCACTTGAAGAAGGTTCCTTGATGTCGTTTTTTTACTATGAAGACAGTAGGAAAGGTTCCTACTGCATATATATTACCAAAACTCAGGGGGTATAATTACATGTGTGTGTTACATACATGGGTAGTGGTGGCACCTCTCAAAAGCACCAGAGAATACAAAGCACCTATTGTATGGATTCAAGTATAGCAGTAACAATATGCTCTCTGGAGGGTTTCACTCTATATCTAAGATTAGAGAAATCCAACTTAAATCTCTGTTTCCAGGCTGTGACCGAAGGCTTGATCTTCCTGAAGTGGTTGTTATTTCGCTCCTTCCAGAGACTCCAGGCCGACGACAAAAATATATCCATAAACATCTTTCTAGGCTGCATGGTTTTTTGATGTTCGATCATATCAAGTCTGTCATGCTGTGTGGTCCAGGTGAAACCAAGAGATCGCCAGCATTCCTGACTGAAAGTGCAAAGAAAGAATAGGTGTTCCATCGTTTCTTCGACGTGTTGGCCACACAAGAGGCAGTCAGTGTTTGTACCAATGTTGTAGTGTCTCCTCTTGAGCATGTTTCTGGTGTTGAAACGATCAACAAGTAGGAACCACCCAAAGGTCTTAATCTTGGGAGTAGATTTTGCTTTCCATAGCCAGCCGAAAGCTTCATGGGAAATCACATCTCTGAAATAAAATTTGTAGTATGAGGATGTTTTGAAAGTTTGGTCGCCCCATATACATTGCCAGGTGTCATGTTCGTCTGTAAAGTGATCTCGGCCACCTCAGTTTGGATGGATCACAGTTCGTCACGGGCTTGAATAGAGAGGGGGAGTTGAAAGGTTTCATGCAGGTCGATGGATGTCAGGAGTTGTTTGACCGAAATGTCTTCAAGAATAGCATATGAATAAGCCCTGGGGCAACTATCAGCATATATGGACTGGTTCTAATTATCTTTCCAGAAAAGTGCAGAAGATCCATTCCCAATTTTTATGCGTGTCACGCCGCGATACATGGGCATTAGATGAGTTAAGTCTTTCCACCAGAAGGAGCCACACGAGTCATGAGCATGTGGAATGGTGTCACCATAGTAAGATTCCCAGATTAGATGGACCCAAGGGATATCATGCCTGTTATAAAACTTGTGGAGAAATTTAAGTAGCAGGGCATCATTCTGTATTCTGAGGTTAACAACACCCAGTCCACCATTTTTCTTGGGCGTGCAGACCATGTCCCAAGCGGCAAGAGAGTTGCTCTTAATCCCATCATCGGTCCATTTTTACCATAGGCAGTGCCTTCTGATCTTGTCAAGTTGAGCAACAATTTTTGGTGGGAGGCGAATGGTGCCCATTGTGAACATGATAAGGGAGGTTATCATCGAGTTCATTAGAGCAAGTTTCCCCGCGTATGACTTTAGAGACATAGCAGAGGTAATATTTCTTTCTGCTTTGCAAACTAGAGGAGCCAAGTCTTGGACGATTGGACGAGTGGTGCCTAGGGGCAGGCCAAGGTATGTGAACGGCATGGATCCCACAGTGCATTCCAACAAATCAGCCAGTTCTTTGCATTTCTCAGGAGGTGTGTTAATTGGCACGAGCGTGGATTTATGGAAGTTGATCTTGAGCCCTACGGACGTGGCATAATCCTCTAGGATTTCCTTAACCTTGGCAAGTTGGCGGGTGCAGGCTTGCAGGATGATGATCGTGTCATCCGCGTATTGTATAACAGGGTAGTCACCATTAGTGTTCCGTCGGATGGGTAATTCCGGGAGGTTATTTCTAAGTGCCTCATTAATTGCAGACTGGAGGAGGTCTGCAGCTATGACAAAAATTAGAGGCGAGAGGGGGTCACCTTGTCGTACACCACATTTGCATTGGAAAGATTTTCCCGGAGTACCATTGAGCAAGACCGAAGATTTACCGGAAGTGAAGATACATTGTATCCATTGGATCCACTTGTCATTGAAACCCACTTTTTTCATAATGTGTAGCATAGCAGAGTGTTGGATAGTGTCAAAGGCTTTGGCGAAATCTAACTTTAGCAAGATTATCTCTTTTTGCGAGGCTTGACACTGGTGTATATATTCGAAAGCCCACGCCAGACAGTCATGTATGGATCAACCACGTAAGAACCCGTACTGATTACGGTGGAATATCTACAAGATGATTTTTTGAAGACGATTGGCCAGCAGTTTTGTGATAAGTTTAAGACAAAAGTTTAACAAAGTGATCGGGCGGAAGTCATTGACTGTCTCTTGTGAGGAGTTCTTTGGGAACAAGGTGATATAGCCATAGTTTAAGCAATCAAGATTCAAATCCCCTCTATGAAATTCATTACACATATTGTAGAAGTCATTTTTAATGATAGGCCAGCATGCTTTCAAGAAGGTGCCATTGAATCCATCCGGGCCCGGTGCTTTGTCCGGGGGCATCTCCTTTACCACAACATCCGATTTCATCATGTGTGAACGGGGTACTGAGGCTATCGAAATCAACTTGCTGTCGGAGCAAAGACGGGAGGTTAAACTTCATGTTTGGTTTCGAGCATGAACCCAGTCTTTGTTTCAAGGCTTGGAACAAAATAGCTTCTTTGCTAGCATGATCCTCCACAACAATCCCATTTTCAGTTTTTAGGGTAGCAATGCAGTTTCTTCTGAATCTTTTCATAGCAACAAATTGAAAAACTTTGAGTTTTCTTCTCCAAACTTGATCCATCTGATTGTGCATCTTTTCTTCCAGTATTCCTTTTGGTAACTAAGAAGTCTTAGGAGGTGCTTTTTAAGAATGTTTCTGAAGTTACGTTCAGGGACCAAAAGTGCACGACGCTCTTCAATACCATCAAGCTCAAGAAGGGCTTTATTGGGATTTTTGATGGCAATTTTTAGGCGGGAAATCTTTTTTCTCCAGTGAGAAAGGGCATAACGGACAGCTTTCTGCTTTTGGCAGAGGATAGAAGCGGCATTTTTATCTTTGCCAAATTTGAGGGGCTTATTCCAAGCTTCCTCAACGACATGCAGGAAGCCTGGGTGCGCAATCCAGTAGGTTTCAAATCTGAAATTTTTGCTCTTGGGGATTTTGGATTGTATGACCACGGAGCAGGGTATATGGTCAGAGACTGGGCAGTCCAAAGGGTTTACCATAGTATTAGGAAACGATGTCGTCCAATTTAGCGAGGTAAAAAACCAGTCTAGGAAAGTAATTTAGTTATTAACGATGCGAGAAGCAATTTCCACAGCAATCAGTACAGCTGTAGCCTTAACACATAATGGAGATTCAACACTCTTGCCAGTTGTAGAGATTAAGATACCTGTTTCTTCTTCGATCTCACCAGTCCGAATGTAGAATCCTATTCCTATTTTCCTTGAGTTGTTTCTGGAGTCAGTAGTGTTCTTCAATGCAGCATCAGTATAAACCTTATAAGTGCATCTAGCGCCCCTTGTAAGTGCATCTAGCGCCCCTTAGTATGTTTCTGAGTGTACACGTGCTCTATAAGTCGATTAGGAGTTTGATATTTGCGATGAAAGTTGACCCCTAAAAATGTTTGTCTTCAACTGAAGACTTTGGTTCTCTGGAAGATTTTGAAAGTGAAGAAATTGGTGTGACCTTGAAGACTTGGATATTCTGGCGAGGATTATAACGCGTGAAGACTTTTATTTTCGTAGTTTCATTTTCTATTTCTTGAGTCATAGGAAACACCGTACTGTTAAAGGGGGTTGAGGTAATACTAAGGAACCTGATTTCCATGTGATGCTCATCTCAAAATCCTACACCTACCCAATCCTTTCGAGTGAAGCCATTCGAAATCTCATATTAGTTCAGTTAATTTCTTGAGTGACAGAGACAAAGATCTTCTGGTGTTTGAGGAAATTGTTTTGACTGAGGAGTTTGATAGCCGTGAGGAATTTGAACCTCAAATATCTGACTGTTGCTGTGCTATGCGCCAGCTATCCAAAATATCTACCCACCTAACGATCATACCATTGAAGGGCATTTATGTCTTATCATGTCAGGATGCTCCCTAGGCTATAAATAGCCGCCCCCTACAACCACTAGCTGGTTGGCTGCTTCGAGAGAAACTGACACTTGTCATTGAGAGCATCCCATCCTCCGAGGACTTTGAGCAAAAATAATCAAGTGAGGAAAACCCAAAACCCAAACCCAAACACCTACAAACCCAAAGTGATTGAGCATAACTGAAGAGATTGTTCCTATGTGGAACCATTGCTTGTTACCTTTGAGGACTGTGTATCCTCCAGACAGTTAGGCGTCATGGTCTGAGCATCCAAGAGGAATTGTGGATCGTCGTGTGACCAAGTCTGTGAAGGTTTGGAAGTCACCTGAAGACTTACCACGAGTGTTGGGCGAGGTCTGTGTAACTTTAGCTCAAGGAGAATACAGTGAGGACTGTGTGTCCTCGAGTTTAAATACTCAGCCACTCCAACCAGATGTACAACTGTCACAGCAGTTAGAATTGGTCTACCAAATCATTGTCTTCACCAAGCCAACTGGTTCTATTTCCTCAACCCTTTCATTTCCTCATTCATGTGTTGATGTACCTGATCATTACTGTTTGAAGACTTTGACTGAAGATTTTCTCTAATTCATCATTCCTAATTCTTCAGTCACTTAGTCTTCAGCCTACTTTTCCTATTATCATGCTATCTGTACTCTCTGCTTGTTTTCATTTCATCATGATGACTATGCTGTTGCTCGGTTATGTTTATATATGAGTACTTATTCCACTCCTAGTGTGTCGTTGCTTAGGAATTTCTTCACCTAGAAATTCCTCAGTGACGAATTTGTAAAAATCGCCTACTCACCCCCTCTAGTCGATATAACGTACTTTCAAACCTTGCAACCTATAATCCAATGATCTGTTTTTTAAAGAAGATCCCTTCTTTTGTTTGTATCTAGATTCTGCCCCTGCTTCCGGCATCGTTTCAGCTGATGAACTAGCAATACATGCATAGGACCCTAAATCCATGGCTTGTTTGGTCTTACCGATCTATGCAAGATGGCGGAAGCTGATGATATTCGCAAGTACACTCTACTTAACCTCACTGTGAAGGACATCATCTGCTCCTGTTTGTCCCAAAATCAGTTCAGGAACATCATGCATCTCAACCATGTGAGGCTTATATCTGGGACAGACTCTCTGGGGTCTATGAAGGTCATCGAACTCGTCATGATCCTTGGTTTGAGGATTACAAGGAATCACTTAAGGAGATGACTTTCGCTGCAGAATCATCATCCTCTGCACCATGCCTTATGGCAAAAAGTGCCAAGGTAACTCAATGCTACCTTTCTGAATCTAGTGATGATGAATCTGGTGATGAATTTGGACCCAGCTACACTAAACTTGCTTCCCTTGCCATTAAACAACATA
This sequence comes from Triticum timopheevii, assembly GCA_963921465.1. Lineage (NCBI taxonomy): Eukaryota > Viridiplantae > Streptophyta > Magnoliopsida > Poales > Poaceae > Triticum > Triticum timopheevii. The sequence goes on from OY997262.1 coordinate 439,544,754, forward strand.
GAGCTCTTGAAAAAGTTCAAAACATTCTTGATGAAAGCGATGATATGTTGGGTGAGGAATTGAATCGAACTAAGACTTTGATTGATGATCTTCAGAGACTTAAGTCTAAGTTCGACAACCTTCAAAGTCACTATAACACACTCTTATCTAATCATGAGAAGCTTTCTTATGAATTTCTTCAGAGAAAGCAAGATCTTGAGAAGTTAAAAGTGAGTTATGAAGATCTTTAGAAGGAAAATGATTCATTGCTTGCTCAACAGATCAGTTCTGCTTAGGAAGAATTTATTCCACCATGTCTGAAATGTATTTAGCGTGAATATGGCAATTCTTCACCTGAATGTTCAAATGCTTCTATTGCTGCAAATTCTTCAACTGTCTCTATGGTCACAAATTCCTCATCTGAGGATACCACAAGTATCACTGACGATAATGCAGGGTTGAAGGAATTGTATGTTACAAGCATATACAAAAGCCTCAAAGGGCATCAGACCCTTTGTGATATGCTCAAAAAGTAGATCTTGAACAGGAACCCTAGGAAAGAGGGTATTGCCTTTGAGAGGAAACTCAATGCTAATGGGACCTACTAGAAACCTGAGCAGTACCCCAAAACCTCATGGGTTACTGCGAAAGGAACTTTTGTAGATCCGTGCACTTTATCTGGCTTTACCTATGAATCTTCATATTTCTCTGATGAGTCATTTGACTCCAACTATAAATTGTTCAAGAATCAGAATGGTGAAATATTTGCTCGATATGCTAGACCTCACTACAGGAACGATCCCCCTATGAAGAAAATCTGGGTTCCCAAAAGGTGCCTTGAAATCTTTAGGTGAACGTCATCATGACACCACCTATGAAGAATAGGAAACCAGGATCAAATTCTTCATATGGATCAAAATCCTCATATGATCATCATCGTGCTAACACTTATGTTTTGCAGGGAAAGTCTAAAGGCTATGAATATGTGCATTAGTCTTCAAACCATTATGTTCATAAGTCCTCGAAGAATTTCTTTGCTTATTCATATTCTTATCCTAACCCCTCTTCTGTGAAAATAAGTGCACTGACTTCTATGCCATCTTGTCGGTGTACTAGAGTAGGGGTACCCTAGTATCCCGAACTTGTGCATGGGCAGTCGCAGCACCCCGCGGTAAGGCTTGCCGGGTGACCGCAAGGTCCTCCATGGTTCCTTTGGAGCCATTCAAGAACAAAGTGTTTAAGTCAGGGAGACAAGGCCCCGGCAAGAGGAGCTTGCCGGGAAGGCCAACCAAGGCACCTCAAGGAACTTGCCGTGACGCGCCTCGCGTCCCGGCAAGGCTCAGTGAGCGACAAGCTTCCGGGCGCGGCAAGACAACGACCGCGGCAAGGCGCTTGTCGCGGCAAGCCACCACTCTGTACCCACGCTCCAGCGCATCCATCAACGTGTCGCCCTGGGACCTTTCCAGGCGCGCGTGGCGAGAGGCTGTGAAGCCAGCGGTGCGAGGTGGCAAGCGGCGCTGACAAGATAGCCATCGTGGCAAGCGGTGGCGCCCCTGACGGTCCCTTTTTGCACTATTTGGGCGAAGCAGACGGGCATTTAATGCCCTTGTCCCCTGCCGTCAGGGTTAGGTAGGATACACTGTACAAGTAGGTGTATCAACCGTGGCTATTTTCCATTTTACCCCCTGTCTACGTTGCCACCTGTCGATGACCCCTTTAGCATATAAAAGGAGGCCCATGCGCAATGTAGGGGGGTTCGAAGGGTTAGAAACCAGAAAACACTCACGTTCGGTCTCATTGGCAGCGGGTGTGTACTGTAGCACTCGGCGCTCCCGAGCAAGAACGCAATACAAACCACAAAGCAGCAGTAGGAGTGTTATCTCTCAGGAGAGCTCCGAAGCTGGGTAAACCACTCGTGTGCTTCGCCTCGATCCGCTCTTCATGAGATCTCCGCCCCCCGCCGAACCGAAAGGGGCTCCGGTCCCATAGGTGTCGTTTTCCCGCGACATCTAATGGCGCGCCAGGTAGGGGGCGTCGAGGTTGTGTGAATCTGATCCGGCATTCACGCGAGCTAGATCTTCATCATCTTCATCGACATGCCACCGAAGAAGAAGGCTTCGGAGGTGGCTCCTCCATCCACGTCGATCCCACCGCCACCGGAGCAAACGGGTGGTGGGGTAGACGCCGGCGGAGGAACGGGCGTCGACGAGGGAGCTCACGCTGCCGCCAGGTCCAAGGACAAGGCTGCGCAAACCTCGGCGTCCGTAGATGCACCGCGCCCATCTCAGGAGGCGCGAGACCGACAGCGTCATGGTACTCGCGGTACCATACGTTCGTTGGACCGAGATCGAGATGGTGGATCTCGGGATGCTCAAGACCAGCATGCGCGCCAACATGCTGGCACGAGCAAGACACGGTCGCCTGGACGGGATCCTGCTCCTTCTAACATAGTTAGAAGTCCGAGCATATCCCGCTCCTCGCACCGTTCGCCACCGCCACTCAAAACTTCGGAAGAAGCTTTGGCACGAGCTCAACTGCTCCTGGATTACCCTCCAACGGCGGACAAGATCGACGAATGGAGGGCCACCATCCAGAGTCTCATCGGCTTCGCCAACGGCGACACTCCACGGCAGCCGGCTACATCGCAGCCGCGGCAAGATTGCCAGGCGCGAGCCGATGGCGACAAGACCGGTGGGGGTGCAACCACCATGCACTCATGCCCCGAAGGCCAAGATCGCCGACTCGCCGGGTCAACCTCGACACCGACTCCACCGTGTCGTCGGATCCACGAGCCCGTCGCGATCAGCGCCAAGTTCTTCACGAACGACAGCAAGAAGACGCTCGTACTCGCATCGAGCGTCGAAGAGAAGCGCGGCGTCAATCCGACCAGCGCGCTGGGCCCACTGTCGACATGCATGCGCCAGGGGAACCAGGCGACTTGCCATACGCGGTAGGTTGCCCTGCGTTCACTCGTGAGCTGCGTCAAGTCCAATGGCCCAGCACAAAGAATTTCAAACCAGACGTACCAGAGAAGTACGACGGGAAGTTGCATCCATCGGAGTTCCTCAGCATCTACACCATCGCGGTGCAAGCCGCTGGGGGGCGAGACGACAAGATCCTTGCCAACTACTTCCTGCTGGTGCTCAAGCCCAATGTCAGGTCCTGGCTCATGCACTTGCCGGACAACTCCATATCCTCCTGGGCAGACCTGTGCCATCAGTTTGTCGGTGCCTTTATAGGCGGCCACAAGCCTCATGGCCAAGAGAGCGACCTTCATCTGCTCGCCCAGAAGGAAGGAGAGCCCCTGCGTAAGTACATTCAGAGATTCAGCCAAGTACAACGCAACATCCCGGATGTCCACCCTGCCGCGGTCATCAGCGTGTTCCATCAGAACGTGCCAAACCGCAGGATGCGGGAGGAGATGGCGATGTGCAAGATCAGAGACGTCAGTGAGCTATATGCCCTGGCTGACAAGTGTGCACGTGCTGAGGAAGGGAGGAAACTCCCCGGAGAGAATGCAGGAGCAGGGGGATCTGACAGCGATGATGCTGCCCCGGCAAGGAAAAACTAGCGGCGGAACAACAGGAAGAAGAAGGGCAAAGATGTGCTAGTCGTTGAGCAGTCCGGCAATGGAGGTGGCGCCAAGGAAGCCGAAACTGTGGCGGCCGCCGACAAGCAGGGCGGCTCCGACAAGCAGTACTGCAAGATCCACCGTACCAAGGGCCATGATCTCCAGAGCTGCAAGAAGGTCGAACAGCTTGTCGAGCAGCAGAAGGCTGAGTACGAGCGACGCGACAAGGAGAAGGCCCAAGAAGGTACTGGAGGATCTGGCGAGAAACGTCCCGGCCGGGGAGGACGCCGCGGCAAGGCCAAGCAGCGGCAAGGAGACAGGCCTCCCCGCGGCCGCGACAAGGATGAAGACGATGACGGCGATGAAAGTATGGATGATGACGAGGCCGATGAGCAGGAGTTCCAGAAAGCCACAGAGGTCCTGTGCGTTGACGGTGGTGCTTCTCTGCATACTTCACACCGCCAACTCAAACAGTGGGTGCGGGAAGTCAATGCGGCAGAACCACCCGCCGAGTCACGCAAGCCTCTGAAGTGGTCCAGCACGCCTATCATCTTTGATACTGAGGACCACCCTGATCGCATAACTGCGGTCGGGTGCTTGCCGATGTTGGTTTCACCAACTATCCGCAACCTCAAGGTCACTAAGATGCTAGTTGACGGCGGGGCCGGCTTGAACCTGATCTCCTCCGCGGTGCTCCAGAAACTCCAGATCCCTGACAACGAACTCGAAGAGACCGGCACATTCCAAGGAATCAACCCGGGAAGGAGCAAGCCGAACGGGAAGATCACATTGCCGGTGACATTTGGCAGCGAGTTGAACTTCAGGACTGAGAGGGTCACTTTTGACGTTGCTGATTTTCCATTGCCTTACAATGGGATACTCGGCCGTCCAGCGCTCGCCAAATTCATGGCAGCCTCTCACTATGCATACAATATACTGAAGATGCCAGGCCCGATAAGTGTCATCTCTGTCCCTGGCGACAAGAAGGATGCTCTTATCTGCGCCGACAAGATCTACCGGGAAGTAGCAGCCGCAGCTGAATGCAAGTCACTTGCCGCTGAAGCTCCCGGGGGGGCGGGGGGAGAAGAAGACCAAGTCTAGCAAGAGTTCTGATGCCCACTCCGGCAAGCGCACCTCTTCGGAGTGCTGTGCTACCGTCCAGGACGCACCATCGAGCTCCACCGGCAAGTGTAAGAAGGCAATGGCGGCTCCGCCAGAGACCAAGAAGGTGCCCGCCAAGGAGGACGGCACTGGTGGTACCTTCACCATCAGTGCCACTCTCGACCCTAAATAGGAAAGCGCGCTCGTTGCTTTCCTGCGGGCAAACGTCGACGTGTTTGCGTGGCAACCGTCTGACATCCCCGGTGTTCCCAGGAAAGTAATCGAGCACCGCCATGCCGTCTGTCCTCACACGCGGCCCGTCAAGCAGAAAGTCAGGAAACAAGCAGTGGAGCACCAAGAATTCATTGCAGAAGAAATCAAGAAGTTGGAAGCAGCAGGCCTTGTCAGAGGAGTGCTCCATCCTACGTGGTTGGCCAATCCTGTAGTCGTGCGCAAGGCAAACGGGAAATGGAGGCTTTGTATCAACTTTACCGATGTTAATAAAGCTTGTCCCAAAGACCCATTTCCCTTGCCGCGCATTGACCAGATTGTTGACTCCACGGCCGGATGTGATTTGCTTTCATTTCTTGATGCATACTCAGGATACCATCAGATCTTCATGGCAGAAGAGCACGAGGAGAAGACCGCATTCATCACTCCGTGTGGCACATACTGTTTCGTGCGGATGCCTTTCGGTTTGAAGAATGCTGGTTCAACATTTGCAAGAGTAGTCAATCACGCTTTTGATCCACAAATGCACACAAATGTGGAAGCTTACATGGATGACATAGTGGTCAAGAGCAAGGACAAGGCAACTCTGATTCAAGATTTAGACGAAACCTTTGCAAATCTGCGCAAGATCAATCTCAAGCTTAACCCCGAGAAGTGCGTGTTTGGAGTCCCCTCCGGCAAGCTTCTCGGGTTCTTCGTGTCTCAGCGGGGAATTGAAGCCAATCCCGACAAGATCAAGGCCATTGAGCAGATCGAAGCCCCAAAGCGCGTCAAGGATGTACGAAGGCTTGCCGGTTGCATGGCTGCTCTCAGCAGGTTTATCTCTAAGTCTGCTGAGCACGCCCTGCCGTTTTTCAAAATATTGAAAAAGGCAGGTCCAATGAAATGGACTCCGAAAGCGGAGGCTACGCTGCAGGACTTAAAGAGATACCTGTCCTCCACTCCAATACTTGTCACACCTAAGCCACAAGAGAAGTTGCTGCTATATATAGCGGCAACCAATCAAGTGGTTAGTGCTGCGTTAGTAGCGGAGAGGGAGGCAGACGATGAGCCTGCAACCACGGCAGGTACATCTAGCGATAAGCAGGGGGCTTCACCGGCAAGCTTTGGTCCCGACAAGGATGGATTTGCGCAGGCACATGAGGAGGTGTAGAAGAAAATGGTGCAGCGCCCAGTTTACTTTGTCAGTTCCCTTCTGCAGGGGGCTAGGTCAAGGTACTATGGTGTGCAGGAGTTGCTTTTCGGCCTTCTCATGGCCTCGAGAAAGCTGCGCCATGACTTCCAAGCACGTGATATCACAGTTATCACTCATTTTCCGCTGAAGAGGATACTGCAGAATCCAGAAGCAACAGGCAGGATTGTCGAGTGGGCACTGGAACTGTCAAGCTTCGGCCTCAAGTTTGAGAGCACTTCAACTATCCAGAGCCGGGCATTGGCAGAATTCATAGCAGAGTGGACGCCAACACCAGATGAAGAAATTCCAGAGACGAGCATCCCCATCAAGGAAGTAAGCAAGAGTGGCTCATGTACTTTGATGGTGCCTTCTCGCTACAAGGCGCCGGTGCATGCGTGCTACTTGTCGCACCCACCGGAGAGCACCTCAAGTACGTACTCCAGATGCACTTTCCCAAGGAGCAAGCAACAAACAATACTACAGAGTATGAAGGTTTGCTTGCCGGTCTCAGGATCGCTGCAGACCTTGGGATCAAGAAGCTCATTGTCAGGGGCGACTCACAACTTGTCGTCCGCCAAGTGATCAAAGATTATTAGAGTCCGTTGATGGAAGCTTACGTTGATGAAGTGAGAAAGTTAGAAGAGCACTTTGACGGCCTACAGATGGAACATGTTCCAAGAGCTCAGAACGACATTGCTGATGGCCTGTCAAAGTGCGCTGCACTGAAGTTACCTGTGGAACCAGGGATCTTTGTGCTCAAACTGACTCAACCGTCCGTAACAGCATCAACTGGACAGAGCAAGAAGAGGAAGTTGATTTCTGGTGACTATTTTCTGGCAGAGCTCCCCGAAGCCGCCGCCAAGAAGGTCCCCAAGATCAACACCAAGAGTGCTGAGGAGCAGTCTGCTCCGGCAAGCCTTAGGGTTTGTTCCGTTGAAGCAGACGCTCCCGACAAGTTTTGCTCTGGCAAGCTTGCCGGGGAACGTCAAGCTCCGGCTGAGCCGCAGGTTCTCGCCGTAGAAGCGGATGTTCCCGCAGCAGCATATGTGCCTTTAGTCCTTGTTGTCATGCCACAAGCTCCAGCATGGGCGCAGCAGATTGTCCGTTTCCTTCAGACAGGAGAGCTTCCTGAAGAGCAAGAAGAAGCGGAAAGAGTAGCCCGGCAGTCAAGTATGTACCAGTTTGTCGACGACAAACTGTACAGAAGAAGACTCAACAGTGTGAAATTAAAGTGTATTCACCGGGAAGACGGACAAAAGCTGTTGGCAGAGATACATGGAGGCATAGGTGGTCACCACATTGGCGCAAGAGCACTTGCCGGCAAGGCATTCCGGCAAGGTTTCTTTTGGCCGACAGCCCTCCAGGATTCAACTGCACAAGTAACCAAGTGTGAAGCGTGCTAGTTCCATTCCAAGCAGATACACCAGCCAGCTCAGGCTCTCCAGATGATCCCTTTATCCTGGCCATTTTCGGTCTGGGGGCTCGACATCCTCGGCCCCTTTCCCCGAGCTGTCGGGGGCTTTGAGTACTTGTACGTTGCAATCGACAAGTTCACAAAGTGGCCGGAAGTGGAAGCAGTGAGGAAGGTGACAGCACAGTCAGCAGTCAAGTTCTTCAGGTCGATTGTTTGCCGTTTCGGGATCCCTAACAGGATCATCACCGATAACGGCACGCAATTCACGAGCCGCACCTTCATGCAGTACGTCCAAGATCTTGGCGCCAAGATCTGCTTCGCTTCTGTTGCTCACCCGAGAAGCAACGGTCAAGCGGAGAGGGCAAATGCTGAAGTGCTGCGCGGGCTCAAGACCAGGACTTTCGACAGGCTGCGCAAGTGCGGAAAGAACTGGATTGAGGAGCTGCCGGTGGTTCTTTGGTCGATCAGGACGACGCCAAATCGAGCCACTGGCCAGACACCTTTTGCTCTAGTCTATGGAGCAGAGGCAGTTCTCCCCACGGAACTCGTATACGGGTCGCCTCAAGTGCTCGCTTATGATGAGCTTGAGCAAGAGCAGCTGCGACAAGATGACGCGATGCTCCTTGAGGAGGACCGTCTTCAGGCTGCTGTGCGAGCTGCTCGATACCAGCAAGCTTTGCGTCGCTACCATAGCCGCAAAGTTAATGCCAGAAGTCTCGAGGAAGGCGACCTTGTTCTTCGGCGCGTTCAGTCCACCAAGAATTCCAACAAGTTGACGCCGAAGTGGGAAGGCCATTACCGGGTGAAATGAGTCACTAGGCGCGGCGCTGTCCGCCTTGAGACCAAATATGGCTTACCGGTGAGCAACTCCTGGAACATTGAGCATCTTCGTAAGTTTTACCAGTAAGGCGCGGTTGCCGGAACCTGTTCCGGCAACCACCTTTTGTACAAGTCTTGCCGCTGTTGCATGTAATCCTTTGTACAAAGCCGGGCGCAGATCCCGTGCATAAATAAAGCTCATGTGCTCTGCACATCTTGTCAATTTCATGCTTTTTATTTTTTGCATGTGTTATCTGACATTTTGTGCAGCACCTACCCCCGGTAAGCAATAACGAGCCGTAAGGCTCCATATATTTATTTTCTCTTCTTTCTTTTTCTCAAAGAAAAGGAAGGTTCCCTCGCCCACAAGTTTGCCGGTGGGGAAGGTGGAGATAATGGTGTGGACCAGGCGTCGTTCAAGAAAGTTTCGCCTTGCCGGGACGCAAACGACAGAAAAGCTAAGTTGCCAAAGTTTGAGCGATCAGTTTTAAAAAATTTTAAGTTATCTTCCTCGAACGACCGTGCTTTGTATGGAAAACCTGTGCGCGGAGGAACCAACTCGCAGCTAGTTTGCGCCCTTACTTTGTTTTGAGTCCGCTCAACAACTTAAGTGAGGTGCGACTAGTTGCGACAAGGTTTCTTGTCGGTAGCGGCACCGCCAGCAGGCTGCTGACGTTTCGCACTCAGCGCTCGCGGCAAAGGTGCCTGCGCCGGCAAGTTCCCTAAAAGCGTAGGCTAAAAGCATACAAAGGAAGGAATCAAGTAGAGGAAATAACATAGCAATCGATACCCAGAATAAAAGTTATAGTACAAGGTAGCTGGTCGCAGCTCTAATGGATTGTTCTCGTAACATGACCAGCAGCGACAAGAAAAGAAGAAAACGGGCGGCCTAATCTACGCGATCGCCATCAACCCTCTTGATCTCGTTCACCTTGTCCACAATGGGTATGACAAGGGCCTTGAGCGCTTCCAGATCAGCGTCCGCCGGCAGCTTCTTGAGGACATTGGTGAGGTTGAGGCCCGGATTGCGGAAGGCCACCTTCACCAACACCTTTTGAAGAACTCTTGTGCAGATCGCGCGTGACTCGTCGGCCAGCTACTTTGGGATCCTTTCTTGGAGTCTCTGGAGGGCCGTCGCCACGCCTTTGAAGAACAAGGTGAGCTTGGCGCAGGGCTGGAGGTTCTCATTGGAGGAATACCCGAAATCCTCCATCCCCAGCTGCGCCAGCTCCTTGTCGATGTCCGCGGCAACATCCACGAGACCCTCCGTCCAGTGCTCCACATTCTCCCTGAAGGTGTTCTGGGTGGCGGCAGCACTCGCCAGCAGCTCCTCGTTGGCCTTGATCTCCTTCTTCAAGGCCACCTCCTGCTCCCTGGCACCGTCTAGCGTCTTGGTCAAAGTTGCCAGCTTCAACTCAAGATCTGCGTTGGAGTCCTTGGCGGCGCTCAGCTCCTTGCCCTTCTCGACGAGACGACCCTGCAGCTCACCATGGGCGTGGGCATCCTTCTCGCGCTCACGCTAGAGCGCGGCAAGCTCTTCATCCCTCGCCTTGAGATCGGCCTCTAGCTGCGCCACCTTCGTCTCCAGCTCCTTCTTGGCGGCCTCAGCAGCTGCGGCAACATCCTTTGCCTCCTTGAGAGCCCCGCCAAATGTCTGCTCTCGCGCGGCAAGCTCCTCCTCATGGCTGTCAAGATTGACCTTCCGCTGCGCCAACTCACCTTCCCGCGCAGACAACTCCTCGGCGGCAAGCCGCTGTTGCTCTTCAGCTTCAGCCTTCTCGAGAAGGAAGGCTTTCCGCGCCTCGACGAGCTGCGCCGGCTCCTCTGCAATGGACCGGAGGGCTTCCTGATTGCGGCTCCGGAGCTCCTCCGCATGCTTCTCAATATCCACTCCCGCCTGCGCGACAAGAGCTTCCCGGGATTCCACCTTGGCTTGTCGGGCGCGGTAGAGTGACACCAGCTTCCGCAGCAGTTGCTCTTCCTCAGACTTGCCGCTGCTGCTGCTCGGCGCGTCAACCAGCGTCAGCCCAGCGCAGGCAAGCACCTCCCCATCAAAAGTTTCTCCTTCGACCGGCGCCCTGGAACTTGACGCCCAGGGGAGCTTGATGAAGACGCCATCACTGGCCTTGAGATAGGCGCCGGGCTGGGGCTCTTCAGAGCCTGATGCTGCGGCAGCGGCGGAGGGATCGGCGGTTGGCGTAGCGCCTTGCGCTTCTGCGGCCTCGGGGCCGTCAGTGCGATCGCCAGACCTTTCGCCAGCTCCTGCGGCGGCAGCTTTGGCGGCCTCCTCGCCGGCAGGATCATCGGCGCCAGCTTCCTCCTCAGTGGCAGCGGCGTCGTTGGTGTTGCCGCGCATGTTCTCCTCGCCGGTGGCCTCGGTCTCCATCGGCTCCGTGGAAGATGGATCTGAAGGCCGGAAGAGGGAGAAAAGTCAAGCAAATATCCAAAAATCAGAAGAAGAAAAACCCAAGGGAAGTTTTCAAGCAAGAGGATTACCTGTGCTGGGCTCTGCAGTCATGGGCTCCACCACCGGGGGTCGCTGGTGCCGTCCCTTGCCGGAGAACCGTCCCTTGCCGGAGATTTCTCCCTTGCCGGAGAACGCTCCCTTGCCGGGGAATCCTCCCTGGGCGGTGTAGTCAAAGCAGATAGCATCTCGGGGGCGGCTTCCGGTTGCTCCTGGTGAGGCTGCTCTGCTCCTACACAAACCAACAGTCAGATATCAGCAAAGAAGGAACACCCATGCGCGCTATAACAGCGGGAAGTAAACTATATACGCTGGGGGGCTGCGCTAGGGGCTGCTTTGGGGAATGTTTGCCGGGTCCGGCAAGGTGGTCTCGGGCACGCCCCCTGCTGCTGCGGTGGGTTCATCCTCGATGACAATCACCGACGCCTTGGCTCTCTTCGCCGCTCTCTGGGCCAGGGTCCTGAAAAGGAATGAGTTCAGAGTAAAGCAAATCAGATACAAGACAAAAACAGCAAGAATTGAAGAACTACAAATATACCAAAGAATCTTACTCTTCTTCTTCCTGGTCGGAGGTGAGAGCGGAGAGGTCGAAGTCCGGCCCACCTCCAGCGCGACGAGGCGGAGGAGTAGGTTCCCTTGACCGCTTGGCGGGGGCAGCGGCAGGACCAGAAGCGGCGATCCGGGAGGACCCTGCTCCAATGGTCGCAGCAGCGTGAGACGCTCCCGCGGCAACAGTGCTTGTCGCGGCGGAGCGTGTCGTGCGGCGCGACGGCTGTTGACCCGTCTGCCGCCCTGCTACATCCCCAGCCTTGCCGAGACGCCTTCTTGGTGGAGCAGGGGGCTCTGCTTGTGGCAAGCTGCTTGAAGATGGCGGGCCGCTCGCACCCTCGGCGGGCTCGCTCGACTCGGCTTCAGGCTCGGCAAGCTCTCCCTCGCCGGCAAGCTCTCCGGCAAGCTCATCTCGATCGGCAAGGCTTGCCGCCTCTACTGCCTCTGCCTCCTCCACGGTGAACCCAAATTCGCCCGCGGCAGCGGCTGCCGCCGCCTCTTCCGCCCTAGTGGCGATGCGCCGCATCTCTGCATCGGTGGTGTCGCGGGTGAGGCTTTTCTGCTCATCGGAGCGGATCGCCACCTCCACCAAGCCATCGAAGAACTACTGCACGACATCATCTGCAGGCTCCTGCCAAGTTGGAACAATTCCATGCGAATCGCACAATGACATCATTGCACGGATGCGATCGAGCGAGGAATTGTTGCACAAAGGAACGTCACCATGTGGCAACCTGAACCATTCGGGATGCTGAGGGTCGTGTTTGAATAGCTCCTTGAGCATCGCATCCAGCTCCAGGACAATGAAGTTGAAGTTGAGGCCCGGGTGCAGCCTCATAATATCCGCCGAACCACCCACGATCTCTCCCACGACGCAGCATTCAACGTGTGCCGTTAGGGGAGGGCGCGGTCGATACGGAGCAAGATACGGCGTAACCCAGGCCGCGCGTGCCCGTGCACTGTTTTGGGCCAGGCCCAACAGCACTCGGCACCGTGTGTGGCCCAGGCCCGGGGGCTCCTGTCGGTGCACTAGAGTAGGGGTACCCTAGTATCCCGAACTTGTGCACGGGCAGTCGCAGCACCCCGCGGCAAGGCTTGCCGGGTGACCGCCAAGGTCATCCGTGGTTCCATTGGAGCCATTCAAGAACAAAGTGTTTAAATCAAGGAGATAAGGCCCCGGCAAGAGGAGCTTCCCGGGAAGGCCAACCAAGGCACCTCAAGGAACTTGTCGCGACGCGCCTCGCGTCCCGGCAAGGCCCGGTGAGCGACAAGCTTCCGGGCGCGGCAAGACAACGACCGTGGCAAGGCGCTTGCCGCGGCAAGCCACCACTCTGTACCCACGCTCCAGCGCATCCATCAACGTGTCGCCCTGGGACCTTTCCAGGCGCGCGTGGCGAGAGGCTGTGAAGCCAGCGGTGCGAGGTGGCAAGCGGCGCTGACAAGATAGCCATCGTGGCAAGTGGTGGCGCCCCTGACGGTCCCTTTTTGCACTATTTGGGCGAAGCAGACGGGCATTTAATGCCCTTGTCCCCGGCCGTCAGGGTTAGGTAGGATACACTGTACAAGTCGGTGTACCAACCGCGGCTATTTTCCATTTTTACCCCCTGTCTACGTTGCCACCTGTCGGTGACCCCTTTAGCATATAAAAGGAGGCCCATGCGCAACGTAGGGGGGGGGTTCGAAGGGTTGGAAACCAGAAAAACGCTCGTAGCAGTAGGAGTGTTATCTCTCCGGATAGCTCCGAAGCTGGGTAAACCGCTCGTGTGCTTCGCCTCGATCCGCTCTTCGTGCGATCTCCGCCCCCCGCCGAACCGAAAGGGGCTCCGGTCCCATAGGTGTTCGTTTTCCCGCAACACATCTTTTTCTTATGGATCTCGCAGAATGATGAACTCTTTGCCACACCTTCAGATGTGGGTGGTGAAGAAAAAGAACAAATTTCTTATGGAGGGTCAGGTCTCCAGAGGAACTTAATCGTCTAAATAATTTGTTGGAGACCTGAATGTGCTTGAATGGACGCAAGCTAATCATGAAGAAATGAATTACTCATTTCTTACGTCCTCATAATTTCTATATCTGTTGTTGTTGATGAAATTGATATCATATGCTTCACGGATGAAGTATATGAGTTTGTAAGTTGCACTAATTCATCTGCAGGATGAACAACCCAAAGCTACTGAGTGGGTCCTCGACATTGGATGTACAAATCACATGACCGGTGACAGGAACTTAATTATTGATGGACACTGCTTTATCTCGATCTCATCTGAAGCATATCACCTACGCTAACAAAGGCAAAGGCAAGGTATTGGGTCTAGGTAGGGTTGAAATCTCAAAGGATAGATGCATGGACAAAGTCATCTTTGTCGAGTCCTTAGGATTCAACCTCATGTCTCTCTCAATGCTTTATGATCTTGATATGGTTGTCGTCTTTGTCAAAAATCGTTGCATTGTGCTAATGGAATCTGACAATTCCAAAGTCTTCGAAGGCTTTAGGAGAGGAGACTTGTATATTGTTGATTTCTCTGCAGGACCACAGCCTGTCACATGTCTACTTGCAAAAGCTTCAGACGGCTGGTTATGGCATCAATGACTTGGTCATGCTGGGATGAGGAACTGGCATACACTCACGAACAAGAAGCATGTCATTGGCATTGAGGGTGTCAAATTCCTCAAAGATCATCTTTGTGGGGCTTGTGAGGCTGTAAAGATCACCAAAGCCAAGCATCCCTCACTAGTAGAAAAGGGGGCAATGGTCCAGGCTATCATGACCACTTCTCGTCCCTTTGAATTACTTCACATGGATCTCTTTGGCCCTACTCACTATGCCACATTCACTAATTGTGTATCATTATATGGCTTTGTCATTGTTGATGATTATTCTCGTTACACCTGGGTGCATATCATCACTTACAAAAATGAATTGCAGGAAGTCTTCAAACGATTTTCCTCAAGAGCATCTACTAACTTCGGTGTGAAGATCAAGCATATTAGGAGTGATAATGGAACCGAGTTCAAGAATACTGGTCTCGATGAATATCTTGATATACTTGGTATTACTCATGAGTTATCTGCTCCCTATAATCCTTAGCAAAACGGCGTCGTGGAGCGCAAGAACATGACTCTTGTTGAGATGGCTCGCACTATGCTTGATGAACACAAGAAACAATAGTACTTCTGGCGAGATGCTATTGATATTGCATGCCACATCATCAACATGGTATATCTTCACAAATTCTTCAAAAAGACCTCATATGAACTCCTCACTGACAAGAAACGCAATGTAAGTTATTTCAAAGTCTTCGGTGCTAAATGCTGGATTAGAGATCCTCACCACCACTCTAAATTTGCACCAAAAGCACATGAGGGTTTTATGCTTGGTTACAGAAAGGACTCGCACACCTATAGAGTCTTCAACACCTATCGTCACAAGTTTGTTGAAACTGTAGATGTGCGGTTCAATGAGACTAATGGCTCACAAAGAGAGAACCAACCTCATGTGCTAGATGAAATGTCACCTGAGGAATCCATCAAGTTCAAAGCTACTAAGGATGTCATCCCTACCAAAGAATCTGCTGAAGAAAGTCATTCCGGATCATGAAGAAAATCACGCTGGTGCTACTGCAGAAAATGGCCCTAAAGAAATTGCTGGGCCAAATCAAAGTCGTCAACCTTCTCATCCTCGTGTTACAAACGGAGTGCAGATTGAGAGAACCATCAATGACATCAATGTACCAGGTCCTCTCACATGCTCAAAGGCTTCACATTTGTCTAACGTTTTTGGTCATTTTGCATTTGTCTCTATCACAGAGCCCTCAAAGTCGATGAAGCATTCATGGAGTCTGAGTGGATTCAAGCTATGCAAGATGAATTGCATCAATTCAAGCTCAACAATGTGTGGGAGC
Source organism: Triticum timopheevii (assembly GCA_963921465.1). Taxonomy (NCBI): domain Eukaryota; kingdom Viridiplantae; phylum Streptophyta; class Magnoliopsida; order Poales; family Poaceae; genus Triticum; species Triticum timopheevii. The sequence continues at coordinate 439,559,958 of OY997262.1, forward strand.
TTGTCAAGCGACCAGACCCTTGCAAGCATAGTATCATTGGCACCAAATGGATCTACCACAACAAACAAGATGAAAATGGCCTTGTGGTGAGGAATAAGGCTCATCTTGTAGCTCAAGGCTACACACAGGTTGAAGGAATTGATTTCGATGAAACTTTTGCACCTGCCGCTAAACTTGAAGCTATTCACATATTTCTTGCTTATGCTAACCATCATAATATTATCTTGGATCAAATGGATGTGAAAAGTGCATTCCTCGATGGTAAGCTTGAGGAAGAAGTATATGTTGCTCAACCACCAGGTTTTGAGGATCCAAAATTTCCAGATCACGTCTATAGACTCAACAAGGCCCTCTATGGCCTCAAGCAAGCACCTTTGGCATGGTATGATACACTAAAGGAATTCCTCATGAAGAAAGGCTTCAATCCCGTTCACTTGACCCAACTCTTTTCACCAAAGCATATGATGCTGAATTATTCGTGTGCCAAATATATGTTGATGATATTATCTTTTGCTGTACTAACCAACGTTACAGTGACGAATTTGCCTATATGATGAGTGAGAAATATCAAATGTCCATGATGGGAGAGTTGAAATTCTTCTTAAGTCTTCAAATTTGTCAACAACACAATGCCATATTCATATCCCAGGAGAAATACCTCAAGGATGTGTTGAGGAAATTCGGCATGCAAGATTGCAAAGGCGTCAAAATACCTATGGCCACAAATGGCCATCTATGTACCAATGAAAATGGTAAAGACTTCGATCAAAAGGTATACCGCTCCATGATTGGCTATTTATTGTATCTATGTGCATCTAGGTCAGATATTATGCTTAGTGTTTGCATCACTACAAAAAAATACACTTCCGTGATGATACGTGTTTGTCACAGTAGGTCGCGTTTTTTTGTCATGCATGTACATCCATGACGATTTTATGACAGAATCAAGATAGTCATACCTGTGATGTCGTAGAAGTGTTCCATGACATTACCAAAATTATCATCACCGAAGTGTCCACTTCCATGACGATAAATCACGCGTCACTGAAGTGCTTTCGTCAAGGGTGACCGACACGTGGCATCCATCGTAACGGAACGCCGTTAAGCTATCGGGTCCGATTTTGGATCCGACAACCCGTTAAAAGCCCGGACCATGGGGATTTTCCACGTGGAAAATCGTCATTGGCTGGAGGAAACACATGTCAGCTCCGCATTGGCACAGGCGTCACTCATCCAATGGGCGAGATGCGCCTATGATATGTTGACATGTGGACCGACCTAAAAAGTGGCCCATAAAGTTTAAATGGGTCGGCCCAACTAAAGGCCCACAAGATTTTGCATACCATAATGGGCCGGCCCAGCTAAAGGCCCACGAGATTTTGTGGACCATAATGGGCTGGCCCATCTAAAAGCCCACAAGATTTTGTGGGCCATAATGGGCCGGCCTAGGTAAAGGCCCACAAGATTTTTGTGGATCATAATGGGCTGGCCCAGCTAAAGGCCCACGAGATTTCGCCGACATTAGTGGGCAAGCCCAGCTGTAGGCCCACAAGAATTTGAGGACCCTAGTAGGCCGGCCCATTAACTGGCTGCCATGTTTTGGGCCAAATGCCGGCCCATATTGATCCGGTCCATTAATGGCCTGCCACGTTCTGGGCCTTATAATGGCCTATATGAGATTCGGCCCGTTAAAAGCCTACCATGTTCTAGGCCAAATTATGGCCCAGATTAGGTCCGGCCCATTAAGAGGCTTTGGGCTAAATTATGGCCTATATCAGAATCGGCCCGTCAACTAGACGCTATGCTTTTGGGCCCACTTGCTAAAGGCCCATTTTATAATTTAGCCTAATATTAGGTCCGGCCTGTTAAGGGCCCGTTTAACATTTAGGCCCTATATTAATTTCGGATTGTTAAAAGCCCGTCATATAGTTGGGCCTAACTACGGTCCGGTTTGCATTTGGCCTGCTCGCAGCCGATAATCTGATTGGGCCAAACAAGGACCGAGACAATTTTGGCCTGTTAAAAGGCCGGGATTTGGTTCGCACAATCATGGGCCGGGGTCCATTTCGGGTTGCTGCCGGCCCGTGAGCGGTTCAGCACGTTTCAGGGCCAACCTACGTCTCAGCCTCCTAAAAGCCCATTGAGTTTTCTTGCGACAAGAGGGCCGGCGGTTTACTCGCCCTATTAAAGGCCCGAATCTACTAGTGGGCCAGTTTACATTTAGGCCTTTTAACGGACCAAGATGATGGGGCCCATGATGCGGATCATACATCATGATTGCATGACGGCCCGATTATGTATCGTAATTTTACGATTTGGCTAGTTTATTGCGAAGACAGGATATATATATATATATATATATATATATATATATATATATATATATATATATATATATATATAGCCTTCAGAGCCAGTGGCATTTGCCTTGGTGCCTTCGGAGCACGATGATAATTGGGAGTAGTTCATTGGGGCGGTAGCGGGTAGTAGAATTCCCCTTTGGGATCTATGACCTCGTCGAGCAAAAATCCCGCTATTTCCTCTTGAAGTGCTCGTATGCGCTCCACTGGTAGGAGTGTCTTCCGCACCGATTCGAACTGTTAAGAAGGAGATCAATATGCATGTGTATTAGTTATGTGACTAAATATCGATAATGACGTAAAAATTATGAATAGTGTTCTGTCAAATGCGCGTGCCCATAGTTGTCTATCAGTTTTGGTCCTTTCGGACGTCATCATGCGAATGTTCTCGAAAACGCAGTATGCACAGTGATCTCTCCCCTGCGCCTGCTTCAGGGCCTTTACGAGGATAGAATTTAATTAGATAATAATTAAGCAAGCATGATAATTAATGGTATTAAACCTAGAATTAAAGAGATGCACTAGTGCAGAACCGGGCTATAGCCCCGGTTCGTAAGGGGCTTTAGTACTTGTTCTATAGCCCGGAATTAAAGAGATGCATGGTAGCTAGCTAGTACTACTTAATTAATTATACCTTGGGTCGAAACCAATACTGCCTTTCTCTCCATTCGCCTGGAACATCTTTTGAATTCCTGAACTTTGCCCAAGCCCTGCCCGTCAGCAAATAAAATGAATAAACGAGTTATTAAATAGTTGATATCAGGAAATGACAAACTAAAGAGGCCGACATATAGTTAATAATGATTGAAATTACCTGTTGACTATCCCCTTCACGGTTGAGTGGGTGTGTTTTTCTTTAAGTAGTGAGTCCAGTAGTTCAACTGTTCCTTCATCAACTTTAATGATTAACAAGATCCAATGATAACTGCATGCACATACGTTTGCATGTCTTAATTAAGCGGGCATGTGCATAACACTCATCAACTACCCTAAACCCCTATACACTTGATTATTAATATCTAGCTAGCTAGTAAGTAAAAACAGAATTTGTAGTACAAGACAGTGTGACTCCCGTGTAGTTGTAAGGAAGTAGTATATGTTCATTGGTATTGAGGCGCTACAAGAACTCTAGCATGTTTTTCTCTACCTCTTCTTGATACCATTCATATGACCATGTTTATTCATTAATGGTATTTGGGTCAATGAACCCAATGCCATAGCGTCCAGTTTTTTTCATTTCATACATCTTCATCCTGCATAATACCACAAAAAAGAATATAGTGAGGATAATTACAGGTAATGATCCATCAATGAGCACTACAGCTAGCTTGAGACTTGAATTACAGAAAGATATCACTTACAAACAATACAAACTGACGATGGATTTGTCGAGTGCGTCTTGATGGAATGACTGAAATAGTTCTGAATACTCAATGGACAGAGCTAGCTTATGGAAGTAATACTCTTCCTTGACTTTCACCATGAGGCCCTCTCGATTGTTACTCTTGGTAATTTTCATGTATCAATCATGCAATTGATACATTCTCGTTGGGAGGTTTTTGACCTCCTCAGGCCTTACCAAAGGTTGGCCGTGGGCATACTTCCATTTTATCTCCTCCTCTTTAATCCCAGGCATGGGCTCAATCTCGAGAAGTTGTCCAACACTGATACCGAGCATTTCAACATTCTGTCTATGCTCGTGGTTATTACCAGCTGATCGGCACCGGTAATCTCATGTGTTGGTACAACAAGCGGGGGGTTCGATTGCGCCGCGTGTTCTCCTAGCTGGGGAACAGTTTTCCCGTATTTTTGGCCAGCTGCTTTGCTAGAGCTCGAGCTCGACCCCTTTTGTCATGCTTGATGTGCCTTCCTGATTTTGCGCTCATAGTCTGAGTCAACAGGCTTGGGAGCTGGTGGCCGCGCCATACGAATAAAGTGGTCAATCTTCTCCTCGAGCACTTTCTCCCTTGGCGGCGGTGCCGGTTTTGGTGCGAAATGGGCCTCCACTTGGGCCTTCACTATGGCTTTGTTTTGCTCCTTGGTCATGTCATAAGGCCTTTGCGGAAGAGGCGTGAGGCTTTTTGGACTATATTGAAATCGCTTTCCTCCGCCTGTACCTCCTGTACTGCCTCGACTTATAGCACTACGCACCATAACTGTGGCAGCTCTTTTCCGTGATTGCTCAGGCAGGGGAGACGGCTGACGCGGTGTCGGACTTGGAGGAGGAGTGGCACGCATTGGTGGACTTGGAGGAGGAGGAGTGGTGTCGGTGTACCAAAATAGTGGTGCCCTTTTGTACCCCTTATTTGTGCACGGGTAGTCAGAGTCGCGCACACGGCCACACTTAAATAGGGCAGAGACAGGAAATCAGGGCCACAACACAGAATCAAAGCAACGCCAAGACAGAGGTGTAAAGAACAAGAAGGCGATGTGGTCCCCCCATGGCAAGGTCCTTGCCGGGCGCGGCCTCCACGGCCCTGGCAAGGACCTTGCCGGGGCATCCTACCCAACGCCAGCAGAGTACGCCTCCCTAGAGCCCCAATTCCTCCAACACCACCAACCGCGTTGGGACCAAGGCTCGAGAGGCCTATAAAAAGGAGACCCAAGGAGATCGGGTTGCCTGTATTTGTAACACCTCCTATCTGGGACCGGGTTGCCTGTACCAGTGCGGACCAACAGTGGGCCAGTCACGGAAAGAACCTGTGGCGCGGCCCGCGAGCACCCACATCATCATGGCTATCTGGGCCTGATGAGCGGCGTCGTTCATGCGCCAGGCGATGAGCCACATGCCACAAACTCCGAAGACGGAGTTGGGCCCCCTGCAGGCGGCGCGGGGCCCTCCAGGGGTGTCGTCGTGCCACTAGACGACGGCGCGGCGATCTCCAAGATGCCAACACCGGCGCCCACGGTGCGCTAGTCTCAGGTCGTGCGCGATGAGCAGCGCCGCCCCGCTGGTGACCCTGGGCGCCGCCCGGGGAAGAGTCTCGTGCACCCTTCACATGTCGAGGAGGGCTAGCATGTGCGCCAAGGTGTTGACGGAAGTGGCAGACAGCCGCAGGGCCGTGATGATGCTCCTTCTAACATAGTTAGAAGTCGAAGCATGTCGCGGTCCACTGATAACCCACAAGTATAGGGGATCGCAACAGTTTTCGAGGGTAGAGTATTCAACCCATATTTATTGATTCGACACAAGGGGAGCCAAAGAATATTCTCAAGTATTAGCAGCTGAGTTGTCAATTCAACCACACCTGGAAACTTAGTATCTGCAACAAAGTGTTTAGTAGCAAAGTAATATGATAGTAGTGGTAATGGTAACAAAAGTAAAGACAGCAAAAGTAATGTTTTTGGTATTTTGTAGTGATTGTAACAGTAGCAACGGAAAAGTAAATAAGCGAGAACCAGTATATGGAAAACTCGTAGGCACCGTATTGGTGATGGATAATTATGCCGGATGCGGTTCGTCATGTAACAGTCATAACATAGGGTGACACAGAACTAGCTCCAATTCATCAATGTAATGTAGGCATGTATTCCAAATATAGTCATACGTGCTTATGGAAAAGAACTTGCATGACATCTTTTGTCCTACCCTCCCGTGGCAGCGGGGTCCTATTGGAAACTAAGGGATATTAAGGCCTCCTTTTAGTAGAGAACCTGAACAAAGCATTAGCACATAGTGAATACATGAACTCCTCAAACTATGGTCATCACCGGGAGTGGTCCCGATTATTGTCACTTCGGGGTTGCCGGATCATAACACATAGTAGGTGACTATAGACTTGCAAGATAGGATCAAGAACACACATATATTCATGAAAACATAATAGGTTCAGATCTGAAATCATGGCACTCGGGCCCTAGTGACAAGCATTAAGCATAGCAAAGTCATAGCAACATCAATCTCAGAACATAGTGGATACTAGGGATCAAACCGTAACAAAACTGACTCGATTACATGATAAATCTCATCCAACCCATCACCGTCCAGCAAGCCTACGAGGGAATTACTCACGCACGGCGGTGAGCATTATGAAATTGGTGATGGAGGATGGTTGATGATGACGACCACGACAAATCCCCCTCTCTGGAGCCCCGAACGGACTCTAGATCAGCCCTCCCGAGAGAGATTAGGACTTGGCGGCGGCTCTGTATCATAAAATGCGATGATTTCTTCTCTCTGATTTTTTTCTCCCCGAAAGCCAATATATGGAGTTGGAGTTGGCGTCGGAGGGCCACCAGGGGGCCCACGAGGTAGGGGGCGCACCCAGGAGGGGGGCCGCGCCCCCTCCCTCATGGACAGGGTGTGGGCCCCCCGGTCTTCATCTTTGGCGAGGATTTTTTTTTATTTTTTCTAAGATGTTCCGTGGAGTTTCAGGTCATTCCGGGAACTTTTATTTTCTGCACATAAAACAACATCATGGCAATTCTGCTGAAAACAGCGTCAGTCCGGGTTAGTTCCATTCAAATCATACAAGTTAGAGTCCAAAACAAGGGCAAAAGTGTTTGGAAAACTAGGTACGACGGAGACGTATCAACTCCCCCATGCTTAAACCCTTGCTTGTCCTCAAGCAATTCAGTTGACAAACTGAAAGAGAAAAAGAAAAACTTTTACAAACTCTGTTTGCTCTTGTTGTTGTAACATGAAAAGACAGCATTCAAGTTTCAGCAAGTATTGTGAACTAACCATACTCACAATAACACATAGGTCTCAGAATTACTCATATCAATAACATAATCAGCTAGCGAGCCATAATAATAAAACTCGGATGACAACACTTTCTCAAAATAATCATAACATGATATAACAAAATGGTATCTTGCTAGCTCTTTCTGAGACCGCAAAACATAAATGCAGAGCACCTTTAAAGATCAAGGACTGACTAAACATTGTAATTCATGGTAAAAGAGATCCAGTCAAGTCATACCCAATATAAACCAATAATAATGAATGCAAACGACAGTGTGCTCTCCAGCGGGTGCTTTTTAATAAGAAGGATGATGACTCAACATAAACGTAAATGGATAGGCCCTTCGCAGAGGGAAGCAGGGATTTGTAGAGGTGCCAGAGCTCGACTTTAAAACAGAGATTGAATAACATTTTGAGCGGCATACTTTTGCTGTCAACGCAACAACTATGAGATGACGATATCTTCCATGCTAAACAAATTATAGGCGGTTCCCAAACAGAATGGTAAAGTTTATACTCCCCCTCCTCCACAAGCATCAATACATGGCTTGCTCGAAACAACGAGTGCCTCCAACATTCAACGGGTCCTAGGGGGAGTTTTGTTGTAATTATTTTGATTTAGTTTGCATAAAGCATGGGACTGGGCATCCCGGTGACCATCCATTTTCTCGTGAATGAGGAGTGGAGTCCACTCCTCTTGAGAATAACCCGCCTAACATGGAAGATAAGGGCAGCCCTAGTTGAAACATGAGCTGCTCGAGCATACAAAAAAGAATTTCATTTGAAGGTTTGGAGTTTGGCACATACAAATTTACTTGGAACGACAGGTAAATACCGCATATAGGTAGGTATAGTGGACTCATATGGAACAACTTTGGGGTTTTAGGAGTTTGGATGCACAAGCAGTATTCCCGCTTAGTACAGGTGAAGGCTAGCAAAAGACTCAGAAGTGACCAACTGGGAGAGCGACACCTGTCGTAAACATGCATTAAAATTAATTTACACCGAATACAAGCATGAGTAGGATATAATCTACCATGAAAATAAATATCATGAAGGCTATGTTGATTTGATTCAACTACATGCGTGAACATGTGCCAAGTCGAGTCACTCAATTCATTTAAAGGAGGATACCATCCCATCATATCACATCATAATCATTCTAATAGCATGTTGGCACGGAAGGTAAACCATTATAACTCATAGCTAATCAAGCATGGCACAAGCAACTACAATCTCTAAATGTCAGTGCAAATATGTTTACATCATAATAGCTTACTCAGGAACGATGAATCATCATATTTACAAAAACAAGAGAGGTCGAGTTCTTCTCATCCCAATAAGTCCATCTTATATCATCCTTATTGCCTTTCACTTGCACGACCGAACGATGTGTATAATAATAAGAGTGCACGTGCATTGGACTAAGCTGGAATCTGCAAGCATTCAATAAACAGGAGAAGACAAGTAATATGGGCTCTAAGTTAAATCAACAATGATGCATATAAGAGCCACTTCAACAATTTAATCATGGTCTTCTCCTACTGACCCCCAAAGAAAAGAAAAAGGAAACAAAACTATTTACACGGGAAAGCTCCCAACAAGCAAAAGAAGAACGGGAAATATTTTTGGGTTTTCTTTTTAATTACTACAGCAAAGAGATAGACTACTACTATTTTTTTTGTTTTTCTTAAGGTTTATTAAGCACGCAAGAAGAAAGCAGGAAAAAGAAAAATAAACTGGCATGGATGTTACAGTGAAAGAGTATGAGCACCGACATCTAGCAATGAGTGTGTGAACATGAATGTAATGTCGGTAGGAAATACGTACTCCCCCAAGCTTAGGCTTTTGGCCTAAGTTGGTCTATTGCCAGGGATAGCCTGGCGGATACCCGTAGGTGTAGCTGGGGTCGTACTGCGACGCAGCGGCTATCGCCTCCTTAGCTACAGCATGACGTCGAGCCACCTACGCTCTTCTCTCGTACTCATCTGCCTCCTCTCTGGTAATAATATATCTTCCTTTTGTCTGAGAATCAAAGAAGGCAAGAGCAGGAAGAGCAATATGGACAATATGCCGTTTGTCAAAGATTAGTCGATACTGGAGAGGTGGTTCAGTCCTCTCAACAAACTGGTGGGAAACCATAGAATCAAAATCTAAATTTGTAGGAGGTAACTCCATATCACCCCCACGAATGTCTATCTCAAGAAAATTAGCTAAGCGGGTTGCATAAATTCCTCCAAAGAAATCTCCGTTATGTCTATTATGATGCAACCTACGAGCTACAATGGCTCCCATATGATAAGATTGGTCTCCTAACACAGCACTTCTGAGAATACTGAGATCAGGGGCACACATGTGACATGCTTCATCCTTACCATTTATGCATATTCCTATAAAGAGAGCAAAATAATGTATAGCAGGAAAGTGAATGCTCCCTATAGTGGCTTGTGTTATATCTCTAGATTCCCCCACAGTTATTCTAGCAAGAAAGTCTCTATACTTAGATTTAGGGGGATCCCTGACACTACCCCAAGATGGAAGTTTGCAAGCAAAAGTGAAATCCTCTAAGTCCATGGTATAAGATTTGTCATAAAGGTCAAACATGACTGAAAGAGAATTACGCGAAGATGAAAACTCAAACCTCCTCACAAATGAACTTGTGAGATCATGATACTGGGGGCATTTGTCATCTTCAAAGTCCTCAACACCGGCATTGCATATATATATGCGTTGAATTCTTCTTTGATTCCCACTTGATCCATACAAATTTCCGAAGGCCATTCACAGGGCCTCACAGGAGCGTCTCTTGGTGGTTCCTCGTCAGCATCGCGCTTTGCAAGCCTGGGACCTTGCTTCCTTGAAGAACCGCCTTGGAACATCCTCCTAAACATATTGTTTCCTCTGAAAAATTTCTGAAATTTTTAGTAACTTCAAATAAAAGTGAACCAACTTCAATAAAATTGATAGCAACTACTCCCACAAGTACCCAGAGCCTATATCAAGCATTAGAACTAGTTGGAACCATATAAATTTGACATGCAAGCTCAAGAACATGGTCACCTATGCAGCATAAATTTGTAATGAATAAAGCACTAGAACAAAAACTAATTGGACCAATGGAGGAGTCACATACCAAGGAACAATCTCCCCAAGCAGTTTCACGAGAGGTGCTTTGAGAACGGGGATCAAAAATCACAGCAACAGGGGCTGGAACTCGTGCTTGAGTTGGTTTTTCGTGTTTGTGTGAGACAGAGGAAGAAGATGGGTGCAGGGATAAGTGGAGGAGGGCCAGCATGGGCCCACGAGGTAGGGGGGCGCGCCCAGGGGGTAGGGCGCGCCCTCCACCTTCGTGGCCAGGTGGCAGCTCCCCCCGCGGTAATTTTTGCACAGTAAATCCTTATATATTCCCGAAAAAATCATATTAAATTGGCATGGCATTCCGAGGACTTTTATTTTTGGGATATTTTTATATTGCACGGATAAGTGAGGAAACAGACAGAAAAAATATTATTCTACTTTATTTCTACTAAATAACAGAAAATATAAAGAGGGTACAGAAGGTTGTGCTTCTAGTTTCATCCATCTCGTGATCATCAAAATGAACCCACTAACAAGGTTGATCAAGTCTTGTTAACAAGCTCATTCCGAATAACACGGAACCAGAGAAATTTCAAATAACACTAAGTTACCTCAACGGGGATATGAAAATCCTCAACAATAAGAATATCATACTTTTTCTTGACAGTAGGGAGAGGAAATTCAAAACCTCCAAATATAATCGATGGAATTTTTCCAATAGAGTTGATACTATAAACTTGAGGTTGTTTCCTCGGAAAGTGTACCCTGTGCTCATTGCCATTAACATGAAAAGTGACATTGCCTTTGTTGCAATCAATAACAGCCCCTGCAGTATTAAGAAAAGGTCTTCCAAGAATAATAGACATACTATCATCCTCGGGAATATCAAGAATAACAAAGTCCGTTAAAATAGTAACGTTGGCAACCACAACAGGCACATCCTCACAAATACCGACGGGTATAGCAGTTGATTTATCAGCCATTTGCAAAGATATTTCAGTAGGTGTCAACTTATTCAAGTCAAGTCTACGATATAAAGAGAGAGGCATAACACTAACACCGGCTCCAATATCACATAAAGCAGTTTTAACATAATTTCTCTTAATGGAGCATGGTATAGTAGGTACTCCTGGATCTCCAAGTTTCTTTGGTATTCCACCTTTAAAAGTATAATTAGCGAGCATGGTGGAAATTTCAGTTTCCGGTATCTTTCTTTTATTAGTAATGATATTCTTCATATACTTAGCATAAGGATTTGTTTTGAGCACATCAGTTAATCGCATACGCAAAAAGATGGGTCTAATCATTTCAGCAAAGTGCTCAAAATCCTCATAATCCTTCTTCTTGGATGGTTTCGAAGGAAAAGGCTTGGGTTTCTAAACCCATGGTTCCCTTTCTTTACCATGTTTCCTAGCAACAAAGTATCTTTTATCATAATGTTGATTCCTTGATTGTGTGTTATCAAGATCAACAGCAGGTTCAATCTCTACATCATTATCATTACTAGGTTGAGCATCATCATGAACATTAGCATTAACATTATCACTAGGTTCATGTTCATTACCAGATTGTGATTCAGCATCAGACATAGAGATATCATTTGGATTCTCAGGTGGTTCAGCAATAGGTTCACTAGAAGTTTGCAAAGTCCTATCATTTTTATTTTTCTTCCTTTTAGAAGAACTAGGTACATCGAAATTATTTCTCTGAGAATCTTGCTCGATTCTCTTAGGGTGGCCTTCAGGATACAAAGGTTCCTGATTCATTCTACCAGTTCTAGTAGCCACTCTAACAGCATAATCATTTTTCTTACTATTCATTTCATCAAGCACTTCCTTTTGAGCTTTAAGTACTTGTTCTACTTGAGTGGTAACCATAGAAGCATGTTTGCTAACAAGTTTAAGTTCACCTCTAATATTAGCCATATAATCACCCAAGCATTTAATCATAAAGGTATTCTGTTTCAATTGTCTACCAAAATAGGCATTAAAGTCATCTTGCTTAAACATAAAGTCATCAAACTCATCCAAGCACTGACTAGCAATTTTAGTAGGAGGGACTTCAGCTTTATCATATCTATAGAGAAAATTTACCTTTACTACCTGTGTCGGGATATCGGGATCAGGAGGTTCTTCAGTGAATAAGGAATTGAGATCATAAACTTCTTCAACAGGCGGTAAATTAAGATCATGTATTTCTTCAATAGGAGGTAAATTCTTAACATCTTCAGCTTTAATGCCTTTTTCTTTCATAGATTTCTTTGCCTCTTGCATATCTTCGGGACTGAGAAATAGAACACCTCTCTTCTTCGGAGTTGGTTTAGGAATAGGCTCAGTAATTGGCTCGGGAGCTGGCTCGGGAGTTGGCTCGGGAGGTGCCCAACTATTTTCATTTGTCAACATATTATTCAATAGAATTTCAGCTTCATCCGGTGTTCTTTCCCTGAAAAGAGAACTAGCATAACTATCTAGGTAATCTCTGGAGGCATCAGTTAGTCCATTATAAATGATATCAAGTATTTCAGGTTTCTTAAGAGGATGATCAGGCAAAGCATTAAGTAACTTGAGAAGCCTCCCCCAAGCTTGTGGGAGACTCTCTTCGTCAATTTGCACGATGTTGTATATTTCCCTCAAGGCGGCTTGTTTCTTATGAGCGGGGAAATATTTAGCAGAGAAGTAATAAATCATATCCTGGGGACTACGCACACAACCAGGATCAAGAGAAACCATATCTTAGCATCACCCTTTAATGAGAACGGAAATATTTTGAGTAAATAAAGGTAGCGCGATCTCCCATCATTAGTAAACAGGGCGGATATATCATTAAACTTAGTAAGATGTGCCACAACAGTTTCAGATTCATAGCCATAGAAAGGATCAGATTCAACCAAAGTAAAATTATCTGGATCAACAGAAAATTCATAATAATCCTTATCGGGAACACAAATAGGTGAAGTAGCAAAAGCAGGGTCGGGTCTCATTCTATCTCTAAGAGATTTTTTACTCCATTTTACTAGCAACCTCTTAAGTTCGTATCTATCCTGGCAAGCAAAACTAGCTGCAGAAGATTCTGCATCAAAAAGATAACCCTTAGGAATAGCAAGCATATTCTCATCATCACTCTCATCATCGTATTCAGATTCAATAATTTCTCTTTCTCTAGACCTAGCAATTTGCTCATCGAGAAATTTACCAAGGGGCACAGTATTATCAAGCATAGAAGTAGTTTCATCATAAGTATCATGCATAGCAGAAGTGGCATCATCAATAACATGCGACATATCAGAATTCATAGCAGTAGCAGGTTTAGGTGTCGCAAGCTTACTTATAACGGAAGGAGAATCTAGTGTAGAGCTAGATGGCAGTTCCTTACCTCCCCTCGTAGTTGAGGGCAAAATAGTAGTTCGATCGTCTTTCAAGTTCTTCATAGTGTCCAGCAGATATAAATCCCAAGTGACTCAAAGAATAGAGCTATGCTCCCCGGCAACGGCGCCAGAAAAAGGTCTTGATAAGCCACAAGTATAGGGGATCGCAACAGTTTTGAGGGTAGAGTATTCAACCCAAATTTATTGATTCGACACAAGGGGAGCCAAAGAATATTCTCAAGTATTAGCAGCTGAGTTGTCAATTCAACCACACCTGGAAACTTAGTATCTGCAGCAAAGTGTTTAGTAGCAAAGTAATATGATAGTAGTGGTAACGGTAACAAAAGTAAACACAGCAAAACTAATGTTTTTGGTATTTTGTAGTGATTGTAATAGTAGCAACGGAAAAGTAAATAAGCGAGAACCAGTATATGGAAAACTCGTAGGCACCGGATTGGTGATGGATAATTATGACGGATGTGGTTCGTCATGTAACAGTCATAACATAGGGTGACACAAAACTAGCTCCAATTCATCAATGTAATGTAGCACTAGTAGAAAAGGGGGCAATGGTCCAGGCCGGTCCAGCCCATTAGTCCTGGTTCAATCCAGAACCGGGACCAATGGGGGCATCGGACCCGGTTCATGAGCCCCGGGGGCCGGCCGGGCCACGTGGGCCATTGGTCCCGGTTCGTCTGGACCTTTTGGTCCCGGTTGGTGGGATGAACCGGGACCAATGGGCCTCGCTCCTGGCCCACCACCATTGGTCCCGGTTCGTGGCACGAACCGGGACCAAAGGCAACCCTTTAGTCCCGGTTCATGCGACCAACCGGGACCAATGGTGGTGCCTATATATACCCCCTCGCGCAAGAGCAGAGCACACTGCTCTGTTTTTTCTGGCCAAGGGGGAGAGGGCTTGGTGGTGCTCTAGCTCACCTCATATGCACACAAGGTGTTCGATGGAATGCCCGAGCCACACTACTTAAGGTTTCTCCTCTCCAAGCTCGACCGCCAAGCTCCATTTTCCTCCATATTTGTCTAGGTTTAGCGGTCCGTCACGCCCCGTCCCCGTCTTCAACGTCGTCGATCACCCGCACCGATCTCATCGCCGGCACCACCGTGGTGAGCCTCTTGTTATTATCTTCTTTCCGAAAGGAAAAATATTCTTATTTGTATGTTTAGATAGATATATACTTGTATAATTTTCTTACTTTTATTATTGCATCTTATATAGTGCGATGGTTTTGGTATCCGCCCCCGTCGGCCCTCGTCCTGTCTATGATTCGGATGTGGTATATATTATCTTATCATAACTATTGGTTCATTTATTGTTTATGACAATTATGCCGACCAACGTGACATAGATTTTATTCATCTAGGAGGTTGTTGAACCGGAAATTCCAACCGACCCTATTGTCGAGAGGTTAAATTTAGTTGAAGAAGAAAACAATTTGTTAAAGGAAAAAATTAGAAAAATTGAGGAGGAGAAGATGATATTGGAGTTGCATGTTGTGGATGTCGTCGATGATCACAAGATCAAGATGGATGCAATGCGCTTGAAGATTAGAAAGATTAGAAAATATGCCATTCATACCGAGGCTTGGTATCATTATGCCATTGGATCAGTTGTTACATTGGTTGCGATTATGATCGCATTTGTTTTCACATTGAAATGTTTTACATAGTTTCAGTGTATGGTTTAATTAATTTAGATGCTCTGCAGAGCTTTATGTTGTTAGATGAGAACTATGTATGTACTTTGGTTTTAATGTGATGATGAACTTCTATTAATTTGGTCACTTAATGAATTATCTATTCATGATGTTTTGTAATGATTTTTGACACACTTAATTATATATAATGCACACAGATGAACCGGCAATGGATGTACGGTTCAAGACACACCTCCGAGTACATTAAGGGCGTGCATAATTTTCTCGAAGTGGCTGAGGCAAACAAGCAGAATGGTTTTATGTGTTGTCCATGCCCTATATGTGGGAATACGAAGTCTTACTCTGACCGGAAAATCCACCACACCCACCTGCTTTACAAGGGTTTCATGCCACACTATAATGTTTGGACGAGGCACGGAGAAATAGGGGTTATGATGGAAGACGGCGAAGAAGAAGAGTACGATGACAACTATGTGCCCCCTGAATACGGTGATGCTCCAGAAGATCAAGAGGAACCAGACGATGTGCACGATGATGCTGCAACGGGCGAAGCTGCTGAAGATCAAGAGGAACCAGACGATGTGCCCGATGATGATGATCTCCGCCGGGTCATTGTCGATGCAAGGACGCAATGCGAAAGTCAAAAGGAGAAGCTGAAGTTCGATCGCATGCTAGAGGACCACAAAAAAGGGTTGTACCCCAATTGCGAAGATGGCAACACAAAGCTCGGTACCGTACTGGAATTGCTGCAGTGGAAGGCAGAGAATGCTGTGCCTGATAAAGGATTTGAGAAGCTACTTAAAATATTGAAGAAGAAAGCTTCCAAAGGATAACGAATTGCCCGACAGTACATACGCATCAAAGAAGGTCGTATGCCCTCTAGGATTGGAGGTGTAGAAGATACATGCATGCCCTAATGACTGCATCCTCTACCGCGGTGCGTACAAGGATCTGAACGCATGCCCGGTATGCGGTGCATTACGGTATAAGATCAGACGAGATGAGCCTGGTGATGTTGACGGCGAGACCCCAGGAAGAGGGTTCCTGCGAAGGTGATGTGGTATGCTCCTATAATACCACGGTTGAAACGTCTGTTCAGAAATGGAGAGCATGCCAAGTTGATGCGATGGCACAGTGAGGACCGTAAGAAAGACGGGAAGTTGAGAGCACCCACTGACGGGTCGCAGTGGAGAAAAATCGAGAGAAAGTACTGGGATGAGTTTGCAAGTGAGCCAAGGAACGTATGGTTTGCTTTAAGCGCGGATGGCATTAATCCTTTCGGGGAGCAGAGCAGCAATCACAACACCTGGCCCGTGACTCTATGTATGTATAACCTTCCTCCTTGGATGTGCATGAAGCGGAAGTTCATTATGATGCCAGTTCTCATCCAAGGCCCTAAGCAACCCGGCAATGACATTGATGTGTACCTAAGGCCATTAGTTGAAGAACTTTTACAGCTGTGGAATGGAAACGGTGTACGTACATGGGATGAGCACAAACAGGAGGAATTTAACCTAAAGGCATTGCTGTTCGTGACCATCAACGATTGGCCCGCTCTCAGTAACCTTTCAGGACAGACAAACAAGGGATACCACGCATGCATGCACTGTTTACTTGACACCGATAGTATATACCTGGCAAGCTGCAGGAAGAATGTGTACCTGGGCCATCGTTGATTTCTTCCGACCAACCATCAATGTCGAAAGAAAGCCAAGCATTTCAAAGGCGAGGCAGATCACCAGAAGAAGCCCGCCATGCGTACCGGTGATCACGTACTTGCTATGGTCAATGATTTACACGTAATCTTTGGAAAGGGTCCCGGCGGACTAGCTGTTCCGAGTGACGCTGAGGGACACGCACCCATGTGGAAGAAGAAATCTATATTTTGGGACCAACCCTACTGGAAAGACCTAGAGGTCCGCTCTTCGATCGACGTGATGCACGTGATGAAGAACCTTTGCGTGAACCTGCTAGGCTTCTTGGGCGTGTATGGGAAGACAAAAGATACAGCTGAGGCACGAGAGGACCTGCAACGTTTGCACGAAAAAGACGGCATGCCTCCAAAGCAGTATGAAGGTCCTGCCAGCTATGCTCTTACCAAAGAAGAGAAGGAAATCTTCTTTGAATGCCTGCTTAGTATGAAGGTCCCGACTGGCTTCTCGTCGAATATAAAAGGAATAATAAATATGGCAGAGAAAAAGTTTCAGAACCTAAAGTCTCATGACTGCCACGTGATTATGACGCAACTGCATCCGGTTGCATTGAGGGGGCTTCTACCGGAAAACGTCCGATTAGCCAGTGTGAAGCTATGTGCATTCCTCAATGCAATATCTCAGAAGGTGATCGATCCAGAAACCATACCAAGGCTAAGGAGTGATGTGGTGCAATGTCTTGTCAGTTTCGAGCTGGTGTTCCCACCATCCTTCTTCAATATCATGACGCACGTTCTAGTTCATCTAGTTGACGAGATTGTCATTCTGGGCCCTGTATTTCTACACAATATGTACCCCTTTGAGAGGTTCATGGGAGTCCTAAAGAAATATGTCTGTAACCGCGCTAGGCCAGAAGGAAGCATCTCCATGGGCCATCAAACAGAGGATGTCATCGGGTTCTGTGTTGACTTCATTCCTGGCCTTAAGAAGATAGGTCTCCCTAAATCGCGGTATGAGGGGAGACTGACTGGAAAAGGCACGCTTGGAAAGGACTCAATAATATGCAGGGACGGATATTCTTGGTCTCAAGCCCACTACACAGTTCTACAGAACTCTACCTTGGTGACCCCGTATGTCGATGAACACAAGAACAGTCTGCGCTTCAAACACCCGGAGCAGTGCGACGACTGGATTACATGTGAACACATCAGGACTTTCAGCAGTTGGTTGGAAGGACGTATCAGAGGTGACAGCACTGTTTGTGATGAACTGTACTTGTTATCCAGGGGACCATCTTTGACTGTATTGATTTGGAAAGGATACGAGATAAATGGGAATACATTTTACACGATTAACCAAGATCAAAAGAGCACCAACCAAAACAGCGGTGTCCGCTTTGATGCAACAACCGAGAGGGGAAAGGACACATATTATGGTTACATAGTGGACATATGGGAACTTGACTACGGACATGATTTTAAGGTCCCTTTGTTTAAGTGCAAATGGGTCAATCTGTCAGGAGGCGGGGTACAGGTAGACCCACAGTACGGAATGACAACAGTGGATCTGAAAAATCTTGGGTACACTGACGAACCGTTCGTCCTAGCCAATGATGTGGCACGGGTTATCTATGTGAAGGACATGTCCAGTAGACCGAGAAAGAGAAAAGATAAGGAAGCAAATACATCATACGATGAGCCAAAGCGCCACATAGTTCTTTCAGGAAAAAGGGACATCGTGGGAGTGGAGGACAAGACAGACATGTCTGAAGATTATGAAAAGTTTCATGAAATTCCTCCCTTTAAAGTCAAGGCTGACCCCAGCATCCTGATAAACGATGAAGATTTTCCATGGTTACGGCGCAATAAGCAAATGACACAAGCGAAGAAAAAGTGAAGACTTTCTCCCGCAACTATTATGATGATACCATGCCAACTTTGTAACTGACGAGTATGATACCATTGTTCGTTTTGTACATGCACATGCTATGTGTGGGTCAATATATGATACCATGCCAACTATCAACTTTTTCAGAGTTCATTTGAAATGCTTTAATGTCTTATAGTTCGGCCCTCGTAATAATTAAAAATAGCAACAATAAGTATTTTGTTATAAGTAGAAACAAAATAAAATAAATAAAGCAAGAAAGAAAACAAAAAAAAAGTGTTTTCAAATTTGAAAAGTAATGGCACTAACAGGAAGTTTATAATTTTCCTAAAACTAGAAGCAAAAAGAATTAAAAAATAAAGCAAAAAACAAAAGAAAATAAATAATGCAGAAAACAAAACAAAAAAACAACAATAAGTATTTTGTTGTAAGTAGAAAAAAAATAAAATAAATAAAGCAAGAAAGAAAACAAAAAAAAGTGTTTTTAAATTGAAAAGTAATGGCACTAACAGAAAGTTTATAATTTTCCTAGAACTAAAAGCAAAAAGAATTAAAAAATAAAGCAAAAAACAAAAGAAAATAAATAATGCAAAAAACAAAACAAAAAAACAACAATAAGTATTTTGTTGTAAGTAGAAACAAAATAAAATAAATAAAGCAAGAAATAAAAAGTGCCACCTACTGGGCCCCCACGGCCTGAATACGACTTGAATCCCTAATTTGGGCCAGGATTCAGGCCCGCAGAAGGCCCAGAAGGCCCATCAGGCAAAGCAGTAGCAAGTAGGCCCATAAGCCTGCAGTAGGAAGGAGTTCAAGAGGGGAGCGGCAGTGGGGCTTATAAACCACTGCGCTCCCCTCTCAACTAGCGAGGTGGGACTAAACTTTGGCCCCGATGCGGGCAGCGCAGGGGCCTTTGGTCCCGGTTGGTGCCACCAACCGGGACCCTTTAGTCCCGGTTGGTGGCACCAACCGGGACCAAAGGCCGCAACTTCCCGCCCTTTGGGTTGCCGAAAAAGAGGCCTTTGGTCCCAGTTGGTGGCTCCAACCGGGACTAAAGGGGGCATTAGTCCCGGTTGGTGCCACCAACCGGGACCAATGCTCCTTGTATATAAGTAGCACTTCGCAGTTTTGCAGTTCATCGCCACCAGTTGCCCCCCCCCCCCCCCCGACGACGCCAAACACATCGACGCCGCCCGCCACCCCCGCCGTCGCCGTCGCCGTCGCCCGTGCCCGTCGTCGTCGCCGTCCTCCCCTAGCCCGCGCTCGCCGTCGTCGCCGCCAGGCTCCGCCGCGTCGCCGCCGCCCGCGCGCCCCCGCGCCCCGTCGCCGTCGCCCGCCCCCGCGCGCCGCCACCGCTGTGAGCCGCCGCGCCGCACCGGCTCTATTTTTTCTTTCATTTTTATTAGTTTTATTTTTTTGTTCAATGTATATATATGTGTGTATGTATATATGTGGCTATATATATATATATGCGGCTCTGTTTTTTTCATTTTTATTAGTTTAGTTTTTTTGTTTATATATATATATATAATGTATATGTGTATGTATGTGGCTATGTGTATGTAATGTTTAAAAATTGTTCAGATTATGTTTTTGTTGATATATGTATTTATTGTTCATATGTGTATTAATGTTTTCATATATGCAAAAGATAGATTTTTAGAAAAGTTCGGTTTTTGTTGATATATGTATTTAGTTTTTTTTGTTTATATATATATATATATATAATGTATATGTGTATGTATGTGGCTATGTGTATGTAATGTTTAAAAATTGTTCAGATTATGTTTTTGTTGATATATGTATTTATTGTTCATATGTGTATTAATGTTTTCATATATGCAAAAGATAGATTTTTAGAAAAGTTCGGTTTTTTTTCTGTTCATAGATTTTTTTTTGTTGATATTAATTATTGTAGAATATGCAAATGTTTGTATATTCATATGAACAATGCAGTAGGCAAAACCTTTGTTTTTTTCGAAATTTTCTATTTGAACATTTTTTTTAAAACAAGCAATACTAAAAGATTGAGAGGAAAAAGGAAAATAAGAAGAGGAAGAAAGGAGAAAAAGAGGAGAGGAAGAAGAGGAGAAATAAATAAGAAGAGGAAAAAAGAAGAAAAAGAAGAGGAGAAGAAGAAAGGAATAGAGGAGAAAGGAGAAATTCTATTTTTTCTTCTTCTCCTCTATTCCTTTCTTCTTCTCCTCTTTTTTTTCTTCTTTTACTTCTTCTTCTTCTTCCTTCTTCCTTCTTCCTCTTTTCTTCCTTTTCCTTAATTATTTTCCTTTCTCGAGGGAGAAGAAGAAAAAGAAGAGGAGAAGAAGAAAGAAAGGAAAGGAGAAAGAAGAAACTTCAACACGAGGGGGTGGTACCGATACCCCCTCCCCGATAACATTATTTTCCCATGTATATGTATGTCGCGTCGTTGTCGATATAACCCCCTCTAGATACAACTGCAGCACCCCCCTCGGCCCTCTCGCTCGACCAAAACTCTCGAGGACACCCAAACCCTAGAGAGAAAATGATGTTGCAGGTCTCCTACGTACCCCCTCCCGCCGCGCTCCTACCCGACAAATTAACTCTCTCGAGGCCACCCAAATTTATCAAGTTAAAAGAGCGTTATCGTCGAGGCCACCCCAAACCCTTGAAGCTTTGTGTTGAGGCAACCCCAAACCCTAGAGAAGCAGCGTCGAGGCCACTAACATGATTCCTTATTGTGATTAGCTAGCTAGTTCTACGTTTGCCACTATGTACCATGTTTGAATAATAATTGACATGTTGTCAATATTTGCAGAAACTATGGAGCACTCCCGAGACGAAGAAACAGAAGCGATGTTGGGGGAAATAATCGCAAATGGAAGTGATGATGTTGCGTCATTTCTCATCGACACCGTTGGTCAGATGGATGAAGAAGAGGGCTATGATTATGATGGCTTCGACCCATTAATGCCGGTACAAGAGGAGGACTATGTTCATGATGGCTCCGGTGACACAATGGAGGTACAAGACGAAGGAGACCGTGCCGAGCCGAGTCACCGAACCGAGTCCAGCCAGGTATATATATATTAATTAGTTAAGCCCGTGCTGACAAGTTAATTGATGCATCCATTGTTTTGGTATATGTACACATATTAAGTATTGTCGTCTTTCTTCCTTATAATTTCTAGCCCTCCGGATCGAGCACAACTTCGGTAAGGAGACGAGGCCTGAAGAAAAAGTTGAGCTCGGATGAAAAGTTTGAGATCATAGAAATCGCGCCCGACGGCGAACCGATTCAACCCATCCGGACAAAGAAGGCATTTTCTGCTCAGTGCGGGGTTCTTGTTAGGGACAGGATCCCGATCAGCATCCAGCAATGGTATAAGCCTGCTAAGGATGAAGATGCTGAGGTGTCTTATGTCAATGATATGCAGAAAGAAGATCTTTTGAATGAGCTGAAGGCAAATTTCACCCTACCGCCAGAGGAGGATCCAGAGAAGCCAGTTAAAGAGCAATTAATCAAGTCTTGTGCTCTTAAGAAGATGGCTGGCCTAATGAGGAGGTCGAGGAAAGAGCTGAACCAGTTTGTCAAGAAAAAAGAGACACCAGAATTCATCGGCAAATATGAGAAGATCAAAGATCACTGGCCCGCATTTGTGGCCCACAAGACATCAGAAAAGAGTAAGAAGATGTCGGAGACAAACAAGAAAAATGCTGCGAAGAAAAATGCGGGATGAACTCCTACCACCAGATCGCATGAAAGCAATTCAAGAGGAATTGGCGGGATTCTTTCTTGAACACGTCATCAGTAAAGCCGGAGAATACCATGTGGAACTTCAATACAAATGCTAGTGGTTTGTAATTAAGAGATCTTATATAGATTGTACATGTATGTAGCCAGTAAAACTTGTTGTCCGAAAGCCAATATATGGAGTTGGAGTTGGCATCGGAGGGCCACCAGGGGGCCCACGAGGTAGGGGGCGCGCCCAGGAGGGGGGCGCGCCCCCCACCCTCGTGGAAAGGGTGTGGGCCCCCTGGTCTTCATCTTTGGCGAGGATTTTTTATTATTTTTTCTAAGATGTTCCGCGGAGTTTCAGGTCGTTCCGAGAACTTTTATTTTTTGCACATAAAATAACATCATGGCAATTCTACTGAAAACAGCATCAGTCCGGGTAAGTTCCATTAAAATCATACAAGTTAGAGTCCAAAACAAGGGTAAAAGTGTTTGGAAAAGTAGATACAACGGAGACGTATCATCCACGCAGCTTTTGTTGCCGCCCACACTAGCGGAAGCCCTGGCACGCGCGCAACTACTTCTCGACTTCCCTCCTGCTACGGAGAAGCTCGACGAATGGAGGTCCACCGTCCGGAGCCTCGTCGGCATCTCCAATCAAGATGAGCCTCGGCCGCGGGGCCGGCAGGCCGTCGCTCGGTTAAGCCACGGCATGCCAACGGTGGACGGGCCGGGGGCGACGCAGCTGAGGGAGTCCTGGACTAGGGGGTGTCCGGATAGCCGAACTATCATCATTGGCCGGACTCCAAGACTATGAAGATACAAGATTGAAGACTTCGTCCCGTGTCCGGATGGGACTTTCCTTGGCGTGGAAGGCAAGCTTGGCAATACGGATATGTAGATCTCCTACCATTGTAACCGACTCTGTGTAACCCTAGCCCTCTCCGGTGCCTATATAAACCGGAGGGTTTTAGTCCATAGGACGAACAACAATCATACCATAGGCTAGCTTCTAGGTTTTAGCCTCCTTGATCTCGTGGTAGATCCACTCTTGTACTACCCATATCATCAATATCAGTCAAGCAGGAGTAGGGTTTTACCTCCATCGAGAGGGACCGAACCTGGGTAAAAACATCGTGTCCCTTGTCTCCTATTACCATCCGCCTAGACGCACAGTTCGGGACCCCCTACCCGAGATCCGCCGGTTTTGACACCGACATTGGTGCTTTCATTGAGAGTTCCTCTGTGTCGTCGCTCATAGGCTCGATGGCTCCTTCGATCATCAAACAACAACGCGATCCAGGGTGAGACTTTTCTCCCCGGACAGATCTTCGTATTCGGCGGCTTTGCACTGCGGGCCAATTCGCTTGGCCATCTGGAGCAGATCGAAAGCTACGCCCCTGGCCATCAGGTTAGATTTGGAAGTTTGAACTATACGGACGACGTCCGTGGAGACTTGATCTTCGACGGATTCGAGCCACAGCTGAGGGGGCCGCACTATCGCAATGGGAATGATTTAGCTCTGCAGCCGGACAGTGCCCTAGAGGCCGCATGAGAGTCCGCTCCGACCCTTAGTTCGGAGACGACTGCGCCGATCGAGGATGGGTGGCTAGACACCGCCTTGGGGGCTGCTACCTTTACGGCGACGGAACCGAATACCGACTCTGTCCCTTGTGAAGCTCGTGACTCCGAGGTGCCGGATTCCTCGCCGGACTCCGAACCTCCCGTGCCCCTACCAATCGAATCCAATTGGGCGCCGATCATAGAGTTCACCGCTACAGACATCTTTCAGCACTCGCCTTTCAGCGACATCCTGAATTCGCTAAAGTGCCTCTCTCTATCAGGAGAGATTTGGTCGGATTATGGCCAGGATGGTTGGGATGCGGACGACGAAGAAATTCAAAACCCACCCACCACCCACTTCGTAGCCACTGTCGATGATTTAACCGACATGCTAGATCTCGACACCGAAGATATCGACGGTATGGACGACGATGCCGGAGACGACCAAGAACCAGCGCCCACAGGGCACTGGAAAGCCACCTCAACTCACGATGTATACATGGTGGATACACCAAAAGGAAGCGATAACGAGGAACAACGGGACGCTGCGAGGGATAATTCCTCCGAAAAAACAGCCAAAACAATGACGCAAGCGCCGCCCGAAGTCCCGCCTCGATAACAACAGCACCCATATCAACCCAGCCATAGAGCAGGGCGAACCAGTGGACGATGAACATGCCACCAAGCAACCATCCGAACAAGATGAATTGGATAAACAGTCCATCCCCGGCGAAAACAATAGTCCGGATGATCTCACGCCGGACACATTGTTAGAACAGAAAAACTTTCACAAAAGGCTCGTCACCACTGCACGAAGTCTGAAGAAGCAGAAGCGGAAGCTCAAAACAGCGAAAGACATACTCAGAATGAGATGGAGCAAGGTACTCAAGACCGCGGACAAGTACGGCGATAGCCGCCAAACAAAGAGCTACCCGAAGCGCAAACTATTGCCCGAATTCGACGAAGAGGCCATAGAGCCCCCACAATCAAAAAACAAAGGGGCTGCCCGGTCGGATAGACGACTACATGACAAACAAAGAGCGGCAAGCGGTGCCGCACACAAGCCGGCACACGATCCACATAAGGATCCTCACAAAAAGGATAGCCCGGTCAGGTCCATCTACGGGCCAGGAAGGAAGGCTCCTGGGAGCAAAACAACACGTCGAGTGTTCGAAAATAATGGCACACCTAAATACAGGGGTGCCGCACACCCCCTATGTTTCACCGATGAGGTACTGGATCATGAATTTCCAGCTGGATTCAATCCCGTAAACATAGAGGCATACGACGGAACAACAGACCCCGAAGTCTGGATTGAGGATTACATCCTACACATACATATGGCTAGAGGAGATGATCTCCACGCCATAAAATACCTACCCCTCAAGCTCAAAGGGCCAGCCCAGCATTGGCTCAAAAGCCTCCCAGAAAATACCATTGGAAGTTGGGAAGAGCTCGAGGATGCGTTTCGGGCAAATTTTCAGGGGACTTATGTCCGCCCTTCGGATGCAGACGATTTAAGTCACATAACTCAACAGCCCAGAGAGTCAGCCCGCAAATTCTGGAACAGGTTCCTTACCAAAAAGAACCAAATAGTTGACTGTCCGGACGCCGAAGCCTTAGCAGCCTTCAAACATAACGTCCGAGACGAATGGCTCGCCAGACACCTCGGCCAGGAAAAGCCAAGGACAATGGCCGCATTAACAAGCCTCATGACCCGCTTTTGCGCGGGAGAAGATAGCTGGCTGGCAAGATGCAGCACCAGCGACCCGAGTACATCCGAGGTCAGGGATGGAAATGGAAAACCACGACGCAGAAAAGACCAGCGTGAGACTAAGGAAAATAGCCCAAAGAGCACAACAGTCAACGCCGGGTTCAAAAGCTCTCGTCCGAACAACAAAACACTGCCTCTGAAGGACAACAGTGACGAGCTATCCAACCTAAACAAAATCTTGGACAAGATATGACAAATCCACAGTACCCCGGGAAGCCTGGAAACCATACCCACAGAGATTATTGGGTCTTCAAGCAGTCCGGCCGACTTAACGCCGAACACAAGGGGCTCAACACACCAAGTGAGGACGATGACGAACCCCACAAGCAGAGCGCCTGAAAACAAAAGACTTTCCCACAAGAAGTCAAAACAGTGAATTCACTTCAAGTGATAACAAGGAAAAATAGGGCGGCACATACTAAGGTACGTGCCGCACGGTCCACCCCAGCGGAGTCCCGAAACTGGATGTCAAAGCCAATTACTTTCGACCGTCAGGATTACTCTGGAAGTATTCGAAATGCAGGATGGACTGCTTTGATATTGGATCCTATAATCGACGGACTACAGTTTACACAAGTCCTAATGGATGGCAGCAGCGATATAAACCTGCTATACCAGGACACAATCCGCAGAATGGGGATAGACCCTACCAAAATTCGCCATAGCAACACTTCCTTTAAAGGAGTAACGCTAGGCCCTTATGCCAATTGTACGGGCTCCTTACTATTAGAAGTCGTGTTCGGTTCATCCGACAACTTCCGTCACGAAAAGCTAATCTTCCATATCACCCCATTTAAAAGTAGCCATCAAGCACTATTGGGACGCGAAGCTTTCGCCCGCTTTAACGCAATACCGCATTACGCGTCTCTTACACTTAAAATGCCCGGTCCACGCGGTATCATCTCATTAAAAGGTAACTTCGAGTGTTCCTTGACCGCGGAAGAACGTGAGACTGCCTTGACAGCCACACACTAATCCGGCTTTGCTGATCAAAGCTCCTAAAACAGGTCATTCAGACCCCGTACACGGTTAGACGAGTCTGGTATAAATAAACAAGGGGCTTACTAGCCACGCACCCCTTTACAAGGAGCTGCACGCATGGACAATGGGAGCCAATAAAGCTCAGTTTTATTCATTTTTTAATCATGCTCTGTTTTTAATACATTTTTCGCACGCTCTTTTTCCAAACTAAGTTCTTCTCTTTTTACAAATGAACAACGTGCTACACCCGCCCAGGATACAGCACAACGGAGACACAGGTGCAGACATGTAGCAGGGACCCTTACAAGGATTCTTTTCAGATTAAGACCCTGCGTAAACCTTTTTTACTGTCTCTTGTTGATACACATCCCCGGGTTTCTTACCATAACCGAGGAGGAGGCTGGCGTTTTGGCATCGGCCGCGTCAGAAGTTTTCGCGCGTACCTGGACACTAGGGGTTTAGGGCATTGTTCTGCCCGTTATCATAAAGACCGAATACCTTAGGGAGTGTTCGGCGTCTCGAGTTAGGCCATATATGCATCAGCTCCGAATCATGTCTTTGGTCAAATGTTGGGTTTGCCTGGCTCCTGTGTTTTGCTGCCTTACATTCTGCTCTATCGGCTAATGCGGCACCAGGAGAACTACTGCGATTGTGCCCCGTTCGGCCGGGTGAGCGCCTTAGTAGAGAAAGCCGAAAACTGACTGTCATGATATAGCGAGAGACTGGTCAACCACTCGATCGACTACCGGAATGTTTAGAATTCCTCCTCTTTGACGAAGGACCGTTTCCCGGTCAGGCACACACGCGCCCCGAATTCGGAGAGCGCGGTGCCCCTAGGGGCTATATAGTAGCCCCACCATCGAACTCCTATGGCTAAGTGAAAGTGATAAAGCATTATAGTCCGGTTGCCTAGTTTGCTACGCTATCACCTCCTTCACAGGACCAAGACGTTGGATTAAGTGTGAAAATGCGCTTTTTTGTAAACACCCCCGCACGATGTGCGTGGGGGCTGAAGCCGAAGACTTCCATCTTTCAGGTTATATATATATATACATTAACGGCCGCACAGGAGATATCTCAATACTTGAACGCACAAGTATAAAAAGCCCTTATATTATAAATATGGTTTTGCAAATCATACATGTCATTTGAACATAACGTTTTTCGAGCACTGCGGCTCTATTAAACGAGCGCCCGGCAGGACTTCCTCAAAATAGTGTTCGGCGGGTAATCGGCTTCTGTCCAAAACCCGGGATGCAACGTCGGTGGCATCCATCTCTGCCCAGTATGTTTTGACATGGGCGAGAGCCATCCGTGCACCCTCTATGCATGCCGACCGCTTCATCGCCTTGATATGCGGCACCGCATCAAGGAACTGTTGCACCAAGCCAAAATAACTCTTCGACTTGGGCCTGTCCGGCCACAGATGAGCCACGACATCCTTCATGGCAAGTCCAGACAACCTGTTCAGCTCAGCCCACTCAGCCAACCGATTGGTTAACGGAAGTGGACGCTCCGGATTATGGAATTGAGACCAAAAAAGCTCTTCTATTTCGTGATCCTTTTGGCTTCGGAAGTGCACAACTGCGTCCGCCGCACTCGCTGCCAAATTCAGATAAGCATCCTCCACACCCCACAACTGGCCCAACTGAGCATACTTCGGGTCCGTGAACTTCCTACGTAGAAGAAAGGGCTTTCCAGCCGCAATATCCCCGGCCTGACGCAGCTCCTCCTTTATAGCCCTCATCGTGGAGCGGGCATCTTTGGCTTCGGCAGTGGCCTTCTTCAGGTCCTCTTGCTCCGCTCGGCGTTCCCTTTCAAGAAACTCATAGCGGTCGGTAGCATCCTTCAGCTTCACGGCCATTTCGGCCATCTCCTCCCTGCTTCAGCAGTGAGCAGCCTTTTCGGCATTTAGCTCTTCGGCCGCCTTCGAGGCAACCGCATCACTTTTTCTAGCTTGCTCCTTGGCTCGGGCAAGCTCTGCCCGAAGCTCCTCCATAGCAGCGGCGCCATCTGCATCAAGCATACATGTTGTAAGGCGTGGGCATCAGCTCCCTTACCAGGTGACCGCGGAGAAGCCACCTACCTTCTGACTTGTCAAGTCGTTTATTGACCAGCGCGATGTCCGCATCCGCAACGTCAAGTTGCCGCTTCAGTTCGGCAACTACATCAGTCCGGCTGGCCACCGAACGCCCTGCCACCTGTATGGGAAGGGAGACACCTTATAACTGAGACTATGATCCTCGGCACGCTGTCGTTTTCGGCAACATACCGAGTCTCAGGGGCTACTATCTATACAAGGCGCATTCTAAGCGCAAAACTGTCAAAAAGTATGGTCATTTTTACGTACCTCAAACCCCGTCAGTAAACTTCTGTTATCCTCAGAAATAAAGACAGGGATGTCCCTTATTACAAAACTCCTCTTTTCAACTTACGGCTTGCTGGAGGGCCGATTCCCGTGGGGAAATAGTGCGGCCGGGGTTTCTCCTGACGCGGGACCCTTCGGGGAAGATTTCTTCCCCCGCTTCGAGGCCTTGGCCTCCGGATCTTCGAAAGCGGTCCTCTTCTCCCCCTGGAGGGGGATTCTCGATCCCCCCTTTCTTAAGAGCCTCTTTAGCAGAGACGGTAGCTTCCCTGTTTCCTCCTTCGCCCTCTTCTAAAGGCACAGCCTCTAGCATCTTGGCTAACACTGGATCCGGCGTGGTCTCAGGGAGGGGGGCCGCACACCTTATTAGCTTTGCTTCTGCTATCCACTCATGTTCAGGAGACAGCTTTTTTAAGACCAAGAATTATGATGAATATACGGATAGCACGTCCGGGCACGGGAACTACTTACTTGAGTATCCGGGCGATTGCAGCTTAGGTCGGCATCCTCGTTCAAGTCTGACACATCTCTTGTGATCCGAAGAACAGTTTATACATCTCCACGGGCGTCGCACCCATGAGGTGGCAGAGAGCTCGCGGTCCCTCCGGATTGAATTCCCACAGCCGGAGAGGGCGACGTTTGCAGGGCAGAAGGCGCCAGATCAGCATAACCTGCGCCACTACGACCAGATTGATCTCCCTCTCTTGCAGGTCTCGAATCCGGCCCTGCAGTATTCGTACGTCCTTGGACGGCCTCCAGTCAAGCCCTTTCTTGACCCATGACGCCAGCCACTGTGCAGGGCCCGGGCGAAAGGTAGGTGGCGCCACTTGCCTGGTGCCCCTGGGAGTGGTGATGTAGAACCACTCCTGTTGCCACAAACCAAGCTCCTCTTGAAAAGAGCCCTCGGGCCATGGAGCATCGGCCCTCTTGCTTATAACTGCCCCTCTGCACTCTGCCCGTCGCCCCTCGATCAACTTCGGCTCCATGTTGAAGGTCTTGAGCCACCATCCGAAGTGAGGGATAGTGCGGAGGAAGGCTTCGCAGACAACAATGAAAGATGAGATGTGGAGAATGGACTCCGGAGCCAAGTCATGGAACTCCAGCCAATAATAAAACATGAGCCCCCTCACAAAGGGGTCCGTCGGGAAGCCTAAACCCCGACGGAAGTGAGACATGAACACCACGCTCTCACCAGGCTCGGGGGTGGGGATGACTTGCCCTTGGGCGGGCAGCCTATGCGAAATCTCGCAGGTTAGATACCTGGCGTCTCTCAGCTTTAGCACGTCCTCTTCCATGACGGAAGAGGGCATACACCGGCCTTGTAGGTCGGAGCCTGACATTGTCGAAGGTCCGAAGCACTCAAATCTGGAGCCTTGGGTGTTGGAACTTGGGGCGAGGGGCGTATTCGATTAAGGATTAAAGGAAAGGAACAGGTCTTGGTCTCATTATAAAGGGATAGAATACCAAGAGTCGTCCCTGTGACCGTTTGGAACTCGCCTCCGATGGAGGGGGCGTGGCAACGAGCGCGGTTGAGTTACCCACGTCCGTATTGATGAGAATCCCGGAATAAGGGGACACGATCTCTGCTTTGATAAGACGTTCCAAGGAAACCGCTTCGCTAAACGCGCTGAGGTGGAACAATAAAAACAATTCGAGTAAAGGCTTGGCCGTGGCGTGACGTCATGCTACAAAATACGTCAGCAGATTGAAGTTGTGTAAATATTATTCTCTCTACGGTGGTATGTGGAGTTTATTTTGCAGAGCCGGACACTATCCTGGTGTTCACAATCTTCTATGAATTATTCGGAGGAGGAACCCGCCTTGCAATGCCGAAGACAATATGCGCGCCGGACTCATCGTCATTGAAGCCTGGTTTAGGGGCTACTGAGGGAGTCCTGGACTAGGGGGTGTCCGGATAGCCGAACTATCATCATTGGCCGGACTCCAAGACTATGAAGATACAAGATTGAAGACTTCGTCCCATGTCCGGATGGGACTTTCCTTGGCGTGGAGGGCAAGCTTGGCAATACGGATATGTAGATCTCCTACAATTGTAAGCAACTCTGTGTAACCCTAGCCCTCTCCGGTGCCTATATAAACCGGAGGGTTTTAGTCCATAGGATGAACAACAATCATACCATAGGCTAGCTTCTAGGGTTTAGCCTCCTTGATCTCGTGGTAGATCCACTCTTGTACTACCCATATCATCAATATCAATCAAGCAGGAGTAGGGTTTTACCTCCATCGAGAGGGCCCGAACCTGGGTAAAAACATCGTGTCTCTTGTCTCCTGTTACCATCCGCCTAGACGCACAGTTCGGGACCCCCCTACCTGAGATCTGCCAGTTTTGACACCGACAGCAGCCATGGTGCATTCCCCTCCTTCGCGCCAGCTACCATGGATGTCGACCCGTCGCAGCGATGCTCGTGATGATGCCTCCATCGCGTCGTCCGACCCGCGAACCCACCGCGATCAGCGCCAAGTTCTTCGGGAGCGAGCTCACGAAGACGCTCGAACCACCATTGAGCGCCGACGTGATACGCGCCACCAGTCGGACAGGCGGGCAGGGCCCACTATGGACCACCCAGCACCGGGAGGCTACGGTGGCCTACCTTATGAGGTGGGCTGTCCGGCCTTCACTCGTGAGTTGGGTAGTTCCAGTGGCCCTCCCACCACACGTTCAAGCCCAGTGTTGGCGAGGAGTATAACGGCAAGACTCACCCGTCGGAGTTCCTCAGCATTTACACCATCGCGATGCAAGGTGCTGGGGCTCGCGACGATAAGGTGCTCGCCGGTTACTTCCCGTTGGCACTCAAGCCCAATGTTATGTCATGGTTGATGCACTTGCCGGTGGACTCCATTTCTTCTTGGGCGGATCTGTGCCATGAGTTTGTTGGCGCCTTTACTGGAGGCCACCAAGCTCATGGCCAGGTGAGCGATCTGCATATCATCCCCCAGAAGGAAGGAGAGAACATGCGCAAGTACATCCAGAGGTTCAGCTGAGTGCAATACAACATCCTAGACGTTCATCCCGCCGCCGTGATCAGCGCTTTCCACCAGAACATGCACAACCGCAAGATGCGTGAAGAGCTGGCGATGAACAAGTTTAAAGATGTGGCAGAACTCTATGTTCTGGCCGACAGGTGCGCTCGGGCTGAAGAGGGGAGGAAGTACCCAGGCGAAGACGCCGGTGCGGAAACTGACTCAACAGATGATCCGCCGCCCCGGCGAAGAAGGGTCGGCGTCGTAACAGGAAGCGCAGGGGCAAGACCGTGCTTGCCGTCGAGGGGTCCGGTGACACCGGCACCGCCAAAAAGGCCAATGCAAGCGACCCCGGCAAGGAGGTTGCCGGGTGTGCCGCCTGCCGGGCCTTGGCGACTGCCGACAAGCCGGGGGGCTCTGACAAGCAGTATTGCAAGATCCACCGCACCATAGGCCACGATCTCCAGAACTGACGACAAGTAGAGCTGCTCGCCGAGAAGCAGAAGGCTGAGTACGAGAGGCGGGACAAGGAGAAGGGCCAAGATGGTGCCGGAGGATCCGGCAAGAAGCACGGCATTCAGGAAGGACGTCGCGGTAAGGATAATCAGCAGGAGAGATCCACCCGGGGCCGGGATAAGAAGCAGGAAGACGATCATCATGACGAGGACGATGAGTCCAGCAACCACGAGTTTCAGAAAGCTACGGAGGCCATGTGCGTCGATGGTGGCGCCTCGCAACATGCGTCCCACTGCCAGCTTAAGCAGTGGGTGCGTGAGATCATGGCGGCGGAGCCATCACTCGACGCACGGAAGCCACTGAAGTGGTCCAGCACGCCTATCATCTTCGACACCGAGGACCATCCTGACCGCACTACCGCGGTCAGAAGCTTTCCGTTGTTGGTCTCATCAACAATCCGCAACCTCAAGGTGACAAAGATGCTAGTCGACAACAGGGCCAGTCTGAACTTGATCTCGCCTGCTGCGGTCAAGAGGCTGCAGATCCCTGATGGAGACCTCGAGGAGACGGGAACGTTCCAAGGGGTCAACCCGGGGAGGATCCAGCTGAAGGGGAAGGTCATGCTGCCCATGACGTTCGGAGGTGAGCTAAACTACAGGACGGAGGAGATTATCTTTGATGTGGCCGAGATCCCCTTGCCTTACAACGGGATCCTCGGTCGCCCGGCGCTGGCCAAGTTCATGGCAGCCTCTCCCTACGCCTATAACATGCTGAAGATGCCCGGACCGATGAACATCATCACCGTCCCCTCCGACTGGAAAGACGTGCTGATTTGCGCTGACCAACTTTACCGGGAAGCGGTTGCAGTAGCTACCGCCAAGGTACCTGCTCCCGCCGTTGAGGCCCTGGGAGGAAAGAAGACCGGTGGGACTCCTCACACCCACTCCGGCAAGTGCACCTCTTCAGGGTGTTGCATTTCCATCGAGGATGTGCCAGAGAGCTCCACCGGCAAGAGCAAGAAGTCCAGAGCTGCGCCACTAGAGACCAAGAAGGTGTCTGTCAAGGAGGACGGCACGGGAGGGGCTTTCACCATAAGCTCCACCCTCGATGGCAAATAGGGAAGCGAGCACATCACTTTCCTGCGGGAGAATGTCGATGTGTTTGCATGGCAAGCATCCGACATCCCCGGTGTTCCCAGGGAAGTGATTGAGAACCATCTTGTCGTTTGTCCTCATGCGCGGCCCGTCAAGCAGAAGGTCAGGAAGCAAGCTCTGGAGAGGCCGAAGTTCATCACGGAGGAGATCAGGAACTAGATGCAGCAGGTTTGGTGAGGGGGCTGCTCCATCCGACGTGGTTGGCCAACCCGGTAGTGGTGCGCAAGGCAAACGGGAAGTGGAGATTGTGTATTGATTACACGGACATCAATAAAGCTTGTCCAAAGGATCCCTTCCCGTTACCGCGCATCGACCAGATTGTTGACTCCACGGTCGGGTGTGAAATGTTATCATTCCTCGACGCCTACTCAGGGTACCACCAGATCTTCATGACAAAAGAAGACGAGGAGAAGACAACATTCATCACCCCATGTGGTACGTACTGCTTTTTACAGATGCCTTTCAGGTTGAAGAGTGCTGGCTCGACCTTTGCGAGAGTAGTCCAAATTGGTTTTGAGCCCCAACTACATAGAAATATGGAAGCTCATATGGATGACATAGTGGTTAAAACCAAGGACAAGGCAACGCTCGTGCAAGATCTGGGGGAAATGTTTGCAAACCTGTGCAAGATCAGCCTCCAACACCTCCTATCTGGGACCGGATTGCCTGTACTGGTGCGAACCAATAGTGGGCCAGTCGCGGAAAGAACCTGTGGCGCGGCCCACGAGCACCCACGTCATCATGGCTGTCCGGACCCGATGAGCGGCGTCGTTCGTGCGCCAGGCGACGAGCCACATGCCACAAACTTCGAAGATGGAGTTCGGCCCCCCGCAGGCGGCGCGGGGCCCTCCAGGCGTGTCCTCGTGCCACTATACGGTGGCGCGGC
Organism: Triticum timopheevii; assembly: GCA_963921465.1. Taxonomy (NCBI): domain Eukaryota; kingdom Viridiplantae; phylum Streptophyta; class Magnoliopsida; order Poales; family Poaceae; genus Triticum; species Triticum timopheevii. The sequence continues at coordinate 439,594,532 of OY997262.1, forward strand.
GACCTCCAAGACACCAACACCGGCCCCCATGGCGCGCTCGTCTCAGGTCATGTGCGATGAGCAGCGCCGCCCCGCTGATGACCCTGGGAGCCGCCCGGGGAAGAGTCTCGTGCACCCTTCACATGTCGAGGAGGGCTAGCATGCGCGCCAAGGTGTTGACGGAAGTGGCAGACGGCTGCAGGGCCGTGATGATGCTCCTTCTAACATAGTTAGAAGTTGAAGCATGTCGCAGTCCACGCAGCTTTTGCCGCCGCCCACACCAGCGGAAGCGCTGGCGTGCGCACAGCTGCTTCTCGACTTCCCTCCTGTTGCGGACAAGCTCGACGAATGGAGGTCCACCGTCCGGAGCCTCGTCGGCATCTCCAATCAATATGAGCCTCGGCCGGCGGGTCCCACAGGCCGTCGCTCCGTCAAACCACGGCATGCCAGCGGTGGACGGGCCGGGGGCGACGCAGCCACGGCGTATTCCCCTCATTCGCGCCAGCTACCATGGATGTCGACCCGTCGCGGCAACGCTCGTGATGATGCCTCCATCGCGTCGTCCGACCCGCGAACCCACCATGATCAGCGCAAAGTTCTTCGGGAGCGAGCTCACGAAGACGCTCGAACCACCATTGAGCGCCGACGCGATACGCGCCACCAGTCGGACAGGCGGGAAAGGCCCACTATGGACCACCCAACACCAGGAGGCTACGGTGGCCTACCTTATGAGGTGGGTTGTGCGGCCTTCACTCCTGAGTTGTGGCAGTTCCAGTGGCCCTCCCACCGCACATTCAAGCCCAATGTTAGCGAGAAGTATAATGGCAAGACTCACCCGTCGGAGTTCCTCAGCATTTACACCATCACGATGCAAGGTGCTGGGGCTCGCGACGATAAGGTGCTCGCCAATTACTTCCCGTTGGCACTCAAGCCCAATGTTATGTCATGGTTGATGCACTTGCTGGTGGACTCCATTTCTTCTTGGGCGGATCTGTGCCATGAGTTTGTTGGCGCCTTTACTGCAGGCCACCAAGCTCATGGCCAGGCGAGTGGTCTGCATATCATCCCCCAGAAGGAAGGACAGAACCTGCGCAAGTACATCCAGAGGTTCAGCCGAGTGCAATACAACATCCCAGACGTTCATCCCGCCGCTGTGATCAGCGCGTTCCACCAGAACATGCACAACCGCAAGATGCATGAAGAGCTCGTGATGAACAAGGTCAAAGATTTGGCAGAACTCTATGTTCTGGTCGACAGGTGCGCTCGGGATGAAGAGGGGAGGAAGTACCCAGGTGAAGACGCCGGTGCGGAAACTGACTCCACAAATGATCTGCCGCCCCAGCGAAGAAGGGTCGGCGTCGTAACAGGAAGCGCAGGGGCAAGACCGTGCTTGCCGTCGAGGGGTCCGAGAACACCGGCACCGCTAAAAAGGCCAAGGCAAGCGACCCCGGCAAGGAGGTTGCCGGGTGTGCCGCCTGCCGGGGCTTGGCGGCTGCCGACAAGCCGGGGGGCTCCGACAAGCAGTATTGCAAGATCCACCGCACCATAGGCCACGATCTCCAGAACTATCGACAAGTAGAGCTGCTCGCCGAGAAGCAGAAGGCTGAGTACGAGAGGCGGGACAAGGACAAGGGCCAAGATGGTGCCGGAGGATCCGGCAAGAAGCGCGGCAGTCAGGAAGGACGCCGCGGTAAGGATAATCAGAAGGAGAGACCCGCCCAGGGCCGCAATAAGAAGCACGAAGATGATGATCATGACGAGGACGATGAGTCCGGCGACCACGAGTTTCGGAAAGCTACGGAGGCCATGTATGTCGATGGTGGCGCCTCGCTACATGCGTCCCACCGCCAGCTCAAGCAGTCAGTGCGTGAG